>JALGBA010000250.1:1065000-1696821 GCA_023970755.1 Azemiops feae
AACTGTGAGTTCTAGTCTCACCTTGGGCATGAAAGCTAGCTGGGTGACTTTGAGCCAGTCACTCTCTCTCTCTCTCAGCTTGGGGTTGTGGTGAAGAGAAAATAACGGAAGTTTGAAGATGAAGACGGTCTCTACACCTTTGATGTCAAAGAGGAACAGGAATGCCAGACTTAGATTTGACAGCTGAACTTCACTTGAGCTTCTTCTGCTGCTCCTTGAGCTGTCTAGTTTATATGTATTCACCCAGCAGCAGCCTTTGCCCTGTTGCTTTACCAAAAATGTCTTATGGAAAGGCACGTAGGCTTTGTCAAATCATAGCATCCTCTAATTATTTTCTCTGGGAAGTAGAAGGACTGGGAGGTCAGGAAACCTAATAACTGTTTGATTAGATTACACACAGAGAAAGTTTACCGCCTGCCCTTTCTTACTTCTTTTTGGAAAGGGCTGAGAGGGCAGCCATGCTGTTGATATCCTCCTTTTGACAGCAGCAAGGATACAGTAATTTGTTTCTGTGGGTATATCTGCATAGGATATTCCTACCACCACCTCACACAGATACACATACACACAAAAGGAGCTGCAACCCAGCGGAATGAACTACCTTTGATACACACTGAGGAAACAGTCAGCTGGCCAAACTTTTATATTAGGATGACCCAGGCAAGAGTCTTATCAGGTTCCATTCTCAATGCAGTATCAAAGAAATGACTAAAGGATAAAACACAAGTACAATTGTGAAAGATAATATATGCTAAGTGTTCTAAACTTTCAAAAAAAAAAATACCCCCTTCATAAACTGTATTATTTGAAATTGCTGAGCCAATAGAGACTACATTCCTCCTCTCCGCTTCGGAAAATGGAGCCACTATGAATAAGCTAAAGGTCTTTCTTAATGAGGTCTTTCTCTGAAATATTCTGCAGAAAGGGGAAAGGGAAAAAAAGCCTTTTCAAACTGTTTGGGAAATTTATTTCATTTCTTCAGCACCAAACAGAGAAAAAACTACATGATTCAGCAGTGTAAATTTTTTTACACTGTAAATTCAGCAGTATTTTCGTTAATTAAAAAAAAAAGCATAGTGACATAATTATTGTGTACAGATCAGTTGGCATCCTTGAGATAGAGTCATATTTGGGAAAAAGAAAAGAATGATCTGCTCATACCTTGTTCCCCTCCAAAGAATTGGGCATCTTGTGCTATAGATGTCTGAATAACCTTTGTCCCTCCCCACCTGTCTTGTTCCAGCTGGCGCTTATTCTAAAGTGAGTTCTATAATTGGATTCTATTTGTATCTTGCCTTTACTTCTTTTGTGTGTGTGTGTGTGTAAAATCATTTAGCTATCAATGCTGAGTCTCATAAAGAAAGTTATAGAAAGCCCATCAAATAATAATAATGATGATGATGATGATGATGATGATGATGATGATGATGATGATGATGATGATAATAATAATAATAATAATAATAATAATAATAATAATAATAATAATAATAATAATAATAATAATAATAATAATAATAATAATAATAATAATAATAATAATAATAATAATAGTAATAGTAATAATAATAGTAATAATAATAGTAATTTATTGTCGATAAGAAAGACAATAAAGTCTGGATAGTGGATGTGGCAGTGCCTGGAGACAGCAGAATAGAAGAGAAAGAACTGGAGTAGATAACAAAATACGAAGACCTACAAATAGAAATAGAACAACTGTGGCAAAGGCAAGCAAGGGTAGTACCAATAGTAATAGGCGTCTTGGGTGCAATCCCCAAAAAACTGGAGCACCACTTGAACACCATGGGCATTGACAAATTCACCATCAGTCGATTGCAAAAGGCAGCCTTACTGGGAACAGCTTCCAACCTGCGACAATATCTGTAACACCATCAAACATCCACATCTGCCTATCCCAGGTCCTTGGTAAGGACTCGATAGGTAGACAAAAATGCCAAATCCAGTCTGAACATCTGGCTGACTGTGCGATGATCAAAAATAATAATTATTATTATCACATATTTTATGCATGCATAAACATTTGTGAATAGATTCTGGTTTGAGCAAGGTCACTAGGACAGAGGTGAAAAAGTTTCACCCTTATTTAGGGTATGAGCAAAACATCTTCTATTTCTTTGTAATAAAAAGTATGTCACAGCAGTGAAGAGGGGGAAAATTGTCATACATTTAAATGCAGGTATTTTGAATAGAAAAATAATTGCACTTCATTAGTGGATTATGAATCCTAATGTGCATTACACTATCTCTTATATCTTTCTTTTTTTGAAGATAGTAATTACTCACATCTCCATTCTTAATCATACTTTGATTCTTTTTATCAATATTTTGCTTCTTAGTTCACCTGTGCTTTGTTTTTTTTAATTATCTAAAAATGGCGACATGCATTTCTTTATTCAAGCATGACTCTGTTTTAAGAAAAAGATCTCTATCACCTTAAACACTTTTTTTTCTACTTCTGCACCAAAATGTTAACACTTCAGTCTTTTTCTTTTTAATCACCTTAACCTTCGCTCATTACAAGGAATCCATTTCTTTTCACCAGTTCCTCAAAGCTTGCACCTTAGTGGGTTGCTTTGAATTCGCAGGAACCTTTCAACAATTTAGTTTTTAATGGCCTCAGAGAATGTTCTAGCTTCCCCTGTGGAAGTAATTCTTGTTTAAAGTAGGTGACATTTACCTTGCCAATCACCAGAATTATAGGTAAGCTTAACAGCTCTTGTAGTTAATGAGGTAACTGATGCTTCCATGTCTTAAACAATTCAGATGGGCAATGTCAGCCTCCCTCAAACTGAGATCTTACAAGTATGCTGGGGCATCTTTGCCAACTCTATGGATGCCCTTGAGTTAGGTTCAAATGCATTTCCTGGTCCAAATTAAAATGAGAAGTATTTGTTGGGCTAGGAATCCCAAGTGTAATTTAGATGCCATAACATACCGTAAACAAGATTGATCTTGGCACCACTTGTTTGATAAGGCAGATTCCTTTTGTAGTTTTTTTTAGAGAAGATTTTTTAGTCCCTCTTGGAAAATGTGCCTTCCAAAGAAGAGAGAGAGAGAGAGAGAGAGAGAGAGAGAGAGAGAGAGAGAGAGAGAGAGAGAGAGAGAAATATGCTAAGTGAAAATGGTAAGCAGAGGCCTATTTAGCACAATTGGTTCATTTACTAGTTCCTACTTTTATTTCTTGCAACTTAGCCATCTACCTGGTTTCCATGTCTATGGAAGAACTAGAACTCACAATCTCCCAGTGTCTCCCAGTGTCAGCCCACTTGATATATTAGATCAGGAGACCAATTGCACAGGAAGGCTGTATTGAAATTGCTCTCTCTCTCTCCCTCTCCCTCTCTCTCTCTCTCTCTCTCTTGTATAGCCACCCATATCACACAAAAACTAATAATTATATAAATATGAATCTTGCAAGTCTGTTTATGCTGTACTTCCTCCCACTTTCTATATGCCTGTGAATTGAAGAGACATTTACCTGAACAGCTTCTGAATGTTAGCTCTGAATTTGAAGAATGTCTCTGCTCTTTTTGCTTAGACACCAGTTCCTGTATATTTTTGTCAAAGTCATCTTCCTTACTTGCTACAGTACATCCGTTTCTAGTCCAGCAGCTTAACAGCTACACTAAACAACATACTAAGCCATAAACTGTGATATACAAACCATGAGTGTTAGGTTCCCACAGTGCAATAAAGAGGCTGCCACAGCTGATCTGCATGCATTCCTATCTCATGATTTTTCCTGTTTGCCTCCTTCATGGGTAAAGGAAGAGAGAAAATAATAATAGCCAAGAAAAGGAACTAGTGGCTATGCATTAATTCTAAGAAATTTGGGCCACAGCTGCCTGACTGGTTTATTTATTAACGATAGATAGGTAGATAGATAGATAGATAGATAGATAGATAGATAGATAGATAGATAGATAGATAGATAGATAGATAGATAGATAGATAGATAGATAGATAGATAGATAGATAGATAGATAGATAGATATATAGATAGATAGATAGATAGATAGATAGATAGATAGATAGATATATAGATAGATAGATAGATAGATAGATAGATAGATAGATAGATAGATAGATAGATAGATAGATAGATAGATAGATAGATAGATAGATAGATAGATAGATAGATAGATAGATAGATGATAGATAGAATGCTTAAGGTGTTAAAGTAGGAATAAGGACACCTAAGTTCTAGTCCTATGCCCAGCTCATGGTTTGCAGCCAGTTGCTCTCTCATAGCCCAAACTACCTTATGGGGGGGGGGGTGTTGGGTTGCTGTAGAAAAAAATAGGGTAGTGAATGCCTGATAGGCCACCTTGAACTCCTGAACAAGAATAAAGATATATATGTAATAAACAACTATCCTTAGCAACATTTAAAATAAAGCACCGAACCAAATTTAAACCAGAAGTCAGAACCAATTAAAGGAAACAGTTAAAAGCAACAGTCAAAATCAGGTATTAAAAGTCTGTCAATGTCTGGATGTTCTGCATACATTTGCCACTGAAATCTTGGAAAAGTTATTATTTTTTTAAATAAAAAACAGATTGCTGAGTTATCAGAATGTGCTTGTGTCACACTCACATTGCCTCACTTGGTTGCTGGACCTGGGCAACCTGAGTTTTCTTTCATTTAGCATAATCCTTATGAACACACCCATTGCAAGTTGTCTTGCATTTATTTAGTCTCTTGTCCACAAATTAGTAATGACTTATTAGGCAATTAGCAAAATGATGCACAGGACCTCAAACTATGTAGAAAATATTACTGAAAGCCTGAACTGCCAACAACCTGGCACATGATGGAATATGCTTGACAAATCCTGACCTCCTTGTTACAAATAAGTTCTTGAAAAGATGACAGAATGCTGACTGGAAGCAACAACAAAGGAAGGAAGGATTCATTTTAAAAAACATCTCAAATGAAAAGACCACTTTTTGTAGTTAGTAGTGGAACAAAGAAGTTGGATAATCAAAGGATATAATCCAGCATGTATATCACTTATGGAATATACAAGTGTACCATTTAGTCCAAAGAGAAACATTAATATGAATTCAGTCACAGAGGTTGGAGAATATGCCTGGATCACAATAAATCCATATTTATTTATTTTTTGTCATCTGCTTTTAGGACAGAGCTACAACCTAGCCAGTTTCCAGACTGAAATTGTGTTGGGGGTCATGTGACCATTCTCAGAAGTGCTGAAAAAGTAGCCAGTATCAATCTTCTTGAAAAGCCCAAGACCCCTCTTAATGGATCAGATTTTTTTCAACCAAAATAATAGGAATATCCCTAACAGGTAATTACAGATAATTTTAGGAAATTTAGTTTATTCACAGTTTCAGATTCAAATTCACAAGTCACTGTAGTCTCAGCGGTTAGAATACAAGACACTACAGATACATCCAAATATGAAATTGGATTAAATTTGAAATTGGATTAAATTTGTCACCTGATGCAGAGAAAAGAAGAATCTCAAAAACATGTAAGGTTCTATTAAAAGATAAGACAAGCTTTTTGAGTCAATTGAAAGCAATATGGGAATCAGTAGTAAAAGCTTCTTCACCTATGACTTTGTATTAATCCATTTGGAAGAGAAACTACTGGAATCATTTTCAGTCAAATTAGGGAAAAACTAGTATTTTATAGATGTCATTTAAGCCAAGAAAACTTACCATTATACATTCTAGGATAAGTCCCATGTGCAGCAGAAAATGTAAAGAATTGGATACCGTACATGGCTTGGAAAGTTGTTCGATTATTTTTGATGATTTTTTTCATTAAAAATAGGACAGGTTATTATAGAATACCTTAAGCTAGCCTTGTAGATGGGGTTTTTGTTTGGGTTTTTTCTTTTTTGGGGGGTTAGTTACAAGCTCTAGGCCCCTTGATGATTTAATTTAAAAATGGTGATGAAGATAGATAGATAGATAGATAGATAGATAGATAGATAGATAGATAGATAGATAGATAGATAGATAGATAGATAGATAGATAGATAGATAGATAGATAGATAGATAGATAGATAGATAGATAGATAGATAGATAGATAATGATAGTCTTTGTATTCTTTTCAGTGATTTGTAAATAGCAGTAAATAAAGCAGATTAGAAAAAAAACTTTAAATGAGGAAAACCTATATATTATTTCTTAACACTTCTAACATAAGGTCAATATCTATCCATGGTGGATTTTTTCCCCTAAGGAAAGATGGATGCTATCTAAAATTCATTCTGATTAATGTCCAGCTAGCCAGGAATCCTTGTGGAATGAAATACAGAAAATCAGTCCCATTGGGATCCTTGGCAGCTTTTGTTTTTAACCTGTGTGGGGAAATTTAGAGCAATTTTTCCATTATAAGGGCAATTTAATTTATAGAACTATAGAGAGTGCTATACATTAGGCCTGAATAAATTTCTTGGCAAATTCTTCAAGAAAAAAAGTTGGCCTGGACAGGTTTATATTTGTCTTTTCCTATGATTTTCAGCTGCCTTACTAAACAAATAACCATATTTATTCTAGTCACAGCAAGAAATGTGGTGTTTTTTGTTTTTTGTTTTAAAAACTTGTCTCAGGGAACAATCATTAAGACTCTGAGTTACAATAAGTCTGGTCCCTGGCATTTAAGTAAATCTGGCAATTGCATATTCATTCCTGACATGGCAAGAATCGATGTAACATTTTGTTTTTTAGAAGTTGAGAAATGTGGTGTACATAATTATATGTGACATAACTGTGCCTATAAAACATTTACTCTGGATTTTTTTTATTTCAAAGGAAAGGAAAGGAAAGGAGAGGAGAGGAGAGGAGAGGAGAGGAGAGGAGAGGAGAGGAAAGGAAAGGAAAGGAAAAGAAAGGAAAGGAAAGGAAAGGAAAGGAAAGGAAAGGAAAGGAAAGGAAAGGAAAGGAAAGGAAAGGGAGAGAGAAAGCAGAGATTTGATATTTGAGTAGTAAACAAGTTAGTAGTTGCTCACAAAATATTCAATGAAATCCATCCTATCAGGAAAAAAAACACAAGTACTTTGCTGGATTAGGCCAATGATAGGCGGCTGAATTAGTTTATTTCCAGACTGTACCATTTTTGCATGTAGAAGGCCCAAAATTTTTTATTTGCTGTAGGTAAAGAACATCTCTCTAAAGACCAGATGAAAAATATTTTTAAAAACCCTGTTGTCTGAATATAAGCTGAAATGCTGTCTTCAGCATAGGCTATCAATTCTTATACTTGATAAGACTAGATTAAGTAGGCCTGGGTGTCCATTTCCTTCCAGTTTTAGAACTTTTTTTTTCTGTCACCAGTCAAGAGACCTTATTGATTCCGCTAAAGGTAAAAATGATGCTGATGGCCTATAGAGGCCTAGTTTCAGTTAGCAGCTCTCAAACACTAACGCAGAGGTCCCCAACCTTTTGGGCACCAGGGACCGGTTCCATGGAGAAAGGTTTTTCCGTGGATCAGAGAATGTGTGGTTTTGTATGCTGTCTACATACCATGGATGGGGTTTTGCTTGTTTGTGCGGACCGGTTGCTGGCATGCCATGGCCCGGTACCGGTCCACGGCCCCGGGATTGGGGACCCCTGCACTAATGGATTCAGAAGGGCCTATCTCCAAACAGTGTATGATACAGTGATTAAGGTGGGCCAACTAGAGCAGGAGAAACTCAAATTCAAATCTACCTTTAGTTACTCAGTGATTTGGGACCAATCATTCTCTGTCAGCACAATCTATTTCGCGGAATTTTTCTTGTAGATATAAAATGAAGGGAGATTCCCACAAAGCAGTTTCAAGATTCTGGATTAAAATCATAATATAAATCCTGCACTTAGTATCGGACAAGATGACCTCTTAGAAGAGCCTTTCCACTTCTATCATTCTGTGACATTATAACAACTATCAAATTAAAAATAAACTATTCTAATCATGCATATGGTGACGCTTCTGAATAACAGCCAAGTAGCTGCTTGGTTTGTACTAGATCCTTTTCATCTCTGATTACCTCCATGCAATGTTCAACTCGCCATCAATATTCCGAATGACATTTGGGATAATCTAAAATGGCAGCCAGCCAGCTTGGACTAGAGCCAAATATAGACTCAGATCCTAATCAGATGTTTTCTGGGGGAGGGCAGAGTTTCTGAGTGGAGGCCAACTTGGCACTAGATACTGCACTGGTTTGTTTGTTTGTTTGTTTATATATATTATATATTTGTACACTTTGGAGGCCACCCAATTCCCAGGGATTCTGGACCACTCACAAGTTGAAAAGTAGGAAAAATATAAAGGCAAAGTTGCCCCTGATTCCCATTATAGAAGAAGGTTAAGCACTGGTGATCATTTAACATAATCCAGAAAGACCAGAGGTTTATAAAAATGTGGGTGCCATTTACTGGGGAATGTGTTCAGTTCAGTTCAGTTCATGGGATGAGATGAATCAGGAACAGCTTGAACTGTGTGAAGCAACTTTGGCTTTCATAAACAAAGCATTTCCCACCAGAAAGGCTAAATGATGCAGCTCATGAGCAGACAAAGAGGTGATGTGATTTGTCTTCACAAGGCACTGTTTATCCCTTTAAAGCATTTTCCAGCTATGACCAATGTCACTGTATACTTCATAGCAACATGAAGTAAAATAAAGCAGGTTTTTTTCTTCTTCTCATTTTGCTTTTAGAAATGAGAGGGCCACCCTGCTTCATGAAGCCATTTTGAAGGCATATTTTGCTCTGGGCTTTGCGGATGTGAGAACTCCTTTAAAGACTTTGATGGCCTTAGTGTCAACATTAGTAGTTGGCAAGTCAGGAAGCAGGACCGCAGTGATAAAAGTGGGCAGGGGACGATAACACTTTCACCACCTACTGTACATAAGGATAGAGTGTTTGACAGCACCAGCATCATATTGAAACCTGAACTCTGATCCTGGCACTGAAGCTAAGAATAGTCCAAGCTTTAGAGAGCAGAGACAGAGTGAAACAATTGGCTAGACTAGACTATGTACATGCATGTCTGTGTATCTGTGTGTTTCCTTTATTGTTCTCCAGCTATAGATAGGATCTTGCCAGACTAACACAACTATTTCAATAACTACAGATATAATATGGGGATAGCTAGTGAGTAGCTAGAATTGTATTACAGTACAGCAATAAACTCATAGGTTACTTTCAACATACCAAACTAGTGCTATAAAATGTTTATAAGAATATATGTTTTTACTTGTTTATTAAATTTATTTATGAAACAAATTTATACAGCCACCCAGCTCACATACAGTTACTCTGGATGGCATACAACCTTTTTATTACACTACATTTTATTCTTCATTGATGGTTTCTGAAACATAAAGCACTATTATGATAGCAATATGATCTACTTGGTTTTCCAGCTAAAGATAAGTATAAATATACGCTACAATGGAATAAATATATTGCAGGGTTTTTCTCTTTGCCAGCATTTTGTCCACTTCTCAACTTTCTATTAGAGAAGAGAGCAGTATACATTAACACATTTCCCAGGGTAAATACTAAGATTATATATACAAGACACCTCAAAAAAAGTAAAGATGGTAACAACTAAATCCAATTATACTTAACATCTTAACATCGTGGCTAGCACGAGTGGGGCTGTGAGCGCCAGCACCCACCCACCACATGTATGAGTGGGGCTGCATGCACGCGCACTGGTCCACCACTCATGTAGTCCAATTGTAAATAGGCCAAGGCCCAGTAGTGGCCATGGCCCACAAGTTGGGGATCCCTGCTTTAAAGCATTCTCTGAGCAGTTTACAATATGTATTATTTGCACATTGCTCCCAACAATCTGGGTCCCCATTTTATTGACCACAGCAGCATGGAAGGCTGAGTCAACCTTGAGCCCTGTCAGGATTGAACTCTAGGCTGTGGACAGAGTTTGCCTGCAATATTGCATTTTAACCACTGCTCAGAACCTATATAAGTTGAATCTACCCCAAGTTATCCACTGTAGGCCTTGTTAGAATTGTTAGACAGCTTCCTACAGCAGCATCAGAATACAACAGCTGTTCTCTGAGATTCTGCCAGCTTCCTCCATTGAAAAATTCAGCTGAATTGGATTGCTATGCAAGAAATGTGCATGGAATTTGATCAGGAAGAAGACCCAACAAAATGGTATTTGAGCTCCTTTCAGATTTAAAAAAAAATTGCAATTGGCAAAGGTTTCAAAGATAAATTTCAGATATATTCATGCTACTTTGCCTTGTCTTAAATATCAATTTCCATACTATTATAGAACACACATTATGTCAGAGAGAGACTGGCCAAGTCAGCGGGAGGAGTCAAGCAGGGAATTAGTCTGGAATAATTGCATAGGCACAAAAGGCCAAGGTCTTGAATAAATTGATCCTTATCTAATCTGGCCCAGGTACAAACTGCCAGTCTGGGAAGATTCCTGTGAAATAGGCATGCACAATAAAGTAGCTAATTGAACTCTTCACATGTAGATCTGGTTGTTCATGCTTGACACATTACCACTGTTGTTGCTGTTGCAACTACTATAACTATAACTGTTTTCCTACCTTTTTATATAGAATAGCTATAACCACAAAGTCTTTCAGCTGGTTTCAACTTAGGATATTACAGACATTCATTCAATGTGAGTTAATTCATAGAACATGGTAAAATAAACAGAGACTTTTATAGTGTGATCAAAAAAGATATCTTCAATCACACAGTCACTGCTGCCATGTTGACATTCTTTAATGCCCTGTGGACACCCTTCCAAACAAACCATGATATGAAACCGTGTCAACCCAGAATAATAATCTGTCTTGTAAACTTGTGTTTTGCCACTGCTGAAACCAGACCTGCAGGCTAGCCTTGATCCCTGCAGATTATTTTAATAATAATTGAGGAATGAGGAAAATACAAGTGAGTTAGCAGAGCAAGTGTAGCTACTGGCCTCCCTAGCTTAACACAGAGAGAAAGTGTGTGCAGCATCACAGTTCCATTGTGTATAGAGATAAACCCTTTCAGATGCCCTGCACTGTGTGGAAATGGCATTGAGGAAAAGTAGGGACTAGGTATTGAAGACATGGTTTAACCTCAAAGGGCAGTTGTAGATAGAAGTGGGCTCAGTGGTTACTCATATATGGAGTTACACAGGGATCACTCTCTCCCTCCTCTTTTTTCAAAGTGAAACTGTAGGTAGAAGTCATAAGTCATCTTGGAGTGAGGTATGTGGCCCTAAAGAAAGAATATAGGGAAAGGGAAAACATGAACTTAGTTCACAGAACTAGTCAGGAAAAGATTTCCCTGCTTGTACTCTCTATGGCAGAGGTCCCCAACCTTTTGGGCATCAAGGACCGGTTCCATGGAGAAAGGTTTTTCCATGGACTGGAGAATGTGTGGTTTTGTGTGCTGCCTGCATCCTGTGGGTGGGGCTTTCCTTGTTTATGTGGACCAGTTGTTGGCATGCCACAGCCCGGTACTGGTCCACAGACTGGGGTTTGGGGACCCCTGCTTTATGGTATGAAAGGAAGCCTTTCAATATGATGTTAGAATAGCCTGAATCAATAAAGTCCCAGTATTTCTGGTGAAATGATTTTGTGACCTGGCCTTATTCTGAAGGCTGATGTCAATCTTTAAAGTCTTCTATTCTCTGTTTGGAGAGGCAGAGAACCTTGCCTTTCACCACATGAATGGCATTCTGTCCTTGAGTAGCTCAAAGCCATGCCACGTACTCCTTCCTCCTTCTATTTTCCCAACAACAACAACCCTGTGAGGTGGATTGAGTTGAGAGAGAGTATCTGGCCCAAAGTCAGCCAGCAACATAAAAAGCAAGTAGATCACGGACTTCCGGTTTGCCATTGCAGCCGCCGCAGATGCTGGAAGGCGAGCTCTGTCTTCCGCGTTCAATTTCGTTCCACTGGGGGACCCTGGAAAGGGTAAAAAGTCACCCTGTAGGGGCGAGGAGCAAGGAGAGGACCCCCCACTTGATTGTGGGAGGGTGGCAGCCCTTCTGCTCAATCTGGGGCAGCCCTCCAAACCGGCGGAGGAAAGACCAGCCATAGCAATATGACTCGTCACTAAGCTGCAGACAGCCGAAGTCAAACTTACCATCAAGCACTTCTAAAGTAATGTGGATGAAACTGGGTGAGATCCGATCTTCTCTTTAAGATCCTAAGTATTTTCTTTTCCTGTAAAAGCTGCCCAAAGTATCTTTTCCCCCTGTGAGGAGAGAGGGAAGGGAATTTCTACCGCACCCTCTAAGAATAGCGGCGACTGACTACCCAGGGGAGTTAAAGCACTAAAAGAACAATTTTAATCTAATTGGATTTATATGTTTCTGAAACTTGGGGACCAAAAGTTTTCTTATTTTTACTGGAGACTTTTGTTTTTATCTACAAAAAAGAAATAAAACTGGGCTTCCGGTTCCGGATCGCGGCACGCGCAGTCGCACGGAGAGAGCCGTCTCTCCTACCGGCTGCTTTCCCTCCGCCGGTAGACCCTTAACCGGGTCGAAAGTCACCCCGTAGAGGCGACCACCGCTTGAGGAGGCCCCTGCTTGACTGGGGAAGGGCGGCAGCTCTCCTTAGTTCAAGCTATCTCCTTAGGGCCGTCGGAGGAAAGATCGGCCAGCAAAATGGACGATCACTTCGTCGCACCAGCTGAAAGCCAGAAGAACAACTAAGCATAAAGAACCCCTGTGGAGAATCTGGGTGAGACCTTTCCTACCCCTTTTTTCCCTAATTACTCTCCTGTCAAAAGCTTTTGTGCTTGAATTACTTCCCTGCTGTGAGGGAGCAGCGTTTGGGCATTCGGGAAAAACAGCTTTGGGAAGAAAAAAAAAACCAGTTAATTTTTATGGACTATTTAAATTTTGGAATACTGAGGGGACCTGAAAACGTTTTATTCTTGATTATTATTGTTATAACTACGCATCTATTACTTTGGAGAGGTCTTTCTTCATATTTTTCAACACGAAAAATAAAAAATCTATTAATCTGGAAAGAAAAAAAAAGATTTTATGGTCTGCTGAGGACATCTTGTGACGAAAAGTGGTACTGCAACTGTATATTTTTTTATGGCTGGGGATGGCTTTGACCTTCAAAAGATGATAAGCATAAGATAACTGAAACAGCTGTGTGGTGATCTGGTCTATTGAAAATTGGAGGTGAACATTTGTTTGATTTCTACGAAATAGAGCCTTCTCTAAAAGATTAAAAAATCTTTCTACTACTGATATGGAACCTAACACACAGCTGGACTATGAGCTCATATTGGAAAAAATTCTGGAAGCCACAGAGGATATGAACTCTTAGTTTCAAACTTTGACAGATCAAATTATAGACCGAAAGACAGCGCAGAGGAAGCAGATTGGCGCCAAAGAGATTAGTGAACAATATGTACAACCTAAAGAGGAACCACGTCAACAACTCAACTATGAAACTACACTGAGAGAAACTGTGGAAACCAAAGAACAAATTAACTTTATACAACCCCAAACGCAATCTATGGAGAAGCCTGACGATCAAAGAATAACTTTAACGGAGATGTCTGAAGCATTAACATCAACAGAGACTGACACTCAGATACAAGTTATTGAAAATTGTGAAAAGGTGGATAAACAACTGGCAAATATAACATGGAATAAAACGGCTTTTACCATCCAAAGGCTACTAGAAGAAAGGAAAGAGAACTTTGACCAATTTGAAGCGTTAAAGAATATGGACCTTTTAATATTGTGGTTTGATGATGCAGGAATTTTATTATGGAAACCGTTATGGCACAGAAAGAAACCTAGAGTTAGATTTAAAAATGTATTTTAAAGTTTTATTTAATGGGTTTAAAAAGGCTTTGATTTTTTGACTGAGTTAATAACTAATGGAGCACGTGAAATTTCTAAGAGGATACCCTTTGTAACAATACTTTGTTTTAGATATGATAATTACTGGAGAGGTAAACTTTATTTACTGGTTTAAAAAGATTTTCATAGATATAGATGAATTGATAGAATATATACTTAAATTAGATAGAAATCTATTTGTTGGTTTGATATTTTTACTCTAAATAAGATAATTATTTTGAAATAGAAGGAGAATAAGAGGGATGGGTGACAAGAGAAGAAATGGTATTAATGAAGAAAATATAAGAATATTACTGCGGGAATAATATACCAGATATAATTACTATGTAAAAAAAAAAGGACACCCGAAGTGTTAATAATATGTCTATCTAAGGCCAATTGGAATATGGTAATTGTAAGTTAGTAAAGCTTAAAACAGGACCTGGATCTTTAGAATTGAAATGTGAGTGATATTTGATAGGATTGTTTGAAGCTTATATAGAAATGTATTAATTTGAATATGCAAGACTAAATGAGGGAATTAGAGAGGGAATTTTAAATGAATTGATTTGGGCTATATATTTGTGATTGTTTTTCTTTTTTTTGGATGTTCAATATACCCATCTCCACGGTGGTTCCTAAGCACTCTGATGTAACCCTTTTACCCCTATAAAAATCTAATAAAATATATTTGAAAAAAAAAAGAAAGAAATAAAACTGGAAAAAGGATTATAAAAAGTTTGGACTTAAAAAACTTTAAATGGCATCGGTGACATCTTGTGGTGAGGTTTGGTATTACAACTTGTTATTGCCTAAAAGAGACTTGGCTTGAAGCCCAGACTTCAGATAAAACTCTTTCAACCTTGATAGATACCACCTGTGAGAAATTCAGCTGTAAAGAGAACTTCTGGGTGGCATAACTGGCCTGCTTGAACTATGAATGTAAACCTTTACTGACTTTCAGAGCTATATGTGGGGAATTGCTTTCCTATTTCTTTATCTGAGGAACATTGGTTATTATATGAGATGATGAAATACCTTGGAGTATAAAATCTTACTTGACAAACAACTTCTACTATAAAGACTACCTATAAACATGTGAAATAGAGGTCCCATACCTAGTTATAAAAGTATTTTTAACGTCTGATTTTAAAGTCCTCAACTTAACACACTATTAAGAGAATATGGATGAAGACCAGGAAAAGATCCTTTCCATGTTGAAAGAAATACATGAAACCATTCTTTCAGTTTGTGACAAAATAAGATGCAACATAAAAGAACAAGATGCCAGTTTAGATATACAAACCCAAATTTTGACTACAACCAAAGAACTAACAATGCAGAAGATAACAGAAGAAGTGGAACAATCAAATACTAAGACAGAGGACTCAATTGACCAACAAATACAGTTAATGGAAAATCCAGGAAAGGGAGTGACAACACTGAAAATGGAAAAGACTTTCTTCTTTCAGAAGAAATTTGAGGAGAAAGAAGAACAGATTGAATGGAAGATAAACATATCAGGACAATCATGGGGAATTGGAATAATAGGGAGATGATCTAATGAACACAAACGGGCTAGCGCTTCCAAAAAAAATGGCAACTAAATGGTCTCTCTTATTTCAAATAATATATATAATAATAGAGGGAGATCTATTTGATGATTTGAAAGCACTGACATGGAAGGATAGTTGGCAAAGGAAGAAAGCCAGAATAAGACTGAAGAAAATTGGGGTTTTGATTTATTAGAGGGGATTTCATATTACCAATTAGAGGGTTAAAGGGAGAAGTTGAGATAAGGGGAATTTTGGTCATTAAATTTAAAATATTCAGAAATTAGTTGAAAATAAGGATTCTATTTGTTTAATATTTAAAAATTAGACCCAAAAGAAAAACAATTATGAATATGTTTGATTTATTGATTAAGCCAGACAATATATATAATGGTTTTGATTTATTAAAGGGGATACTGTATTATTAATTAGATGGTTTAATATGGTGGGAAATAGATAACTTTTAGAAAATAGAACAAGACTATACTCAAATAGATAAGATGTGTATTTTGAATATTAGATTCTGTTATGAATTGAGATAAGGGAAACTTTGGTTACCCAAAACCTGGAAATTATAAATATCAAGTGTTAAATCTGAATATTGATGGGAAACTAAAAATTGGGAAAAAACCAATAACAGGACATTGATTGTCTATAAAGATTGAATGTAAAAGTTATATATATATATAATTATATATATATAATTTATTGATAAATGTAATAATGATGTTTTTACTTAGTTGATATAATAAGAACTGTATTAGCTTAAATACGAGATAGTAGATATTAAGGGAAAAAGAGAGGAAATATTTGATGTTGTAACTTGAGATTTGTACTAAAGATTTTTGTATGTTATTGAACTATTGATTAACCCAGCCACCACGTTGCTTTTTAAATATCTAAATGTAAAATTAGAAAATTAACAAAATATTATTTTTTAAAAAGCAAGTAGATCACTTGTGTCTCCATCCACTTAATTAATACATAGAAGGTCAAATGGCAGTGATGTTAACCTTACTGTCTATGGAGATTCTCCATCATCCAGGTCATGGTTGTCCCAAAGCTGCTTTTTTTCAAAAGGCAACTGGACTTTGTTTTTCCTTGAAGATGTTTTGCTTCTCATCCAAGAAGCTTTTTCAGAAGCTTAAAAAAAGGACCTTTGAGATCTAACCTTACCTAACTCTGCATTGAACATTATCACTATGACGCTATTTATTGTTTCTGGATTGCCAATGAGCTGATGATCTATCAATGCCCACCATGTTAACAATCAGAAGACAGTGAGGGACATCCTTGAAAAAACACAGTCATGGCATTTGCATCATGATGCTTTAACAGAAATAATCCAATGTTGTGACAATTAGAAAGGTTTTGCTGTTAAGTAATTTTAATAATTGCCTTTTTTCCCTACCAAGACTAGAATGTTCTCCTTTTTATTATATAAAAGTCCTGTTTGTTCCTCTACCATTTTCAGTATGTCAGCTGAAAAAATTTGGATACATTCACCAGAAATGGAAAGTATTATTACAGTAGTTATTTATGAAAACTAATGCAGCTGTTTGCCAGCTATTATCTCAGAGACAAAATAATAGTTTTAGAAAGTGTTATTCAATTGAATACTCTAATGTTGCTTTTCTAACAGCATATCTTCATTGCATTGGGGCAAATTTAGCGAAATAACAGATTCATGTTGTTTAGTTTTCAGTTTTGCATGTATGGCTGCATTAGAGAATCACAATGGTGATTTGTTTTTGTTTTAGTTCGCCTCCTTTGTTCCATAATTAAACATCTGGATTGATATAATTTGTATCTGCATTTAATTGATTGTGTATCACTAATTGTTCAGCATTGTAGTGGTACAGCATTGTACCTCTACAAACAATGAGCAGCTTTTTTTGCGTGTGATTACCTGTTTACTTAGAAATATATATTTTGAAAATAGAAAAGAAGATCATCATTATAACTGACTGCTCTCAGATGTAGGGCTTTCTTGAAACAAATAATCCATTGGGAAAATTCCCCTGCCTCAAGATTATTTATTTTTAACCAAGCATCAGACTGATCAGAGAAATGCGCTTCTCTGTATTGTATTTTTTTTTACACTTCCATCTATTCACCCTGAAAACACATCTTCTTAGCCAGGAGATGACGTTGATGATGGTGCCCCATTTTCATAGGTTAATCTGCGAGAACAGTCACCCCGGTGCTTAGACTGAAAAAAAAAGCAAGGACTGAATAGCACTCACTTGTTGGTTTTTGCAAGATTTTATGGCACCATATCTCCTAAGTGGATTTTGCTTAAGTTCCTTTTGGGTTTCCAGTTGAATTATCAGCCTACGTGAGTTGGCAGCAAAATCTCAAGCAGTGCGTCACACACCTTGTTCGGTTATAATGGCAACACTTTTCCCCTCCATGAGCCACTTTGGATTTTGTTAGGGTGCAAAGACAACACAATTTCCTTCCCTGAGCATTTTGCTTCACTTTTCTAATGGAGGGAGGTGTGTTGGTTCACAAAGCCCTTTCAAGGTTTTCTTTGGTTTGAAATATCATTCAAACAATGCACCTGTTTTTAACTCTGCACATCCTTATTCAATGATGGTTCAGTGACCCTAGATTAGAAATTATGTCCTTTGGGATCATTGTGACTGATTATGTTTGGTGACTATTATGAAATCCCTTAATTGGAAAAGCATCTCATGGCAGAATAACAAATAACAGAGTTTGAAGGGACCTTGGAGGTCTTCTAGTCCAACCCACTGCTCAAGCAGGAGATCCTATATCATTTCAGACAAATGGCTGTCCAATATCTTCTTAAAAACTTCCAGTTTTGAAGCATTCACAACTTCTGCAGGCAAGCCGTTCCACTGATTAATTGTTCTAACTGTCAGGAAATTTCTCGTTAGTTCTAGGTTGCTTCTCTCCTTGATTAGTTTCTATCCATTGTTTCTTGTCCTGCCTTCAGGAGAATACATTCAGAAAGTATTCAGACCCTCTTCACTTTTATTAATTTTGTTATGCTACAGACTGATTCTACATTTTTTTCTCATTAATCTACACTCAATATGCCATAATGACAAAGTAAAAACAGAAGTTTAGAAATGTCTGTAAATTTATTAAAAAGAAAAAGAACTGAAATATCACATTGGCAAAAGTATTCAGACCCTTTGTAACAACACTTGAAATTTCATTCAGGTGCCTCCCATTTCTTTTGATCACTCCTGACATGTTTCTACACCTTGATTGGAGGCCACCTCTTGTATATTAAATTGATTGGACATGATTTGGAAAAGCACACACCTCTCCATGGAAGGCGTCACAGCTGACAATGTATACTATACTGTAGCAAAGCAAAAGCCATGAAGTCAAAATAACTGCCTTCAGAGATAGGATTATTGCAAGGCACAGATCTGGGAAAGGCTACAATAACATTTCTGCTGCACTGAAGGTTCCTAAGAGCACATGGCCCCCATAATTTTCAAATGGATGAAGTTTGGCACAATCAGGATTCTTCCAAGAGATGGTTGCCCAGTCAAACTGAGCAATCAGGGGATAAGGGCCTTAAAGGTGATCAAGAACTCAATGGTCACTCTGACTGAGCTCCAAGGATCCTGTGTGGAGATGGGACAAAGCCCAGAAGGTCAACCATCAATGCAACCCTCCACCAATCTGGGCTTTACAGCAGAGTGGCTAGATCACGGGTGTCAAACTCGCTGCATCACATGACGTGTTGTGACGTATCATGACTTTTTTTGCATTGTTGGAGCTGGGGTGGGCGTGGCCCCCATATGATGCAACCGGGTCACGGGCTGGCAGTTTGACACCCCTGGGCTAGACAGAAGTGTGAAACACAGAAGTGTGAAACACATGAAAGCTTGCTTGGAGTTTGCAAAAAAGCACCTGAAGGAGTCTCAGACTGTGAGGAATAAGATTCTCTGGTCTGATGAAACTGTTTGGCCTCAATTCTAAACATTATATCTGATAATCCGCTCATCACCTGCCCAATACCATCCCAACAGTGAAGCGTGGTGGTGGCAGCATCATGCTGTGGGGGTGTTTTTCAGCAGCAGGGACTGGGGCATTCATCAGGGTTGAGGGAAAGCTGAATGGAGCAAAATACAGGGATATCCTCAATGAAAACCTGTTCCACAGTGCTCGAGACCTCAGACTGGGCTGAAGGTTCAATTTCCAACATGACAATGATCCTAAGCACACAGCCAAGACAACACACAAATGGCTTAGGGACAACTCTGTGAATGTCCTAGAGTGGCCCTGTCAGAGACCTGACTTGAACCCTATTGAACATCTCTGGAGGGACCTGAAAATGGCTGTCCACCGACAGTCACCATCCAACCTGACTGAGCTAGAGAGGATATGCAAGGATAAATGGCAGAAAATCCTTCAATGCAGGTATGCAAAGCTTGTCGCATCATACCCAAATAGACTCGAGGCTGTAATTGCTGCCAAAGGTGCTTCAACAAAGTACCGAGTGAAAAGTCTGAATACTTAGGCCAATGTGATAGTTCCGTTTTTTGTTTTCCATAAATTTACAGACATTTCTAAAATTCTGTTTTCACTTTGTCGTTATGGGGTACTGAGTATAGATTAATGAGAAAAAAATGAATTTCAACAACTGTAGAATCAGGCGGCAGCGTAACAAAATGGGCAAAAGTGAAGGGGGTCTGAATACTTTCTGAATGCACTGTAACTGAACCCTCTCCTCTCTGTGGCTGCCCCTCATATATTGGAACACAATGTCAATACAGTTTGCTCTCATGATAAGGCTAGGCCCCCCACATCCCCTTTCTGAGTCTTTGAATCTCTTCAAACAATGATTTTTGAAAACCAGTCCCATGGTTTCCCACTGTAGTTTTTTTTTTTGGGGGGGGGGAATGGATGGAAGCTGTAATGTAAACCTAAATTAACCATTTCTCCAAAACTGCAAAATTCCCTCACAAATCTATCTGGTGTGATATCTGCTGCACCCCCACCCATTTTGCAATTCTTAGTCTCTCTCCAATGATTAGAATTGTTCTTTGGCACCAAAAAATGGTCAATCCCACTTTGGTTTTGCCATGATTAATTGAGTATCTCATAACTCGCTGGTTCCAGAAAACATTATGCTATTACCATGGCTTTCAAACTGGAATGATTTGGAATAACACAACATGTTACACCCAAATCCACCATTATGGCTTAATGTGATATGTAAACCAGCCACAATCCCCTCTTTAAACAGAATAGATACAGATGGTTAATGGGCTGAACTGCAAAATGCAAGTGGAATTTTGCTTGCCAACTCAAAATTTAGATGTAACAAACAGTATAAACAAGATGAAATTCAAGAGAGAGCCAAAGTAGGGAAAATGGAATTCAGAAAAAATGAGAAAGTGGTAAAAACAACTGAAGAGCCTCAGAATCCAATTGAAACAATTGTCTGTGCATTAACAGTCATCATAGGATAAAATTAGGCAAAACCTTTTTTCCTCTTTTGAGTAGCTACTAAACCATGTTCATCTGAGGTCAATGTGAGGTTTAAGGAAAAATCTCCCACTGATCGTTTCTCTAGTTAAATATCTTTTACTAAGCTGGTAGTATTAAGAAATCTAGATTTGTTGTATAAATAGAGTGTACAAATGTGTACAAATTCTTACAGTTTCAGGGGCAATTAATACCTTATTTACCATTATTTAAAAAAATGTTCAATGAATATATCATACCTTTGTTTTCAACAAATTGGATGAGAGAAGGCTAAGCTTTTAGAATACCTCTGCAGTAGAAGTTCATGCATACTTTCTTTCTGTCTAATGCACCTGTATAGGACATAATATATCTATGCATTAGATCTAAATGTATAAAATCTACTGAATATAGTTCAAAATAGGTCTTTTTCGGATATGATAGCAGTACATTATTATACTGAGATCCAATCTGGTGCAGTGGTTAAAGGTACTGCAGTAGAAACCAGGAGACTATGAGTTCTAATCCTACCTGAAGGGTCTAGGACAGGGGTAGGCAACCTTGGCTCTTTTATGACTCGTGGACTTCAACTCCCAGAATTCCTGAGCCAGCATAGCATAGGAGTTGAAGTCCACGAGTCATAAAAGAGCCAAGATTGCCTACCCCTGGTCTAGTACAACTCACCACAGCCAACTCACCACAGCCAATTCATCATGGGACAAGAGTTACACTAATATCAAGAAATAGTAGAATAGAATCATTAAAGAAAAGATGTCAAAGGAGGGACAAAATGACATGCGAATGACAAAAATTAGAAATATACTTTTAATTATTTTAAATAATTAAATAGAATTGTTAAACTGTCTCACCGTGAATTGTCCTGTGGCAAGTTGTCCCATGGTGAGTTGGCCATGGTGACTTTGCCATGGCAAGTTGTCCCATTCTATACCTGAAACACAAAGTCAGCTAGATGACTTGGGCCATTCACCAACAAGCAGGCAAGAGCAAACCACGCCTGAAATTTTGGCAAGAAAACTGCAGGGACTTGTCCAGGCAATAGCCAGGAGTCAACACCGACTTAAAGTACATGCACACATCAAGAATCTGTTCACATATCAGTGCTAAATAGCCCCATGGCAGATCCAAAGTCAGTAGTTAGAGAGCCAACATAGAGAGCCAATGTTTCAATGTAATTTAAGTTGAGGTAAACCAAATTTACTACATCTCCTTTTGCTTGAATGTTTCACATTGTGAAACAGGAAGCTTGGAACAACAGCTGTCCTGTTGACCTCAAAGATTCTGTCTTGCTCTGTTATTCACAAGTTCCAGGATGAAAAGAAAGGGAAACTATAAATTTATTTATAGCTGGGATTTGGCTGCAGAATACCATAAAAGACCAAAAAGGTGGAAGGGGGAGTACATTTGAAAGTAAATGAGTCATATCCTCAGATCACACTGAAAGCTTATATTTCAGAAATTTAAAAGCAACATACAAAGAAAGAATAAGCAGTTGAAAATTAAAATTTACATCCACCGAGTGCCGAGGAAATCACTTTGCTTAATACTTTTTTAAAAAAGTGTGGAATATACGTATCATTCTTTAAGCACCAATTTAGAAGATTTCAAGGTTAAAGTGTAATCTTCCAGCCACAATCTTCAAAACGCTTATTCTCTAGATTAGTTTCACTGATGTGCTGCAAGGCTATATGATTCGGACTCTGCCTCCTTATAATTATCCAGGGTTCCTCTCAACAGCTGTAGTTAATTGGGGAAGGAAGAAGAAATTTAGACCTGAAAATATATTTCCTGAAAAGATGGCAAACAGAGAATTAATTGAATTGAACAAAAGAGACTTTAAAATGGGATGTATTCTGATTTTTCCCCCTCCATTCCTTCTCCCATTTTTGTTAAAAGCCTCCTCAGAGGAATTCATCTTCATCAGCATCTGAGGCAAAGATTGTGTCCATTGGCAGTCATCATTTATCTGCAGCACACAGCCCACTAGTTCTATTGTCAGTGACACTTAAAAACTGTTGATGTGGAAGGGATAAGGTTATTTAACAAGTTATCTGCTTTGGGCAAAGTTAATAAGTGTCCTCTAGAATCATAGTACCACAGGGACCCTTTAATCTTCTTGCATGCTTTCTTCTGAGGGAGCTATTTCAGAAAGTACATTACAAAATTATGAATTATTCCCAGATAAAACCAAGATTGAAATATACATTATGGGTTTTTTTTAATTTTAATATGTCTGAATTCTGCCTCTCTTTTAGAAACTCTAGATGACATCCATGTTTCCCACTCCCCGTTGTAATTTTATCTTACAACAAAGCAAGGTAAATTAGTCTGAACGATGATTATTATACCCAATGAGCGTTATGGCGAACTAGAAATGTCTTCCCAATTGTTTCGCCTTCCATTATATGGCATATAAGACAGCATTTTCTAGCCCATCTAATTCTGTCACTCATGCATATAGTCTAACAAGATGCTTGTCTTCCTGAAGTGGGCCTTTTCTGCTGCTTTGTAAACAACGTCTATGATTAATATACCTCTCCGCTTTTCATGCATAAATTGTGACTTCTACGTTTTTCAAATTCACAAATTCATCCAAGAGACGAAGGAGAGCCATGATAGATAGATAGATAGATAGATAGATAGATAGATAGATAGATAGATAGATAGATAGATAGATAGATAGATAGATAGATAGATAGATAGATAGATAGATAGATAGATAGATAGATAGATAGATGATAGATAGATAGATAGATAGATAGATAGATAGATAGATAGATAGATAGATAGATAGATAGATAGATAGATAGATATGCAGATATGCAGATATGCAGATATGCAGATATGCAGATATGTATACATACACAGATACACAAACACAGACATACAGACACACAGACACATGCACAGATACAGATACAGGCACACAGACACACAGAGACACAAATACATGCACAGACACAGATACAGGCACACACAGACACAGACACACAGAGACACATGCACAGACACAGACATACAGAGATGCACACAGAGAGATATACATACAGACAGACACAGAAAGACCCAGAGACAGACCCAGACCCAGAGACAGACCCAGACACAGAGACCCAGACACAGACCCACACAAACACACACACACACACACACACTTGTTTCTCTGAAAATAAAAATGGAATGTCCTATTCATAGAGAAAGGCTAAGAAAAGAACAGTTAAAAAAAATAAGAACGGTTTGTCACTGATAACTTGTATCTCCATTTGTTGAATTGGAAAGATGTTATAGCGGTTAGCTAAGTAAGACTGCAGAGCCCCATAGATTCAGACCCCATCGCCTTCAGGTACTGAGAGAGGACATCAACAACATTACGTAGCTCATCAGAGGCAGAGATGCACGGCTGGGCATCCTCAGCATACTGATGATAATTCAGCCTAATTCAACAATAAAATGTTTCAAATTTATTGGACACAGATAATGTTTTGAAAGGGATGGCTGCCAACATCATTCTGTTGTAAGAATGAAAGAAGAGAAACTTGCTCGTATGACATGGGGGTTGCCTACTACCCTCTTATTTTGGTTTAATATTCACAGATTGTTAATATGGTGCTATACAATTCAATATAGATAAAATATATGCATCAGCCCCACAAGTTAAACTGGTCAGGAAATCAACACATCAGGAAGGCTTAACCGTACTTCTCTTGAGAACGGCTATAATAAGAGAGCCTCGCAAGTCTGCTTCTTCTACTTCTTTACCCCCTTCTCCTACTCCAGTAAATCAGGCAGACATTGCCCTGAACTACCACCACTAGTTCCAAATGCTATTTTATCGTTGTCGTTTTTTTAAAAAAAGGTTTCTGCACCTTTTGCCTAAGAGACAATTCTTAGACATTTCCATCAAGGTCTTCTGATCCAGCCTTTGCAAGTAATGACAAAACCGCTTACTCACAAGTAAACAAACCCTTTTATTAAACCAGGCAGGAAAAATCTTTGTTCTCGTTGGGGAGACAAAACCAAAACAAGTAGTCCCAAAGGAACCTCTTTTCCCCTTCTGAAACAGGGCAAGAACAGTCTCTGTTCACTTGAGAACTCCAGATAACAAGTCTTTCAAGGATTAACCAAGCAGAAACAGTCCCTGTTCACACTGGCTGAGGCAAATTCATTATTAGTTCCCAGCAGGGAGTCTCAGTCAGCACCTCAAATACAGGGCAAGTAGTCTCGGCAAACCTGGGTCTTGGCAAAGGAATCCAGCTTGATTGATGTAACCTGGAAAATGAACAGTTGTCTGCGACAACAGGCCACTCCCAAACCCCTACTATTTCTTTCCCAGCCAAGGAGGGGCTGGCTAGCATCTACTTCTTCTTTTCCCTGAGAGCCGGTTTATTGCCTTCCATTGCTCTCCTCGCCTCTGTACGCATATGCACATCTGGGACAGGCCCCATCTGTTCCTCCCCCTCAGGCCCCAAAGACAGCTGCCTCTCTGCCTGAACGCGGGCCAATGGCCCGGTTCTGCCTCTGCCTCTGCCTCTGATTCTGCTTCCTCCTCAAAGCCTTCCAAAGGCTCCAAAGTTGAACCAGGCCCCCTCCTCCCCCTCCCCCTCATCTGACTCTGCTGCTAGCTCTGCTGGCAGCTGACGGACCCCAGACAAGGTCATCTTCCTTTACTCTTTGCAATGTGAATGTGATTTTGAATTTTATATCAAAAATTTGGAATTTATTTCTTTATGAAGAACTGCTATACATGGGTCTCAGCAAAAATATTGTTATTCTTCAACATTGGAAAGATTGTGACTCCTGCTTTATAATCTTGGATCACCAGTATGTCAGTGCACATAGCTGTATATCCATGCAATAGAATGAGTAAATTTAATGGTGTGTTTAAAAATTGAACTATTTTTTAAAATATAGTTTTGGGGAGGAAAGGAATAAATGTGTCTGTATATATGTATAATGTGGGTTTTTTGCCCCTTATTTCCGCTTCTTTTTGTATCCCTTATGCTTTTTTAAATATTCTTTAATATCCCTTTGTATATTAAAGTTGTAAAATGAATATACTTTTACCAGACATTAAAAATATCCATTGGAAAATATCATTGACCAGTTCCCGAAGCCAAAATCAGTGTCTCATTGTATGATGAGATGGTTAAGCCCGGCATAAGAGCTACATTTGCTGGGGAATTTTTTTTGAGACCAGACAAATGTGTACATCAGAAATGGATCCAGGTTACTGGCAAAAAACATCAAAAAGGTGGCCCAAAACAACTTTTAAAATAATGTCTAGGAAAAAGTTGACAGGTTCTGGGCACATTCAGTTAAGAAAAGAGTGGGTGGTTCAGAAAATAATATATAGGATACAGCCAATATTGAAACAAGTTAATGGTTGGGCATGACGAACAGAAAATGGAAAGGAGGCAAAAAGTCAAAGAAAAAGGAACACACAATAGCAATATTTGCAAAACTACACAGTGAACATATTTTTTCTATGCCAATATTGTAAATCACAGAGCCAAGTTGGAAGGAGTACTTAGTTGCAACATAGTCATTTCCAAATGAAAAACTTTACAGGTAATCCTTGACTTACAACCACAATTGAGTCCAACATTTTTATTGTTAAGCAAAACATTTATTAAGTGAGTTTTGCTTAACAAAACTTTCTTGACTACAGAATGTACAAGAGTGGTACATGCTGTCTTTCTTGAGCATCTTTAAGCAGCCAAGGCTGAGAAACACTGCTCTAGAATATCTGACACTACACAGTAATCAATCACATAGACTTTACCACATCCAACTGAGAGTTCTTAAAATTTAAATGTGAAATTGTTGACCTTCTAGCAAAAATACCTAGTTTACCTCAAAACTTTGGCTCCGTGCCAGAGGACTGAAGATAAGAAACAGGCATCCAAATTTTGAAGAGTCAGTAGGAGAGAGGAGAAGCAGTGAGCTGACTAGGTTTGCAGATAATAGCAAATGCTTCAAAATACAAAAAAAAAAAGAGGAAATTCTGAAGAGCTGCGAAAGAAGCTCCTCGGGCTCGGTGAGCAGTCAGCCAATTTCCAGATACAGCTTAAATAAAGAAATGCACATTGAGGTAAAAGTCCCTAAAATAATATGCACAGTGATGGAGTCTGTGCTGATAGTATGGTGAGGAATTCATTCAATGAAGATGTTGATTCAGAGAGGGGCAACTATGAAAAAGGGAAAATCTATGTTAGAGAACATTAGAATGGCTTTAAAATTAAACTGCCAACATTTGTGATGCCCATATAGAAATCTAGAGTCCACCCCACATGGAAAATCATGTACATTTCTGCTCAAAGGTGGGGGGAAAAGTGCAGAGGGCAGTAATCAAAATTATCAGAGGCTCAAACATATGATTTACAAGAAAAGACTATAACATTTTGAACTCTAGCTTAGAAGAAAAGTTGCTGAAGGAGGCATAACCAAGATGTACAAAATCATGCATGGCATGGGAAAAGCAGAGATGGTTTTCTTCCTCAAATCTCTAGGAACAGGGCTTGTTCAATGAAATTAATTGAAGAGTGATTTAGAACAATAAAAAAAAAGTTCTTCATGCAGTACATAAAAAAACCCTATGGAATTCATTACCACGAGACATAGCAACATCCATTAACTTGGTGTTAAAAGAGGACTAGAGAAATTCATGGAAGAAAGATCTATCAATAGCTATTAGTCCTAAAGATTTAATGTTTTATTTGGGGTGGGGGCAACATGCCTCCAAATACCAGTTAGAAGTAAATCATTACAAGCAACCCCCCCCCCCAAAGATATCTAGTTAGCCACTGTGAGAAACAAAATGCTGGACTCAGATGAAATTTATGTTCTTCAAATGGAAATCTTGTTGGAGGTTCCCATATGGTAATATAACAGTAGTAGCAACTGAGGAAGAAATAATGATAGAACATGTAGAAAATAGGTGTTTTTTCTAGCAGCTAATAATGGACAGTGGATGGCCAGAAACCCACCAAAAGAATAAGCAAGGACATAAAAGATCTTGTCAGGCAGCACAAAAATAAATCAAGGATAAGTTGCAAAACATGGAGGAAAAACAAAGAGAGGTGAGTTAATACTGCACAAAACATAATTGCTTCAATTCCCTTTGTACTATGTTCATTTATATACTTGTGTTAAGTCTTTCAGTGCAATACTTTTAGATGTAATGGTCCACATAATGTCATGATTTACATTCCAAAAGCATTACTAGTAGTTTAAAATATTGGGAACAAAAAGACCAAAATTTACATCCCTGATCTTTTTCCAAAGCTTCTTCTGGTAAACTATAAAGTGTGATGGAAACTTGAGACCCTTTAGATATTTCTCAATACATTTTTCCAACAGCCTTACGTAAAATGCTAACAGAGTGAGTTGGTCCATCGTATTTGGAAGACCATAGATTCTTTATCTGTATTGAAAAGTCAGCAAGGCATGGGATAATAGCTATCTTACTTTAAAAAAAAACAACCATGCTCCAGCATTATCACAACTTTTCCCTTTGGGCTACAACCCTGAATTATTGTTCCCAATTAAACAGCAATAATTACTTAAATATTTAAAACACCCACCCAGGAGTCCATAAAAGTAGCTAGGCCAGTGCTTATACTTATGGTCAGCTGGATCTCTGAATTAATTTGTAATCTGGACAAACACTACTTTTTCAGAGACTAAACTCACAAGCAGAAAGTGCTAGTGGTCAATAAGTACCCTAGGCAGATTTGAGTTAATCAAAAACAATTGATGCCAGGGCTGATTTTGAAATATGTCTTTCAAACCCTCTAGCCTTGACACAACTTCTCCCTGAAAAACCAGAAACAAGAAAGAGAGGTGTGGGAATAGCTGATTGCTTTCAAAACATAAGTCTAATTGATTGTGCACCAGACACCAACTATAACATATGTTTCTATGGT
Organism: Azemiops feae; assembly: GCA_023970755.1. Classification (NCBI taxonomy): domain Eukaryota; kingdom Metazoa; phylum Chordata; class Lepidosauria; order Squamata; family Viperidae; genus Azemiops; species Azemiops feae. The sequence continues at coordinate 1,093,795 of JALGBA010000250.1, forward strand.
GTGTTCAAGCCAGTAAATTCATGACAAAATGACATTACTGGCCTATAATGGACTCTGGAGGTATGCTTCATTGTTCAGCTCTTTGGGGGCTTCGGTTTAATGAGATTCTGGAAACAATGTTGTCAACAGTGCTTACCGGGAACTCTAACTGAGCCAGTAAATATTGCTTGCTGCTATTTGGCCAAAGTGATGATTGCATCACCCAGCCCTCCAGCCAAGCTCTTGATCTGCCTGAAACTCAGACTGGAGGATGACAAGGAAGAGAGTTAATGGGCTACATGTTGATTAAATTGCAGGTGGCAGTCGAACAAAGTGAACAAGTCATGGTACAGGTCAAAGGTCTATTAAAAAGAAGATAGAGAAAATCCCAGCCAGTGAAACTGTTTCATTTATATATTCAACAAAGGGGGGGGGGAAGTGTTGCTCTTTCAAGCAACAAAACTGTACTGTTGGGTAGTTCTGTTGATGATGCACCCAGGGATGCAGCTCAATGCAACTGTCCCTATGGCCTTTCTACCACCAAGTAATTGGTTATTTTTTTCCTTCCATTCAATCATATCTAATTATTAGACAGTGCCTGGACAAGTCCCTGCAGATTTCTTGGCAAGGTTTTTCAGAAATGTTTCGCCATTTCCTTCTTCTTAGGACTAAGGGAAAGTGACTAGCCCAAGGAATTGCCATCTCTCCATTTAATTGTCTGTGGTAGTTTAGAAATAATGTTTGTTATTTTTAGCATTTGTCCATTTTAGTTGCAGATTCTGTTTGGTTTCAAGCTGTGCTTGTTTACTTCTTACAAAAAAGCTATCAATGCACAATGGAACAAGGATTTGTTGTTGGTCTTCAACCCGCCGGTCACTTACCCTGATGCTGAGTAGGACTGAGAGGGAGTGACTTGTCCAAGGTCAACCAGCCAATTTCCATATCTAAGATAGGACTAGGCTTGGGTTCCCCATTCCTAGCTCAGTACCTTAACTGACCACACTGCTTCTCTGATAGTTCAGAAATATCCCCTTGATTATGCAAAACCATAGTACATGTGCCAACAATTCTTTTAGAAAACTCATCCTGGATGTCTTATGTCTTTTATATTTATGATTTCTTTATTTACATACCTACTTACTTACTTATTTTGTCTCACTGTGGGATGTTTGTACTATGGATTATTGGAATGCTCTTCTTTATGGATTTACAATTTTTTTTAGGGCAGGCGCCTAACTACAAGGTTTGTATTTGTGTTCAGGGGTTGACAGCATAAAGATAAATTGATTTCAGAGCAAGAAATCAGCTCCACAGAAAAAGTAGAGCTATACTTTATTGAGATTGGCTATAATAACAGAATCTTGCAAGTCTTAGTGGTCTTCCAGTTATTATCTGGTTTCCCAGGACTTAAAGAATGTATCAATGTCCTTTTGCCTATTTCACTATATTTTCAATGTGTCGTTTTTCACATTAACTGACAAGCACATTTGCTCATCATGTCTCAATTTCTTGGGAAGGTATTGAAGGCAAATAGATGCTGATCCTGAATATTTTGCCCATGAACACTGTGTTGAATATCTACACTGTTGTTACTGGAGAAGAGTAAATATCTGGGTAGTATTTTCTTTAGAATCTGTTTTCCTCTTTACACTTATGTTTTTTTCTTTGTGGCACTAATATAGAGTTGGGGGACAAGGATGGTCAGAACCAATAATCATAATCATATATATTTACTGGCTAGTTTGTATAGAATATAATTATTTGTATATTTTTTGAAAACTACCAAAGGAGAGGAATCGAATTATTGTGTTGTGCTTTAGAATTTTACTATTTAAAAGCAAACTTTCATAACCAATTAAAATGACTAAATTAAAACATTTGTCTTGCTACAAGAAAGGCAGGCAAAAAAATCTGCTGAAACTAATTACAAATGTATGTAAAGTTTGTTCCCAGATCCATTAACCAACAGCTGATCAGTCAATAGCAGGATAACAAGTGACAACATTTATAATAGGCACAGCAAGACAGCCGAATTAAAAGACTTTCCTCCAGTGCCTGATTTGGCAGAAAAATATGCCAGCATAATTTGTGTGGCTCTGATAGCCAAGATCTAATCTACCTCAGTAACAGGAGTTGCGAGGAATCTGGTCCTTACTGCTTTAATGTCGAACTAGTTAAGGACAGATCTTAGTAGATTCCCACCTGTTATGTTTTCTTTCTCACCCACCAATTGCTCTCTTAATTGTAGTGGAGCAGGTTGGGCAAATGGGCTCCCTGTAATGAGAATTAAGCCAGCTTTCAAACTGCTGCAAGTGATTTCTTCTTAGTACAAAGGCTGATTTGACATTTAAGCTATTTCTCAACTTATTTAATTATGTATTTATTATTATTTTAGAAGATTTGGTCACCCATCACATATGCATATACACACACACACACACACACACACATACACACACACACACACATATATATATATATGGAAAAATATAAAATCACAAACACCCAACTTAACCAAGAAATGGCCTCTGTCCTATAGCCAGGGCCCCAGATTCAAGTTTATAGAAGTCCAAAAGGATGGGTCAAATCTAATTTCTAGAAGATTCATATTCTAGAGCCAACAGGAAAGGCTATATTTGTGGGTCCTGCCAGCTGACATTATCAAACAGGACTTAGTGTGTGCTCCTCCTAATAGACTGGATGGAGCAGAGAGAAACAACTAGGGAGAGATAGTTCTGTAAATAATCTGGCCTTGAGCCATGAAGAGCTTTAAAGACAACTACCAGTATTTTGAATCCTGCACCCAGAAACATACCAGTACCAATGCATTTGTCGTAGCAGTAGTGCCACATGTACCAAGGAACATGAACATGCTGCCGCATTTTGCACTACCTGAACCTTTCAAATGCTCTTCCAGGACAGCCCCATGTAGAACACATTGCAATAGTCCAGGGGTAGGCAACCTTGGCTCTTTTATGACTCGTGGACTTCAACTCCCAGAATTCCTGAGCCAGCATGGGAGTTGAAGTCCACGAGTCATAAAAGAGCCAAGGTTGCCTACCCCTGCAATAGTCCAATCTGGAGGTCTCTGGGATATCAGTGTGTAAGGTCTCTCAATCCAGGAACAGGAACAACTGTCACACAACACGGAAAATATTTTAAAAATGGATTGTAGTGAAATCTAGGAAACCCCAGTCTGCTGAAGGGGAAGAAGAGGACAGAGCAGGAAAAGTGGAAAAAGCTAGTGTTTTGTCATAATCCTAGACTGAATTTTTTATCTGCGCTTGGGTCAGTTCAGGGTGTTTTCAGCTTTGAATCCTAAAACTTCAATTCAAACCAGATCTTACTGGAGTTACAAACTTCTAGCCGAAACATATAACCAAGCCATTATCTGATGTGCCAAACTCATCCATTATAATGGATGTGAATTGACCAATCCAGAATCTTTGGTGGAAAAGCAGTTTAGAACAGTTAGTCAGCTCTGACGATAGGTCAAGTTTTGTATTCTCTCCTCTGTATCATGACTTAAAAAAAAAAAAAAGGCAATCAGGTTTAAATCAACCAAACAGCCCCAGAACTTCCTGAGGTTTCTTTTTAACATACCTTAGAATTTCTGTCTTTTATTATTTTGCATCAACCTCTTGTCTTTCACTCACTCAGTCACTTACTTAGGGACATAAGCTATATGACTCCCACCTGCATTAGCTTATGTTGTAACTACTTAAGCTGGTCCAAATCTATGATAAATGACACAGAATAAAAACAAATGATTTAGTTTTTAGATGGAAGGCAGTAATTCAACAGTAAGAGACAATGGCTTTGAAGAAATAATTTCCTTCTGCTGATGTGTTAATAATAATAATAAAAAAAGAAAAATAGAAAATAACAGGAAAACATAACTATTATCATTGAATCATTTTACGAGTCTGGACAAGAATACAAATTCAGTGATTTCATTCCAGAGAAAATTAGTTTATATTCTTAAGTCACCATAAATCATCAGAGTGTTAAATTTGGCTTGTGTCTATTAATAAAAATAAAACGGTTGCAAAGGAACATTTATTTACCTTATAAATAATGAATAATGTTTTCTGCAGTAGTGGGAAATTCTTTTTGTGAGCACAGAAATGCAAAAGTAAATCTTACTGACTTTTTTCTGGAATTTCATCCAATATGTCAATGCAGGGTAGCAAGCTTGAATTCTCTTCATTTAAAAACTTTGTGTAGAGATAATGAAGTTTCATAGATTTGCATTTTAGCAGTAGAATTTTAGTATAAATGTTTTATACCTCTGAACAGAAGAATGCAATTGATTATGGGTTGCTGCTTTTCTCAAAATTTTGCAGTGTCAAATTTAAGTGAAATGGCTAATAAAGAAATATGCAGTAAAGAAAAGATGGTTTCTAGCTTTCTTCTCAAATTTAAAGAGATGAGTGCTTTGGACCATTCACCCTGGAGACCATAGAATCAGTTATTACAAAATTAGAAAACTAAAAAAATTCTTAGAAGTCTGTGTTAATTATATGTCATGTGAGTATTTATTATACTAACATTCTTTCTTTCCTAATAATGGTTCTAGTTTTCCTTTATAATTTGGGATAGGAATCTTACTATGTTATAAGCATAAAGCTACTATATACTTGTGCTTGTGTGGTTTGGGAAATTGTAGTTGGCATAGACATATCTTTTAAAACAAACTCCAAAAACCTGTTAATTTCTTGTGTTTATCTGGAGAACATCTCACAAAAATTGTCTTGGAGTTTGGCTTGTGGGGCCATTGGTTCACCCCCACCACCACCAGCAGAGTCAGCACCTAATCTATGTACCTTCAAACAAATATTATTGGGACCTTACATATTTTACTGTAAGCTGTTGAAAGTCCTTAGATGCTGGAGTCACAACATTGTTGCTAAACAAATTAAAATAGATCAACTTTTTTCTTCTTCTTCTTCTTCTTCTTCTTCTTCTTCTTCTTCTTCTTCTTCTTCTTCTTCTTCTTCTTCTTCTTCTTCTTCTTCTTCTTCTTCTTCTTCTTCTTCTTCTTCTTCTTCTTCTTCTTCTTCTTCTTCTTCTTCTTCTTCTTCTTCTTCTTCTTCTTCTTCTTCTTCTTCTTCTTCTTCTTCTTCTTCTTCTTCTTCTCTCCAATACATGTTTCTCAATGTGGGAAGCTATATTAAAATGGATAAATACATAATGTTTAAATAAAGTAACAATACTGCATATTGAAAATTCTCTTCAGTAGAGGCATATATAATATAACACTCAAAATCTGCATAGTTGTATACAAATATTTGGTCCTTATTGGTACACAGAAAAGTTCTATAGGGTACTTCCCTGTAAAAACATACACTAAACTTATAATGGTAGGTGTAATTATATAGCAAACCCAAATTTTAACGTAATTGCACCTCTGGTTACTTGTAAAAGGCTGTAAACTGTAAGCATGTATGGACAATGTGGGTGAAACCCCACTTCTGACTAGATACACAGACACAAACATGCATATACGTACACGTATATGGCAGTCATAATAGCTCCTTAAAATCATCCTATCTGCACTAATCAGACTTTAAGCAACTTCCCTTGACATATTGGAGTTTACTATAATTTTATTACAGCTCCATTAAAATGATTTGCTTTCATTTCTTTTTATTACAACTAACTAGATAGTCCTTAATGAAAATTAGTAGTGACAGTTGGTGAAACACAAATGATTCTTAAATGTACAAAATAAGAAGACGACAGGACTATTTAATGAAACTTCTCTCAAATAACTCTCAATATGATGTTTTGCTCAATCACAGAAGATTTGCAATGCACAAAAGATAACATACAAAAAGCTGAGAGCTGCAAAACAAAAGCACTGCAATCATAAATTCTGAATAAATAGGCAGATATTATTATAGGTATAACTCAATCCTGTGTTTTGTCCTACCAGAGCAGCTTCATTTAGCCCCGTATACAGTATAAAGTCAATATTTATGGAGCTGTTTGCTATAAAGGTTGATGTCTAGGATTTTTTTTTTCCTATCGTTTCAAAACTTGTTCCTAAAATCTGTAAATCAAAGTTACTAATAAAGAACATTGCTTATTGAAGTTGATTCATATTGGTTGTTCAACATACAATGTTTTACTTTGAACCAGATGACTGTCATATATGAGTTGTTCCACAGTTTTACATGAATACATAATATAATGTACTCCCTTCTTTTGCAGCAAGAAGAAAAGAAACAATTGTTTCAAATCTAACTGCTGCATGCTTTGCAAAAATTGTATAAACCATTAATTGTAATTGCAGTGCTTTTTTTGTAAAAAAAAAAAAAAAAAAAAAAGGTGCCAGAACTCACACACGTCATACAGCCCACCTTGCCTACCCTACAAGGTTTCAATTTTTAGTGTATCTAAAAGACTAGGATTTTGTTCAAGGCAACTCTGGAAAATCCGTCGAAAAAAGGTGCCGGAACTCCGTTCTGGTGCGTTCTATGACAAAAAAAGCCCTGTGTAATTGTAACGTGTAATTGTAACGAATAATGGTATGAACTCTTAAAGTATCTTCTGTGGGTCCTGATCATTCATAGTCTTTCTATTTGTTAGAATTATATAAACCATTAAAGTATCCCCTTGGGGTGCTGATCATTCGTAGTTTTTCTATTTGTTAGAATTTGTTTCCATTTATTAATTTGATTGCTATGTTCTGCAATTTTTTTGGCATTACAATATTGATTTACAGCTGAAACAACTCTGACTATGCCCAGAGTTTCAGTCATGGATATATACTATGCATCTGTATCAGAACTTTATTAAATTCCACTCCTATTAAACCTTTGCATGAATTTGTCCCTTTCTCTGAATTCATATGTTAAGTTGGCAGATTCATTAGGTTCCAATTAGTACAAAAATTCTGCTTGGTTTTTCACCCTCCTGAATTACTCAAATCACTACACACTTGGTTTCCTCCTTGCCCAGATTCAAAAGCACGGTTGAATAAATAGGACTGATTTCAATAATGTCACAACATTTCTTATATCCAATATTATAAATGACAGTTTACTCTTCCTCCAAATTATGTTTCACTATTAGTTATGCAAAAGAGGATACTAATTCTTTATTCTATTATCATTAAGAATAGGCTTGCTGTAACCTTTCTTGGTGTCTAATATAGATATAGATATATAATATAATATATAATATCCTATAAGAAGGCATGAAACTCTGGCTTCCCAAAGAAAGAAGGCATGAAACTGCCAAAGTCAAGCTTTGTTCGTAATAGTCTTTACTTTTAATTTATAATAATTTATAATATAGTGCATCTCCTCCATCTTCATACAAAATGTTCATGCGGCAGTAGTTCCCTTTGACAAAGCTATGATTCTTTTCACAGCAATATTTGTTTTTCAGTGAGTCAAAAATCCTAGAGCATTTTTGCTATTATTGCAGCAAAGGGGCAAACAAATTAAGATGTAGTGGTATATATATATATATATTCATATGTATATACAGTATTGTAAAATTAAACACTTCTTTCTTCAGAGCTTTCCTTCTTTATTGTTTTTCACAGATTTACTAGGGGGGGGGGGAATGATGAAGTGACCAGACATTTTGTTTGATTTCTCTTCTCTCTGGAATATTTTTTTAGAAATTTAACTATCTTCCAATAGCCAGGAAAAGGCCAATTGGATTGACTTTGCCTGTTTTGATTTGTTTAAATGGCTAAATGAAATTTTTTACATGACTTTACATGCATGACTTGAAAGGTCATCCCAGTAGCATATATTATTGAATTCTCTACAATTTAATCTTCTCCTGATTTGTACTATTTTTTTTTAAAAAAAAAAACATTCGTAAGAGGCATGCTGTACTTTTTCTTGGATCTCTCTTTTATAAAAGGGAGGGAGGGAGGGAGGGAGGGAGGGAGGGAGGGAGGAAGGAAGGAAGGAAGGAAGGAAGGAAGGAAGGAAGGGGAAAGAGAGGACATAGCTTATACAGACAACCAATATTTTTCTTAATTGTCCTCTGACAGCCTGGAACAATTTCATTTCTGCTTTTCCCATTTTAGCTTTTAAATTATACACTAAACACAATGCACATCCTTTGTTTTGTAGGTAATTTATTCAGTTGTATATATCTATCGCTCGGGTATCCTTCTATTAATTATTTTTTCCAAAGGATATTGCAAATATTGTTATATTTATTCTCCTCAACATTTTCTAGAAACAGCAGATAAGTAATTTTTGTTTTACTTTGGAGTGAAGTCAACAAATCCTTCACAGTTTATCATTAATACAAGAATAAATAGTTGATGCTTCATGTGTCTAAGTAGGTGTAAATAACTTTAAAGGTAAAAGTAAAGTTTTTCCCTGTCTAGTAGTGCCTGCCTCTTGGCCAAGGGAGTCAGCCAAATAATAGGATTGATCAGATTTCTGGTGACTCTGGGAAAAAGTCAATTCACATGCAGACAGTATAAACATGTTTTCCATCCACGATCTTAGGGGCTACAGTAGAATTTGTCCACTAGAGTAAAACAATCTTTTTAGCTTCTGCCAAAACACAATGAATCCAATGTTATTCATGCTTTTGTAACTGACACATTTTTAATATATAATTCAACATCACATTTACATCTTTAATTCTTATTGGTTTTATGAATACACTGTTTACAGGCTTATGAATATTTAACTAAGACAGTGTTAAATATAGAAAAAGCTCAGAACATGAGTCAGTCCTTTTGACATGTTGCATATCCAACTTAACAGTGGTAGAAATTCACATGCGTAAAATACCATTCAGATTTAAGGAACTTTTTTTTAATAGATTTTTTATTAAATGTACATTTAAAAACAAAAGTGGACATGGTTCAACCTCCCTGGTTACAACACTGCTATTAGTATTACTTTATGTTACAGAAAGAAAAACAGAAACTTAAAATACTTTCTATGACAGGACAGAGTATAACAAGCTGTACGTATAACTTCTGTAAAAAACTTCTGTATTTACATATCTTTCCGTTGTGTCCTGAAATAGATGCTAGTAGGAAATCCTTACGTTATCAACTAATCAATCGATAATCATCTCAGCGATCCTCCTTATCTCTAACCAATCGTACAAATTTTTCCAAATTTCATAATACTCTGTTTCAGTTTTATTTTTGATCTCTAGAGTTAACCTGTCCATTTCAGCGCAGGACAAAATTTTATTTATTATTTCTTCTTCAGTGGGGGCTTCCTTTCTTTTCCATTTTTGGGCATATGCCAATCTTGCTGCAGTTAAAATATGCAGTAGTAAGTAGAAAGATGCTTTGCTAAATTTATCATTAATAATCCCTAATAAGAAGGTTTCTGGTTTTAAATCAATTTTTTGTAATAGTATTTCTTCCGGCCAATTTTTTTATCTGATGCCAAAAAAATTTCGCTTTTGAGCATTCCCACCACATGTGATAGTAAGTCCCTGGAAGCCTTCTACATTTCCAGCATGTCGGTGAGATTTTTTTATCTATTTTTGCTAGCCTTGTAGGGGGAAGGTGCCATCTATAAAACATCTTGTATAGATTTTCTTTATAGTAGGTGGCTAGTGTTAACCTCCTGTTTCTGTCCCATAATGATTGCCAATTATCTAAGTCAATACTATAACCAAAATTTTTGCTCCAGATTAACATTGTTTCTTTTACCTGTTCTTCTAACAAATCTTGTTCTAATAAATATTGATATATCTTTTTTATCATTTGATCTTCTGTTCCTAGAAGGATTTTATCTAATTGTGTATGCTCTAATTTTATCCCTGGTTCTTTTTTGTCTTTTCTGTATCGCGACTGTATTTGTAAGTTTGCCCACCATTCCAACTCTATACCATCTTCTAATAGTCTTTTCCTTGTTTTCAGGTCTCCATTCTCGTCTAAGATATCTTTATATGTGATTACTCTTCCTAAATTTATGAATTTGGAGTGCATGAATATCTCTAATATGGATAGCCAATTGGGGCTTTCTATATAATTAATTTTTTTAATTTTTATCCACACGTCTAATAGTGCCCATCTAATATGATGGTTCTGGAAATACTGATGAGCCTTATATTTCCCGTCCCACATTATGGCATGCCACCCTATTTGCATATCATGGCCTTCTAATGCCAGTAGTCTTCTGTTCCTTAAGTGTATCCAATCCTTTATCCATACCAATATTGCTGCTTGATAATATTTTTCCCAATCCGGGAGGCCGAGCCCTCCTCTTTCCTTTGCATCCTGTAATAATTTTAATTTAATTCTCGGTTTTCTACCTTGCCAGATAAATTTGGATGTAACTCTGTTTAAATTTTCAAAAAAACCCTTACCTAATTTAATTGGTACACATTGGAATAAAAAGAGTAGTTTGGGAAGTATATTCATCTTGATTGTCGCTATTCTCCCCATAAAGGAGAGCTGCAAGTTTTTCCATCTGTCTAAGTCTACTGTAATTTGGTCTATTAATTTGTCATAATTTTCTCTTTTGAGTGTAATACATCTTGCTGACAGTTGGATCCCCAAGTACCTTACTCTTTTAGATGTCTGGATATTGATTTTGTCTATTAGCTCAGTTTCTTGTAAATTGGACATGTTTTTAACTAACATTTTAGTTTTTTCTTTATTAATCTTCAACCCCGTGACATCTCCATAATTTTCCAGCTCCTGTAATATAGATTTAAGGAACTTTTAAAAGACATCCTTTTAACCCATTTATTCATGACGCTGAGGGTTTACTCTATATTTATTGTTTATGATATTGTTCATTTTTTAAAGAAGAACATTTATAAATAATGCGAGATGTAAATTAAATTATTGATATAGCTGGGCTTAAATAGCAGAAGAAATTGCAAGATTGTCCACAGAATGGTAAGTAGAAACTAATATGGAATACTTTGGCCATTTAAAATGCTGCTGTTCAAAATGTATCAATGTTTTTGGAGGCTTGAGAAGCCTCAATCCTAAAAGATAATGTGATGAAGACAAAGAAATAGATAAAAACAAGCAAGCAAACAAATAAATAATAGTGCTCTGGGAGTTTAGAATTCAAATAGGCAAGCACCTGCCACAAAACACTCCAGACTTAACAACTGTTGATAAGAAAGACAAAAGGGTCTGGGTAGAGGATAGTGGACTACCTGGAAACAACAAAATAGAAAAGAAAGAACTGGAGAAAATCAGAAAATATGAAGACAAATAAAAAATAGAAGTGGAATGACTATGGCAAAAGACTGCAAAGATAGTATCAATAGTATCTTGGGTATAATCCCAAAATGTCTGGGATCACATGAACATCATCGGCATTGACAAAATCACCACCAATCAATTGCAAAAGGTAGATTTACTTGGAACTGCTTACATCCTGCAACATATCTTTAATACCATTAAACAACATCTGCTTATCCCAGTTCATTGGGAAGGACTGGGTAAGGGATAAAAATGCCAAATCCAGTCTAACTATCTGGTTGACTATGTGACCAACCATAATAATTTCATTAAATAAGTATGATATCTTTACTGAAAGTTTACTGTACCTTCACAATCTATTCATCTCTCCAGAGCATCAGAGCACAAATTACAATTTAGTAGGAATGGAGGCTAAAACCCTGTCATCTCAGATTGTGCAATCACATCAGAATATAGTTCCTAGATCATTTGCCTGGCTAAATATTTGTCCCTATTATAGCTTTGGCTCAGTAATAATAACGATTTGTAATATATGATCCAAGATATGAAAAGTTGTGATTTTTTAACAAGGGCTATGAATTATCTGAGCCAATATGATCATATTTTTAAAAGGTAATACATCAAAAGTAGAAATAATTAATTGTGGCTTATTTTTGTGGTTTTCATTTTGGTTTTTGTTTCAGTAGAGTGATATAGATGAATGTAATCTTGATATTCATTTATATCTAGAGGCCAAATCAATGAATCATTGATATAAGCATTAGATCCACATGAGTAGGTCTATTTAATCAGCTTTGTTAGATAACTCTGGTGCTGGAGCTTCTAAACTGCAGATATCTATATGTCTTCCTTTAGTCATGTTTCAAGGAACAGCTTCCCACAGAAACCAATTGGAGGCGATAACTTTATTCCATCTTCACCAGTCTGGGAGAAGAAGTGAAGCTTTTATTCATAACACAAGTGAATCATTGATTTCACAATGCACAAAGCACAAGCTTAACCAAAATTTCTTTGCCCATTTCTGGTTTTGAACTTTTTGAGATTATAACAATCTGGCTTCTCTGAGTAGTAGGAGATCAGAGGAATATTCCAGGTATCTCTCTCCACCTTGATGTTTTTTTTTCTCTCCAAATGTTGTGGGAGCAATCTAAACACTGATATGGTCACTGGGATGACCTCTTAGAGACCACAGAACTGCAATTGTGAGTAGAATAGCTAAAATCAATAGAATTAAATCAAATATCATTCAACAAAATCCCATTAATTTGGTGATTAAAGCAATATAATGGTCGTCAGATCCTAGAATTTACGGCTCTTGGGAAAGCAAGGACATTTTTTCCAATTTTCAAAGACTTGCGTTATTTCTATGGATTAAGAAACTTGATAGAATGAAAAATACATCCAGAAACACAAGCTGTTCAAGGTGCGTGCAAACTCCTGCAGTTGATTAAATTATACATATATACATATACTATGTGTTGTTTTTCTTTGGTTAACTGAGATTGTTATAAACATATTGATTTATGCTGCTTCTCTTTCTCCCATAGTAAGTCTAGCATCCTCCTCCGTGCAGATTGCATTTTACTAACAAAATAATGAGATGCAAATATCAATCCTCAGTGTTATTCCTTCCTAGAATCGGTCTGCTTTTATTAGATGCAGCATAAACATTGACATTTATTAATCTAAATAGTTATTTGTGACTTCCAAAGGCAAACACTCATTTATGGATAATGACAAAGTTCATAAATTTCAGATATATCCTAGAACCTAATTGTGAATGTGCACAAATACACCAATTAGCACTTTGTAAAGCGAGTTTCTTTCATCAACTGGCAAAATTAAAGATACCATATCTGAGTTGCAAAAATCTGGACAAGTAGAATATGAATAGCAATAATCTTGTTTCTGCATTCCTATTTGTTTGATCTTGGATGTGATATTAAATAAGTCTATACATATCAATGCAGCAACTGTATAAACACTGTATACCAGGCTGTATACCACACTGGCTGAGGAATTCTGGGAGTTGAAGTTCACAAGTCATAAAAGGGCCATTTTGAAGACCCCTGCTGTATACACACAGGAACCTCTTTGCTGTAGTTGCTAAACATTGCCTTTGCTCAATTGTTAATCAAAAAAATATTGTTCTAATAATCACAGCATTGGATAATGAGATTTCCACTATTAGATATTTTAAGGAAAGGGATAGATAATTTAGAAGAGGCTTTACCACTCTCCCCTACTTTAGATTTAATTCCTAAAATTCCATATTTAGCCACTGGTATGAATTCTAGAGTGGTGTGGTGGCCTAGTGGAGAAGACACTCGCCTCCCACTCGAAAGGTTGAGAGTTCAATCCTAGGTAGTGGCAGATGTTTCTCTCTCCTAGGGCCCAAAGAAAAAATATCTGCTGCTGCGAAGTCCTCATGGCGCCAGGAAGGGCATCTGGCCAGTAAATGCTCATTTCCACCCAGTTACCCCAATTCTAACCTGAATAGGGACTACAGGGTCATAAAAAGGGAGCTATTGTTAAGAATTCTGAGAGTTGAAGACCATACATCTGGAGGATGTCCAGACAGAGGAAGGCTCATTTAAAAGAAGGAGAAAGGATAACAGGAATTCTAGAAGTTAATTATACTGTAAGCATCTAATTTTACCTCTCCCCTCCCCCATTACTATATGAGTTTTCCTAAGCTTCATATTCTTTTTTCCCACCCCAACTAAACTTCCTCCATTATTAAAAATTAATTGCACACAGTATCCTTGTGTTAACACTTTATATATGTTGTACAGTGACAAATTCAAATACATTACTATGGCAAAGAAAGGGCCAAGATAATATGTTTTCAATGAAGAGGTAAGGGTTTCTTAAAAATATGTTTTATCTATAGTCTATGGTACACACATTGTCTTAGCAATGAGATGCAGAGCATTGTTCAAATATAGTTAACAACTTTTTGGTCTGTCCTTTCTTTCCTCTCCATTTTTTCCTTCTCAGAGTAGATTATTTTAATGCTGTTTTCTGACTAATGAAGGGCAATTTAGCGCATCTTAACATTTATTGGAAAATAAAATCACTGTTTTTATACTCTAAAATATAGCTAGCTGCAATTACTTTGTGATTTCAGTGAAAAGAGTAAATTCTGAAGTTACAATATATTTGACAGCACTTGGAAATAATGAGCATATAGACATTTTCTAACAATTAGTAATTTTGTACATTAGCAATACATTTCAGAGTTGCATATCTAAACTCTTATTCAAACTGACCTGTTGGAGTCAGAAAAATAATCACAAAGAAGAAAACATGTACAAATATAATTTTTAAAGCTGATATACTACAATATGTGGGTGACATATAAATATAAAAAAATACATGAATAAATACCCTATTGTTAACATGTACAATTAATAAATATCTACTGCTGTTATTTGAAGATTGGAGGATTCCTAATTAAGCTTTTACAATTCCCATAATTTTATATAAGGCAAGATTTATTACATTTATTTCTTCTGCTAGTAAAAATCGCAGAATCCTTTGAAAACTATGAACACTGAATCACCATTTTGAAGAGAGGGAGGGAAAGAAGGAGATTTGTTTGTCACTGAGGCAATAACTTCATTAGGTTAATAGAGATATATGAACAGAGAATAACAGAGTTGGAAGGGACCTTGGAGGTCATCCAGTCCAACCCTCTGCTGGAGTAGGAGACCCTATACCATTTCAGACAAATGGCTGTCCAGTTGAAAGCCTCAAGTGAAGGGGTATCCACAACTTCTGAAGGCAAGCTGTTCCTCTGGTTGATTGTTCTCGTTTTTAGGGGAATTTTCCTAGTTCTTTGTCTTACCTTCTGGTGCTTTGGAAAATAAGTTGATCCCTTCATCTTTACAGAAGCCTCTCAAATATTGGGACACTGCTATTGTGTCTCCCCTAATCCTTCTTTTCACTGGACTAGACATACCCAGTTCCTGCAACTGTTCTTCATAAGTTTTTATATATACATATGCATATACATACAACATACATATACATATATATGTGTCTTTGATAAATTTAAATATTGGAATCCCAGGTGTGGACATTTAAAATAAATAAAATAATGAGCTCCGGGATATAAGAAAAAATGGCTTCTTTATTGCTAAGCTTTCGTCAACAAGCTGTTGACATCATCAGAGCAAGGGCTGAATAACAAGGGAGCCTGTGCATACACTTATATAACAGTTATAACGGTTACAGTATGGCATGTGCATATAGCATGCTCATAACACGCTAGCTCGCAAAAAGTCACGGTGGTATCGGCATCTATGCGGAAGTCAGTCTCTGGTTGAAATTCAAAAGTCGCGCCTATAATACCCAATTCTTGCAAATATTCTTCATATGTTTATATATATATATGTGTGTGTGTGTATATATATATATATATATATATATATATATATATATATATATATATATATGACAAAACTGGAAACACGGATCACTGAGACTAAAAATTTATTAAAATTGAGCTTTTGTCAGCACCTGCTGACATCGTCAGAGTGTAAGCCAGGAATGGGAGGCACATTCTTATAGTCTCTGTGAAGTCAATAGTTTAGCCAATGAGTGCATTACGGGTCTATTTGGCCCCCGCCCTCCCGCAATCAATTGCATCGATCCTATTTCCGTTGGGCTGGCTGATGTCTGCCAAAACTTAAGCAGACGTCAGCCAGCCTGACGGAAATAGGATCGATGCAATTGATTGTGGGAGGGTGGTGGCCGAATAGACCCGTAATGCGCTCATTGGCTAAACTATTGGCTTCACAGAGACTATAAGAATGTGCCTCCCATTCCTGGCTTACAGTCTGACGACGTCAGCAGGTGCTGACAAAAGCTCAGTTTTAATAAATTTTTAGTTTTGGTGATCCATGTTTCCAGTTTTGTCATGAATATACCCGAGACTCACATTTTTAGGATAATTTTAGATACACACACACACACACACATACACACGTATGTATATATGTATGAAATTGAAAGATTTTAAAAATTGCATTTCCAAGAACATTTCGTTAGGCAAGGTAGTTTTAAAAGATGCCAAAGGAGAAGTGGAGAGGGGCACAGAGAGCAAGAAACAAAGTGAAGTGTACTATAGTTGGAAAATTGATCATAGATTGCAATTTGGCAGCTTAACAATGAGTCTGTATGCAGGACAGAGAGCATTTGAAGCCATCTTCCCTGTAATTATGTTCTCTGAAGAGGTATAAATTCCTTAATAGAGATATATGAAGAAATGCTTCATATATAAAGAAATGCTTTGTGTTAAAGAAATATCTTATGTTAAAGAAATGGATTTCTTTATATTAAAAATATTATATTATTTATGTTTCTTTATGGGCTTAATTATCTAATAATAAGAAATAATTCATTGGATTTTGTTTTTCCTAACCATCATATTTTTCCATTTCCAATCGGCCTTAATTCACACAGCTGAAGTTTCAAACAATATCTACCCAATAATACATCTTAGTACAGTTATGGCCTGAACATCAGTTGTGCTTCTCTTGCCTTTCTCTGCTTCTTTTCCACTCAACTTTTAACCATCTTTTATATTTAATTTTGCTCAAAAATTCTAAAGTTTATAATGACTCTGGAAATTTCAGATGGCCTAATAACAATTTGGCTTGATATAAAATCTGGATTTTTTTTTCTGCCACAAACAAGATAGGTGCTTTTGCTGTTTATTTGTCCAAAATATGTGAAGCTGAATACCATTGGTATCTTAGAACTGCCCTTACTACTTAGTGTGAAGAAGGGTTTATTGGCTTCCAGTTCCGGTTTGCGGCGCTGGTGGACGCGCGGAGAGACCATTCTCCCCGCCGTCCGGTTTTCCTTCTTCGAGAGACCCTGGAAAGGGTCGAAAGTCACCCTGGAGGGGCAACCACCATTGGGGAGGTCCATTGCTAGATCGCGGAGGGGCGGTAGCCCCTCCGTTTGATCTGCGGCAGCTCCTCAGGACCGTAGAAGAAAAGAGCGGCCAGTAACATGGCCGCTCACTTAGTCGCACCAGTCGAAAGCCCAAAACACCACTAAGCACGACAAAGCAACTGGAGGAGTTGGGTGAGACCTTATTTTACCTTCTCTCTTTCCCAACTACTTTCCTGTAAAAATCCTTGAAACACCCCCTTCCCCCAGCTTAATTCCGCGGCTTCTGCCTACTTCGGGAATATAAAGCCAAGAGACCAAAAAAAAAAAAAAAGACAATAAGATTAAATGACCACATACCTGGACTTGTAGTATCTGGATACCTGGGCTCCCTAAAAGCTCTGTACTTCTACAAAAACTTATTGTTTTACTTCTCTGCTAAGCTGGAAAAAAAAAGGGAATATTCTTCTTTTCTTTCCTCTCTTGAACTGGATAAAAGCTCCATTTTGTATGTTACTGGGGACATCTTGTGGTGAAATGTGGTATAGCAAGTGGAAAAAAAAAACATTTTTTTTTTCTGACTGGGAGACTCCTGAGACTAAAATTTGCCCTTGACAGCAACCAAAAGATAAGAACTTGAAACAGCTGGGCGGTGAAAATATCTCTTTACAGTGGAGGTGGACAGTTATTGACTTTTATCAAAAATAGCCTACACTAAAGGACTATTTGTAAACATCATAGAAATGGAGAAACACCACCCACAGCTTAATGTCAAACTTATACTTGAAAAAATCCTAGAGGCTACTGAGCTAATAAATTCCAGAATGGAAGACTTACGTGCCACCTTAAAGCTACAAAATGCAGCCTTAACCTCATCAGATGAACCTACATCCCAAAAAGCAACAGAAGAGGAAGGAACTAACAACAAAGTGGATTTTAAAGAATGTCAGCTACAATCTACTCAGAACTCCGACACTCAGACTTTGACCTCACTTAAAGACTTTACAAATACAACAGCAATAGAAACTGAACAAAGCAATGTTAAGATGGAACCTGCAGAGGACTTACATACACAATATACTGAGATTCTAGACAATCCAGATGATCCAAAAATAACTACAACACTGAACATGACCTTTCATCAGCTGAAACCAGAAGAAGAAGACCAGCCTGAATGTATGATAAATACATTAAACTCAAATATGGAGATTTAAACCATTTGGCCAACAATTTAATGACTGTGAAGGGACTGGCTTCCTTGATAGGCTGGTGATTGGATGGTCTCCCCTGATTCAAATGATATATGCAGGAATGAAGGGAGAGCCACTTGAGGATCTAAAAGCTCTTTTATGGAAGCCGGTTTGGCACAAAAGGAAGGCCAGAGTTAGACTTAAAAAGATGGTTTTCTTTATGTGATACTTAATGGAAGAGCTTTAAATTTTACGTAATGAGATAAGGAGATTTTAAAAGATATTATCTGATTTAATATTTAGGATTTATATCTATAAGGGAAATAAATTAGTTTTGAATTATAAATAGAAGATGGATTTAGAGGATAAAAGTTATTTTATGAGTAAGCGATGATATTAGAATGAGAACCAGAATATGATTGTGAAGTATTTTAGACATGATATTATTTTGTATGAACTAAGGGAACCAGGGGCTATCCGAAACTTAAACATTATTGGACACTAAGCCAACTGGAACATTTTAATTGAAACCAGACAAAAGTTAAAAACAGGACCTGAAGACATATAATTTTAAAATTGTTTATAAATGTTTTAAATGATTGAGTTGTAACTAGCAATCTATTAATTTGAATTTGGCATAATATCTAAGGGAAACAGAGAGGAAATTCTTGATGATGCAAACTGATATATGTATGGATAAGCGTTTTATTGGACTATGTATTACCCAACCACCATGTTGCTTCCTTAAATATCTGAAGTTTTGTAAAAATGGAAAATTAATAAAACTTGTTTAAAAAAAAAAGAAGGTTTCATTTATGAATTAACTAACAACAAATTTTGTTAAGAGACGAGATAACCACAGGAAGTTTGAAGGATTTTAATTTGATGGATATCTGGGATTTTTTTTTTTTTTACTTTGCTAGCCCAAGAAAGGAAGAATCAGTTGGTGTTGAAAGCTTATGGACATAATACTGACATTAATATTTTTGAAGTATTATCTTTAATCTTTCTAACACAACATGAAGATCAAGGTTCTTTTTGTCTCTCAAATCACCAGTACTGAAATCTGCCAGAAGAATTTCAGTTTGAAAAAATATCAAGTATTCAATAAGAACGTGCTTTAGTGGATTGGAAAAAATGGAAATGCCTGCCTCTGAAACTTTAGGGGGGAAACATTTCCTGCTTTCCTTTTAGCTGAACTGTCACTTGGATCATGACTGTGATGCTGAAAGTGAATTCCTGTTCCAGGGCAGACTACTGATGCATTTATTAATGTCACTTTCGAAGCCATATAAAGGAATAAGATAAAACAGGCAGGCTGAATAATCATTTGCCATGTCCTTTTAAAAGATTAGAGTAGATATTTCACTGCATCCAAAATCAAATTTATGGAGATGGATGGCGAGGAAATGCTATGAAAAGCTGGTGCTCTACATGGCCTTTTAAAGGTTTTTATTGTAGAGAAGACTGTGACCAAACCAAACTCCATCCAAAAAGATTAAGTAAGTAAAAACAGAAACTGAAGATCCTTTGGCAAACATAGATGTACACTGGAAAAGAAATCTGTCCAAATGGGTGGGTAGCCAGCACAATGTCATTACTTTAAAAGAGCTTAGGGAGAAACAGAGGAAGTTAAACATCATTCATACTTTGTGATATATTTTTTTTGAGAACATACTGTCATCTTTGACAAAACAGCATGTACAACACATTTTAAGTTAAAAAAATACAGTACAATGAAATTCCAATTGTATCTTCTTTCTGAGATGCTGACTCAGTAATCAAAATGGAAAAAAAGTCCTCTAGGCTGAATGAAACAAAAGACCCACAGAAATGCCCACCAAACCAAAATTTAACAAGATGATGCTGAGGTCTGTGATGTTTTTAGTTATTGTTGTTGGTTTGGTTTGGTTTGGTTTGGTTTGGTTCCTTTTTGGATTTCAACCCGTTCTTCTGCAATGGGTTTGGTGATGATCTTCTGTCTGGGTCATATTTATGGGGACCACTAATTCCCCTGCTTCTTTACCTGTCTTGGATCATGAAACAAAGAAATAAAAGAACGGTTTTACCAGTTTTTGTGTCACTTGATCTAGGCAGGACAAGTAGTATAACTCTGGTCAATTCCACCTGGAAGAAGATCTATTGGCCAAGGCTAATTTTGGCCATTGACGATGCTGACCAGAGAGAAAATGGTATTTCTACCACAGCTCCCAGTAGCCAATTGGAGTATAAGTATTTGTTACAAGGAACCATTATGAACCAGAGTGTGCTGCTTAAACTGGTAAAGTCAAAAGACATTACAGTACTTTTGTCATGTAAAGGCAGGGAGAGATTGTCTTTTCAGTGGGCTGGATGCAGATAGAGTATGTATGTTTCATTTGGATGGAAAATGGCCAATAGTCTGTAGCAATAGCAATAGCATTTAAACTTATATACCATTTCATAGTGCTTTACAGCCCTCTCTAAGCAGTTTACAGAGTCAGCATATTTCCCTCAACAATCTGGGTCCTTATTTTACCAACTTCGGAAGAATGGAAGGCGGAGTCAACCATGAGCCGGTCAGGATCGAACTGTTGACAGCCAGCAGAGTTTGCCTGCAATACTGCATTCTAATCACTCCGCCACCACAGCTCTATGCCCATGCTGAGACAAGTTTGTCTACACACATGCATGCATACACACACATACACTTATATGTGGACTGTTAATATGCCAACTCTATTTTCTTCTTTTGCTACTTTCTCAGATTCACTTATGTATTTAGTTTAGTACTTGGTCTCTTCTGGAAAGCTATTTGCCTTTGCTGACATTTTTAAAAAAAAAATAGAAAGAGTGCATAATTCTATGTGCACCTGAGAAGTGATCCCATTGATGTTAATTTTGGATTTCTTCATATAGACATGTATTGGCTTTCCTGTTAAAGATATTGAGAAGTACTGAGATGCTGTCTGTCCAGATTTATTATCCAGTTAATTTGTATCCATCCTTTCTACTTTGGTAGAGTTCTCAAAAAGAGTTGGATGAAAATAGCAGAGAAGAAAAACAGAGAACAAAAAGCAGAGACAGGTACAAATGTAATGCAGCAATCCGGAGCCCCAGAAAAAGGAAACAGGAAATATCTTTCAACAAAATGGATACCCACATAACTTTGTCAAAAAGTGCTTGACCACTCAACCCACTACAGCACAATTCACACAAGCTATGGAAAGGATAACACTATCATGTATCTAAAGCATCTCAGAAACAACCAACAGACCATTACAAACACAGGGGCACCACTGTACCACCCAAACCAACTAAAGCCCTTCAAAACATCTTAAGTAAAGCAAAAGACCCAGAAGAAAAAAATAGGAGTCATCCCCCACAGGGGTCTCCAACCCCCTACCATAGCCTTTTGGGAACCAGGTCATGGAAGCAGCGGGCAAGCTCACGAAGCTTCATTAATACATGCATGGGATTTAGGTTGCATGTGTGAAACCATTTCCCGCCCCCACTGCCAAAACCGCAGATGCCGCCGGTGCCGGTCCGCAGAACCAAAAAGGTTGGGGACATACCGTGTAAGAACTGTAACAGCCACTTTGTGGGACAGACAGGCAAAAGACTAGCAAAGCATATCCATGATCACCAGCTAGCAGTCAGAAATCACAATGAAAACTTCTTAATCTCATATCACACGGACAGAGTTAAGCATAGCTTCAACTGGGTAACTGTTAGCCTCTTAAACCAAGCTAAATCCAAAAATGCTAGGAAATTCCTGGAAGCTTCAGCCATCGATAGACACATAAAAATAAAACATATTTGCACACCATTCAAAAGAGACAATAAAAAAGCTATGAAAGAAACAAAACAACCAGAACACATCTTCTCCAATAGCCAACACCAACATATTGTAAGCAGAGTTATCATCCGGCAAAATAATACCCTAATCAAGAAACTACCAAGAAGAAAACCACACCCACACCCAAACTGGCAGGGCAAGCTACTTTATATAAATAGTAGGCAAACCTCACACTTATTTGCACTGATGATGTTATCTAGTTGGGTAATGAAACATCTGCAGGAAAGCAACCAGTCTCAGGGAGCACCCTGCCCCCAAAAGCCGAATATATATTTAAAAAAATAAAAACATAAATTAACAGTAACACGAAAATGGACATGAAAATAATGTAAAAATTAAAAGCCTGGACACCAAAGTACAAACTTTAAACATTTTCTAAATGATGAGCAAGTGGGGACTTTACTAAAAAAGCTAAATATAATTCTTTTCCATGCCACCTTCCTTAGGGTAATATTATTGTTATCTTGCTTTTATGTACGTATCCCTCAAGGTATAATTTCCTACCTATTTAATATATGTTGTTTTCCTATGCATCTTTGCACACGGTTATTGTTGCCTAAACAATATTTTGAGGCTGAAGTCCATAAATCACTTCAATTATATGCCCATCCATGCCTTGAGATAGACTGCTTCGGCTGATCACCCCATCTGTCTGGAAAAACAAGGAATGGAATAGGCCTTTTCTTTCCATAGGTAAGTGCCAATAAGAAAATGGCATTCATATATTGAACAACAGTTAAAACTCAGATAAAGAAATCATGCTGTTTACTGTCCAATCTCAGAGGCTGCAGTATTATGGAAGATAAAGAATAGCTATAGATTATCCCAGTATGGTCATTTATATAACTTATAATGAAGAGGAGTATTAATAGAAAACCCAGCACATGTGCAAGGCATACTTTGCAATCAATAAAAAGAAAGTAGATGAAATCAGCCATTAAGCTAACTGCCCATAGGAGAGAAACTGAAGAAAACAAAAGAGGGGGAAGTGCTTTAAAAAAAAAAATCCCCCAGAGATGCACACAGCTAAAGAATAAAGTTGTGTGCATCTGTGAGAAAAACTCTCTACATAAAGACCAGCGGATTAAAGTTTAATCTGACTCAATTCTGTAAAAGAAAACAAGGGACTCTCTCTGGTTTGTAAGGCCGGGGAGGTAGGCAGGAGGGAGGAAAAGTGGAAGGAGGAAGCTAAAAGAAAAACAACAACATAGCACTTTGGAAATAGGTGACCTTTACAGGATTACTTTATAGGCAGTCCTTGACTTACCATCACAATTGAGTTCAAAATTTCCATGGATAAGCAAGGCAGTTATTGAGTTTTGCCCCATTTTACAACCTTTCTTGCCACAGTTGTTAAGTAAATCACTGAAATTTTAAAGTTAGTAACACGGTTGTAAAGCGAATCTGGCTTCTCCTTTGACTTTGTCAAAAGGTTGTACAAGGTGATCATATGACCCTGGGACTCTGCAACTGTCATAAATGCATGCCGGCTGCCAAATGTCTGAATCTGATTTGTATCATCAAGGGGATGCTGCAACGGTCTTAAGTGTGAAAAATGGTCATAAGTCATTTTTTCAATGTACAGTTGTACAGTTACTAAACAAACAGTTGTACGTCAAGGACTATTTGCATTAGCAAAGCTCTCTATGGCCTATTGATTAGTCAAATAGTTCCACTGCTGACCATTAGGTTGGGTTTATCTATTGCACCAAGTACCTAGTGATTAGATCAGTGGTGGCGAACCTATGGCACGCATGCCAGAGGCGGCATGCAGAGCCCTCTCTGTGGGCATGCGCACCATCGCCCCAGCCCTGCCTCCCCCGTGGCCACGTCCTCACCAGCAGCCCCACCAGAGGAGAGTCACCCCTGGGTGAGGCCCGCATGGAGCAGCGCAGCCAAGGACATGGCAGCCGGGGAGTGGGGACAAGACTCCACCCTCACACCCTGTCACGCACAGATGCTGCTGCAGGGCACAAGTGGAGGGCGTGGCTACCATGGCGCTGCAGGGCTGCCTGGGCGATCTGCTGCGGTGGGCCGTGGAGGTGGTGGGTGGCCCTGCGGGCAGGCGGGGCATGGGGGTGGAGTGGGGGCAGAGGGGGGTGGGGCAGTTTTTGGACACTCAGCCATAGTTTCATTTCATACAGCATTAACCTTGTGAACTCTCAAGCTTCCTCCTTCCGTTATATATTCAAGATGGACAGTATTTAATATTTATTTGTTATGTACTGTATATGTAGAGGTGTGGGTCTATACATATGTTCTATATAGTATGGTTTAGGTGTGTGTCATGTATGTGCTTCACTTTGAGAGTGGGCAACTAAAGTTCATTTTTGATGTGTGCTGTTGTGCCCACAGTAAAAAAATGACAATAAAGGTTATCTTATCTTATTTTATCTTATCACTGGATTAGATGATGTGGAGATATCACAATAAGTGGTGTTTTGCACATTACTACTCATTTGAAGCTACATTTTCTAGGCTCTTCCAAAATCAGAATAGTAGCAGGCAATACATTTGAACCAAAACACGTGTGTCAGGTGGAGAATTCTGCTCACACGCAGCCCACCAGTCCAAAAAGTGGCCAATCTCTGCAGCAGTACAATTTTATGCCAAATTGTATGCCAATAGAAATGTTCAAAGATTCTGCTTGCATTTTAATTCCTATCATATCTCCTTCTATCCAATGCTCACCGCCTCCAGTGATAGATCCTATATGTGGAATTCTCATTTTCTCTCTCTCTCTCTCCCTCTCTCTTTCATTGATATGTGGCTGCAAATGAACCATACATGTGAGAAAGCACTTGAAGACTTCGTGATGGCAGTTCCAATGCAATTAACAGAATTCAGAGGCATGGCTGATGGTTTCACATCTCATTATCAAAAAGATGAATTTCACTATTCCTCCTGAAGGATTTACACAACACTTAATATGGCTGCACTTTCTTTCCTATACATGTGACACTGAGAGGAACTGTACATTTTATATAAATGCAGGCATAATGATAATGAACAAGTAGTTCTTCTCTGTTAAATTTACTACACCGAAATGATTCCACGGTTGAAATTATGTAACTAAGCTTTGGGTTATTAACTCTACTCTCTTGAGGCGACATGAAGTAATTTTCACTCAAAAAAAAATGATGTTGCCTGCAACATAACAATATGTAACTTGCCATCAATGTCTTAAAAACTGAAGTATTAAATAGTACTGCAACTAATAGTAGAATTGTAAATCCATATTATCAATAATTTTGTTTGTTAACACATTTACTATTTGTTTCTTTACATGTTTACTACGTGTTGCACATAGTAGTAGCACAGTGGTTAGAATGCAATATTGCAGGGAAACTCTACCCACAGCCAGGAGTTTGATCCTGACCAGCTCAACATTGACTCAGCCTTCTATCCTTCCAAGGTTGGTAAAATGAGGAGCCAGATTGTTGGGGGCAATAGGCTGACTCTGTAAACCTCTTAGAGAGGTCTGTAAAGCACTGTGAAGTGGTATATAAGTCTAAGCGCTATTGCTATTGCTACCCTAATGCCATCAAATTTAGACAATTTAGAGATTAATTAACACAGAAGCCAAATTACAAGAAGGTAGCGTGCTATGGATTCCACCTCTTGCATAATAATTCGAATGTCATTTAAATACAACTTTTAGCAAATAAAAACACAAATGTGTTGATTTCACTAAGTGGACCAGTAGTTTAAACAAGATATTTCTCAATGAGTAACCGGTGTTCTCTTAGCATCAAAGTAAATGGGCTGTATGGCTTATCCTCAGCACTAACGCACTGGCTAATTTTAAGGCAAATACAGGATTGCTTTCCCCAATGTCATCAGAGAACATATTTCCATCTTGAATGCATCAAATTGCACAAAAATTGGCTACTAATTACTAGATCACACATTTTTCATATCTTCCCTGCTATTCAGTGCCCATCTGTCATGCCATCATGCTGGTCTGTGACAGAAAGTCTTTCTGTTCATTATGGTATCCCTTCTTACATTATCCCTGTTTGCAAACAGATCAGTCTAGTATTAGTTTTCATTAAGTTGATCATTTGTCATGTAATCACAATCATTGTGAACATATTTTAAAGTTATTAGCACTCAAAAATGGCTGTTCTCTCATGTGTGGTCAGGCTCTATATGTTCTTTTAAATTTTGTCTTATCGTAGCCCAAATAATATTCCAAAAAGGGAGAAATACGATTATTATGGTTGGTCTCACACAGTCAGCCAGATGTTTAGACTGGATTTGGCATTATTGTCCACCTATCAAGTCCTTCCCAAGATCCTATGTAAGTAGATGTTGCTTTTAATAATAGTAAAGGATGTAAGCCATTCCAAGTAAGGCTGCCTTTTGCAATTGACTGACAGTGATTTTGTCAATGCTGATGATGTTCAATTGGTGCTCCAGATATTTTTGAGATTGTACCCAAAGTGCCTATTTTACTATTAATACTATCTTTGCTTTCTTTTGCAATAGTTGTTCCATTTCTGTTTGCAGCTCTTTGTATTTTGAAATTTTCTCCAGTTTTTCCCCTTCTATTCTACTGTCTCCAAGTATTGCAATGTTTGCTGTCCAGACTTTTTTTGTCTTGTTTACATGTATTGTGTTTTTTTTTATTTTGTTTGCTTGATATTGTGAGCTGGCCTGAGCCATTCTTGAACTGGGTAACACCTAAAGTTAAATAAATAAAGATCAATGAAACAAGAATAAAACAATTTTCAGTAAAGTCTTTTTAATTGTGGTAGTTTGCAAAGGGAGAATTCTGGAAACTGCAGAAACTAGTTTATAACCAGCCTATAGTTGCTTGAGGCACAGTCTCTTTGAATGATTTGAAACAGTCCTTCCCAGATTTATCTGTGGCTGGGCTAATTTGCTGTTTACAAAGTAAATTGTCCATTGACTCTCCCAATGTTCTCTCTTAATTGTGTGTATCTGTGTTCTCTTCCGTTCCTTTTCCAGCCTGCTCTACAGTTTCTCATAGCTACATTCCTTACCAAAATTGCCACTCCATTTTAGAGAGATGACAAGACTAAAGCCAATTAGGCAATTTTAAAAAAAACTGCCCCATCTAAAAAATAGCCCATTGGAAATACCCCAACAATCCTGATTACTGTTGCCATACCCATAAAAAACATGGTTGCTACAAACACTCTGTGATGTGACTTTTTCAACAATCTCTAGCAGAAGCTCCCATGAGTCAGATTTGGTTTGTACTCAGAGGGTTTATTAGGTAACACCCAAGGCTATGATTTTCTTAACATGGTTTATTGAGTAAGTCATAAGTTGCTGGAATGCTATGAAGAAACAAAGATGTATATAAAAAAAACATTACTGAGTGGGTTCATATAACACTAAACTATAAACTGTGATTCAAAAACCTAGGCATTCACACAACAGTCTAAGCCGTAACTAAGCAAACTATTTCATTGCATTTTGTGAAAGCAGTCTTCTAGGCATATGTGAAACCAACTCTATCTGAAGAAGTTAAAGAATGTAGTTCGCCATATAGCTAACACAATAAACAAACTTAAAGTAAACTCTGATTCAGCAGGCAAATTAGTTAGGCAGACGAGTCTGTAATCATTAATGTTCACAGGCATGGACTTCCCTGATCATATTCTGAAGTGATTGGCTATATTAAATCAAATAAAGAAATACATTAGAAAAAAGATTGCTTAAAATAACGCATTTGGCTATTTCAGTGCAACCTGGATGAGTATTCGCAATGCGTTTCCTCCTTAATGTTAACACCCAAATGTGCAGGAATATGCTCCCCCTCCCCCCCATTTTCATGTTTCTGCAGGAAGCAGAAGATATTATTCAGTTTCATTGATGACCAGCAGAGAGGTGGATGGATTCAGTTACATTGATAATGGGTGCACCATTGAAAGACCCAGATTAGAGACAGATCATCATGGGCAAAATCTGTTTAAGTGGTTAAAGTCAATGCTGACTTAAAGGCATATATTCAGTAATCCATTGAATATCCAGGTTTCCATTGTCATTCTTTTTTTCTGTATATTTCAGTCACAGTTTGCTAACTGCAAAAAGAAAGAGAGCTTTAAGATCGTTGAACGTGGCTATGCCAGGTATGAGGAATGATGGTCTTGTTCCAATAATACTGAAATGGCACATTTGTCTTTTTTAAGGATGGGTAGATGTGTCCTCTTCCACACCACTTAATTACACTTCCATGCACAACCTCTTTTATGGATCTCAGAAGTTGAGGTGGCTTCTAGGATTCACATGAGAGAAAAATATTAACTCTAGCATTCAGAGAACCACTGGAGGAAGTTTCTTAATTCAAAAATCTGATATTAGCAGCTCTTACAAGAAAAAAAATCTTTCTAAGCACCCCACAATGATCACAAATCTACCGTGGTTGACGTTTCCTGATCATCTTCCTTCATACTCTGCTTGTGACTTTATATCTCATTATATCTCTGCATTTTGTTGCAATTTATGAAAACAAATAGGTCATGAGATTGAGTAATTCAAGTAAGGCAAAAAAAAAAGGACAAATGAAAATATTTAAAAGTCAGTTAATTGGATAATTAGATATTACGAGAAAGCGTAGTTTCTTTTTTATTTCTTTATCTCTTCCTTCTGACTTGTCTTGCTTGAAGATTGTGTGATTGATCTTGACTTGTCCAGGTTGACTATATATATATTAGCAATAATGTTGTATGTCCTCAGATCATTCTCTGCACTCCCAACAGTGCTTAGATTTGAATTTCTCTACAAATATTTCTCAAGGTGATAACAAAGTACTCCACAATCTAAAGAGTTTCTTTCTATAGAACAGAACTTAACTTTCCTCAAATTGGAAAAGGCAATTGCACCAATGCATCAGTGCAACCCATTTACACTTTCCAAGAAGAGCAATACTAAAAATAAAGTCATATGCTTCAGGCAAACATGTTTCAATCAGCTATGCTCAGTGGTGAAAGATATACCAAGACAAGCAAAAAGAAAGGATTGATATCTTCTTTAAAATGTTTGACAGATCTGGGCTGAAAGTTACTAGTGTTTAGAGTTAAGCATTATTTAAAATATCACTGGAAATTACACTATTTCAAATGGAGAAGCCTAGAGCCACCATACAGGGGAAATTAAGAAAGCTAAATATCAGGGTAGAGTCATGGGAATGAGATGGGCAGCTATATAACTTCAATAAACATTCAATAGAATTTACTTAAATTTTCAATGTTCTCTGCTCTTTATAAATACTTAGTCCACCAATCCTGTATAATGTAGTACATATTTCCTGTAATTTTTCTTCCATACATTCACACCCATCTTGGATCTGGGGCATTTCAGATATATTTTGCCTTATATTAATTAAACTCAGCATAAGAAAGATTTTTTTTTATCTTGAAAAGAGAAATATGCAAGCTTTTAATAGATAAACAGTTGTTGCTGTTTTATTAAATTTATTATGGTCACCCACTCCAGAAGTTGCTGGCAGCTTACAATATCCAAACATGCAATTAAAAAGAATTAAAAAACATGAAACAAGTCAAGGCAGCCCACACTAAAAATAATCATCCTAATAAAAAACAATAATTTATTAGACAATTAGTTTCCAGTTCCCATCAGTCTCAGTTACTCCAATTAATAAAAATAAAATGGTAGGGTTTGTTTGTTTTTTTACTCCAGTGATATCAGTCTTCAATCCTGCTATAGGAAATATTAGAAAACATAATTTGTTCATTGATTCCTTTCTCTATTTGGCTGTGTAGGAAAAGGACTGGCAGAACCTGGAGATGGGAATAAAAGAAGGATCAGCCTAGAATCCCTATGTAGTCACAAGAGATCTAAGTCCCACCCCCTTGAATTCCAAGCAGGTGTTAACCATCAATTGAGAAGATTCCTGTGCATAGGACTTGGAATAAATAAATCAGCGATAAATCAGTTTAATTGGACCTTTACATGTGGATCTGGTCTTTCGCACCAGACAGATAGCCAATCATGAGACATATCAGGTATGATAGTAAGTTAGACCAAGAGCTAGTGCATGAATGGGCTAGAATTTGGCTCTCAGAATTAGACAAAAGGCATATGAGAAGCAATTCTGGACTTCTGTTGAAATGAAAGTACCCCGTGATTATTTAAAAAGGGATGTTAAACATGATGTACCTTTAACATATAGTTTTCAACATATTGGTCTATATTTAGCTCTAATTACAATTAATTTGTAGTGTAGGACCCAGGTGCATCAACCTGTTTAGTACTGTACATAAGTACACTACTTTTAGGATCAGCCCACCAATTCAAGTACTTTATGTTCATAGTGCCCAATGAAGATGCATGAGAAAGCTCAGAAATAGGGAGAGAAAAGCCATGCAGCCCTCTTTTATTGTTAATGCTGAGCAGGTTGTATTTCACACATATGCAACCTTTGATTCAACAGGTCACTATTGGTAGCTGTCTGTAGGATAGGAAGAAGTGATAGATTCCTTAGTGCTCTCTGAGTTTGTTTGTTTGCTTGCAGAAGTTTCATCATTCAGCTGATTAACATCCTCAGTGCTACTACTGCATTTCATCATCCACATCTACATCATCTATTACATCATCTATTACAGAATGAAACAACTTAGTTCAAATCCATCCTCAAGCTAGTAGTTCATTGGACAACCTTGGGCAAGTCATTATTTTTAAGATTGTCTTTTCATCAGAAAAGAGAAATTAATATTCATAGGCTATCCTTCATTCCCTGGTGAAATGCAAATGGGCCTGAAAACTGGACCATCAGAAAGACTTAAGAAAGAAAAATTGATGCCTTTAAATTGTCATGCTGGAGAAAATGGCAGAGAACATGTTGGCTCGCAAGAAGAACAAATTGTTCAACACTAGATGATATAAAACCATACTACTCATTAGTAGCACTAATAATGAAGCTGCAAGAAAAGTATTTTGATCATGTAATGTAAGGTGAATCATAGTTGGGAAAGACCCTAGATGCTTTGAAAAAGAGACAAACAGAAAATAAGGTGGCTAGATACCCTCCTAGATGATACAAACAGGAGCTTAAAAAGAATTCCACAAAGTGCTGATAGGCAATCCTGATCAATGGATGTTAGTCAAGTCAGAAACAACTGAATGACTGAACAGCAACAAAAACTGCAATCCATATGGGACAAGCACTATTGAACACAATGCAACTTAGTTCTTAATTAAAGATTGCACTGTGATTTTTTTCATTTTACAATTTATAAAGTTGTTTCAAAAAGCCACTTTAGGCTATGGTAATAAGATGAGCCAAAAGTACTATAAATAAATAAGTAAATATGAGCAGAGTTGATATATACATAGCTTCTAAATTATGCTTTCCCCCTAGTTTCTTCTAATCTGAAGCCCACTGATAAGAAGAAATCTTACAATGAACTAGATCACTGTCTATCTTGTTCAGTATTTTCCAGGAATTCAGAGAAATAAAACAGACTTTGCAACAAGACAGATGCTAACATCAAACTCCAGTAGTGGTGTGTAGCTAGTGTGTTACAACTGAGCAATGACCAGTGGAGGGTCCTGGGTGCTCTCTGAGCTTGCTTGTTTTTTTGCAGATGTTTCATTACCCAAATTGGTTACATCATCAGGACTAGCACTGATGATGTTACCTAGTTTGGATAATGAAACATCTGCAAGAAAACAAGCAAGCTCCAAGAGAGCACCAAAGATCCCTCATGTCAACTCTGAGCTACAAATATTTATTAATAACCAGTGAATTATGGGAAAAATAGATATACCCAAAGACCAGCAGGTTGAAAATATATTCTTCTTTATTTGCAGCAGGGGCAGCTAAAACCTTGCCATTTCTTTTAAAGGGGATCAAATTCCCTCAAACCAGGTTATAGGAATGTTAGACAAGTCTCTGTGGGTTTACTGTTTGCTCACTTTTCATTTACATGTGCTGATTTCTGTATATAAATAATTGACTCTTGGGATGTAATAAAAATTTAAGTGTGTATTTCATTACCACCAAAGAAAGCTATTTATGGTCCAATTGTACTGCAACAACTCAAGGAGTCATGGGAGCTATAGATAATAAGACAAACATTTAGGTTAAAAATACCATTCTCATAAAAAGCCTTTGCTATTTACTGCAAAAAAAAAAACCCTGAAAGATTATTAACAAGAAATAAAGGCAGCAGTCTGCTTGAAGACATTCTGGGGTATTGGACATATAACACACAAGATGATCTTATAAATACACTGAAATAAATCAAACTCTCTTCCGGCAATTAACTTCTAAACAAAACTAGATAATGCAAGAGGTTCCATATTCTCTTCCAAGTATACAATTCCAAATATGCTCCATATATAGTATCCACCATGCTATTATGGGCATTCTAGATTGAAATCCCCCTTCAGTCACAGAAACTCACTGGATGACTTTGGGCCAATCACAGTCTCTTAATCCCACCTAAATGTAGGAGCAGATACTGTGTATACTTCCATGAGCCCCTGTGAAAAAGATAAGAGTATAAAACTAAATAAAATAAGAAGGCCTCTTAATTGTTAGATTACAACTTTGCTGACAGAAATAGGGGAAACTAGGAAAAGAGGGGAACAATACACTAGATTTCCAACTCACTCAGCTGTTTATTTATTTCATTTATATTCTGCCCTTTGACTTTGGTGAATCATCACACACAAAACATGACAAGCTCCTGCTTAAAAGAAGCAAGACTTTGGACCACTCCTTTATCTATCGTTTGATATCTGTAGGGAAGAAAATAGCATATACAGTATTTACAGTACAATCAGATTGAAGTCCTGTCTTTTCAAGCGATGGTTGAAACACTTTGCAAGCCACTGATCCTATAACACCAGGGGTCTCCAAACTTGGCAACTTTAAGACATGCAGACTTCAACACTCAGAGTTCCTCAGCCAGCATGGGAGTTGAAATCTGCCTGTTTTAAAGTTGCCAAGTTTGGAATCCCCTGCATTATACTGATGGCCTACACCAGAGGCCCCCAACCTTTTGGGCACCAGGGACCGGTTCTGTGGAGAAAGATTTTTCCGTGGACCAGAGGGGGTGTAGTTTCATGTGCTGCCTGCATCCAGCGAATGGGGCTTCACTTGTTTGCGCAGCCTGGTTGCTGGTATGCCACGGCCTGGTGGTTGGGGACCCCTGGCCTACACCATGAATTAGACATCCTGCATTAATCAGTAGTTGCAGTTGCTTAGTTAGTTCCTAGTTTGTTTTTCCTTAATTCCCAACTGATCCCTGATTCCTACCTTGATTCCCCTGAAAAGGAAAAGATCATACACACAATTTGCACAACCAAAGAGAGAACTTAAAGATCACATTGATACATATGGAGGACAAATAGTTGCTCTATGTTGGAAAGTGTACTGGAATGTGGCTATAAACATATACTCAGATAATGTCTCAGGTAATTTCTTCTCATAATGGGCGGGCTTCCTTCGAAAAAAAAATGTGGAGTTCATAATAGACAAGACAATTTTACTAGTTATCTGAGATTGGTAAGAAAATTGGCAGAAAATCACTCTATTGTCTGACCTAAAAAGGAAACTGAATTCCTGGGTTGAATATAAGAAGAAAAATACAGATCTGGACAGTGATTCCCATGAACACAATGGGAAGAGGATGCACCCCACCAAAATAAATCAATGACTGATCTATAGGTATAGTTAAGGGGGAAAGTATGCTAAGGAAATTTACTATGAAAGATCACAAAGTTTCATATTACTACACTCCATAAGTGATACTGCAGTTTTCTCCAGATCAGTAGAACTGTTTAAGTAAAATGCGTTTGTAACATTTAAGAATACGTAAAATGGACAGTGTGGGTGAAAACAGCACCCAAGGAATCTGTCTGATTTCCAAAGCCTGCAGAGAAAGCTTTACTAAAGGTATAATTACTGTTCATGTACCATAACTAATGAGTGCTAGCTATTCATTATAAGCACTATTTACTTTTTGGTTTTCATAGCAAAACTAACCACATACTGCTTGCTTTCAAAATAAATAATTCAAGGGTTCACTCCATAATTACCATGTTATATTTGTGACGGCATGCCCTCGCTTGTGTCTCAATTGTCATTAAAAGAGAGTATACATGGATGGGTGATGCACATTTCTAAGAAGCAAGGGTGGAAAGAACACAGCCGAAATGAAACCCAGAAAAGGTATAAAATGTAGCAGCTGGAATTGGACAGGCTGTTCATTCTTTCCTTTATTTCAGCAGAATTACTTCCATGCTACTGGGGTTAAATTTCCTAACCTAATCTAACACTTTCCAGATCATGATTATGGCTGTGATTTCATCCAAGCACTGTACAAAAATTAAAGTGTGCATTTACCACCTAATAGTTCTACACTTTTTACATCATGGAAACTCAAGGTGGTTTGGATGGGTTTCTAAGATGTCTTGGAAACTCAGTGCCCCAGGTAGCTTCATGAGGTGGAAGTAGGAAAAAAAAGGTTTTAAAAAATGGCTCTTGGTCAAGAAAAAAATATTTATTTATTTATTTATTGTGCATCTCACTGTCCTGAGTAAGGACAGTGCTTGTTGAGGAGGAGAAAGAACAGGAGGAAGACTACTCTTGGATTCTATGTGCTACACACCTCTCAAATCAGAGGAACCCTTGTAATCAGCCAGTCCAATTGAGACGAGCTGCAAAATAGAAAAAAAAAACATTTATACTGTATGCATGAACATATACCTGTACAAACAAACACACACATACACCATTCAACATACCTCTTCATACCTTTTTACCCAAACTATGCTTGATTTCATTGCCTTTTGTTCTTTATATTTGTCACGTCTCTGTTTTGAGGTTCTCATCAACTCCGAGTAACTATGACTTCTATAGTCTTCCCCCTTCACCGCAACTTGTTCACTGTTCCTTCATATAGTTGTCTGGTGATTCACTTCTTATTCATTCTCTCTATATGGCCAAACATCTCAATCTACTTCTTTTGTACTGGTCACTTGTTTTTATATTCAGCCTACATTCATTCAGCATCCATTCATTCTTGATGTTATAGCTTGTTTTACCACGCTGACTTCTAAAGTACAGCCACTCTTCATATAGTGATTACCTTGGTTGGAGACCATTCACAAATATAATGGTAATAAATGGTAACTAAAAATTCAGTTTTGGACCAATGAGTACATTTATGACCACATTTCAACAAAACCTTCAGTATGAAACTGATTAAGAGCTGATCACTTTCAGGCAGCAGTGTGAACTGGCAGGAGGGGTCTAATCCACTAATTAAGGTCACAGAGTTGAGCTTATTAACTTGCAGTTAACACTTTTTAAGAATGTCCTATGATGTATAAAAAAAAAAAGCAGCTCAGGAAGAAATTGCTTGTTTACCTTTCCGCCCTGCCAGAGGGTTAAAAAAAATAATAATAAGGAAAGGAAAGGAAAGGAAAGAAAAGAAAAAAGAAAAGAAAAAAGAAAAGAAAAAAGAAAAGAAAAAAGAAAAAAGAAAAAAGAAAAAAGAAAAGAAAAGAAAAGAAAAGAAAAGAAAAGAAAAGAAAAGAAAAGAAAAGAAAAGAAAAGAAAAGAAAAGAAAAAAGAAATATATATATATGGGTTAGACAGCATCAATGTGGGTTAGACAGCTTCACCACCAGATGGATTCGTAGCTGGCTGACTGGCCATACTCAGCGTGTGGTCCTCAATGGAACTGCATCTACATGGAGGGAAGTGTGTAGTGGGGTGCCCCAGGGCTCTGTTCTAGGCCCAGTGCTCTTCAACATCTTCATCAATGATTTGGATGAGGGGATAGACGGGGAACTCATCAAATTTGCAGAGGACACCAAGCTGGCAGGAATAGCTAACACTCCAGAAGACAGGCTTAAGATACAGGAGGATCTGAACAAACTGGAACACTGGGCGCTATCTAATAAAATGAAATTCAACGGTGGAAAAAGTAAAGTTCTACATTTAGGCAAGAAAAATCAAATGTACAGGTATAGTATAGTACAGGTACCTTGCTCAATAGTAGCAATTGTGGGAGGGATCTCGGAGTCCTAGTGGACAATCACTTAGATATGAGCCAGCAGTGTGCTGCAGTTGCCAAAAAAGCCAACACAATGCTGGGCTGCATTAACAGAGGGATAGAATCAAGATCACATGAAGTATTAATACCACTTTATAATGCCTTGGTAAGGCCACACTTGGAATACTGCATCCAGTTTTGGTCACCACGATGTAAAAAAGATGTTGAGACTCTAGAAAGAGTACAGAGAAGAGCAACAAAGATGATTAGAAGTCTGGAGGCTAAAACATATAAGGAACGGTTGCTGGAATTGGGTATGTCTAGTTTAATGAAGAGAAGGATGAGGGGGGACATGATAGCAGTGTTCCAATATCTCAGGGGCTGCCACAAAGAAGAGGGAGTCAAGCTATTCTCCAAAGCGCCGGAAGGCAGGACAAGAAGCAACGGATGGAAACTAATCAAGGAGAGAAGCAACCTAGAACTAAGGAGAAACTTCCTGACAGTTAGAACAATTAACCAGTGGAACAACCTGCCTCCAGAAGCAGTGAATGCTCCAACACTGGAAGTTTTTAAGAAGAGACTGGACAGCCATTTGTCTGAAATGGTATAGGGTTTCCTGCCTTGGACTAGATGACCTCCAAGGTCCCTTCCAACATCATCATCATCATCATCATCATCATCGTCATCGTCATCGTCATCGTCATCGTCATCGTCATCGTCATCGTTATCGTTATCGTTATTAGTATTAGTATTAGTATTAGTATTAGTATTAGTATTAGTATTAGTATTAGTATTAGTATTAGTATTAGTATTATATAAAGAAAGGTCTAGAAGTCTAGATCTCATTCTGACCTAACATGCTTTGTCACCCTTACAAACAGGAAAACTTCACATAGCATCAAGACTTTTCCCAATGTGAAAGTCTCAGACTTTTGATTCCCATTCCAGAGTCATGTGTCAGCCAAGGCTTCTAAAATGATCTACCCAGCACTTGTGGATAGTCCACCATTATAAGAGCTTCTTCTCCGGTCTGCTTTTTGGGCACTTGCAGTACTCCTATAGAACTTGTGAATTATTGTCCAAGAGTGTAAATCATTGTGCCAGTTACAACATTGCTATTATGTATTATGTAGAACTAACTTGCATGAATGCAACTTCTCATGTAACATTGCAGGATGTTGAATTGTATCCTTTCAAAAAAAAACCTTGAAAATGAAAATGGTACTAGAAAGCACAGTGAATTATATGAATAGCACGGAACATTTCATGGCTTTGGGGTCAGTAAAATGAACTAATAAGGAATAATTATTTTAACACATTAAAGTAATAGTATAGATGCCTCCAAAAGGGCTTTTGTGTTGATTGTTTTGTTAAGATTAGACTTTTGGCAGCATTCATTTTATTGATCTGATTCTTGTATTTAAAAATATTAGGATTATATATTACACGTGTCATTACTGCTGAATAATGAACCAATAAATTATAAACTCAGACCACCAGATTCTTTGCTAAGGGCCTTTCCCCAGGACTGAGCTTTAGTGCTATTCACCCATCCTTGAGTTTGCAGGATGAAAATTGTTATGCCCATTATCCTGAGGTCCATTATGGCTCAGTGCTAAACTATTTTGGGAGTATGCATGAACGCTACACTGCAGCCAAAGTGATTGGTTGAGTCTTATGACTTTACTTCCTCTTACTAGTACAGAAAATATCCACCAGTCAGCTTGGCTGGCTAAAACAATCTAGCACATTTCTGATTGGTTGAACTGAATGGAGGCTGGGTGGATGGGACCTGAATCATGTTATTGTTGCATATTAGCAAAGAAGGTAATTCCAAGCGGGGGTGTTTTAAGACATGTCACAAAATACGTGTTCTGTGATACTAAACAGTTATCAGAATCCACGTAGAGCTTCTAGCCCAAGACAGAGAGTACAAGAGAGAAATACACCATGAGAGCAAAGTTAGTAATATAGGTGGGAAAGATGTGGGTGTTTTTTTTTTTGTTAGAAATGTAATAATTCCAGATCACGGGGAAAGTATTCAAATTGTTATATAGTATGGCTTCCATAAGAGGTGGAAAGAAATGAAAGAAAAAGTTGAATAGCAGGGGAGTATGAGGCCAAAGTGTTTCTTCCAAATAATTCCTTAATAAGATAAATGATAGATAGATAGATAGATAGATAGATAGATAGACAGACAGACAGACAGACAGACAGACAGACAGACAGACAGACAGACAGACAGACAGACAGACAGACAGACAGACAGACAGACGCATACAGGGAGAAAGATTTATAGTAAGTGAGAAAACATATATATATATATATATATATATATATATATATATATATATATATATATATATATATATATAAAATCTCATATATGACATTAATGTCTCAGCTTTCAGTTAAGTCAAAGATATAAGGACCTTAGTAAAACCATTTGCAACTGAGGCTCTTTTACCGATTTCCCCCCAAATATAACAGAAAAAGAAGAGGTAGCAAAGAAAAGGATTAAAAACCTGCTTTTCTATTGAACTGACTTTTTCCTTTGATATCAGTCAAAAGAGATCCATTTCATTCTATATGCTGCTTCCTCAGATTTCTTTTCTTGAAAATGAAAAAGGTGACGTTAATATTATTAACCAGAGTAAAATTGACAAAATTAGGCTATCCAGGTTTGGAAGAAAAAGGAGGAGGAGGAGAAAGGAAAGGAAAGAAATATAAACCAATAATGAATAGTCTTGAAAAATAAGGCCCTTAATATGTTCCTTGATAATAAGAGGAAATTTGCTTTTCCCGGTTCCTTACTGCAGTACATTCAACTTAGGTAATCTTGGAAAGAAAAATAAGAAGCTTCTCCCCATAGTCTTAAATGCATAAAATAAATTTTCTTGGCATAAAGGTGAAAAGGTGGGGGAAAAAAAACACCAGCTGCTCTAATAAGCTGCTCTGCGGCTTTGTCTTCCATTTAAAATTGTGTGTATGTGCATGTCTGTGTGTGCATCCATATGCATTTGTCTAGCTTCTTCGGGACTGAATAACACAATGGCAACAGGGAAAGCTAACAGGGTACCAGAATGGAAGGGGCATATTCACGTCAGCCTAATACGTCCAACAAGCACTTCTGCATTCATCCCCAAATCAGGTAGATTTCCTACCTAAAAGGAGCAAACCCAAATGAATTTTATACTCACCTTGAGGCTCCCCTTGCATGATACTGAAATAAGAGGGTAAAGTGTCTTTAAAAGTGTACAATTAAAGATGCCTCACTTTGGGCTTAGGAAAAGATGATGAGCTGGGGAAAAGATAAACACAACCTGTGGGGCACTTATGAATCCTTCACTCTGAAGTGCAAGTCAGGAAAGGCATGGTCATGGATGATTGTCAGAGCGTGCACAGTCTTATTGCGCTGAGATAACCCAGGAGTAAATACAGTAAACAGTGGTCTGTATTAAATGGTGGTTTATATTACACTATCTACAAATATACTAGAAACAAAATACATACACATGGTGATAAGTCAGCAAACTCCAATACACAACAATTAGATAGATAGATAGATAGATAACCTTTATTGTCATTTTTATATTGTGGGCACAATGGCACACATAAAAAATGAAATTTAGTTGCCCGCTCTCAAAGTGAAACATATACATGACACACACCTAAAACATACTATGTACAACATATATATAGACCCACATCCCTACATATGCATAGCAAATAAATATTAAATACTGTCCATCTTGAATATATAACACAAGGAGGAAGTTTGAGAGTTCGCAAGATTAATGCTGTATGGAATGAAACTATGGCTGAATCTGGATGTTCTGCTACGGATACCACGAAGTCTCCTCCCAGAAGGTAACAAGGAAAACAGGTCGTGAAGAGGATGTGTAGTGTCCCAGATAATCTTACGGACCCTGCTCAAGCAACGCTTCTGTGCTATGTCCTGGATGGGAGGGAGGGAACTGCCAATGATCTTTTCGGCCATTCTCACCACTCTCTGCACCGCCTTCCTGTCTGAAGCAGTGATGCCTCCAAACCAGACTGTGATGCTGTATGACAGGATGCTCTCGATTGTCCCCCTGTAGAAAGTGGTCAGGACAGGGGAAGGAAGATGTGCTTTTCTCATGCGGCGCAGAAAATGCAGGCGCTGCTGTGCCCGCTTCACCAGTTTCTCACTGTTTAGCGACCAAGTCAGCCTACTCGTTAGCTGCACACCCAGGAATTTGATGCTGGTAACCATCTCCACAGGTGAATCATTAATGCACAGAGAAGTGTGGCTGTGCCTGCCTTTTCTGAAATCAACAATGATCTCTTTGGTTTTTCCTGTATTTAAAACTAGGCTGTTTTCCTTACACCAGTTCACCAACCCCTCAACCTCCTTGCGTAAGCTTCCACCTTGTCATCCTGAATAAGGCCCACTACTGTTGTATCATCTGCGAACTTCACAATATGGTTGGTGGCAAACCTAGCACAGCAGTCATGGGTCAACAGGGTGAACAGCAGCGGACTTAAGACGCAGCCCTGAGGAGAACCTGTGCTCAAGAAAATGGTATTAGAGGTATTTGTTCCAACTCGCACATATTGGGGCCTGTTGGTAAGAAAATCCAGAATCCAGTTGCACAAAGGAGTGTTTAAGCCTAAAAGGCCCAGTTTGTCTACTAGATGCTGGGGAATGATTGTGTTACACGCCGAACTGAAGTCAACAAACAGCAAACGCACATGAGTATTTCTTTCCTCTAAGTGCTTCAGGCTCAGATGGAGAACGGAAGAAATAGCATCCTCCGTAGAGCGATTTGGTCGGTAGGCAAAATTACAGCAGGAAACGGACAAGAGAGAACACAGCAGTAAAAAGCCTTCCCTTTTATACTCAGGCTCTTAAAGGGATACAGATACCTGCTGAGTCATTCCTATTATTGCATCATCCACCTTACATTACATCAGCTGGTTAGCCTTTAAATCATTATCCTGACAATGATGGTAAATTGCATCCTGAAAAAAGATATAGCAGGTAGCGTAGGTTCTGCATTTAGGTAGAGAAAATCAAAGGTATATAGGCATAAGGTTAAGAATGGGAGGAGGAGGTATTCTTGGCTTGGCAGCTATGCCTATAAAAAAGATTAAGGTATCTTACTTACAGGACGCAACTAGGGAATATGATGTTAGTAATAAACAAGTTAATAAACATACTAACCATGTATGCTTTTACTTATTTATTTATTGGTCAGATTTTTATCCCACCTTTATTACTCTATAAGTTAACTCAAGATGGCAAACATATCTAATATTCCTTCCTCCTCCTCTTTTTCCCCACAACATCCTATGAGGTGAGTTGGACTAAGAGAGACTGACTGGCCCATAGTCACCCAGGTGGTTTTTATGGCAGCACTAGAATTCCAGTCTCCTGGTTTCTAGGCCAGCACCTTAATCACTAGATCCCACTTTTTTTTTTTTTCTTTCTTTCTTTCTCTTTCTTTCTTTCTTTCTTTCTTTCTTTCTTTCTTTCTTTCTTTCTTTCTTTCTTTCTTTCTTTCTTTCTTTCTTTCTTTCTTTCTTTCATATTATGTTGTTTACTTGCCATTCATTCACTTTAGTTACAATATGGAGTCCGCTGAATATTTGTAAGCTGGATAAGAAAAAGAGTAAGGGGAGACATTAATACCTTGTATACATGTCTCCTATTTGGGTCAGGATTAGTCTCTATTTTTTTTTCCAAAACAGATCTTTGCATCTACAACCAATAGATGCAAACATTTCAAGAAAACTGATTCTGAACTGAAAAAGTTGTTCAAGGCGGTAACAGACTGCTCTGGGAAGTTGAGGGCTGCCCTTTGCTGGAGGTCCATAAATAAAGACCATCTGTCAGAGATGCTACATTTGCATGCCACACAAAAGATGCTACCTTGAATCAGAGATTGAACTAGATATGC
This sequence comes from Azemiops feae, assembly GCA_023970755.1. Classification (NCBI taxonomy): domain Eukaryota; kingdom Metazoa; phylum Chordata; class Lepidosauria; order Squamata; family Viperidae; genus Azemiops; species Azemiops feae. Next base: position 1,135,833 of record JALGBA010000250.1, read on the forward strand.
TTTTGTGGACTTTTATGGGAAAATATAATTACTTATTTTACCATAAGATAGGGATAGGTAGCCTTTTCTTTCTATAAAATATCTCATTATTCAGGTGTCATAAAGATGAGGCCATCAGTCAATTGCCAGATGGAACTGAAATGAGTTGTGGGTAGAACAAGAACTCAACAAAGGGAGACCACCTATTCTCTTTTTGTCTGTCACCCATTACTTCCTGTTCTCTCTCTCTCTCTCTCTCTCTCTCTCTCTCTCTCTCTCTCTCTCTCCCCTTCTTGCTCTCCCTCTCTCTTGCTCTCTTGCTCTCTCCCTCTCTTTTTTCATATACAACAAGTAGCCAGGAAAAGGGCAGGTCACTTTTACCACAGGACTTAATGTATTGCTTGCAAAGTATATCTGAAATTAGTCAGAGGACTTCATGAAATTAGGCAGACAACTCATTGGCCTAAAAGCCGCAGATTGCTCACTTCTGGTTTAAGACCTCACCTTTTACACAAATTTACATTTTCAAGTGCATTTGAAAAATCAGGGAATGATGTAATTATTATTAATGCATCCTTTCCTGTCCTTCTGTGGCTTTGCAGAAATTTACTTTCTTGTGCTCTTTTAAACTTGTGCTCTTTTAAACTGCTTTTTCCATCTTGCTATAACAACTGATGACAATGAGGATAATGACCATTCTTACATTTCATTCCAAGTCCATTCATTGTTGCTTACTATCAGTAGGAGAATTGGTAGAATTTCATTGTCAAATGCTAGGTGTTTTACTAATACTCAAAAGGGCAATCACTGCACTAATAATCTCATGGAAAATCAGGGGTTGGGACAGCAAAATTTCACACAAGTAAAAATGATTTACCTTTGGCAACATGACAGAAATTGATCTTACATAAATAGTTGACCATGTTGGAGCTTGAAATATAAACTAAAGAGAAATTATGTGATGTATGGTAAGAGGTTTTTGGAAGAAGTCATAAGATTAATTGAATGCATTTACATCAAGCTGAGCCATAATGTTGTCTGTTTAGATTTTACTTCATACGAGCCATTTTGGTTCCTTAACACTAATATATGACTTAACTTAGCCACTGTGCTGTATTTATCAAACCATGTGTGAATGATCTCACTGTGTGAGATGGTGACAAATAGAATCTGCTTCTCTTTCCTCGGAGGGAAGTTCAAATCTGTTCTAATGGAGGAAGAAAATTCAACCTGGTGGCCTCTGAGGTGTGGAGTGCCACAGGGGGTCCATCCTCTCTCCCAGCTATTTGACATCTATATGAAATCTCAGGTTGAGGATATATATCCAAAACTTGGGGTACAAAACCATCAGGATGTAGATGTCCACAATTGCATATTGCTATCTTGAGGTATGAGGGAAATACCACTGAGCGCTTTTCCCATTGCTTAGAGCAGGGGTGTCAAACTCGCAACGTCACGTGACGTGTCGCAATGTATCTCAACTTTTTTTCCATTGCCGGCAATGGGGTGGACGCGGTTTCGGCATGACGCATCCGGCCCATGGGCCGGCAGTTTGACACCCCTGGCTTAGAGGGAGATGACAGGCTGAAATTTGAGGAGTTCTTGGTGGTCTCTGAGCTTGCTTGTTTTCTTGCGGACATTTCATTATCAAAACTAAGTAACATCATCAGTGCTAGTTTGTGTAATGAAACATCTTGCAAGAAAACAAGCAAGCGCAGAGAACACCAAGAACTCCTCATATCAAACCTGAGCCACAAATATTCTTCTTTATTAGACTGAAAGTTAACCCAGCTAAGAGAGAATTCCCTGTTGCCACCATGTTGGCTCTTAATGGGCAGCCGCTTCCTGTGAAGGAGAAGATTCAGCCCTGGGGAGGTTCTTTGAACTCACTGCTCACTGCTCATGTCCTGAGTGGCATGCTAATCTGTCTACTCATGCCTTTGTTATCACCCAGTTAGGTTACTGGAGAGCCATTTGGTGTAGTGGTTAAGGCATCAGGAGTCCCATTGCCCAGTCCTGGCTTGGGCACAAAACCAGCTGGGTGATCTTGAATGAGTCACTTTCTCTCAGCCCTAGGAAGGAGGCAAAGGCAAACCACTTCAAAAAAAAAAAAGCTTTGTCAAGAAAATTCCAGGGACTTGTCCAGGCAGTCTCTAAGACTCAGACACAATTGATCAGAAGGGGGGGGGGAGAGAGATTACTGCAGTGAGTATTGCATGGGATTGTTTTGAATGGCTACTGGGAAATGGCATCTGGTCTAGAATGCAGTGGTTCAGGTACTTACCAGCCCTTGACTCTTAGAACACATAAAACAGATGTTTGCAGAGCCTGTTAGTGGTTGATTGGATTCTGAGAACAATTTAAGGTGCTGTTTTTACCCATAAAGCCCTTTATGGTGTAACACATGGATACCTACTTCATTGTCACAGGACTGCATTGGTGGTTCAGTGGTAGAATTTGCGAATTGGGGGTTGACATTCATATTCCAACCAACATCAGCCCAATCTATTAGAATTTGCAAGGAGAAGCTACTTATTGTCCTACATTTCTGAAAGTTTTGGTGATTTATGTAGCAATGCATAATGCTGGGATTCAAGCCAATGAGGACTTTGATGGGGTTATATACATATACCTGTGTAGCACTTGAAAATGTCATTGGCCATCATCCACAAGGAGGTATATGGCCAGTGAGTTTTTGGGTTTATTTGTTTCTTATACCCAACTGACAGAATCTGGGCGGCATTGTTATTTTGATTTTTAAAAATATAATTATTAGCTGAATGAAAAATACAGGTAGGTTCAGGAAAAGTCATTTTACTTCAGTTTCTCCTGATGTTTTTTTTTTTTAATCTGCAGATTAAAGCTACTTCTTTTATTAAATCAATACATTTGCCTTACTATATAAATGAGATTATATAAATGAAAGAAATAAAAAGCAGGAGGAACGAGAGGATATCATATTACGGGCAGATGGCATAAATCAGTTTTGTTTACTCCAAGTCAGTGAAACATCACAGCTGATTTGCTTTAACAATTGAAAAGAGTAAATAAAATAATTTGGCCATTTATATATTTCAGTTACATATTTCATACCTATCATCAGCTACTAAAAGTAAATAATGGATTAAAGTCTCAAATTATACAGACAAACTGAATGGGAAAGCTACAATAAAAAATCAATTATTAATTGCCCTTGTTATTCAAGAAAACTACCTTTGCTAGGGTCATATGGCTCCAGGTTTTGCAATAGAGACCATCATAAGCTGTTGTGAACGAGGTCTGCATGTCAGTTCATATACACTGCCACATCCCCAAGAATGAGTAATGGCTCCTGATCATGCACACAGTCAGATTACTCCAGCCCTTTGAAATGCTGGAAAGAGAAAGGATGTAGGCTTTTCAAAAAAAGGATAGAACACTTGAGAGGTCTCTAGAGAGAGAGGGGGGGGGCTGATAAAGACCAAGATTTTCTACCTCCCAGGCAGCCCCTGATTAATAATTAGGAATTTCCAAAAAGCTGGAGACATCTAAGTAATTAAAACAGAGGAACATCACTTTAAGGAGCTTCTATTTATGTACAAATAGTTGAAACATATATCCAGGACTTTGCTCTGAGCTTTCTATTTTCCTTTTCTGTTTCAGGTTAATTCTCATGCAATTTATTTGTTTGTTTATTTATCTGTCAAATTTCTATCCTGCGGCAATCTAAGCAGACTTCAGCAGCTTAGAACAACAACAAAAAAAGCATATAAAAAGCTAAATACCTAAAACACCTAAGCACTATCACATCTTAAACACCCTCTGGGAAAAATCCATCTTCAGCTTCTTCTAGAAGGAAACAAGGTCAGAACTAAACAAACCGCCAACAGAAAGCCATTCCAGAATGCCAACCCTCGATGGAAAACAATATGTCTGAGCTTCTGAAAATTGGGGGAAATTATCTATTCCCCCTGCACAATCAAATTGATCAGTTTGATTCTTACGGAGAGATGTTGTCCTGAAAATAACTTGGTACTATGTCATCAGAGGTTGAATCCAGCCTGTAAAATTGCACTCAAAATTTAATAGGGAAACAAAACAGGGTCTACAATATAGGTGCAATATAGCAATAGCAATAGCACTTAGAATTATATAACACTTCATAATGCTTTACAGCTCACTCTAAGCAGTTTACAGAGTCAGCATTTTGCCCCCAACAATCTGGGTCCTCATTTTACGAACCTCGAAAGGATGGAAGGCTGAGTCAACCTTGAGTCAGTGAGATTCGAACTGCCAAGCTGCTGGCAGTCAGCAGTCAGCAGAATTAGTCTGCAATACTGCATTCCAGCCACTGCTCCTAAATATTTAATATTTCTGATTTATCATTGATAATCATTGATTAATGCTGGCGAGCACTTGGGCTACTGCATTTGGCACCAGTTGGAGCTTTTGGGTGGTTTCTAAAGGCAGACTCATGGAAAATGTGTGGCGGTAGCCTAAGGAAATGGTGATGAAGATGTGACCCAATGCATCAAGGACCTACCTCTCTGTCTCTCACAAAGGGGACTGTCTAAGCCCAGGTAGCTCAAGCTGATCGAAAGGGGCACAGTGAGTTGTCATCTTGTGTGCTGGACCCAAGGTCATCCTTGCATCAAACAGCCACCAACAGCGATGCAGCAGGCCTCACTGCTCCAGAGATCCTGTGTACTCAATCACAAAACAAAACAAAGCAGCAACAAAACAAAGACCAATTATACCCCCAATAAACCTCTCCTTTCCTACTATTTCCTAAAACTCGCTCAAATTCTGTACTCCATCTTATTTCTCAGTACTATTTTGAGGAATTGGGTGCAGTTTCTGGCTTTATTCATTATTCAGGTTATAGTCAGAAAGTTACAATGCTTCTTCTTGAGAGCTGTCATAATTTGAAACTTTTTCAATAAATTTCTGAAGATTCTGACTGAGAGTGTTCTGTTTGTAACAAATCAAAACTCATGTTTATCCAGTGTATTGTGTCTGGTTTTTTAAAAAAAATATTTTTCTTGCTTTATTCCCATAATCTGGGCAGGTCTGGGCAGATCCGAGCACCAGCTGACTTCTACAAATTAGATGAATATATAAAGAGGAATACTGTATTCAAAGCTAAAAGGGATTTTCACATTCTATGTTTTTGTCTTTTTTTAAAAAAAAATTATTGATGGATGGATGGATGGATGGATGGATGGATGGATGGATGGATGGATACTATTGTGTGAGGTTGGGTTACCATCTGAACTGGGGAAAGAAGGGTTGAATATTCTTTCACTTAGTGTAGACAGAAAATGGTGCTAGAGAAATTCTTGTATTTTTATTATTTAATCACCAGAAAGGCAGCACCATGTATGAGAGTTCTAGGTCTCACAAACACTGGAATATTTCCAAGTGAGGAACCTCCCTAAAAAATTGCTGTTGACAGCAGGAACCACCAAAGCTGCTATCTCAAGGCAGGAGGGAAAACCAGGATCTGAAGACTCGAAAGTTTCTTAATGAGCAGGAAATGGGGCCCCAGTTTTCTCCCTTGTAGGTTTAGTCACTTGCTTCACAAGCTATAACGCAACATCACACAGAGCAAGTACTGTATTTACTAAGTATTCAAATAAAAGGTACTCAATTATTATAACTGGAATAATTTCATTTTTAGAGCAAGAGAAAAGCAACAAAGATGATCAGGGGGCTGGAAGCTAAAACATATAAGGAACGGTTGCTGGAATTGGGTATGTCTAGTTTAATGAAGAGAAGGATGAGGGGGGACATGATAGCAGTGTTCCAAAATCTCAGGGGCTGCCACAAAGAAGAGGGAGTCAAGCTATTCTCCAAAGCACCTGAATGCAGGACAAGAAGCAACGGATGGAAACTAATCAAGGAGAGAAGCAACCTAGAACTAAGGAGAAAATTCCTGACAGTTATAACAATTAATCAGTGGCACAACCTGCCTCCAGAAGCTGTGAATGCTCCAACACTGGAAGTTTTTAAGAAGAGACTGGACATTTGTCTGAAATGGTATAGGGTTTCCTGCCTGAGCAGGGGGTTCTACTAGATGACCTCCAAGCTCCCTTCCAACTTTATTTATTGTTATTGTTATTGTTATTGTTATTGTTATTGTTATTGTTATTGTTATTGTTATTGTTGTTGTTGTTGTTGTTGTTGTTGTTGTTGTTGTTGTTAACATCCATATGTATTATACAACACCTCCACATTGAGAATGGTGCGTACCATAAGCCTTTGATCTCCTACCATCTGTGTTGTTACTATCGTGGCAATATGGTCCTCTAGCAAGCATAGTTGCACAAATTGGGCTAGTGGGAATGTGTAGGTTGGGGAGGCTACTAATTCATTCCCTAAATAACCAACTGAAACAAAGTCACCTTCAGTCTCTGGTGTTCCAGATGGGTAATTGTTCCAGACTGTAGAACTGTTGAAGTGACAAGACTTTCCATCACCCACATTTCCTAATTTCACACTTGAAATAGAGCAAGACTTTGAGGAGGCTGTTTAACTGTTAAAGTGACCAAGATTCTATGGGTAATTTTCTATACTGCAAAAGTGCAGTGATTATAGGGAACCAACAGCCGATGCCTTTCCTTGAGGTATCTCAACCAATCCTTCCTTAGCTATTGTCCAACACCTGAGATCAAAGCAAAATAGAACCTCTTCTGCTGCAGCAGTCCCTACTTCTAAATAGACATGTCCCTGTTTGCAAAACAAACAAACAAACAAACTGATCCTGGAACAAGAAAGAGGTCATGAATTGCCCAATCAGATGTAATTAATAACAGCACAGTGAATGTCTATGTGGTGGACGGGGCTTGTTAGGTGTTCTCAGGCAAATCTGAGCTCTCATCTGGAAAGATCTTTTGTCTTGGCTTATGCCTCGAATCCTGATTCTTCCCTTTGGTTGATACTTCAATCTACCATCATGGTTCAACCAACTCTAATTTTGATTCTGCCTGCTGTGTTTGATGGTTCCAAACTCATTGAGTCTGTGCTTCTCTTTTTTAGATTAGATTAAATAAACAAATACAGTTGTAGCTTGTTTCCTGGAGTCTGCTGCTAGGTTAATCCTGTTACTTCTTCTCTGATCTATATCTGTAATTTTACTACATGAACTCTAGGTATTTAAGCATGATGTATACTATTAATGATAAAACAGGTATAAAAATTTTTAAAAAAACAAAAAAGAAAACAGGGAAATGTGCCAACTTTGGCAAGGAGGAGGAGTCCTGAAAGAACAATGAATGGATATAAATTACATACATACATAAATATAAATATATCAATAAGGAAACAGCTGAAGCAATGAGCTGAAAAACAAAACCTTGAAAGAGAGCCACCATTTTTTTTATTTTTATTTTAAAAAGCAAATAAAATAGCTAAAATCTGTACAGGTAAACCTCAGCTTATGACTGTAATAGAATCTGACTATTACAATGGTATGTCATAATGATCATAAAATAGATCATCCACGTGAGCAAGCCCATTTTATGATTTTTTTTTCAGTGATCATTAAACAAATACATTAAACAAGATTGTTAAGTAAATTCATTATTCAGTGTGGGCCATTTTGCCAAAAACCAGAAGTAAACACTGGATTTTGGCAAAAATGTGGTAAATTGTGGTCACATGTCTACAGGATACTGCAAATGACCATATATGTGAGTTGGTTGCCAAGTGCCTGAAATGTGGTCATGTGAACACAGGAGGAAGGAGAGGATCATTGGAACTTTGGAAGCAGGTCTTAAGTATCTGTTGGGGGTCCACTGTAACTTTGAACAGTCACTAAGTGACCAGTCATAACTCAAGGACTACCCATATACACTCTATACATCTAATTGTACATGTCTTACCATATATGCTGTACCATCATTTGGTTCAAGACTTTCTCATACTATGTTAGTCTGAATATTCTCTTAGCATATTAGAATTCAGCTTCACTTTCATCAATTGCTTGTAATGGGTAGGCACTTAGTGATAAAAGAAATTGCAGTTAAAGTTAAAGACAGTAAATCAGTAATTCACTTCCCTTCATTCAGGATACTGCTTATAAACACTATGTGCTTAGAGCTCAAAGCATTGCTAGAGACCCCATACACCCACTTCACAGTCTGTTTCTGTTGCTCCACTCTGGAAGGAGGTTTCAGAGTATTTATAGCAGGACTACTAGATGCTGTAACAGCTTTGTTCCTTATGCCATTTGTCCTGTAAATTTGCAGGATTCTTTTCTCTTTTTTTGCCATGTATATGTACACATTTGAACTAGGCTGTGATGTTTCTATGTGTCATATATATGTGTGTGTGTGGGTGGGTATATGCAAAATGGGTTTTTTTGAGAGCTGAATGCAATTTCATTTTAATGTATGCTGATTAGTGTACATTTAAAGTGACAATAAAGTTTCTATTCTATTCTATTCTATTCTATTCTATTCTATTCTATTCTATTCTATTCTATTCTATTCTATTCTATTCTATTCTATTCTATTCTATTCTATTCTATTCTATTCTGTGGGACTGCAAACTCAATCATTAAGTGATGCATGGTAAAGCATGATGTTATGTGACAGTGCCAACTTAGAACAGCAGTTCCCGCAATTCCAGTTGCAGTTGTTAGGTGAACCCTGCAGAGCTGTTAGGCATGGCATTACGTGATTACCATTTGCAACTTTCTGCTGGCTTCCTCATTGACTTTGCTTGTTGAAAGCCAACCGACCATTGGATTCTGTGACTGTCATAATTGCGAGCCAGTTGCCCAATGTCCCATTTGTGATCTCATGATTGTGGAAATGCTGCAACTTTGAGGACCTGTCCTGAGTCTCCTTGTTCAGCACCATTGTAACAGTTGCTGAATGATGGTCATTAAACAAGGACTACTTGTATTAGTTGTGCATTAAAATATATGCTTAGCTTAGGAAAACATTTTATACAGGCGAGCCCTCCAGGGTCTGATCGAAACGTTAGTCCCTACTCTCAACCAATAGTTTAAGTCTTTTAGTAAGGCCATTAGCTTTGAGTCTGTACCAGCATTAGACATCTCCTTGCTTGGTAAACTTTTATAGAATCAGATTATTATTATCCAGTCATATGTCATCAAAACAATAAGCACAATGTAAACATATTGATTCAAAAGTAAACTCAGCAACGAAACATAATTTCAGATGCCTCTAAACCCTGGGCCATTTAATGTGTAAAGATTTGTTGATTTATATATATACTGACAGGGTTTTTTTTACATTTGTCTCTATAGATGCACAACGAGCAGGAGAGGAATGCAATCAAACAGATATTAAACATAAGGAACTTTTCTAAGTACTTTGAAGCCCTGATGAATTTTCTTCAATGATTTTCCATAAAACACTTCCTCAAATTCCATCAAAACAATAAATGTGAGGCAAAAACATACAATCTTATTGAAATGTACAATATTCCAGGAGAGTGGACAGGATTATTAAAAGTGATAGAACGCTGGCACACTGTAATTATGAAACATTAGGGGGGGGGGGAAACCTCTCATCTTAAATATGAGCACTCCTGTTCTTTTATAACGCTATTGATATTGACAGCACTTAGTAAGTAGCTCAGGAATTCACCTTAAATCATCATCAGCCATAATTAGAGGAGGTTAGAGGGTGTCAGGGTTAGTTTGATCTTTATTCACATTGGCATATAGAGTTTTCAGTGGCCTCTACAGCAAATTTCATAGCAATTATTAAAATCCTTGTCCTGATAAGACTGAGAATATTTAAAGGAAGACTCAAATACGCACACAGATAGAGAGCATTAATATGATTAGAAGCATTTCTCAAGGAAATTCAGCAGATTTCCGAAGGCAGAAGCTCCCCCAAAGCAGAAATGCTGTACTGATCATGATTCCACTTACATTGCCAGGGACCGTACTCTGGAAAACAGCAGATAGTGCTAGGAGAAAAGCTAAATTTGATTTGTTATAACTAATTAATTGCCACTAGTTCTATTTTTAAGAACTCCTGCCTGTTTGTCACAATTTGGTAGCATTTGGCAATCTCTGAGGGCTGCCACCGGAATTTATGCAGTACAGAAGGGATGCTGAGAAGTCAGTATCTCATGCTCAAGTAAAACATATGTAACATTTTGATTTAACAAGATTAATCAAATTTCCCTGGGAAATCCTTCAAAAATGATGCAGAAGTAAGAAGAAACACAGCTACGTATAGCTCTCTATAATCTGCCAAACCAAACAGGGTCTTTTAGCCTATTGAAAATACCGTAATGAAAAGGTAAGCATGTCAAAATATTTCTGATGGATTATGGTCATAATCTACAACTGGTATCAGATGAGAAAATGAGAGATCACTCAATATGAACAACATTGTAAATCATGTCTGTACATAACTGAATATCTATGCATAAAAGTCCTCATGCCAAATACAATAGCGACACATTTAAACTATGCTGATCTTTGTTTTCTTTGGAATACATTCCACAAAAGCAAGAGAGTGATCCTTCCTCTATTCTTGATGGTCTGTTGTGATGGCAATGAGGTAGAAAAAACAATCAGGAATGATGCAGGATGTCACAATGTAAAACCTCTTTGCCCCCCATAAAAGGATCTCTGCTGCCTCCATTCATTTGCAGTCTTCAGAGCAGATCTGTGTGCTACTTGAAATAAATGCTTGCCAATAAACCTTTTTTCTCAGTTTCTTTCTTATTTGAGATTAACATTTATAGCCACACGTGGGAAGCAATGTTCTTCTGACTAATATCAGACGTCTGCTTTTCCCTCACACTTCAGCCAACCTCTCACCTGAGGAAAGCTAGGGCCACTCCAGCTTTTATATTCCTGAAGATGAATGTTGCTAAGGAGAAAAACAGGCAAAATATTATCTCTCCCCCTCCATGTTTGATTACAAACTAAAGCAAAGCTAAATGTGAAATATCAAGCCCCAATAACAAGCCATTTCAGAATGCATAACTGCTCATAGTAAGCATTTTAAATGTACCTCAGTTCACAGCCCAGTCTTTCTTAATCTCAGCAATTCTAAGATATGTGGACTTCAATTTCCAGAATTCCCCAGTCAGAATGTTGGCTGGAAAATTCTGGAAGTTGACGTCCACACTTCTTAAAGTTTGGCCTAGACTGTCTCTTACTGTTTGTGTAGACCACCTCTTTCAGAGCTCTTCAATTCAGGGTTATGTGTTAGCTACTCTTGCTCCTAGGATGAGAGAAACTTCCGAAATTGACCAGATAGTTGCTTCTTTGTAGGTATTCCTCAATTAACTTTGAGTTGCCCTCCCAGAAGCCACTACACTCTTGGAAGATATGATATTGCTTAGTTTAATTTCCTAAAGGGTGTGGGGGGGGTGTGGGGGGGTGTTTGTAAGAGAGAAGATGTTTTGATATCATAGACAGTGAACTAAATTCCAGTACAATGTAAGCCACCTATGTTGTCTCAATCAGATAGAAGCCATCCTCTATACTGGGAAGTAAAAAAAGACAATTCATTTATTATTTTAATTTATATTCTGCTGATCTGGCTTACAGGGCAGTCAAGATAAAACGTGTCTCTATAGTCTGAACATATGAAGAGCAAGCTATGACGTAGATAAAGTGAGTTAAGAAAGCAAAAGAGGGAGAGTTCATCTGTATCTTTTTCTACCATAATCAGGCATCATGCTAGAAACCGGGAAACCGTGTGTTCTAATCCCGCCTTAGCCATGAAAGCCAATGGCTAAGCTGAGTGACCTTGGGCCACTTATTCACTCTCAGCCTAACTGAGAGGAGGAGTATTGTATGTGTTCATTCCCTTGAGCTATTTATAAAAATAATAAAAGTGGGGTGTAAATTAATTAATTAAATAGCACAATTAATTAATTAATTAATTTAATTACATTAACAATTCAACAAACATCAAATGGAAGAACTAAATGAAACTAATATTGTGTGTTGCAAATAGATATAAGTGTGTTGGGCTAGCCACCCTTTGAAACTGGTACGATTAATACCAGGTAATCTGTCAAAGTGGGTCATAATTTTATTCCATCTCCACTAAATATGAAATAAAGAAAAGGGTGGACAAAAAACAGAAGAGAGCAGCAGGAAAATGGGTTGTATACCCTTATGCACCTCAACCTGGGGCCCCTTTCTCAAATTAGGCAACGAGAAGGAAAGAAAAGAAGCAAAGACCTATTTTGAACCAAGTCTGTGACTCACATTGCTTAAGTAAACCAATTAATGCTTTCTATGCACAAAGCAAGGGCAGATATCATCCACGTTGGACAGAAAAAATCAAGAATTTAACTTTTGCTGAGAAATATTAAGTGCTTCATTTACTGAGGGGGCTGAGCTACATATTTCAACATGCTCAGAAAGTTAAACTATTTTTTCCTATCCTAAAGGAGAGTAAATTAGCCTAATATGTTCTTAATCTTCTGTGTAAATGCAGTGTACCACAACAGAGTTCTGTCCTCTTCAAATGTACAAAAACAACAACGACTATTTAACCACAAGCATCCCAGTCAGACATCTGTCTTACATCAAAATTCCATTTGTATACAGAGGAAAATGTTAACAAAAGAAACAGAAGAATACATTAAAATCAATGCCTATTTAATTTTGAGAAACTATTGGAATCTCTTTGTGCTTTGATACTTTGTGCATTAAGTCATTCTGAACAATTGCAGGTTTTGGTTAGAAGTTTCAAGGACACAGGGAAAGTGAATTAAATTAGCAACTAATGTCACAACTTGTCTTTATATTTATTTTCATTCTCAATGTGGATAATTGATTTGATGGGTGACAGAAGAGATAGGAATAAAGAATAGGATATTACACAAAGGTAGGCCTGAAAATATTTATTCCTTATATCAGAACCAGATGTGGTCACCACAATGACACACTAAAGCTGATGTGGGAGACTCATTTTAACTGGCTTTCCTGGAAGAGATATTTTAAAATAAGGTACTAAATGTGGGGGTAATGTGGGGGTGAGCAGGAGGAAATATAAAAACCATTTTGTACTTTATTTCTTTTTTCAGGGGAAAAAAACTTATCTACTTAACATCCATGCTTTTTACAACCAGATTTATGCTGCACTCTTTGTTCTGGGAGCTGTCTAATGCTTGCTGGAAAAGTAGCAGAAATAATGTATTAAAAGGAATAATATCTCAAATGCAACCTTGATTTGTAATGTCTCTCATTTTCCCAGATAGCAGTGTAATAAACATACATTCAACAAGGATATACTGACAAACAGAAAGAACAGCTCAAGGCTGTACAAACCGGTGAATCTTATAAAGGCAAAATGGTTGCTGTCATCACCCATAATCCCACTTAGGACCTGGTTTCATTGAACTTATTCAGGCCTTCAGTGAAGTTGTGATTCATCCAGCGCAAGTAGGATGGTGGGAGGACTAGTTTGTTTGATGGAAGGCAACTTACCAGTTTGCAATCTTATAGATCAGGGCTCTTCAAACTTGGCAACTTTAAGACTTGTGGACCTCAACTCCCAGAATTCCTCAGCCAGCCTGGCTGGGGAATTCTGGGAGCTGAAGTCCACAAGTCTTAAAGTTGCCAAGTTTGAAGAGCCCTGTAATAGATAGCTGTTTTGTCATAGGCCACGTGAACCATTTGGTGAGAGCAGCCATAGTGCTCACCAGCTTGAGTTTGGCTCCCTGTTGAACCCAGGGCTGAAATCAAATTATAAATCTAAATAGTTTGTTCTGAAGCTTCCTGGTCTAGATTCTGAAAGAATTATAAATACTAAATTATGTACAATAAGACTATGATGCTCCCAACATGAGTTTTGATCTTTTAAAGTAGAAGGCAACAATGTCAAGATTGTTAAATCGTAGTGTTATTCCAAGAGGAAAATATGTTGGTGGCATTTGGAAATGTAGGTGTTCTGTTCTCAACACAGGCATAGAGACGAGGCAGTTTGTACAAAAAGATGTTCTTTATTTGGTACTTGCACTGAACAGAAGCAAAGGAGAAAATGGCAACATGCCCTTTTATACTTCCCCTGCAAGGGGATGCTCAACCAATGATTGCAGGCCATTCTCCCGCCTCGCGCATGCACACGAGGCTGGAGACAGTCTGTCTGGGTCCCGGGCAACTTATGGGCTGCCCGGGTCTATACAACCGGTCCCGGGCAAACACGTGGTCTCCCGGGCCTCTGCAGTTATCCTGCAGGTTGTCTGTGCCTTGCTGATTGACTCAGCAAGGCTCAGGACACAACACCCCTCCCCCCTAAGTTGGGACAACACTGACGCAGCTATACCAGTACCATGTAATATTCGGCACATGCAGCTATATCAGTACCATGTAACATTCAGCAAATGTCACCCTGGCTGTTCCCGGTACCCTCGGGTAACCTGGTCCCCCGTGGATTCAAATCAACCCACAGTCTTTTAATTTTTGGTAACGAGTTCCCTCTAGGGACCGCACATACTCTTGCACGTATTTCGGCGGGGCCTTAATCCGCCCCGAGCTTCGCGGATCAAGGTTAGGGCCAGGTGTGCTGACCTGTGAGGGATTTGTTCTTGGTGCCTGGAGTGCTGACTCGCGGTCTGCGTACAACAAACCAGGACTTTGTTGCCCAGAAGACTCAGGGATTCCCCCTAACTGTTGACTGGCTGGGTCCTCTAAACCCAAGCCAGATTTCCTTGGGGGGGGTCGAGTTCCCCGAGTTCCTAGGTGGGGTGGAGTTCCCCAAAAACCCTTGGAACTCCCCTGGGGAGCAATGTCCGTCGGGCTCAAGGCCAGCAGTAGGGGTGCCCTGAGTAGCCGATTTACGGCCATTTGCCCTCAACCAGGGACCTCTGCCAGAGTCAGGAGCTGCCTCCATGGCAGAACTCCCTGCTTCTATGCCAGAGTCAGGATCTGCCTGCATTGCCAGACCCTTATCTGGGACATTTGGAGACCCCCCTGCTTGGGGAGACTGTGATCCACAATCGTAATTGGGGTCCCCCTCCCCCCCGAGAGCGGAGTCAGGGGAGTGATGCTGGCCCGGCATCCGCCAACGCAGCTGGTCAATGTGGCGCCGGAGGACCCGCCCATCATCCAAGACCACTTCGAACGACAGCGGCCCCGAAACCTTAGAGATGACAGCAGGTACCCAGAGATGCCCATGTCCATAGTTCCTAGTCCAGACTGGGTCACCCAGTTGAAGTCTCCTAGGTGCCCGCGGCTGCAACACCTGTGAAGCCACCCGGTCTGGGTGAAGCCTGTCCAGCTTTGTGATGAGCCTGCGACCCCAGCGGAGTTCAGCTGGGCTCTTTCCAGTGGCTGTGCATGGTGTGGTGCGGTGTGTGAGAAGAAAATCAGCTAACCTGTGATGCCAGGGTCCTTGAGTGATTCTCTTTAATGTGCCTTTAGTGGTGCACACCATGCGTTCAGCCTGACCGTTGGTGGCAGGATGGAAAGGAGCAGATGTGGCGTGCCGGATCATGTTGGCTTGTAGAAATGCTTGAAACTCAGAAGAGGTAAATTGTGGACCATTGTCTGACACTAAAACATCAGGAAGCCCATGGGCAGCGAAGATTCCTCTGAGCACCTGGATGGTCCTGGCAGTAGTAGTAGAGGCCACAGGAACGACCTCTAGCCATTTGGAATGGCTATCCACGAGGAGGAGGAAGAATTGCCCCTGAAAGGGCCCAGCATAATCAATATGAACGCGTGACCGAGGAGTAAGTGTCTCCTCCCACCTATGTACAGGGGCCTGGGGCATTTCTGGCCGTGATTGCTGGCACACTTGACATCCCTGAACCTGGGCCTCAATGTCCTTATCGAGACCAGGCCACCATAGATGGCTGCGTGCAAGCGCCTTCATCCTTACTATTCCCGGATGTCCCTCATGCAGAGAGAGCAAGACTCTAGTCCTCAATGAGGCCGGGATGCGTACTCTGTTGCCCCACAGGATACACCCTTTAAATGTGGACAATTCGTGCTTCCTGCACCAGAAGCTCTGGAATTCAGCACCAGGACACATGTCAGGCCATCCTGACAACACACATGTCAGCACACGTGCAAGCGTGTGATAAGTGGCAGTTTCTGCAGCCACATCCCTAGCATTGAGGGGAGATTCTGGCAAGTCCTGAATGGACAGAATGTGTACAGCTGGAGCAGGGTCTGCCTCTATTTGCTTAAGAGGTAACCTGCTTAGGCCATCTGCGTGGCCCATCTCAGTACCTGGTTTGTGAACCAGTGTGTAATCATATGCTGCTAAGAATATGGACCACCTCAGCATCCTAGGAGATATTATCTGGGGAGTTTGTTTGTTGGTTGTGAACAACCCTAGCAAAGGCTTGTGGTCAGTATAGACTGTAAATTTTCGCCCATATAAGAAATCATGGAATTTCTTAATGCCTGAAATTATTGCCAAAGCCTCCCTGTCGATCTGGGCATAATTTCTCTCTGCAGATGAGAGGGTCCTGGCATAATAGGCCACAGGGACCTGTGTCCCATCTTCCTTGAGATGGCTTAGTACTGCTCCTACTCCATAAGGGGATGCATCACATGCGATGCACACTGGCAATTGCTCATTGAAGTGAGCCAGTACAGCATTTGAAGATAATAAGGCTTTGACCTTTGAGAAGGCTTCCTCATGGATGCTTGTCCATGTCCACGGAGCCTGTTTGTCTAAGAGCCTGTGAAGCGGCTCGTCCACAGCAGCTTTGTTTGGAAGAAAGGAATGGTAAAAGTTCAAGAGGCCCAAAAAAGCCTGAAGCTCAGTTTTTGACTGGGGACTAGGGGCCGATTGGATGGCCTTGAATTTGGATTCTGCGGGGTGGATGCCATCTGCATCGATGCGGAACCCCAAGAACTCAGTGGATGGCACACCGATCTGACACTTGTCCTGCTGAAGCTTCAGCCCAGCTTGGCGGAACCTCAACAAGACAGCCCTCAGCCTTTCGGCTAAGTTCCCTGATGATTCTCCTGCAATGAGGATGTCATCAAAATAGGGGCAGACCCCGGGAATCCCTCAGAGCGTTCGCTCCATCACCCCCTGGAATATGCCAGGGGCTACATTTACCCCAAACCGCAGCCTCTTTACTTTGAACGCACCTGCGTGACTATGGTCTGGGCTTTAGCAGTCGCCTCGTCAACCGGCAATTGTTGGTATGCTTGAGCCAAATCAAGCTTAGCGAAGTACTTCCCTCCCTTCAGTGAGGCCAGAATGTGGCTCACCACTGGCACAGGATAAGCATGCTGTTGTAAGGCCTTATTTAGCGTGCACTTGTAGTCCGCGCAAATACGGACTTCCCCATTGGATTTTAAGGGAGTTACTATGGGGGTTTCCCATGGACTAGAGTCCACAGGTTCCAGTATGCCCTGTTGGAGCAGTTTGTCCAACTCGGCATCAATCTTACTTTTTAATGCAAAGGGCACCCTCCTAGGCTTGACCCTTATGGGTGTAATGCCTGGATCCAACTTTAATGTAATGGGAGGCCCTTTGTACAATCCAAGTTCCGAGCTGAACACATCTGCAAACTCCTTGCAGACTCCCGCAAGACTAGCCGTTTGCAGCTGGTTCAGACCGGTCACCTGGATTCCAAGTGCCTCGAACCAGTCGAGTCCGATAAGACTCGTTCTGTCCCCCTCGACAACAACCACATCCAATGCACCTGTGAAACCCTTACGCTGTACTCTGACCATTGCTTCCCCTTTTACTCTTACTCTCATGTTTTGAACATCAGTAAGGACAAGGTTGGAAGGCCTGAGCTTTACTCGCAAGCCACTCTGGAAGCAAATCTTATTGAAGGTGTCCAATGAAATAATGGACAACGTGGAGCCTGTATCCAGCTCCATAGCCAGGGGAATTCCCTGCAACTTCACATCAAGACGGAGCTTCTTCTTGAGGGGCCTATGCATTCCTGTCTTGAACACCCCCTCCTAGATGCGCAAAAACCCACCCTGTTTTGGCTGGGGTTTTGGTACCTTTTAGAGGCAATTCTGGGGACCTGTTCTTTGAGCGGCCCATACCGGCCGATGCAATGTGGCCTTGCCTTCCGCATGCTCGACAGACGGCGGATCGAAACCGGCAGTCGACCATCCTGTGGCGTCCTCCACAGCCAAAACATCGAGGGGATGCAGGCGGTGGCCCCCTTCGCTCCGGTCGCCATCTCTCCATCACTGGCTGGATCTTGTCCACCTCGTCCTCCTCGGATTCTTCCCCCGAAGCCTCACGGGCGGCCTCCTGGTGGATCGGGACGGTCACTGGATGACTCTTCGACGACCGCAAGGCCTTCATGGTGCCGCCGGCTGCTTCTTCTGCTGCGATCTCTCTGAGAGCATCTTGAAACGTGACATCCGTTCTCGCAAACAGTTTCTGCTGTACTTCACCAGTCTATCTCGGAGCCTTTCCTCCAAGTCTTGAAATGCACAAGGGCGTGCGGCCTGTCTCAGGGCCGCGATGAAATCTGCAGCCGATTCGCCTGGCCGTTGGTCCCTCTGTTCGAATTGATGCCTCCACGCAATGATCGAGAGCTTGGGTTCGAAATGCTCTCGCAGCATCTTTTTTAAATTGTCATATGCAATTGAATCTAAGGCTGCTGGTGCGACAAGATTCTCCGCTATTTCAAATGTCTCTTGCCCGCACACACAAAGCAAGGTAGCCGCTTTTAGGCCATCTTCCTGGATCTTGTTTACTCAACAGTAATTTTCAACGCGAGCTGCATACGAGCTCCAGCGTTCAGGATGCGTGATGTCAAATTCGCCCAGACGGCCCAGCTTGGACATCTTCAACTTGATGGCCTCGTCCACGCCTCTCGCCGTCAGGAATCAAGAAGGGGTCCGACGAAGCCAAGCCCGCCTCCAGCGTATGTATGCTGGCAGGCGGCTGCTCCTCCTGGACACCGTGCTTCTTCCTGGCCTGGGTGAGTAGGCCTACTTCAGTTCTTCGGGATTCCCCACGACGAATCCCACCTTCGTCGCCAATGTTCTGTTCTCAACACAGGCATAGAGACGAGGCAGTTTGTACAAAAAGATGTTCTTTATTTGGTACTTGCACTGAACAGAAGCAAAGGAGAAAATGGCAACATGCCCTTTTATAGTTCCCCTGCAAGGGGATGCTCAACCAATGATTGCAGGCCATTCTCCCGCCTCGCGCATGCGCACGAGGCTGGAGACAGCCTGTCTGGGTCCCGGGCAACTTATGGGCTGCCCGGGTCTATACAACCGGTCCCGGGCAAACACGTGGTCTGCCCAGGCCTCTGCAGTTATCCTGCAGGTTGCCTGTGCCTTGCTGATTGACTCAGCAAGGCTCAGGACACAACAGTAGGCATTTCTAGCTACAGAAAGTTCTCGACTTATAACCATTTCAAGTTACAAGAGCACCGAAAAAGGTAACTTATGACCATTTTTCACACCTACAATTATTGTAGCATTCCCATGGTCACATGATCAAAATTCAGACTCTTGGCAACTGGTTCATATTTATGACAGTTGCAGTGTTCCAGATCAACTTTTTGTGACCTTCTGACAAGTCAGTGTGGAAGTCAGATTCACTTAATAACTGTGTTACTAACTTAATAACTGCAGTGATTCATATAACAACTGTGACAAGAAAGTCTGTGAAGTGTGACCAAACTTATTTAACAACTGTCTTGCATGGCAAGGCTTAGTTGTGGTCGTAAGTCAAGGCCAACTGTATACAGTTTAGTAATTCTGATGCAAACTCATAAGGGGAGTTGAGTTCATTTAGTTTCATTGTTCTTCCTGTCTGTTAGTAGTCGTGATTTCCAGCCACTAATAGGAAAAGAGTTGTTTTAGTTCTGATACCGTTCTCAATTCTTTTTTTTCTACAGGATGTTTGTGGAAGTATACTTAGCAATAAAATCCAATTTATGGGAAGTTTATAACACAGCCTGATTTGAAGAGAGGTAACTCGGGTGATAGTGCACAACACACATCCTGAAAACCCAGGGCTCTGGAGAGCAGTAGATTTGGTCTGCAATCATAAGGCATGGATTATATTCAGAAGTCAACTAAGTTGGCTTTAACTAATGGATCAAGGTTGGTGGGTTTATTATCAGAGTAAAAAGTTACATGTGATGGTTATAACAACATTTTGGGGGGGAAACTGTTTAACAAATTTATGTGACTACCCACTTCAAATACTTTGGCACTGTGCAACTTATAATAAAGGAAAAACCAACCATGAACCAAAGAGACAATAACCAAATGATAAAGACAATGGTTTTCATCTATTTGCTGCTTAATTCAGTTGTGTGCTGCTCAGAGTCATTTCATGTGAGATGGGTGGCTATTTAAATGTCAATAAACAAATCATCAAAACATAACTGCTAGTAAGCAATCAACCCATCCTGTTATAAGTTATGACATGGGCAAATACAAGTAGGAAGATGCAGTGCCACAAATAACCCACTTCAGCAATGTTTAGGGTTAAGTGATAACCAGCACCAGAAGTCTATAGAAAGCCAAGCCAGGTCCACCTCTGAAATACTGATGGTATGTGGACATACTAAGGTATACCTGTAACTATAATGCATTCTGAACTAATTGTAGCTTCCAGATGGTGTTGAAGCGTAATACTACATAGACTGTGAGGCAGTGATGGGATTCAAATACGTGAACAACTGGTTCTCTGTGTGGATGCTGCTTCCAGAAGTCCATTCTGGGCTGGGCAACAAAAAATTAGCTACCAGTTCTGCCGAAGTGGTGTGAACTGGCTGAATCCCACTACTGCCATGAGGGCATAGTCTAACAAGAGTGAGTAAGGCATGAGTTAGAAAATAGAACAGAATAGAATATCTTTATTGTCATTGTGTAACTCACAATGAAATTAAGAGCAAGTAGGATCTTCTGATCCAGGAACAAACTTAGCAGGATGCACAAGATAGAGTTGTACAAATGCCCTCCTGGACACAGTTATCACCTGTAAGTCCAGAAAGACTCTCAAATTTAGCACAGGGTCTAGGCAGAAAAGTTGAACAACATCCAGAACCAAAGATGCAAAATCTCCAGTTCTGAGATTTGTGGAGGGATGGGGGGAGGAGAGAACCCATAATTGCTCAGAGTTGGTAGGATTGAGCCAAACCATATTGTTCACCATCCAGACCACCAAAGCCCTCAGGCATTGGGATAGGATCTTGACAGCTTCACTTGCTCAGCCTGTGTCTCCAAGAAATATTTCCCTCCACTTGGATCTCCTTCCATGCCCTCATCCCGGGAGGCTTTTAATCAACTGAGATGGATCTAAAACATGCAAAATGCTTTGGCACATCTGACAGCTTTTTAAGTTGACATATATTTTAAGGAAAAGAGTCCTCTGTCTTAACAAAATTGAGATGAAATTTGGTGATAGTTACAACTTGTCAATTAAGGAAGATAAAAATAAATCCAATGGTTGGCGGTAAGCCAGGTCATGTCACATATATAGTACTCTTGTCTTTAAAATCCTTATATCTAGAGACTGTGTAAATATTTGTTTCCTAAAGACTTGAGTATATATTCTGTATATTAATCCTCATTTTTCTATTCATACACTCAAGTGTCTCCATATTCTCTCCAAACACATAATCCAAACATAAATATATGTAATGCCAGGCACACACATCCTTTTGTACAGAGATAATTTGCTGAAAAACGTAATGTTAGAGCCTCAAGGGAAAAAAATGTTTTGTGCGTGTGTTTGTGTGGGAGCGAGTGTATGTGTGTGTGTACCTCCACACTCAACTCTTTCCTGCCATCAATTCTATTACACCCATCTGTCCCTACAAGTATTTTTTTTCTTATAGGACTACACTCATGCATACATCATAACCACACATCTGAAACTTCTTGGAGTAAAGTAGTTTGAAGGAAAAAAAAAATAGCTGAACAATTAAGAAGTATAAGGAAGGTTATGCAACTTTTCTCTTTCCAGCTTGCCTATCTCCCCCAAATCATTGTCTTTGAATTGCTCTTTCAGCGAAGTCATGCATTCAGGCTTATATATATGCGTGCATGGGTAAACACACACGCGGCATTTAGAAATGTTCGCTTCATCTTGAAAAGCACATATGCTGGATGAATGACTTTTCCTGCAGCATTGCGGATGATTTGTATGCTTGAATACTGAAAGAAAATATCAAGGAATTCTTCACAGGTCAAGAGGGGATATAGCCACTGTGAAACTTTCTACTTTCCTCTGTGATCTTATACTGTCCAGACTGAGGGTTTGATTGGTGTGCATGGATTTTAACTCTGGTATTAAGATTTTCCTTCCTCCTGTATTCATTACAACACCTGTACTATAGTTCCCAAAGAAATCAGAGATGTTATAACTGAATGAGTGATTCAAAGATAACTTATGGAGGGTTGGTTCTCAATGTCATGTTTGTAATTACCCATCCTCAACTCAGTCACAACATAATAGTGGCTGTTGCCATTCCTAACCACTATCTTGCTTCCAAAGCCTCTGTTCTGACTTGCCTTTGAGATGCAACTCACTTTTGTTAAGACAGAGAAATCTATCCTGATTTAAGGTATGTAGGGCATTTGAACCAAAGTTGTTGATTAAAGTTCTAGATTTGCTGCCTTCGATTTTTCTCAACATTACTGCCTTGTATGGCAGGAATCCACAAAGCACAACATTATTGTGCTTGGCAGATGGTTTTGACAGGTTGAGGGGGAGTGTTGACAAGAGAAAGGGAGTGTCAGCTCTACTCATTAATCTCCAATCCCATGAAACTGATCCATTGGTAGGTAAAGCAACTGAATCCTTATCCAACAATGCTTGTTAGCAAGCCTTAAGAGCAGCTGATACTTTCTAAACCTGGTGGTATGGTGGACAGACTGGTGATGACATAAAGCAAGGGTGTCTAGCCTTGGAAACTTTAAGACCTGTGGACTTCAAATCCCAGAATTTGCCAGTCAACCATGCTGGCTGAAGAATTTTGGGAGTTGAAGTCCACAGGTCTTAAAGTTGCCAAGATTAGACACCCTTGATATTTAAAAGAGAGAGAGAATACAGCAGGGGGGAAAAGATATTGCCAGAGTAATGTGTGTTATGAGTAGCTACAGATAGGGAAAAACCTTCAGGAATGGTTAGCAAAGCTGACCTAGGTGTGGGAGAAATTAGGCAGAATTTGGAAGAACTCCTGAACAAAGGCTAGCCATTGAGCACTGAGATCAGATAGCCACCTAATTCAAGCCAAGACCAATATCCCATTTGCTGTAGAACTCATATAGTTTGCTGCTATGAAATTTTAAAAACTTCTTTTGAGGAAATATGGGTATCCAGAGGAAACACAGAACTCTTAAATGAAACAAAGCCGCTTAGGACTCAATAGGACTTCAAAAGAACAGGAGAACCGTGCTACTGACTCATCACAAATTGGGTTTTTCAACCAAAGCTAAAACAGCAGGCATTTATCTAATGTTCTTTCCTGTCCATGAAAACATTATTGCTTTCATTGATCGATGTCCTATTCTTTTACTGGATTAAAAAAGGAGAAAAGTTAGACTCTAAAAATTATTAAAAATTTACTAAAATAAAATTTATTTTGGCAACTCACATGATCAGACGTTGCACTAAAATGCACTACTGATCCAGAGATTATAAATACTAAAAAGTTGACAGGGCCTATCATGGGATTTTTATGTATATTTCCCTCTTTCATTTAAGACTGCCTGTTGCTAGGTTTCACAAATTGACTCAAAGAAAAGGGGAAAACATCAGGCTTGTCAATTTGAGCTGATCTGCCTTTCTAAAGCTCCAGCAGACTCCTGATTTTCAGTTCCTGCCTGGGTTTAGATAATTCAGCCCCACACTTTCCTGTACTTATAAACCAGTCATATTTGAGTTTACGTGGAAGAAAGCCACAGTAAGTTTCAAGTTGCTCTGTAAATAAATTTGCAAGCACAAGCAAAGAAAAAAATGCAAATGAGGAGAACAGAGAATGTCTCTCATTGTTTGTTTAGCCTCTCATATGACTATATATGAGCAATTGGAAAGGCATGATATTGATGTCTTTTTTGAGGTCTTGCCAAGGACACCCCTGTCCTAAACATTGTGTAAAGAGTAGGTGGCTTCCGCCTCAGTTTTGGAGGCTTCGTGCATTGCCAGTGATTTTGGCTTCCCAAAAATGAAGTTTTTATAGCCATGGCTGACTGGAGAACTAGAACTAAGGAGAAATTTCCTGACAGTGAGAACAAACAACCAGTGGAGCAGCTTGCCTTCAGAGGTTGTGGGTGCTCCAACACTGGAGGCTTTTAAGAAGAGACTGGACAGCCATTTGTCTGAAATGTTATAGGATCTCCTGAATGTGCAGGGAGTTGGATTACAAGACTTCCAAGGTCCTTTCCAACTATTCTATTCTATTCTATTCTATTCTATTCTATTCTATTCTATTCTATTCTATTCTATTCTATTCTATTCTATTCTATTCTATTCTATTCCTATTCCTATTCCTATTCCTATTCCTATTCCTATTCCTATTCCTATTCCTATTCCTATTCCTATTCCTATTCCTATTCCTATTCCTATTGGCAATTCGGAAATAAACCTCTGTTTGGTTATCAATGACAGACACTTGCAGATACAGAACTTTTATTATACACATGAGAAAACTACATTACATTACTTTTTGACATAATCGCCATTCAAACTGAGGCACCTGTCATAACGTCTTACAAGGTTTGAAATGCTTTAGTAGTAGTCACTTGGCATCAAATCAGGGCTATAGGGGGGGTGATCAAAAACATCCCAACGGAACTGCTTCAAAAGTTCTTGGGTGCGTCTAGCGGTGTGCAGGTGAGCATTATCGTGAACCAACACCACACCAGAAATCAGCATGCCCTGACAAATTGTTATGGATGGCTTGTCTGAGTTTTTGTAATGTTTCACAGTAGACTTCTGAATTGATGGTTGAACCATGCTCCATGAACTTCACTAGCAGTACTCCTTTGGCATCTTCACATTTGGTGGGATTTTTTATGGCACCACTTCCGGTGTGGTGTTGGTTCACGACAATGCTCGTCCGCACACCGGTAGACGCACCCAAGAACTTTTGAAGCAGTTCCGTTGGGTTGCTTTTGATCACACACACACCCATAGCCAGATTTGGTGCCGAGTGACTACTACTAAGGAATTTCAAACCTTGTAAGACGTTATGACAAGTGCCTCAATTTGAATGGTGATTATGTCAAAAAGTAATGTAATGTAGTTTTGTAATGTGTATAATAAAAGTTCTGTATCTGCGAGTGTCTGTCATTGATAACCAAAAGGAGATTTATTTCAGAATTGCCATTCTATTCTATTCTATTCTATTCTATTCTATTCTATTCTATTCTATTCTATTCTATTCTATTCTATTCTATTCTATTCTATTCTATTCTATTCTATTCTATTCCATTCCATTCCATTCCATTCCATTCCATTCCATTCCATTCCATTCCATTCCATTCCATTCCATTCTAATTTTGATGCATACTTTGTGTTTAATGAGTGAAAGAAAAAAAACTATATTGCAGGTAGAAAGTTTGAACTGTTATATGTTCCTCACTATATGTTCCTCACTATAGTGTAATAACAGGTTTGTATATATGTGTGCTATATTACACTGAATTCTTGGTCCAAACCACAGATTGGCAAATTGTTCCCTGATCCAAATACACACACACACATGCATAAATATGTTGTTATTATTCATCAATCCAAACCAATCCACTGCAGTAGAAAGGCCTCTTCACTGGAAGTTTTGTGGATTTAGAGGCTGCCTGATAGAACTCTGGGTGGTTTACAAAAACAATAAAATGAAAAAGAACATATCCAGAACAAATAACCCAATACATCAAAAGAATACTAACAGAGGTACAACAACCATCGCAACCCTAAGCCTGGGAACAGAGCCAGATTCTCAGTGATTTGAGGATTGGCTGTAGGGTGGAAGCTCTACTGATCTCCAGAGACAGACTAGTCCAGAGGGCAAGTGCCATGACAGAGAAGACATAGTTCCTAGGTCCTGACAGATGACATTCCTTTAATTAAAGGAATAAGAAGTGTGCCTACTCTGCTCAATTTTGCTGGACAGGCTGAAACCTTCAAATAATTCAGTGCCATGAAAGGCTTTATAAATGATAAAGAGCAGCTTGAATTACATCGAAAGCAAACTGGCAACCACTTAGCTTACAAAGCAGCTGTGACACATGGGCAAAATATGGTACACTGCATTCTGGACCATTTAGAAGTTACAGGTGGTCCAGAATGCAGAATTGTTTGTAATAGTCCACCCATAAGGTAATTAGGGTGTGCATAATTGTCTGAAGGGCCTCCCACTTTAGGAATGAGGGCACCAGATGGATCTGTGCAACCTGGCCACAACTGTCACCTGCTTCTCCAACAGGAGTTGTGAATCTGGGATAATTCCCAGATTGTACCCTACTCTTGAATGGGAAGAGAGACCTATCCAAGACCAAAGTTGCAAATCCCCAGATTCATAGGGCATGAAAGGAGAAAAAAAAAACCCACAGCCACTCAGTCTTATCAGGATTGATCCTGAGTCTGTTCCTTCCTATCCAGATTCAAACAGCCTTCAAACATTTGTGAGGTCATTGAATGGCCCAGGGTTGAGATGTACAACTGGCTGTCATCTGCATATTGAGGACCCTAGATCCCAAACCAATCATCTCACCCATTGTTTTTGTGTAGATATTAAACAGGAGGAATAAGAGTATTGAGCCCTGAGACATCCCAAAAGTGAGGAGCTGGAGACATGACCTCTCTCCCCAACACTGTCTAGAACTCACCATGTAGAAAATAGGAGAACCACTATAATCCAATGCCATGCACTCCCAAGCCTTGCATCCTAACCAGAAGGAAATTACGGTCATCATACCAAAAACCACTGAGAGATCAAGACCACAATTATTATTATGGTCCATTACACAATCAGCCAGATATTTAGACTGGATCTGGCATTTTTGTCCACCTATTGAGTCCTTCCCAAGGACCTGGGATAGGCAGGTGTTGTTTCATGGTATCAAAAGTATTATTGTTGGATGTAAGCTATTCCAAATAAAGCTGCCTTTTGCAATTGACTGGTGGTGATTTTGTCAATGCTGTGGTGCTTCAGATGTTTTGGGATTGCATTCAAGGCACTTATAACTACTGGTGCTATCTTTGCTTTTTTTTTTTTCTTCTGTTCAATTGTGTTCCATTCTCAGAGATTGGGTGGAGAAATTCCCTGCAGTTTTCTTGACAAAGTTTTTCAGAAGTGGTTTGTCATTGCCTCCTTCATAGAGGTGAGAAAATGTGAGGGGCCTAAGCTTCGTGATTAAAGCAGGACTAGAACTCACAGTCTCCCAGTTTCTAGTCTGATGCCTTAACCACTACACCAAACTGATTCTATACAAAAAATAATGAATTTAAAAAGAAGAGTCAAGAGAAAACACACACTATTTTGGATGAAATACAGAGAAAAGAAGATTTAAATTTTCAGAGAAATTAAATATGCTGGAATTCTAATGCTTTCACCTTAATGAAGTTTGCTCATCAAAACTCTTTAAGATTCCTGCTTGGGAAAATAATTGCTTTCAGTTCAGACAGCCATCAAAAGGGTGATAAGGTCTTCCCCAAAACTGGGATTGTCTTGACAAACATAGAATATCTGGCCACCCTAAGTTAGGAAGGCTGTACCATGTCAGAAACAACAATCCTGAAACTCTTCTTACTTACTGTATCTGAGATATTTGGAAGAACAACTTGACTTTGCAGGTCACAAGTTATAGTTGAAATATAACTAGTAGCTTAAGGGAAATCTGTATTTTAATCTGCTCCAAGTTATTTTTTTGCTGTTCTACAGCCTAATGGTATCTTAGGTGAGTGTTAAAAGTGGGTTCAGAGGTCTTCATGATCAAACAGGCTCAACCCATATTGTGCACAGAGCATTGATTTGATGTGCAGTTCTTCTTGGAGAAGTCAAAATGGGAGCTGCAGAACATTTAGTGCTTTTGTGATAAGATGCTAAAATCCAATTGCAAAGTCTTTTGGAAAATCTGCAATAACTTACCACTTGCAAATTTTATTTGGAAAGGAAAGAAAAGGTTTGAGACTGAATCTATCTCAAAGGTTATCATCACAGCCTGCAGCCATTTTGTGATTTGAACAGGCAGCCTGTCCACCTGGGAAGATCTTGCTTAATGTGTGAAATCCAATAGTTTCACACTATACATGTAAAATCCTGCTACCAGTCATAAATCATTTTTGTCAATCATCAACGTGTATCAGTATGTTTTTAGTTAACGTTTTAACCATGGATAAAGGATAAGACTACCCGAACAGTTTACCAACCTTAGTGGAATTCAAATGTCTCACTTGTTACCTTGCTTAGAATTCAGTCATAATAAATTTAGGATGCCCATTTTAAAGACTTTGGATGATCCTATCAGACATCTTAGGTTTTTAATAGGCAATCACCTTGCATCACAACCCATTTGTAGGTGGGGGGGATTTCTAATGTTGTCTTCTGCTTGTCACAATGCAAATACTCCACATATAATTTATATTTTTTATATAATAAATATAATATAATTTTGCAGCAGCAGCAGGAGGAGGAGGAGGAGGAAAGAAGAAGAAGAAGAAGAAGAAGAAGAAGAAGAAGAAGAAGAAGAAGAAGAAGAAGAAGAAGAAGAAGAAGAAGAAGAAGAAGAAGAAGAAGAAGAAGAAGAAGAAAGAAGAAGAAGAAGAAGAAGAAGAAGAAGAAGAAGAAGAAGAAGAAGAAAGAAGAAGAAGAGGAGGAGGAGGAGGAGGAGGAGGAGGAGGAGGAGGAGGAGGAAGGAAGGAAGGAAGGAAGGAAGGAAGGAAGGAAGGAAGGAAGGAAGGAAGGAAGGGACATTACAAATACAAGAAAGTGTTTGGAAGAATCTTGAAATCTTGAATATACCTGTAACCCAGGCAGCAATATAGCATTGGTTAAATGATAGGAAATTACAATTGAAAAAAAGCTAGCCTAGTCCTCCTTGGTGTGCAACTTTTCCTGGTGCAATGATTTTATTTTCTAAGGAAAAGTCCTTACTTATACTAAGTCCCCTACTATATTCTGGACACAGAAGTTGCTTCTTTAATAAGAAGTCAATTGATTTATTCTACGTCCCATCTTCAAGGTAGTATATACACAAGTACAATTGATGATGAATTATGATGATGATGATGATGATGATGATGATGATGACTATGTTCTCATATAATGTCCAGTTTCAATTTTTGAGTTATTATTTCCCCCTAATATATTCACAAAGCCCTTTGAAAATCTATCAAGATCTGTCAGTATTTATCTTTGGGATCAGTACTCCCGACTTGACTGCTAGGTAGAATCAGAGGAAATTTTTGTATTATGTAATGGCAGCAATTTGTCAGTTATTTGTTTGGATTTATTTTTTACTGTCCAGGCGTCAAGACGGCCTGCCTCTCAGGCACCATAAAACTCTCTGGGTCTTGTGTAAAGTGCACTTTGACTTAAAGGTGAGGCTGGCTGTTTCATATCACCCAGCAAAGTGACCGAGGCAGATGTTGATTGGATTGTTTATGGCTCTGTACTACTTGGTACCAGATTCTAAGGGATAGAAATCTGTCAAATCAAATACCTGAAACAAACGTCGTCATTCCATCCAATTTATGTGATTTATAAATTAATACTGCTACACAGCTGATATCTGCAAAACAAAACAAAACCCCAAATGTTTCAGTGGATAGTGTTTTTGTTCACCAGTGTTTAGTTGGAAGTCAGCTTCCCCCCCCCCCACATTTTTCATTCTATAACCTCCTCCCTGCTGCTTAGTGACCCTCCTCCCTCTATTTAAGCAT
This sequence comes from Azemiops feae, assembly GCA_023970755.1. Classification (NCBI taxonomy): domain Eukaryota; kingdom Metazoa; phylum Chordata; class Lepidosauria; order Squamata; family Viperidae; genus Azemiops; species Azemiops feae. Next base: position 1,165,604 of record JALGBA010000250.1, read on the forward strand.
GTTCAGTCCTCACTTGCTTGGAAAAATCTTCTGACTTTTCCCCCCCTAATAAAGTGCATACATTTTGGATTCCCCTAAGCAGACAGATGTTATCTCTTGGGTGAAAGTGGAGCCATTTTGGCCATATGAAAGCTGGCACAGAGAAGTGAGATAGCTTTTTTTTAGGTAAAATGTAGTTTTAGCAACTTATTATTTACTTGGTTACTTGAGCTTTCCCTTCGCAAGTCTTCTAGATTGATTCTTATGGAAGAGATAATAGCTTAGATACCACGAGGAACAAAGATATTCTAACTAAGGCTTGAATATCTGTGCAGGACAACTGTTACCACTGGGGAGCCTGGGAAATAGAGTTCCACAGATGCATGAATTTCCTACATTTGTACTAACAAATTCTGGATTCTAGGCAAAACTGAAGAATGTGCTCAAGACACATTCAGTGAGCTGCCATTTATCTGGGTCACACTGAGAATGCTGATTAGATTTTTCCCAGGAAGTTTCCTTGCCATGAAATGTTGATTTTATAATTAGAGATGACATTGTCAAAACTGCTATATTTCTATACAAGTTACCTAACCCTGTCTCTTTTTTCTTATTGCAGATGCCGGTATTAACAAATAGGGATATATGGTGGCAAACAGTGAGGTCTGTGGCTGGCAACAGTAATGGAATAAAATTCTAATTATCTGCTTGCCTGCTACTTGCATACAATTAGCTTGCAAAATTATAACACACTTAGATTCTAGGTACCTGGCCATAAAATGCTGAAGCCGTTTACCATTTTGCCTTTCCCCATAAACATCACCAGCTGAATCTTGAAACTTTATGGTAATATGCATGTCAATTTTATGCAGAAGGCCTGTAACTGATACAGCTTTTGTTGCTACAAAAATGGAAAGTTTGGCTTGCCCACTTTGATGAAGAACATCTTTTATTATTTCTGTGGAACTGAAATTAATCTCCAGATAAGGAGGAACATAATATTATAAACATAAAATCCGTCTGGAATGACAAGAGAATTAGAATGCATTCTCTGATAGTATAATGCCTAGGGCTGTGCAGATCTTTAAAATTTTGACAAAGGTTACACCAAAGATCCTTTTCACAGCTGCTTGTAAAGCAACATGGCTCCCTTCCTGCTAATAGCAACAGTGCAGCTGTGATTTTTGCTTCAGCTATTTTGCTGGGCAGCATTTGTTACAGCCAGAAGAGACTTTCATACAGGAAACCTCTTCAGTTCCTGGAAGAAGCTTCTGCTGAAGTACAGCACAGAAGCCTCTTCCAGCTTCTTCAAGTGCCTGGCAGAGACTAGGAAGTGATGTGTAGCATCTTGCCAAGGTAACTGCATCTCCCCTTCACTTCACACAGTCCTAGTAATTTTATCCCTATGTTAGCACAGCACACTAATCTGGGTCAATTTCATTCATCCAATTGCTTGTGTGTTTTTACAACAGATGAAATCATGCATGAAGTATGCTGGTAGGGTGGCTCAACACATGGAAACTAAATTACCCAATCATATTTTAGCCTATGTGTTGTGTGAACTAACCCAAATCAGGATTTCCAGAGTGGAGAAAAAAATACAGAATTTCATCTGTATTTACAGATTTATAGCTTTCCTCCACTACATTTTGTAACTTTTCTCCCATGTTTATGATATGCTACGAATATGTCACTTGGTGATGCTTCTTAGAAGATGCAAGCAGCAACTACTAATAAATGAATAGAAGCAAATGCTAATGTAAACACATGAGGTATAAAAATAATTGTTATTGGTTATAACACAGGGAAAATTGGGAGCGCAATGGACTTGCTTGAAAAATTGCCTGTTTGGTGGTTTGGTCATTTTGAGTGTGCCCCATTTCAGAAGAAAACCCACAACAATTATGTGATCCTCATATCAACTGGATTGAAAGTACTATGCCAAGTCATACCCCAACTTCCTATATGAAAACCCCCTTTATGGAAAGGATATGGCTCTAAGGCCAACTCCAAGTTACTATTAAATGCTAGTGGGAAAGATCAGAGGGAAATTTGTGGAATCATTTTTTAATACTCAACTTGTGCAATTTGAAAAATGAACACAACAGCTCCTGTGATTTTAATGGAAGAAGCAGATAAACAGATGATTATGTCCCACATCAAAAGCACTGTTGTAAATGGGCATCATTTGCTAGGACTGCACTATCTGTGAATTGCTTTGCAGTTCTGTGCAGAAGTAAACGCCACCAAATTCAGCAGGACTTGAAGTCTGACCAAGTTCTGTTGAGGACATGAAAGCTTACACTCATGTATTATAAGTCCCAAAAGTGCTTTTTCAAGTGGCAATTGGACTCTTTCCTGTTTTTCTTTGAAGACATCCAAGAAGCTTCTTCAGCTCTAACTGGATGTTGGGGAATGGAAGGATTTATACTCCTTGCAGATAGCTGGTCATTTGCATTCTTTTAGAGAGTTGTTGAGGCTACCTGGAGGCTTATCTGTGTCTTCAGGGTCACCTGAGTAGTGCAAATGGGTGTTGAGCCTTCTTGGAAATGCTGAAAGGACTGTGTTGTAGACTGGAGATAGATGATGTTGTATCCCTTCCCCTCTATTGAGAGAGGGCTGTTCAATTTTAATATACTGTAGACATTTTCAAAAGAGTGATCTTTGTCTTTTAAAAGCAGTTGGACTGCTGAAACTTGTCCTGTTGGGTTTGTTCTCCTATGTTGTGCCATGCATTTATAAAGAGAACAAACCCATCAAGACAAGATTCAGCAGTCCAACTGCATTTAAAAGACAAAGGCCACTCTATGGAAGACAGCAAAGTCCACATTTTGGACAGAGAGGACCGCTGGTTTGAAAGAGGGGTCAAAGAGGCCATCTATGTCAAAATTGAACAGCCCTCTCTCAACAGAGGGGGAGGGATACGACATCATCTATCTCCAGTCTACAACAGAGTCCTTTCAAGAAGGCTCCACATCCATTTGCATTACTCAGGTGACCCTAACGACACAGATAAAGCTCCAGGTGACCTCAACAACTCTCTAAAAGAACGCAAATGAACAGCTGTCTGCTAGTAAATCTTCCCATTCCCCACCATCCAGTCAGAACTGAGGAAGCTTCTTGGATGAGAAGCCAAACATCTTCAAAGAAAAACCAGAAAGTCAGTCCAGTTGCCACTTGAAAAAGCACCTTTGGGACAATCATGACGTAGATGATTGAGAATCTCCATAGATATGTACTATAAGGCTGTAATGGAAAGGAAATTAGCTGTTCATCACATAAGTACAAGTAATCCTTGACTTACAACAATTCACTTAGTAAGTGTTCAAAGTTATAACGGCACTGAAAAATGTGACATGATCATTTTTCATAGTTACGACTTTAACAGCATCCCCATGATCGTGTGATCAAAATTCAGATGCTTGGCAGCTGGTTCATATTTATGACCTTTGCTGTGTCCCAAATCACCTTCTGCAACCTTCTGACCAGCAAAGTCAATGGGGAAGCCAGATTCACTTAACAACCAGGTTACTAACTTATCAACTGCAGTGATTCACTTAAAAACTGTGGCAAGAAAAGTCATAAAATGGGGCAAAACTCACTTAACAACAGAAATTTTGAGCTCAGTTATGGTTATAAGCAGAGGACTACCTGTATCTAAAATCCTTGGGCAAGGACATCCTTCCTTAAGAAACATCAGTTTTTTTTATTTTAAAAAAATACAGTATTCCAAATGAGGGATGTGATCTTTCTATCTGTCACTTTATACGGTGCTTCATTTAACTGAGCCACAGAAGTGTTATTATCGTTTCGATGGTTCCTCAGCTGCATGTGTGGAGCCTGACAGGCTGGGATAGTTAAAATACAGCAAATTGTATTTCAGAGGTGCAGAATGAATGTAGCTACTTAATTTGCAAGATTTCACTTTTGTTTTCCAGGTAATACTATCTGGGTAAAAATAAGAAAAATATCCAATGTGATTGCTTAACCTTTGGCATTGTCACTGTTAATCAAGGAGTGACACCTTATATATGTATTTTTTTACTTTAGCTATTATGTGTTCAGTCCATCATTGTAGCTTCCTAATGAACAGTAATTAGTGGTATTTTACTGTGTGTTTTATCTCTACTCTTCAGTTAATAACACACCTTTAGAAAGCCATTAATCTGCTTTGGCTTGAGGATGCAGAAATAAAATCACATATGGCCACTAAACGGATGTAATAAAATGCCCTGGATTTTATAGAGATAGAGCTGGAGCTGTATAGATGTATTAGTCCAACTGACAATGTTGTAAAGTCACAGTACTCCACCAGCAACTCCCAATGTTCCCCATAATAATCAAGTTGATGTTGGAATCCTGCCCTCCCATTGCTTTTTATAGGACCTACCTTAACCATGCAAGCTTTTTAATACTAATGGAGAATATTAGCAGCATGTTTCTGCCACCTAAAAGAAAATGTGCTTTTCCCCCTTTTTTTAAAAAAAAAAGTTTTGTTTCTCAGCTGCCAATCTAAGTAGCTACTAGAAAATGAAAGTGACATATGTAGCAGAGCATAGAGGTGTTTATAGAGTTTACGTAGCAGTTTCAAGGTGTACAACAACAATGATTAAAGTGTTGAATGGTTTATTTACTCATTAGAATGCAGCTGGGCTCATGCTTCATGCAAAGGAAAGATAAACTTTCACTTTCAATTACTCTCATGGGAGTTAGGTATCATTCAGTATTGATAGATGGAAACAATGGCTAAAACAACCTGGCTTGTGGATTAAACAATTTAATTACCTTGCACAATAAATGGGGCACAACCAAATGATAATGAGCATGGAATGAGAAGGTGACATTCTTGGATCTCCAGGTCTTTAAGAAAAAAAGGACCACACTTGGTCATTGTCAGAAAATCCAGGGTCAACACCTTCAACGTTCAGATTTTTTAAAAAGGTAATATAATGTATTTATATTTATTTATATTTAAATACATAAACATTTTGATTTAAAGCCATGGATGGAGAAGGAAAGAGAGGGAGGGAGGGAGAGAAAGACAAAAATGTTCACTGGGGGCAGGGTTCAAAAGTATCAAGAAGTCATCTAATACTAGACAAAAAGCCCTACTTTTTTAAATGTGCAGTGATGACAGATATAGATGACAGATAGACAGATAGATAGCTACAGAGATAGAAGATGGATAGATAGAGATGGATGGATAAATAGAGATGGATAGATAGATAGATAGATAGATAGATAGATAGATAGATAGATAGATAGATAGATAGATAGATAGATAGATAGATAGATAGATAGATAGATAGATAGATAGATAGATAGATAGATAGATAGATAGATAGATAGATAATAGAGACAGAGAGATACTCACACATGAACACACACAAATACAATATTGACATGAACCCTACTTAATAGTTCACACACGGCAAGAAGAAAATGATGTAAAGGAACAAGCAGACACTTTCTAATTTTCTGCTTGCAAAGACATTACAACTGCTAAGCTTACCCATCAGTGCCTGTTTAACACTCTCACTGAAATCAATAGATTTTGAACAGGCTTAACTGTGGCTGGATAGTCCATCACTCTAACAAAGAGAAAGAAGGGAACCAATGAGCTAAGTCTTGTACTGTAATTTGGAGGACGTTCAGAGGATGGTAATCAAGACACTAAGTGTTCTGATATCTAAGCCTTAAGAGGTACGGTTAAAGGATCTGGGTAGGTTAATTCCACAGAAAACAAGACTGAGGGGATAAATGAAGTATTGTCATATATAGTTCTTAACTTTTGTCATGGAACAAAAAAGCTGGGAGAAATGGCTGAAATTAGGAAAAGAGCCAGGTTAATCAAAAGTAGATTGAAATTAACAGGATGAATTTTTAGGAGATCAATATAATGTACTTCATCTGAATAGGAAAAATGAAAGGCCAAGTGTAGGATCGGCAGATGAGGCTTGGCAGTAGTAGATGTTAAGGAGATCTGGATGTCCCCTTAAAAGTTAAACATGAATCAGTAGTGTGATATACAGTAGATAATAACAAGGCAAAGAGGGATGATTAAAGGATCTTGGTATGTTAATTCCACAATGCACAAATCTGCATTGATAGGAATATAGAGTATCTGAAATAATTGTTCCACTCTATTGTGCTCTAGTTAAACCTCACTTGGAATTCTTTGTCCAATTCTTGACACAACTGTTCAAAAAGGATAGTGACCAAGAGCAATTTGAGAGGAGAGCTACCAAGTCGTGAAGGGTCAGGATTCCATGAGCTACAAGGAACGGTTAAAAGATGTTTAGCTTATAGAAATGGTAACTAAGTGGAATCATGATAGCGGTTTTCAAATATCTGAAAGACTGTCACTTAAAAGAGGGATTGGACTCATTTCCTTCAAAATGCATCACCAGAATCAATGAATTAAAATTACAAAGGAGATTCACGCTAGACTTCAGAAACTTCCTGACCTCATGAACTGTCAGCCAACAGAACAGCTGTAAAATGGTGACTTGTTTTCTGCTGACCTTCAAACAGAGGCTGGATTACATCTAAGATTATGATATTATGAATGTTTCTGCTGACATATTTTTAGACTTAGCAGCGAATGAAATGAATATTTCTTTCATCTTATTTTTTCTCAAAGTTAAAAACGGGCAGTACAAATGAGAATTTGATTCATTTTCCTGTACTCGGCTTCAGCACCATGCCATCCCTTGCTTTACTCAATGCCTGCCTCTCTTTTTTTTTTGTCCAACCTGTTATTGTCCTAGTTATTCAACCTGGATTCAATCTCCATTAAACCGAAGTTGTCCTATGCCAATTCCATTGTGCAGACTAATTCTCCTTTCTAATGAATCCTTTCCCACCAAAATCTCATTTGTTAATCCATATTTTCTGTTCATGTTTTTCAACACTTGGATGAGTGAATTTATGATAAAGTAATAATAGGAGGAGATTTTAATGAAATATTGGATCATGAGCTGGACAGAAATATACTGGTACAAAAAACAAAAAACATTACTGAGGGAAACAATTCAGATATTTATGGAAGAATTGAAATTGATAGACCCTTGCTGTTCGAGGTATCCAACTAAAAGACAATATTCAGTATATTCAAACGAGCATCAGAATTGTTTTAGGCTTGATAATTTTTTAATATTATTGACTCTATATCATTAAATTCAAGAATGTAATATTGATCTGTCAGACCATAATGCAATTATTTTGAATTGTGTGTTTGAAAAACCAATCAAGGTATTGACAAAATTGGTATTTCAATGTCTCTTTATTGTATGACAAAAAAATGTACAACAAATGCAGGTAAAGACTTTGCAATACTTTGATTTAAATTCAGAAACATCAACTGCCTGAATGTTTGAATAAAAAGCATATAAATCTTATATTTGAGGTAGAATTATTGCTTATGCATCATACAAAAATAAGATTAAAAATAAAATGGAAAATAACTTGAAAGGTGACTTGGGCACAGATGCGTAGATTGCTATCTGCTACCTTGTATAGAGAAATATAGAAGAAGAAATATGAATTAAATATTATAATCTCACAGAAGACATAATTCATATTAACAAATTTATGACAGAGCTATTGGGAGAATGACTATTCCACCTTTCTACCAAACATAATGCTCAATGCAACTAACAATGATGCTTGTATCCAGTTTAGAAACCATGTTTGCTTCTGCTGTGAAACATATTTCCTTATGTTCACTTGAAATATGCAGATTTTGATGTCGCACCTCTCCCCAATTGCATTCACCTGGCCCACCAGAGCTGAAGAGGAGGGCATGTTGTGTGTCCCAATTATCAAGGGAGTACATCTGGTGGGACTTGGCAAAAGGGCCTTCTCTGTGGTAGCTCCCTCCCTTTGGAATATCATCTCCCCTGAGATAAGTTTGGTCCACACCTTGTTGCTTTTCTGCAAGGCTTTGAAGCCATGATTTTATCAGCAGGCCTGGGACCCCCATTCAGAGTCAATGAAATAGCTTGTCTGATTCTGTTTTTGTGGGTGGGTGTTTTAAAATTGTGGATTTTCAACTGCGAGTTTTTAAGACTGTACCACACCCAGAGTCACTGTGTGTGAGTTGGCTATATCAATCTGTTTAATATATAATAATAAATCTTTAAAATGGCAATTTCATTTAGGCTTTCTTCAGTTTGATTTTCACTGGTCTTTTAGATGCCACTTTCCTTGACAGGAAACAACCAGCTGATGCAGAATCTTAATGCTGTGGAAGCATTATTGCAAAGTGAAACACACCACTTCTGATGCTGCACTCTGAATGCTGGGGAAAGATCAAGTACGAAATTCCTTCTTGGCTACAGCTACTGCAAATTCTAAATTCTTGTGATTTTGTGAATCCAGTAACTCAATGTGCCTTTTAGGTGAAAACCTTTTTTTTTTCTCTTAAAAACTTCCAAGTCCATCAATCTTTGGGGTTAGATAGTTCACACCTGATTACACCATACCATAGCATGTAAAACCTTTAATAAAATGAAATTTGCTGGAGTGAAACAGCAAGCCAAACCTTCTTAGTCTTATGAATTATCCAGCTATTTCGTTCTGAACTTCTTGAAAAGTTCACAAGCCTTGAGCCCATTTTCCTCCATTCTCATTAAGTCCCTGCTGTGTTGAGGATGTCAAAATACATTAAACTGCTAAGGACAGCTGGCTTGATAAACTGAGCTATTTATTTCAGTGGATTTTATGTATTTGTCCAGTTTTACATTTTTAATGAAATGCCTATGGCTCAGCTGTAAAAGCTATGGGCTTTGATTCATCCTTGGCTTAAGCCAATTTTTACATTGCTTGTAATTCCACGGAGCTTGATTGCATTATTCTTGGTTTACATTGCTTAACTGAAAACAATATTGAGTCCTTCCTTTTAATCTGAGGCAGGGATCCATCTTTTTTAAAGTGCACAAACACCATTCTGCGGTGTTATCTCAAAAGTTCATTAAATACTTAGCTAAATGCATAAAGTTAATAGCACATATAACATTGTTCTGCTAAGATCTGGTTCAATTTTCTCCATCTGATTAGCTAGCAATTTGTACAATTACACCTCAATAAATGTATTGCTGATTTCACTGTTTATATTATTACAGCACTAAAGCAGGTACAGTTCACAATCATTTCTTGCAATATTAATAATCAACCATTTTTGTACACCTTTTTTTTTTTTTCAATTTCCCAACTTGATTAGCTAACAATCTACACTACAACACTGGAGTTAAAAGCCGAGCTAATTGCCAAGGATTTTTTCTTCTTTTTTTTGTTTTCCTTACTTTAAAAGCCTATTTTTACATTCATCTGGTTTTATTAGCATTAATGATGTTCCAAAACAGTGATTTCTTTCTGCCACAATGAGACATATTTCTGCCCGTCTGTTAGTATTTGTCATAGTTAAAAGCAATCATTAAAAAAAAAAAAAATAGCTATACAATTTCAGTCTTGGGAGCAACCACCCAGGAAACTGTTCGTTGTGCTATCACTTACTTTTAATACTTTTCAGTGGTTTAGAATGGACTTTCCTGATATTAAAGCCATTGTTTCTGATGCACATTTGACCCGACAGAATGTCTGGGGTCAATTTCACTTAAAGGTGGCAATTTTCTGACCCACAGATGGCAATTTACATGATTTAAAGCCCCTCAATAAATCACTCTCCTTGTTGCTGAGAAGAAGTTAAAGTTGTTTCATGAAGCCTTGGAAGAGTTGATGCCTCTTCAAAAAGGGGAGAAATCTTCATTTCTGGCACAGATTTTGATGCCTCCTGCGTATGCTACTGTAATTTTATGTCAGCTTCTGGAAACTTTCTTTTAATATTCTTATCATAGCAGGTCACACAAAAGGAAGAAGAGAAACATCTTCTCCTTTCCATTTAATGCGTAATGAAATTTAATCCAAGACAAGAAGTATCCAGTGGCAGTAAGATTTCATCTGAACATTATGATTCTCTTTTAGGTTCATCTATCTAAATTTGGAGCAATATGTTTGGTAATCATTTAGCTTTTTGGCTTGTGTGCATTCATAAAACATATTTTTTTAAAAAAGTGGAAATATCAGTTATCACTCTTACCCCAGGTCAGGTTTATAAATTATCGATACAGTTAGTCCTCCAAATCCCAAACTTCCTCCTCTACAAATTATCCATTTTGGGAAACTGCTTTCAGAGCAATTGGCTGACGGACAAAGCTTACCAAAGGAACATTTTCTCAGTCTTTCTACCACTTGCTATAAACCAACATCCATGCCTCATCTGATTTTATTGCTTTATACCTTTATATTCTTCTGAGTAAATGATAACAGGAAGTTAGCTTGCTCAAAGCTGTCAGAACTTTGAGAAGGCCAAATCAGGAAACAGATTCACAAGGGCTTCAGTAACGCTACTGTACTTTATTGTAGGATAGAATAACAGAATCTTGAAAGAGTCTCAAAGTTTCTCTCTGTCCTATCTTACAATAACCGAAAGGAAGTGAGGATTATTTTGATTTTATTTTTTTTTGTTGTAGGATGTAATAACAGAATTTTGAAAGGTAGTCCAAGTTTCTCTCTGACCACATTTACCAAACACTATCAAAGTGAGGTTATTTTGTGTTTCTTTCTCACACTATTCCCTTTCCCATGGCTGAGTTGCCCTTTCCTCTTTTATCAATTCCTGTACATCTTCATCAAGGTTATCTCTTCTTTTCTTCATAAAAAAATAAAATAAACCCAGAATATAAAAATAACATAAAATTGCAAGAGGCTGCAGCAGAGCACATATAAGTAGCCATTTTTGCCCTATGGTAGGAGTGTAGAACATGTTGTTCCAAAGATTTCCACATTAAGTTTTGATAGGACATGATGCAACCAGTTGTTGATACTTTATCACCTTCATAATTTTAACAAAATCTATGTCTTAGATTCTCCCTTTCCCTCTCTCTCTCTCTTCCCAAATCCTTACCTTTACAGACAGAGAGGCAATCTGAAATTCTAAATGTATCATCCCTATCCTGCCCTTGTTCATTGTATTCATTTATAAGGATTATTTCTAACCTACCTTTCAGGAGAACAATCCTTCTCAAGCTGTTTACAGGTGATGTAAACATTTGCAAATAAAGGTACAGTAACTGTTAGGTTACTGGCCCTTCCCATAGAGCAGAGGTGTCAAACTGCCAGCCCGCAGGCCGGATGCATCATAGCGAACCTGCCTCCACCCCATTGCCGGCAATGGCAAAAAAAGTCACGATACATTGCAACACGTCACGTGACATTGCGAGTTTGACAATCCTGCCATAGAGCAATTGGCAGCAATGATCAGTGAAGGGAGAATAGTGACCAATTGTGCAGGCTTCTGTGACAACTCTAGACTTGCCTCCCTCCGTCCTTCTTCAGGGATTCTTTCTATATAAGGCAGGGAAAAATTATTTTGTAACAATAACCATATTTTGTTCTGTTTACTTCTATTAAATCCACACAGTCCTGGGCATATTTATCTATAGGAATGAAGTATAAATGAATGCAGTGTTACTGTCTTGAGAATACTAATGCCCAGTAGGCTTCTGTAAGGCACAAAGCGCTTTGCGCGTCAGGACCAACTCAATTCTCCTTGCTGAGGTGATGTAATTTATCTTGACAAAATGCTTCATGATGTCTCCTGAGCCCTTTCCCACTGTTAAATTCAAATGCTAACCATTTTCCCTTCGTTCAGCAACAAGTGATACCTGCATGAAATGTCTTGCTTCCTTTGCCAGGACATCTGTGGCAAGTCACACACACATCCCAAAAAATATTGCTCTTCTGATTAATCAGATTCAGGGGTTTGTAGGCAAAGGAATTGGTTGAATCCTCAGGTTTTGCTGCCCTGTCTTATGAACACATAATCAGTTGGTAGTAAAACCATCTGCCAGTCAGAGCCCTGTAGCCAGAATGGGGTGGGTCTGATTATCTATCATCTCTGGCATCCTTTCTGTGTGTTTCCTCCTGTTCAGGGCCAGCTCTAGACCTTTCAGTGCCTTAGGCAAAGTCATATTCTGACACCCCCTATTGTGTGGTTCATCTTCTGATTTTGTTAGGAATTTCAAAAAGGCACCCTCTTGTTCCTTTTTTCTTCAGGTTTTTGAGTTTTACACTTACGATTTTCAGCTCTGCACATTTTATTTTTCCTTTTCTGTGGACATTTCCCCTGTTCACACTGCAAAATTATATTTAACCCTCAATGCTGGGAATCATGGGGACACGGTAGGAAAAGAATTGCTGGGGCATGTAATGTGGTCGTTAGGACAGACCCAACCAGTAGTTTCAACAGGTGAATGAGATTTTTGCACATCTGCTTCTGCCAGCTGTTGGAACTGTCACCAGCAGTCTGAAAGATGAAGTGAAGTATCTTTCAAAAACTCTGTGCAACTCTATTGCCCAGAATCCAAATTTTGGTCTCATAGTTCAAAAGCACACATTACATATTAATGGCTTCCTGTGAAACTAGAATGGCACAAAGTTGATGGATTGCCTCTGAACTGCAGCTCAGCAGTTGAGAGAAGTATAGCTATCCATAAAGGTGAATTCTTTCCTTAATATAATTAAGAACCTGTTCTTCATTTCCAAAAAACAAAAAACAAAAGCCTGTAGCTCATGGAAGAAGAAGTGCTAACAGAAGGCAATTATACCAGAATTAGAATTTGTCTTAGGGCAGAGTCAATCAGAGAAGCATATATAGGAAGCCAATTAAGTGTTTTCCGAGACTGGGTTCACACAACACACTAGATAGGCCTGTTTCTTGGCTACAAAAAAAACAGACAACCACCACAATTGGCTCTCTTTGCCGCCATCTGCTGATCATCCAGAAATTCAACTAGTTTAATTTAATTTAATTTTGTTTTAGAGTTAGTACAGTATGTGGTACAAGCAACAGTTGATATTGTGATTTTCTGTTGGGGAAGGGAAAAGAGAAATTTAACTAATCCTATCCCTACTTTCAAAGAAAAGCAATGATGGAAATACCTAACTTACTGCTTTTGTGTCAGCTCCATTTACTCTGTTTACTTTTATTCTTTATGCTATAATCTCTCTCTCTCTCTCTCTCTCTCTCTCTCTCCTTAATTGCCTTAACTGAGAAGAAGACAGGCAAAAACATTAGGCAGGTAGAAAAATGTGACTCAGAAAAATTCATTGATGAAAACCAAATGCTATCCTCAGGAGCAAAAGGTTGTGTGGCGCAGACTAAATTTGTACCATGTGCTAATTCAATTCAGTTTTCCAATTGTATTTACCAATTTATTGTTTATGTAGATCTTTATATGGAGAAATAAAATGCAATTACCATCTGTATTTAATCAGCTGCTATTTTAAAATATTTTGTACTATGCCAAACCAATGCATTTTAACAGGTTCTATTGAAATTACCTATTTAGGACATCCTGAAATTTATATTCATTTAATACTAATTCATTTCCAAAGTAAACAAGTTGCTCCAAAGGGTAATAACAACCCACTCTGTTTTTGTTCCTATGAAGATTCTTTAAAAGCATGGTTTCTTTTTTTTTTATTTTGAATGGCATCATGCTTATAAATTTGAATTCATTGTAATTCATTGTTTATGTAAAGGAAAGAAAGACTAAACAGCTTGGCCAGCCTCATACAAGCATATTTGTCCCCTTCTCTTACCCTATTAAGACCTAATTGGGTAGGGTTGATAGAAATATAACAGTTGCAATTATGGGAAGATGTGGTTGTATTGATTTTTTTTCCTGTAATGATTAACTATCATTGCTTTATCAGGTCCTGTCCTTTTTACCTTTAATAAAACTTGATCTGTAGCAATCAGTGCTTCCCTTGCACATGAACTACATACATTCCCTGACACTGATATCTACTTGGTTAGAGAAAGAACATTTCCAGGGGCATGCGTGGGTCAAAAAAGTCAAGATGGCCATTGCAATTGTGCAATGAAAGGGAACGGGTTTCAACTCAGTAGACATAGTTTCCATCTTGATGTTTTATACACACACACACACACACCAACACATCTGTTGGCTCTCATGTACTTGCAGAAGAATTTCCCTTGGGACTACTGATGACAAATTCCTGTTCTCCATTGTTGCTCTGTCCCCTTAACAGCCTTTCTTTGGGGCTGATGGTTTTTACATCTACTGTTTTTACATAATAATTGGGGTGTTTTGGTTTTTTACAATTATTCTGTTCTATATTTCTCAAAAGCTATTCATAACATTCTAAAAGTTATCTGTTATATATTTTAGGGATAATAACCTTTGGCCTACTGCTGCTTAGAACTGTTAGCCAAAGTTTTTGTCAACAGCATTAACAAATAGATTTGCATATGTTGCTTCAGTTCTTTCACTGACGCATTGTGAATCTTGTATTTAGCCTCAACTCTGTTGTCTCTATTTTATTTAACTTTATTGATTTTCAAAAAAACCCCCAAACAATTAAAAATAATGCAGACTAACATTAAGTTTAGAGTAAGAGTTTGACATTTTGTATTAGTACCAAAGAAAGTCAGAAGTTATTCTTTTTCTATTTTCTTTTCTTTCTCTTTTTGCACCTCAATCCTCTTTATTTCTAATTTCTTTTCTTTCTCTAATTTCTAACACGTACAGAGCACTTTTTGCTCAGTCGTAATTCATCTATAGACCTCTGGGTGAGCTCAGAGCAGGATTGAAAGCAAGCACCTTTATTAGTATGCAGATTAATTAATCTGAGAATACACCAGCCCATCACCATTCTTGCTAATTGTAGTTGCCAGTATGTCGCTGTGGCTTCAACAGCAAATTGATATGATCCTGGCAAATTATATTATTCATCCCACTGGTATAAAGCCTTGAACTGCTGCTTTAAAGTCAGTGGGGCAGGTCAGACAGAGCTCTTTCATTTTAGTCTGATGAAATCAACTCATTGCTGCACAATGTTTGTATTTCGGTCTTTTCTACTTGAAAATGAAATGATGTGAGAGAGCTGATGGAAATAAACTGCGTATGTCAGAGCTCATCAACTCCAGAACACCATGAGATATTTAAAAGACCTGGGTTTTAAATATCAATAGCACTTAGACTTATATACCGCTTCATAGGGCTTTATAGCAGTCTCTAAATCAGACATGTCAAATTCGTGACATCATGTGATGTCGCGCGGCGTATCAGAACTTTTTCCCCATTGCCAGCAATGGGGTGGACGCAGTTTCCTCGTGATGTGTCCGGCCCGCAGGCCGGCAGTTAGACACCCCTGCTCTAAATGGTTTACAGAGTCAGCCTATTGCCTCCAATAATCTGGTTCCTCATTTTACTGACCTCGGAAGGATGGAAGGCTGAGTCAACCTTGAGATAGTGAGGATCGAATTCCTGGCAGTGGGCAGTAATGTAATGCCATGTTAATTAACATTAAGAGAGCCACTTTGGTCTACTAATTAAGGCACAAGGGTAGAAACTGGGAGACAGTGAGTTCTAGTCCTGATATGAATGCCAGCTGACCTTGGGTCAGTCTCTCTGTCTCTGTCTCTCTGTCTCTGTCTCTGTCTCTGTCTCTGTCTCTGTCTCTGTCTCTGTCTCTGTCTCTGTCTCTCTCTCTCTCTCTCTCTCTCTCTCTCTCTCTCTCTCTCTCTCTCTCCCACCTCACAGGGTTGTTATGGTGGGGAAAATAGGAGGAAGATGGATATATATTGTTGGAAGAAGAACATAGAAGGAAGATGGATGTGTGTTGGATATGTTCACTGAACTATTTGTAAAAATAATAAAGATAGGATACAAATAAATAAATAGTTTTGTTGTCATGGGTCTACCTACTCTTACCCTTTGCCTTGTGTTCCCCATCTCTATCTATCTATCTATCTATCTATCTATCTATCTATCTATCTATCTATCTATCTATCTATCTATCTATCTATCTATCTATCTATCTATCTATCTATCTATCTATCTATCTATCTATCTTTATCTCTTCCCTCCCTCCCTCCCAAATATCAAATATATCCTTTGACCAATGAAGTTTTCATATTGTAGCACTGCAGAAAGTTGTTGGGATATTCAAGAAGTTGTGCAATTGCTAGGCTGATGAAAACTCAATTCTCATCTCCTTTTTATTTCACCCAAATGAAATAAATTCAGGGTGCTATTGAACAGATATCTAGAATCAGGAATGAACTAGATAAAGAGAAGAAGAAGAAAATAAATCTGGACAAAGAAAAGATAATGGCTGCTTCTAGAAGTGGTTACACTCTTCCATAATGGTAATATATATTTATGAGCCTTCTGAATACATTCATAATTGTAATTAAGGCTTTTTATAGGCTTTTTTTCTTCTATTATCCTTTCTCTACCTCTATTCCCCCTATGATTTCCCAATGGGTTGAAAATACAGTTCCCCAAATTCCCAGTCATTGCTTCTTTATCAATATTAGTTGAGAAGACTTAAAGCTGTAGACCTGATCATGATTATGTGCCATCAACTCATTTTCAACTCCCAATAACTACATATATTTTCTCCAAGGGAATAACTAAAATGGTGAGTCTTATAGTAGCATGACTATGTATTAATTTTACTTGTAGTAGCATGATTGTGTATTAACTTCACTGTTTACCAATTTCTTTCTGTATTCAGTTCATGGTATTTATTTGTATCTGGAAACTGTGGTATTAAAAAGAAAAAAAAATGGCAGCGTATTAGAATGTTGTACATGCAAAGGATCAGATCGTTAACTATCTAAATAGTCTTGGTGATGGTATCTCGAGGATACATTGGGAAAACACACCTGCTTAAAAATGTTGATCCTTTTGTTCCTTCCCCTACAGATATATAGTAGATGTGCATGAGGATAGCAGCTTTTGATTTGCATCACTCAGATTGTAGCATCGGTTCCAATGGGGATTAGAGAACATATGGTTAGGTCACTGCCTGCTTTAGATAGGTGGTGAAAAGGCTTTAAATAGATTTCCCCACTGAACATTTTTCTGCAGTGGAATTTTTGACAAACATTTTATAGCATGAATCAGCTGGAATGTGAGGCCTATTTTAAGCCACCTGCAAGGTGTGCGGTTAGACCCAGAATTGGTTACAGGGATTTCAAAAGGACCCAGATGCAACCTCCTTGCTACACAGCCTATACATTTCCGTTTAGAAGTCATTCACTGTGGAGAAGATGGGATTTGTTTGCTAACCTGTCAGTCAGGTTCTAAGCCATTGTCTGCAAAAAAAAAAAATGAAATACAAACTCAATGAGATTTTCAGTAGACAAGGTCCGAGAAGGATCTGTGGCTTGTTTTGTGGGGTATTGAGGAGGGGGCATACAACTTTTGAAGAAAGAAGTAGCTTGTTAGATTTGATTTCTACTGACTCTGCCTGTGTGTCTGAATGTTTTAGTTTTGCTGTAGTGCTTGCTTGATGGTTTTATATCTCCATTTGGGAGAGGGGAGTGAGCTGCCTTCACGATTCTTAAAAAGGGGCATATTTAAATACACAAACAGATTGGCTTGGCATCTCTTTTCCTCCTGATAATAGTCAGCCAAATTACCTATTGTCACCTGATTTACTGAGCTATTTGAGCAGAAATGCACTGATTAGTTTTATCAACTCCATTACGTTTTAGCTCTTATTTGTGCATGCGGGGCTGCTCTGGTGTCTACCTCCTTACTCTCTTAATCGGTGCTTGAATTCCTGCAAGAGTTGGATTAGTGGCGAGCGTTGACTGAAAGGAAAGCAAGGAAGTAGATGTCAGGCAGCATTATTTCCAGCCACAGATCCCAGGGGGCTCAGAAGCACCACAGTCTCATGTTCTGGATGACCTAACTCTATTGCCCTGACAATGGATTTCCAGGGCTTTAATTTAGTTTCACAGAGATGCTGGCTGGAATCATCTTCAGCTGTACTAAGCAGTGCTTGAAACTCTTTTTGCCATTGTTCTGGCAAGGAATTGAGGGGGACTCTTACTCAGCTATGCATTTCTGGGCCATACAGCTGTGGGAAAGCAGCAAACAAAAGAGAAAGAGTGCCAATAGACCCGTCTCTCAGCCAACCGTTGAGCTCTGAAAACTTTACCGACAGAAATTTGGTGTTTCATTTCATAGCCTTCATTGGGCATATTCATAAGGCAGGGATGTGCAAGGTTTGGGGTGGGTAAGTCAAGGGCCAGTTTGGGCTATTAGCTGATGAAGGAGAGGAGAAAAACTAAACTTGACTTATTTATATTTATCATACTAATAGAGTTATACAGGGGTATAAACAGGGGTGACATGATAGCAGTATTCCAGTATTTGAGGGGCTGCGACAAAGAAGAGGGTGTCAAACTATTCTCCAAAGCACCAGAGGGCAGGACAAGAAACAATGGTTGGAAACTGACCAAAGAGAGAAGCAACCTGGAATTAAGGAGAAACTTCCTAACAGTGAGGATAATTAACCAGTGGAACAGCTTGCCTCCAGAAATTGTGGGCGCTCCATCACTGGAGATTTTTAAGAAGAGTCTAGACAGTCACTTGTCTGAGATGGTATAGGTTCTCCTTCTCGAGCAGGGGGCTGGACTAGAAGACCTCCAAGGTCCCTTCCAGCTCTGTTCTATTCTATTCTATTCTATTCTATTCTATTCTATTCTATTCTATTCTATTCTATTCTATTCTATTCTATTCTATTCTATTCCAGGAGATTATTGGTTCAAGTCCTGTTTTAGGCATGAAAGCTGGCTGGGTGACTTTGAGCCAGTCATTCTGTCTCCCATCACAATGCCAAGCTGAGGCTACAAGCCAGTTCGTCAATCCTTGTCACAACCAATGGATCAACATTCAGCTGATCTGATAATAGCAGACTCTGCACACTAGGAAGGGGGGGAGTCTTAATTTTTAGTTCATTCAAATGTTGTCATAGGATTTGATTTCATTTCTTTTCTGTCCCATTGCCCAGGGTTCTTCAAGGCTTTAACAAGTTTCTTTTGTAAATCCAATAGAAGAAAATCATCCAGATTTAAAAAAAAATTGGAAGGAGTTGGAGACATTCTCAAGGCTTTTAGGGGACCTTGCAGTCTTAGGTGCTTAAGTTGTAAAATGACAAAAGAATTTTCATAGAAAGATGACCTAAACCAAGAAAAAACACAATCTTTTTTGTGAAGTTTTCACAGCAAGCTGAATGGGTTAACGTTGTCACACCAATATCATGTGAAAAGATGTGGACCTTTTGATGTTAAAATTATTTATTGTTTATTGAAAGGTTTTGAGATTTGAGCAAAGGAAACCTTTCAATTATGTAATGGATGGATGCTAACCACTTTCTTTGTTTCCTTTCTTGAATTCTTTCCTTCAACTCAATAATGTGTATTTGATTATATGAATTACTCACAATTGCTTCACATCTATTGATTTTATCTATTAATATCTTATTATGGAGTTGTTAATATAATTGCATCTGTTATATTCACAGACCCAGAGAGGCATATTTAGAACATATTATTTAAATTACTAAAATTCCCTCTTAGCTCATTATCATTTTATTATGTTTATCCTGAGAGTCTGCCTACCTGATTCACACCTGACTATTTTAAAATCTTAATGAAATGTTTATTTGAGGCAGCACTGAAAGATCTACAGGTTTTCAGTAAAACCTCATAGGTGTACTGGTAAAAGTTGTGAACTCATCCAGTTTATCTCAGGTAATGACATAATAAGAAAAGATGCCACTTGATTGGAAATGTTATCTTTGTAATGTGTGCATAATATAGTAATACTTCCATCCCCAGGCATTGGCAATTAATGTGAAAATGAAAACTATATAGCCCCTCTGAAGAGATAGCCATCCCCTAGACAAAAAATGTAATGTGACAGCAGATTAGTGCCACTGTAAATGATTATCTGTCCAGTCAAAAATAATTGCTAACTAATCAGCTGTCATTACCTTCTAATTTCACTCAATATCATTCTCATGCAAGATTGTCAGAGAGGAGGCATCTGGGATTTATATATTCTTAATTTTTGTGACAGCAAGGAGGTTTGATGATCAGCAAAAAAGGCTTTGTAGGTGCAAGTCTATTCAATCCTCCATCTGTGAATAATACAGCAATCTTCTTAGTTTTAGCTTTCATGTCCTGAAGAAACTTTCAACTACAACACAAAGCTCATTTGGCCATTTTTTATTTTGTCAAAATCTGTAAGACCTTTCTTCTTCATTCTCATTGCCTCATTTCTGGTTCAGTCACTTACCCCGAGTCTTCATATACAGTTTTCAAACTGGTCCTTGTCTACCAACTGTAGCCCTTTCATTATCTGTTTCCAAAGACCATTGAGAAATCCATGGCTACATTACACTGTGCAGAGTCAAGAATGCGTCAAACTATTTGAAGGGGGGATTTCTGGTGAGCACTAAGTTGAAGAAGTCTACGCTATACTATTCAGGCAAAAAAACAAACAAACCCCTCAATATACAACTTAGAATAATCTTTCCCCCCAAAGAATGGATATTTTCCCTTCCTTGAAAATTCCTTATCCACTATAAAAAAAATGGAAATTTGAAAGTTTGGTTTAGGAATTAAGGCACTAGACTAGAAAATGTATGTTCTAGTCCCACTTTAGGCATGAAAGCCGTCTGGGTGACCTTATACTCTCTCTCAGCCCAACTCATCTCATCGGGTTGTTGTTGGGGAAAATAAGAGGAGAAAGGAATATTAGGTATGTTCATTGCCTTGAATTATACATTAATTATGCATTAATTATACATTATTAAAGGTGGGATAAAAATCTAACAAATAAATAAATAAATAGCACAGAAAAGGTGAGTGTAAATAAATAAATAAAAAATAAATAAAAAATAAATAAAAAATAGATAGATAGATAGATAGATAGATAGATAGATAGATAGATAGATAGATAGATAGATAGATAGATAGATAGATAGATAGATAGATAGATAGATAGATAGATAGATAGCATAGAAAAGGTGAACGTTAAGGTTCTTCCCTCACGCCAGAAGGTAGCTTATAATCCTTCAAAATGAGCTTGTGTGATAGGTTGTGGTCATACCACTGCAGTCTTTAAGATGGGACAGAAGACAGAAAAGATTTTTTTTTTTCCTGAGTTGTTATAACATCAGGGAAGATGCATGTGAAGTTCCCATGTAGGTGATAAAGGAGAGAGACAGCAATGGTGGAGGATACAACAAAGGATCAGGATGGCTTTTGAGTCTTATTTCCTATTGAATGATGTGGGCTCAACCTCTCTTACTTTCTTTGTCTCAGCCGTGCTGCTGGTAAATGTCAGGCTGCTAAAATTAAGCCCCCTTTGAATGATTCAGGGAGACCTACGCTGGATCCTCTCCTATGTGTGAAGCATTCTGCGGGCAGAATGAAAGACTGAAATAAAACATCTTGCTTATCAGGATCTATAAATATAAAGAATGCATGATGGGGGCCACGCAGCCACTTTTGACGGAACTCTGCATTCCAAAGGTTTGCAAACAGCATTTGATTTTAATGTAACGCAGACCAATTTAATTTTACAGACTATTCATCTGATATGATGTCAGATCAGCTACTTTAGTTAAATCTCCACTCACACATGCACAAAGATAAGAAGGCAATCTTTTCAAGTACTGTTATAGGAGCTTCAAGTCAAGAAAACTGAATTGCTATGGGTGATCTTAAGTGGAATAGCTTATACAAATATGTGAGTGAGTAGCTCCTGCTTGCAATGTAATCTGTTGGTTTTTCAAACTGGAAGAAGAAGTGGGGGGAGGCTGCAATCCATAATCCAGAAGCATGTTGTCCCAAGGTAAAGAATGCTATTAGAGAGAATACAGCTGTTGGAAGCCTTGTGTGGCTGTGACACTTGCTGTGTTCCAATGATGTAGCTTTTTAGAAGCTAAATTGAAAGCTATGAAGGAATACCTGGGGGAAACTATGTTTCTGATAAGAGCAAAGGAAAGCTTTGGAGATAGGGGTTGCTTATCTGGGACTGATCCACACCAGGATTTGTGAAAACAGCAACCATGAACTTCTGCGGTACCCTTTAGATAGACGCAGTAATGTCCGTTGTTTTTTTCCCAATAATTTTATTAAAGTTTATAAATACAAAGATTTAAAAAAACTTAAACTAAAAAATATTCTTAAAAAGTTTTTAAAAAAAGAAATTGAAAAGAAGTAGAAAAAAAGAAAAAAGATATATAAAAGATACCTCCCCACCTCCCCGACAAGTATAAACAATTTGGATAACTTAACACTTTTTCTAGTCCTTCAATTTTTTTTTAAAAAAAGTATTTCTTTCCATATCTAATCCCTTATCAATTATCAAATTGCAAAACCACATCATTCAGTCCCAATCAGCAAACGTCTATTAAGAGCCGTGGTGGCATAGTGGTTAGAATGAAGTAATGCAGGCTGATTCTGCTGACTGCCGACTGCCAGCAGTTTGATCCTCACCAGCTCAAGGTTGACTCAGCCTTCCATTCCTCCGAGGTCGTAGAATAAGAACCCAGATTGTTGGGGCAAAAGGCTGACTGTAAACCACTTAGAGAGGGCTGTAAAGGACTATGAAGCAGTATGTAAGTCTAAGTGCTATTGCTATTGGTATTAAGAGTTACTAGAAATATTAACATATATATTTTAATCTTAATAAAAAAAATCAATTTTATAATCCACACTTATTTATCTATTGAATTTCACTTACATAACTCTAGTTAGAAATGGTATAGGGTTTCGGGACTTCTGGTTTTGCGCCCATAGTGCATGGCCACACAAGAGGGGAACTCCGCTCCCCACAGCTAGTTTCGTCCTGCCAGGGGGACCCTAGATGGGTCCGAAGTCACCCCGAAGAGGTGACCATGAAGGAAGAGCATCCTGTTGATCACAAAGTGACTGCAATCACTTTGTTTGATCCAGGGAAAGCCCTCTGAACCCAACAGGAGAAAGGTTAGCATGAGATCAGCGTCTAGCCCAAGCTACTTGCAGCCAAAGTCCCAGAGCACGAACCTGAACATCAGTGAACAGCATGCTTGGAATTGGTGAGAGTACTGATTTTCTTTCGTCTATCTACTAACTGAATCCTTGAAAAGATCCCCAAAGCAAGAAAACCTCCAGAAGTGAAGGGAGGGGACTATATCCCCATTCCCTTACAGATGGAAGCGGCAAATTAATATTAAAGGAGGAAAGAGATATACTAAAATTTGATTTAAAATACTACAGTCTGGATAAATCTAGGAACTAAAAAACTGTCAAGATTATACCCTAAAGAATTTTTGATGGAATTATAAAAATATATAACAAAAATAACTTTTTGATTGGAAAAAAAAACTGAAAAAAGAAATAACTGCTGACATCTAGTGGAGAAACAATAAGGACTCAGAAATTGGCAGAATGCCTAGAAACAAAGAAAAAGTTGTTCCCTTGAATTGCAAATAGCCTTGAAGACAGCTGGGAACAAAGGAAGAGCCAGCTATAAGATTAAAAAGTGTCTGGGAAAAAAAGCCAGTTCTTAAATATAAGAACTGTTTATGGAAAAGAAAAACCTTGGCTTTTTGGCTAATCTTTTAGAGGAGAATCTACAGGAAGGATTTAAAGTGGCTTAACACACTGAGCTGTAATTTTGACTGACTGATAAATTGACTTTTGAATTAAAACATTGATGAAAGATTATTTGAAGGGGGGAGACAACATGGATATCACATACGTATCAAAAAATGACAGGACGCCACATTCAATATTTTCTCCTGAAGGACTTAGCCTGGAAAATCAAGGGCTACCAGAAGCAATACTTCAAGGCAAGATAAATACTTTCCAGGAGGAAATATATGTAATGTTAGGACAAATACAAATGACAATAGACTCAAACCACGAGGAAATTCAAAACAACTTTGATGATTTAAATAAGCATATTTCCAATCTAAATCTACAATTAAAAAACATTCAGGAAATAACAACAAATGAACAAATAAATCAGACAGAAGACTACAAATTAGAAGAGTATGATCAAATTGATGAAATAACAAAGGAAAAGAATTACAATTTGACACAAACAGGAAAAAATCTACAAGGTTCTGATACAACAAGAAAAATGGAATGGACTATAGAATTATCAGGAGAACCATCAAAGTTTGGGAGACAAAAAGTATTTACTTCATCTTTTGCATTCCCAACAACATTTGTAAAAATACAGGAACTGCTGGGTAAGCGGATTACATCAACTTGTAAAATTACTCGGCAAAAGAAGAAGACCAGAGACAGATACAAGAGATTTGACTCGCCCTACCAGATGGACTATTACATGAATAAACATTTGTTTCTTTGAATATGACTAAAAGAACAGAGAATTTTGAACATAAAGGGGCCTTATAACAAGAAGGATAAGAGCTTTAAGTAATATAATATATTCTATAATATATGAAATGTTAAAATAGCAGGTTGATGTAACTTTTATTAATATAAGTGAAATATAAACTGATTAAAAAGGATGTTATATCTAGATACTATAAGATAGATAAAAAATATAGTATTTTTATAATGCATCACATAAAATATTGGGATGATGTACCTAAATGGGAAAATTTGGACAATTAGATGACTAATATGAAGAAATTATGACTGATAAGAATTGGATTAAATATAAGGGAATTTAAGGAAACAAAAATTATAAAAATAGGATGCATGCTGAACTAATGAGATGATGGTTATGAGAATAATATAAGCTGAAAAAAATGTCATATAGAGAGATTATTATTTGTATCAATATAAAAATGCCTATATCTAATCATTTATATATTGGAAATATTAAGAATTATATTTTGGCTAAGGTTGAAGAAGGAGAATACAAATGGGAGAGGGGAAGATCAAAAAGATATATCATTAATTAATATCTTATTTATGGAATTATCAAATTTAATTATTATTGATTGTTAATTAATTATTATTGTTCTTTTTTTTCTTGTTAAAATATAAACCAAGACAACACCAGGCACTGGAGATTGTTATAGTTAAAAACCAATGAAATATTTCTTTTTAAAAAAAGAAATGGTATAGGGTTTCCTACCTGAGCAGGGGATTGGACTAGAAGACCTCCAAGGTCCCTTCCAACTCTGTTATTCTATTCTATTCTATTCTATTCTATTCTATTCTATTCTATTCTATTCTATTCTATTCTATTCTATTCTGTCATAATAAAACCATAAGAATAAATATAATGACTAAAAACAGAATTAAAAACAGGTTAAAAATTACAAGGAAAAAAATCAAGTTAAAATAATTAAAAAAAACTAGGAGGTTATCATTTTCTCTAAAAAATAAAGCAAAATAAATCTCTCCCCACTAATATAAAGAGATCTTTAAAACCTCCGTATTTAGTCTTGGTCAAAAAGAAATCCTATTAACAGTTACCAGGAGTCACAAAACATATATTTAGTCCAGATCAAACACATTTCATATTATAAAAGTTTTTTTTTTTTAAATTTGGTCTTTAGTCCCATCAAATAGTGTCCCACAAGTTGATTTCTTATTATTTTCTCTTTGTCTCCTTTCAGGAACAGTTTGAATAATTTCCTCTTGGTCTCCTTCCCAAAAGAGTTTCTTTGATTTCACACATTCCTTTTGTAAAGGCAAAATAAGAAGGCTTTCCATTTGTATGTCCCCTTAGATTATTAAGACATCAATTGGTTTAATTGATCATTCCAGTTTTAGTATCTTTTTTCATATCATCCACAGCATTTTTTTCCATATCACTTTTATAATTCAGCACTTTTTAAAACTCCAAGTCTACATTCAAGTCAGTCGCAGTCCCTGTTTTATCCAATAAATTCTATTGTTCTTTTATATCCTTTGCTATAGTATCATATAATTTTGTTACATACTCTTGTAACTTCTGAGTAAATGGTTCCCAAACAGCCTTTTCCCCCTCTCTAAGATTCTCTACATTCAATATCTCATCTCTTACCTATAAACAAAACCATGAAACATCATCTTTTCAGTCCTGGTGTTAACAGCAAGTCCATACAGGGTTTCCAGAAGTAACAACATAGCTTGTTACTTAATTTTGATCAAATAAATCAACTTTATATTCCCTCCTTTCTTAATATTTAGTTTCAGACCCAGTTGATCCAGTGGCTAAAACACCAGACTAGAAACCAGGAGATTGTGAGTTCTAATCCTACCTTAAGCATGAAAGCTAGCTGGGCGACTTGGGCCAGTTGCTCTGTCTCAGACCACAAAGCTCAGGAACAAGCCAATTCCTTTTATTGTAAAACTTTAAATCTTCAAATCTTATCCAGATCTTTAGTCCCTTTATAACTTTATAACATTCAAAATCTTGTTTCTCGTTTCCTATTTCTTGTTAATTTCCTCTATTTGTTGATCTTGATTGAGATCCTTCATACCTTTGTATGGCCTCATTCTCTGAATAGACTGTCATGTAAATATTGCAATTTAAAATGGTCCGTAAGTTCACTTTGTGGTGGTAAAAGGTACACATGCATATAATATACAACACATGTGTTTTCTGCTGATTGACCCCATGAAGGGCACAAACCCAAGCAGTTTACAAGTCTTTGTGAGTATATGTAATCAGAATCTTTTCTATTTGTAATTATTTTTCTATGTATATTTTTATGTGTGTGGGTCTAAGGAAATAGGTGATGTACAGGTTGTTTCACCTTACTTCCAGTTATATGATTTTTCTACATGCTTGTACAGTATATATGTGCATGTTGAAGATCCCAGATAGGCTTCTGGGTCACAGCCAGGATTGGTTTGTGTACTTAACTATACTTTGGAGTGCCTCCTTATCTTTGATTTCTTAGAAAGCCCTTACAGCAAAGGAATACATTGTTCTGAGAAAACTATTGCTATATAAATTGCAGAAAGAATTTATAAATGTCTATACATAGAACTGCTTTCCATGATCTCACTGACACTAACTGAAAGCAAGAAAAACACCTTATTAAAGTATGGACCTTGAATGATGCAAATTGACATTGCTATAGTATATAAGCACAGTATTGTAGGAAGTATAGAAGCTGGTTTAGAGCATAAGGAGTTGTCTAATTTTTCTTGTGCTTCTTAATTTAGGAATGATTGCATATGCATGTCTCCTGTTGCTTTAAATTGTGTTGTTGTTTCTGCTCTATGGAATGTAGACATTGCCATCACAGATCACATTATCCCTTTTGGTCCCTTTAACTCCTCCACAGTTTTGCACATCTAAAGGGGAAGAAAAGAAATGGGGGGAGGGGGGGATATGGTTGTAAAAGATACACACACACACACACACACACACACGAGCTGCATTCATGAGCAAATCTATAAGAGCAAATCTATAAGATCCTCCCACCCAACCTCACCATACATGTGAACTTTCTAAGTCAACATTCACAGCAAGCTGAATTGACTCTGAGTGGCAACAAGGGCAAGAATCAGTCCCAAACCAAGTTGTTTATATTCACTCATCATCGCTCTGAGATAGTACATCTGATATGGTGACCTCTTAGGAGGGGAACAACAACAAGAACAACAAGAACAAGAACAAGAACAACAAGAACAACAAGAACAACAACAAGAACAACAAGAACAAGAACAAGAACAACAAGAACAACAACAACAGCAACAACAACAACAACAACAATAATAATAATAATAATAATAATAATTAATAATAATAATAATTAATAATAATAATAATAATAATAATAATAATAATAATAATAATAATAATAATAATAATAATAATAATAATAATAATAATAATAATAATAATAATAATAATGATAATGATAATAATAATGATAATAAATAAAAAAAAAGACGGCCTTACTAGGAACTGCTTCCATCCTGCGACAATATCTGTAATACCATCAAACATCCACATCTGCCTATCCCAGGTCCTTGGTAAGGACTCGATAGGTAGACAAAAATGCCAAATCCAGTCTGAACATCTGGCTGACTGTGCGATGATCAATAACAATAATAACAACAACAACAACAATAATAATAATAGGAGGAAGAAGAAGAAGAAGAAGAAGAAGAAGAAGAAGAAGAAGAAGAAGAAGAAGAAGAAGAAGAAGAAGAAGAAGAAGAAGAAGAAGAAGAAGAAGAAGAAGAAGAAGAAGAAGAAGAAGAAGAAAGAAGAAGCCACACAAATGAGTTTCACCATGCTGTAATTTTACACTCTGCCTTTATAGTTTTTATAGGAAACCATATAGTTTCCTTGACAACAACAGAGAAATCTTTTGTTACTACATTCTTCCCAGTTTGATTTTGGATTTTGGACTTTTTTCTCCTAGGTGAATTGGCTTTTCTCAGATGTACAAAGCCACATTCTCTTTACATTGTGGATTTCTCCTAACTTCATTTCTCTCCTCCTGACCTTATCAGGAAGGTTAATTCTACCAGGAGCTCATGTTCTTATCAGCAATAGTCTAAGAGTTATTGAAGTCATTGAGTAATTCCCTGAGATGATAAATTGTAAGAGATAAAAAAGATGCTTCTGTGGATTTTTCCTTTTTTTTTTTTGCAGGGAACTTTAATAAAAATGAAAGAAAATAGGACAGAAAGGTTAGAAGCAAAGGAGCTTCAGAAAATGTATTTGAAAGTGCACCAAATGGTTGGAGATACCTATTCCTACATTCCTAGCCCTTGTGTTGGTCAGTTCAATTTTTCTTCCCTTTAATTTTGATTGGACGTTTAATGTGTTATGTTTATTTTTAATTAATGTTAGAATGTTCTTGATCTGGTCATTAGAAGCTTCGGATGTATTGTCAAAACAAATGGCATTATAATTGCAGACAGTTTTAAAATTAACATCTGGATTCACTGCTCACAAATATCCTTGAATACATCCAATGTTAAAGTATTTTGCTCCATTAATAAGTCAAATTTAAATGTTCTTCTCCTTTGCTTGTAATCTTTAATTCCCTCTGGCTTCCTCAGATGTCCAGTATTCAAATTCCCCTCTTACCATGTTTCCAATTCCATCATGTTGAAGATTTCAAAACAACAGCATTTTCCCATGAGAAGGATTCCCACAAAATCCATTCCAAATCCATCTGCACCCTAATCAATTTATAACTTTCCAGAATCAGTGTGCTCTAATCACTCTTTTGCTGCATATTTCAAAAAAGAGAGGTTTTTTAAATGTTCTTAAACTTATCTTTAAAACTTCTTTCATCAAGGATTAAAGCAAATCTACCCAATGTTACCAAACATGTTGATGGGAAGGTTCTTAACGGTTAAAAAAAATTAATAAGCAATTTCCAAATGTGGGTAAGAAATTAGGCTCAGCAAAACTTTGTGTCTGTAAAGCTATTTTGTGTTTGTGAGCTCCCCAATTCCCAACCACTCGACTCATTAGCTGACTACAAGAAACTCAGTTCCTGCAGTCTACTCATGAGGACCAGCTGTTTGGAGTGCAATTAGGTGATCTCACAATCTTTCCTTTATCAAGAAAGTTTTGGCTGGCCAGAAAAATGCCATCTGGTCACTGATCTTGCCACAGTGGAATCTCTGTTCCCTTGCAAACGACTACTCTGTCATGAGCCCTCACCGGAAGTCCACTTAAAAGGATGTTTTGAAGCACAGCAAGCAACATGAGATGGTAGGCCAATGTTTAGCAATTGCACTGCTTGTCAGGAATACAGATGGCCATAGCAAATTTCCTCAGCTGCTGAGAATCACTTTGATTGCAATGACATAGAAATATGTGTCATAAATAAATAAAAGGGATTAAATGCATTCAAAATTTTAATAGGCCAGATTTCTCAGAGGCTATTGTTTCTGTATAGAATCTTCCACATTTCTTTATAAAAGTTATTAACAAGTTGGTAAGCTCAGTTCACCTTCAGAAAGAGCTAAAATATTTATCTCACAAGTACTCCCTGTTTTTCTTTTTATACTGATCATTTACTACCAAGCATCATGCCCTACTTTAGAATGGTTAAGTTTTTCTCACTTAAAAAAATTAAGCAGAACCAATCATGGATTTGTCAAGTAATCCAGGCTGATCCACATTAATCCCCATTTTGTGGGCCAGATTTTCTTCAGCAGTTACAGAACACCCCACACACACACACCCTGCAAATGAGGAAGCAAGATGTGCCCGGTGAAGACTTCAATATTCATTTGAATGTTGTGAAGAAATCAATATTAATTCATTTATCACTTTTATACTTTGAAGGGTCCATCAGCAGTTCACAAAGATATGCAATGCAATTGCAGTGAAAACTTACAGAGTTTGATTAACAAAGAAACAAGCTACATAAACATGTAAACACATGCAACCTCACTAAGAACCAATCTATGAACCTCAGCCAAGATGACATCACAACACAAATGTTCTCTAAAAAAAAGCTCTGTGTTAAAGCACTTCCAGAAGGCAATTAAAGGGAAAGTCAACCTGATTTCTAAGCCATTCCAAATGACAAGCACATCTGCTGAGAAACAATGCCTCCAAGTCTGGGCTCCATACAACAGACTAAACCTTAAAAAAAAGAGCCTAAAACATATAGATTTGTTGGTCCAACTCCAAATGGAGGACATTAAAGAATCAGGAAATGTTAAATGCAGATGGACTAATTTTTAAAGGAATACCACTGTGTTAAAGCACTACTGCCACTACACTTAAGGAGTTCTACTTAATATTATTAATATTCCCCACCACTAAGTAAAATGCTCCTCTCTTATCTCAAAGTCTCTACACACTTCAGTTCGTCTTAATACCCCTCAATGCCTTGGTGTGCCTTTTCTTCACTAGGGCATTTACATTTTCAGAAGAAAATATCTTTTCATTGTTACAAATGTGTTGCAATAATCTAGACAGGTGGTGGAAAAGTCATGAGTCACTATAGCAGGATCCCCTCACCATGGCTGTGTTCCTGCCATCTGTCTCAAGACCCTGTAGCTTGTCCTGTCCAGATGATCTCTAAGCCATACAAAGTCCAACCTTACAGACTGCAGGCCCAACTCCACCACTTCTCTCTGTCGTCACTGCCATAACAGCTGCCATTTTCCACCACCACTGCCATTGGTGTCCAGCCACCGTCACCTGAGGACAATGATCACCTCGCTCCTCTGCTTTACAGCCAGTCCAGCTCCACCATTGCTATTACCCCACCAAGGCTTCACTCTCCACCAGCACTCAGTCCTGCAGTGTTGATGGCATCTCCAACAATGGCATCCATGATAGCCACTATACAGCTGTCACTTCCATTGTCTCCAGTCATTCACCATCTGTCAATGGCAGTTGCAACCAGCCACCTCAATAACCATCGTTGCTGGTGCACCCGAATCTCAAAATTACATTAACGAGCACAGATGTCTGTAACAAACCACCCTGCCATCAAAAGGATGGCACATGCATTATAATGTCATCACAAAAATAATGTAGCTGTATAGTTGCCTTGTCCTATTTGACACAAATATAAAAGTAGTATCATTTGCATTATGATGACCATGTCACTTTTTGCTGTGCTCACTGAAGTGTAAAAACATTTTTCTCTGCATGGCAGAGAATTGTATATGCTATCTGTTGACTAAAATATTCTATACGCACAAATACACAATGATTTTGCTTATTTCTGATAATTCCTATAATAAATGTTTTCACATAGTTGCATGAGAATGTAAATATCTTGTGGCATCCAAGAGAAATATTTAACCCCCATTTTTTTATCAGGAGGGTTCCTTTTTTGGCTATGAGGCAAAAGATGATGCCAGAGAGTAACTCAGAGATCACGCATAGGTGTGTGTGCACATGCAACCAAAAGGGTATTCTCTGCCAGAGTGAAATGCCCCAATCAGGAGATATTGCATGCCTCACAATCTGTGAAGCATTTGTTGGGCATATTTGTGGGAGTTCTGTAAACGGGTGAATGAGATCATACAGGGCCAGGAAATTAAAGCCAGTCATTCCAAAATTCTGTCTCCAACATTAAGGCAACACTGAATTCTAACCTCCAGAGGATAGCAAACACAGAAAGATCAACAGAAAGAAACTCCACCATCCAACCTTAACTAGAAAGCTTATCATGCCAGGCTAAGTCTCAGTTCCAAGCTACCTACTTTGGTTTCCTGATTCCATTGCCCTCTTGTTCCATCCAGCTTCTCTGGCTGAATGCTTATCTGCTTCACCAACTGCTCTGCCAGACGTGTATCTCTGTGGCAGGCCAAAATCAGAGATGGAAGATTTTTATTGCTAACATTTCATGACCCTGAAGAATATATGTATTGCAGTTTCTGTGTCTGGCATTTCCTGTTCCTACAAAATATACAGAAACAGTAAAACTCCTTTTTCTATACAGTAAATGCTAGACCATAGCTATTTCAGAGTATAGAGGTGATATTATGTTGAAAACCAATTGAACAAGCAGCATTTTTGCCTTAGATTAAAAAAACAACAACAACATAGTAATTCCGGCTACTGTAACTAGAACTATGCTACATTAGATAATGCATATGCCCAGCAATGTAGATTATTAAATAATGAATTAAAAAGGAATAATGCTTGCCCGAGAGCAAACTATTTTAAAAACTGAAGCCTTCTGTAATTGCTTAACAGTTGACTTACTAAGTATACAAAGATCATCATAAACTTGTAAGATTTTATACACACACACAAACACACATATACATACATAAATATATATTAGATGCCATGTTTTAACAAAATGTACAATGTGCTTGAACTGGAATATAAGTTTAATACTTTTGCGTGACCGCACAGGAGAAATTGCTTGAAAGTTGTGTTGAATATTTTCTTGATCTTTCAGAATCTTGCTCTTGAAATCAATCAGGGTTAATTTTAAGATACACCATAGAATTGGTAATTGCGTTTGAAGAAGACTGCAGTCCTTAATGTATTGAGACAAAAGATAGCAATACCATTATTATTATTATTATTATTATTATTATTATTATTATTATTATTATTATTATTATTATTATTATTATTATTATTATTATTACTACTACTACTACTACTACTACTACTACTACTACTACTACTACTACTACTACTACTACTACTACTAGATTTTTATCCTGCCCTGATTAGTTTTATAAATAACTTAAGGCAGCGAACATACCTAATACTCCTTCCTTCTACTTTTTACTCCATAACAACAATCCTGTGAGATGAGTTGGGCTGAGAGAATGTGACTGGCCCAATGCACCCAGTTGGTTTCCATGCCTCACAGTCTCTTGATTTCTAGCCTGATGCCTTAACCATTAGACCAAACTGGCTCAGGAAGAAACATAATTTAGAAATTATGTTTAGAAATTAAATTAATTATGCTTAGAAATTAAATTAATTGAAGAAACAGAATTTAGATTTAATTATTGTGGATGATTGCTATCAGATGGTTAATATGTTACTCTTTGCTCAGTTGAAGGAGTGCATACCGGCTTCAGAATTAAATGCTAGGTAAGGCTGATTATTCGGATCCATTCCAAACTAGTTTCAGGGTTGATTTGGAGACTGTCATCTAAGAGACAGATGAGATGGATATATTAGTATTGGTTTTTTTTTTAACCTCTCAGGGCTCCAAAATATGAGCATTTATAGGTCTGTTTATACATGTTAATATAAAGTAGGAAAAGCAATGTGGGATTCTTGGTGCTCTCTGAGCTTGGTTGTTTGCTTGCAGATGTTTCATTACTTGACTAGATAACATCACCAGTGCTTCCCTGTGCACCCATTCAATGGATATTCCTATATAACGTGTTTCCCCGGAAATAAGACCAGGTCTTATTTTTATTTATTTATTTTGCCTCCAAAAGAGGCACCAGGTCTTATTTTTGGGGGTTGTCTTACTCACCTCCGGCACTGACAGCCCCGCCCAGCAGGTCCACTTTTTCTGGGGCCAAAGTAGCAGCTTCATTCTGCAGCTGCATTCTGGCCTGCATTTTGCGGTCAGGCCTTTCCGGAAGGCCTATGCAGCCGAGTACCAAGCTATGGATTCAATCCATAGCTCGGTTCTCGGCTGCAGTGGCCTTCTGGAAAGGCCTGTGACTGAGAAATGCAGGCCTGGCTTCAGAAGATGCCGCAGAAAAAGTGGGCCAGCGAGGAAAGGCCTGGCTATCAGGTAAGTTGGTGCGGGGCGCATGGGGCAGCTCCACATCCCCATCCCCGCCCTAGCTTGAAAAAAAAAACTAGGGCTTATTTTTGGGATAGGGCTTATATTAGGCCCATACCCAAAAATCAAACTAGGGCTTATTTTCGGGGTAGGCCTTATTTCCGGGGAAACACGGTACTTCAAGTCATCTCCTCGACCCTGATCCTTTTGGAGCCAGCCTCTCTTTGGAGGCTTTGTGCCTTAAAGCAAAAGGGCATGTCCACAGGCTGATCAACCCAACTTCTCTTCTCTCTCTGGTTTGGGTTTGATCCTCACTTCCTGGACTTCTGCAGCCATTGAGCATGCTGGGCCACTTGAACTCTGCTCTTCATTTTCCTATTCTTCCTGCATGCCTTGGCATCTCTAGCCCCATACCTAGCTAACTGTTCTTCAAGGGAGTCCCCCACCAACTTCCAGATGCCTTGCCAATTTTCCCTTTAGTTGACCAGAATATCTGCTTCTTTATGCTCCTACGTGTCTGCAGAGAGAGGAATCCCAGCTAAATGTTTCCTTTGGACTCCTCATCTGTCTCCCTTCTCAAGCTTGTTTTCTCCCAACTCTTGTTTCCCTAAATCTCCACTCCCTCCCTTTGCTTTGGCTCCCCCTTTTTTTTTGGGGGGGGGGGAAATGGCTATACATTTGCTGAGCATATATAGTCCTAATCCTAACCACACCCTTTTTAATCTCTTCCTCATTTTCTTTCTCATCTTTCTCCATATTTCAGCAAGAGTCTATCTTTTCCTCTTATCATTTTCATCTTAATTATCCTGTCCTATCTCCAGAGTGCCATTTCCTTTATTTCTTCTACAAATTAACCTTCTTACACTCTCCTAACTATAACTAGGGGATTGCAGTTATAAATAAACCTACCCAAAGTTATCTTTCAAGCTATTGAAAATTCTGGCTTAAATATGCTTCCTATTAGTGAGTGAGCAGGAGGGAGTAACAACACATTTTCCCATTTTAAAACCAGGGGCATCCATGGGCAGAGTTAGCAAAGTCATTGTGGTGGATGCAAAAGGCTCTTTTCATGTGTCATGCAGACTTTAAAAAGGGTGGGACTGCATTTAAATCTATCTTTATTTGCTTCCTTATTTATGTTTAAATCTATTCTGTTGTTGTTTTTAAAAAGCATCACCACAATATTCCACCATCCCACACATATTTGTGTGGGTGTGTAGGCATATGCATATATTCATATTAATTCTTTGAAAATTAGAAACGTTTGGCTTTGACCACTATTATCACAACCTCCTCCCACTTCAGTTGTATAGTTTCCTGTTCAAAATTTCTTGCCACTCCTGGTATGTAGCAGAGTGCATTTAATTTAATTTCTTCAATTTAGGTGCCATCTGACTCCACTCGACTCTGAATGCCACACAAATAACAAC
Source organism: Azemiops feae (assembly GCA_023970755.1). Lineage (NCBI taxonomy): Eukaryota > Metazoa > Chordata > Lepidosauria > Squamata > Viperidae > Azemiops > Azemiops feae. The sequence goes on from JALGBA010000250.1 coordinate 1,201,036, forward strand.
AATTAAATACAGTATGAATAATAAAAAAATGAAATAAATAACAAGAAAAATAAGGGCGATTTTTTTAAAAAAGAACAAGGCGGTGGTCCAATTAATGCTCAAAAAGAATTCCACAAAGAACTGTCTTAGAAGTCCCAAAGTTGCTTTTTTCCCCCAAAAGGCAACTGGACTTTCTTGGGTTTTTTTGCTTTGAAAACGGTTCGCTTCTCATCCAAGAAGCTTCTTTAATTCTAACTGAAGTTCTCTGAGAAGTTTCAGACAAATGAATGTCACAAACTTGCATTTTTAGAACACTATACATATGGGAACTGTGTATAAAATTCTGTATGGTAGGGACAGCTACATATAAAATGCTCAATTAGGTAACGCTACAAATAGCAGTGAATGCAGATTTTCAAAAATTGTGTGGCAACAGTTTCTGCAGTGAGCTCCTATGTGCTATTTTGGGTAAGGATTTGTCTCTGATGGCTTTTTCTTCTACTATTTTTCTTGAATGCCTCGGAAATGTCAGGAATAAGCTTACTTTGCAGTTTCTCCACCCACCTCACTGGCAATGGTCAATTTAGTAAAGACATACTTCTCCTTGGAGATGTTAAAAAGCAGCAAGCTCAGATCCTTCTGTTTGTTCATTTGAGATAAATGGATCAGTTATTGAAGAATGTTATACCTCTGCAGGAACTACAGCAAATACTATCAATTAAAGTAATTCAGTCTGGAAATTTTGTAAGGATCAAAAGAAATACTTGTATTTGATTTTGAATGCTAAATGTATAGTTGAACTTCCAAAATTTGTCATAGACACACACAGAAGAAAGAGAGACAGAGAGAATGATAGATTGAGAGAGAGAGAGAAAGAGAGTAGGATTAGAGTATATGAAAGAATGCTTCAAAATTTCAAATTGCTCTGAAAGTATTCAGTTTAATAAAACAAATTTCATTTGAAAAATTGACACCTAATGTTCCATTTCCTAAATTTGGAATTGGACCACAGTTTCAACACAAGCCTTCACATTTCTATAACCATGCTGTATTCTTGAATGAAAGATAAATGGCATAAAATTTATATTGGTCAAAATGAAACTTGACTTCTCGAATAGTAAAGATGCAAAATATAGTGAAGGGTATAATAATAAATAAATACGGACAATAGAAATAAAGAAAAATGTTTGGACTTTTCTTTTAAAAAAATATAAGCAACCTCCTTCTTATCAACATTTTCCCCACTCTGCTGGTCTTAAATATTCTGAGAAACAATCAGATGAAATGAAGATAAACAAGCCATGTTCATTGTCAATTCTTTTTTAAGAACATTTTAATAGTGTTTTCGGAAAAAGTTCTGAATAAACAAGGGGAGTGCATTTCTCCATAGGCTTCATGGAGCTTCAACAAATTTTTCCTGGCTCCCATAGAGCCTTCACAAAACAGATAAATTTTTATTTACCCAGGATAGGTTAAGCAGTAGCTTAAAGACCTCATGATGCCATTTCATTCCTCAAAAAGTGTCAACTTTTTCTACTTGCAGGTAGAAATGTTCATGGCACACATTTTGTTCCTTAAATCTTTCTTTGGAAAAACACCCACCATCCCCCAAAAATGGCTAAAATGTTTGGCCTTATTCACTTGAGTGCTAATATCATAACTGGGCATACCAGCTGTGGATCACTGGGAAGGCACAATATCAAATCTATCCCAGGTTGCAAATAAACAGGTTATCCAAATCTTGAAATAGCACTGAGAAATATACTGCTCTTCACATTTCCAATTCAGTTACAAATGCACAATCCTATTCATCCATAAGAAGAAAAGCTGGATGCTTACATCCAGATGAGCATTTCATTTGTATTTGAGTTTTCGGTATAGCCAAGGAACATTTTAGTATAAAGTGGGCCCTTAGTACAGAGTTGGAAGCCTGGTACTCTGCAAAGATGTCTTGGTCTCAGAATTACTGTTGGCTGTACTTGGGGGGGGGGCAATATGATTGCAGGTCAGGAGTTAAAACTAATTATAAGTAATGACTAATAACATATTAGGATAGCAACACCGTCATCAACTTGGCTTTGAAACTATAATGGTTTGTGGGAATGATCTGCAGGAAGAGCTGCAGACTGGACAACCTTCCTGTGAAAGATATTTCAGCTCTCAGAAGGAGAGGAGATATGGGAAGCATTTCAGAAGAAACCCTCCCTAGTTTTCTGGAGTGTAAAAGGAAAGAAGGAGATAAATACGTTCAGTTCAGTCTTGCAAGATTCTGTTAATATAACCTTACAATAAAGATAGAGTTAGTATGCATTATTGTGTTTGCCCAGACTACTTTGAAGAACCAACAACAACAACAACAACAAAAAAACCTGAGCAGTCTTCTGCAGTCACGACATAAGCCTGAGACTGAAAATCAGGCTTGTCAGATGCTATATTTTTTCTATCCTGCTCTATGGAGTAGAGAGTTGGTCTCTGACAGAAGGCCACCTGAAGAGACTAGAAGCATTTGAAATGTGGATTTACAGGCGGCTGTTACGTATAAGCTGGGTGGCAAGATCAGAAATGAGGAGGTTTTAAGCCGCCTGGGAAAGCCAAGGGAAATCATCAAAACAATTAAAAAACGAAAGTTAGAATATTTCGGACATGTGATGCGACACCCAGAAAAATACGGCATACTCCATTTAATCCTCCAGGGAAAGATTGAAGGCAAACGAGGTCCAGGCAGAAGAAGAACATCATGGCTTCAAAATCTAAGGGACTGGTTTGGACAAAACTCAGCAGCACTTTTTCGTGCAGCTGCTGATAAAAACAGGATCGCCAACATGAACGCCAACATCTGATAACGGATATGGCACAAGAAGAAGAAGAAGAAGAGCAGCTTTAGAGAAAAGTGCCCAGACATGAATACTGAAATTTCTGGAGCAATCATTCTGTGGGGAGGTGTGGTCCCTTCTGGTAGGTCTAAAGCTGTTTTTGCTAGTTCCAGTTATTTGGAAACAAGACAGGTGCAGGACCTATATAATCCCCAAATCATTCTCAGAACTCAACAAGTCCAAAGGCACGGAAAGAAAAAAGGAAAACAAAGCTGAAATTCCAATAAGTGGAAATCCATTTCTCAGCTTTCTAATCCGTGACACTGATCTGAGACTCACTCTCTTCCATCCATACCCTTTTTGGATTTTTAGAGGTAAGATTTTAGAAATAAAAGATGTTAACTCACCACAGATGCTAGAATAATAAAAGAGAAGGATAATTTAAATAATTTCATTATTCATTTAATTGCATGTAACTAATGTGGTTTGAATTATGCCTTGTTTTTTATGGACATCAGTACTAAAATGGAAATGCAGGGAGGAAGTTACAATACTTAATAACTGAGAAGGCCAGGGCCAGGTCACAAAATTTTACCAAGGGCTGATCCGCAGGACCAGTTTGACCCAAGGCCAGGTCAGACCACTGATCATTTCTTGAAGTTAGGACTGTATCAGTGCACCAGGAAGACAGTCTCCATCTATCTTTTTCCGCTCTGCATCCAAAATAGTCTTTTTTTCCCCTCTTCTTCTTGTATTTTTAACCAGGTGAACAACTTGACAATGGCTCTTCCACTTTCTCCTTCTAGAACACGTGATCAAAAAAAAAGAGATAACATTGAAGTCCTCTTTTTTACCACTCCAGGTAAACTAAAAAAACAAAAAAAGCAGGGGAATCCATCAGTCAAGAATTGTGATAAATGCAGATTAGTTAAAAAAATATCTGATCAACTTTGTGGTCAACGTGGAGGAAAAAGCTGAAATCCAGAAAGGGATTTCTTAGACCAAGGACAATTCTAGCCAGTGTCCATATGGGAGATGAGCAGCTGAAGGCTGGGGAGCGGAAAAGCCCACAGAATGCAAAGAGGAAATTGCAACTGCTTTTGATATTAAAGGAGAAGAATCACGTCCTGGTGAATATGGGAAGCAAAAGAGAACGATTTATATAATAGAGACCATTTCACCAAATATATAAAGCATATCCAGCTTCACCCGGCATATTTACAACAAGGGGCTTCTTATAATGAGTGCATGCAGGCAATCATTTCTCAGAGACAGCACTAGAAAGGGATATTATTTACAATATCCATTCCTTACAAATGAGACTGAACCAATATGCATATAATTTGAGAGGAATGAGATGATATTAAAAAAAAGAGGAGGGGGGTAATGCCATGTTATCCATTTACCAGCACATTAAATTTAAGTTGAATGCCTGGCAATTCTCTGTGTGAAAGCGTTTTTTCGGTGGCAACATTAATTCTATAAATAAATTTTGAAGATTATTAGAAAGGACTCCTTGCAATACAGTGCACTGCAATTAATTATCTGTGCTGTAATTTGTAGTCCAGAGATATTTTTTCGAAAAGGAGTGTCTACTTTATTAGAGCAACTGTGCCTCAAAGAAATCTTACCAGAAAAATGTTTTCCCTTAGTTTCTCTCTAATCTACAATGAGGTGGATTAACTGAGTTGTAATATCTAGCATGGCTGTCAATAGTAGTACGTGTAGTTGTACATGTGGAAATTGAATCTGGAATCTTCTGTATGAAAAGCAGGTTCTGAGCTTCTGAGGACCAAGTTCTTCATTCATTCGGACAATTCCTGAGAGAAATATAGAGCTTGACTAGATGTTATTTAATGTGTGTATGTAAGTATGCATCTGTGGACTCAGATTGTGATCCAAGTGAACAAATAAATTCCTTACTGGAAAAAATGTCTTTGATTTTGATCTAGTTCATGGTCTACAATTTCATATGAAGGAATATTATTTTTGAGCAACATTTATCTTTGAAATACATGCCTCTTGAAATAACTAATAAGAAATTGAGTTATATTTTGAGGAGGGCAACGCTGTTAATTCCATTACCTCTTTCAGGGCTGTTACCATCAATAGGCTTGAGAAAGATCATGAAAGTTTGTTTCTTGGTTTGGTTTGGTTCACTTGTGATCCAAGTGAACAAATAAATTCCTTACTGGAAAAATTGTCTTTGATTTTGATCTAGTTCATGGTCTACAATTTCATATGAAGGAATATTATTTTTGAGCAGCATTTATCTTTGAAATACATGCCTCTTGAAATAACTAATAAGAAATTGAGTTATATTTTGAGGAGGGCAACGCTGTTAATTCCATTACCTCTTTCAGGGCTGTTACCATCAATAGGCTTGAGAAAGATCATGAAAGTTTGTTTCTTGGTTTGGTTTTACATAATATTTTTTTGCATTTTTATAAATTGTTTATATTGCTCGCAAGCTGCTTTGGGAGGTTTACTATCTTAAAAGGCAGGATATAAATCATTGTAAACTCATACATATATAAGTAAATCCATGCTGTGTCTTTATGGGTTCCAAAGTATTCTGTCTGAGTGGAGTTGAACACACATTCCCCAGTTATTTTCCATCATTAATCAAATGCAGTCACAGTGGAGTTTTTGACAAAGCTGATAGAATCTAAAGAACAGTAAGGTAAAATGGTATCTCTGAGAGAACAATCCCATGCTAATTTAGTCAGAAGTAAGTTTCCTTGAGTTCAGGGGTCCTCAATTCATATATAAGATGAATTGAGGACTACTTAGGCTAGGGGTAGGCAACCTTGGCTCTTTTATGACTCGTGGACTTCAACTCCCATGCTGGCTCAGGAATTCTGGGAGTTGAAGTCCACGAGTCATAAAAGAACCAAGGTTGCCTACCCCTGACTTAGGCCATTCATAACTTATTGTTGATTTCTTTTGGGTTGACTGCATGTGTCTACCCAATGAAATCCTTCTCGTGGGACTATTCAGTTGCAAATCCCATTTAACTCAATGAGATATATTCTTAATTAAGTCTATAAGCATACCTTTTTATATATTTCCAAATACTTATAAATACGTATATTAAATATGGGCACTATAAGCAAGCAATTTTTTTTCTTTATAACTGTTTAGCTAGTCTAAGCTCAGTTTTTGGGTAAAACTCAACTGAAATGTTGAGTTTTAACATGTCTCTGTGTGTGTCTGTATGTGTCTGTGTGGATTTATGTGTGTTTGTGTTTCTGTGTCTAGCTGGCTTCCCTAAATAGAAAACACAGGAAATATATCCCTGATACTCTTTCTGTCTTAAGTAACTATTTCTGGTTTCTGTATTCATTAGCTCTGAAATGTTTTGCATAGAATGTAGTAGGCTAAAGTTCAATATAGTTGAAAAGTGCTCATTAAAAGTAGACCAAGCAAGAAAAACCTGGAGTTGAGCTCACATTTATTTTGAGTCACAGGAGAAAATATCACATTTCTGAGTCATCAGGCATATGCCTCCTCTTTTATATCATACATAGCATCACGTCAGATAGATTTATGTAGATTATCTGCTTTCCATGTCTATTTGCAAGTCAATATCTGTAAAAGCAGAAATTTGGTGTCCTGCCATTAATTTCTTTTGATTCCTGTTTCAGCTCTCTTATGCTGATTCATAAAATTAGGTTTCACTTTTGGTTCTACAGTGTTGAATTACATTCTTGGTCTGTCTCCAGTCTGTTAGTTTCATTGTCATGAACAGTTGTTCCACAAAGTCTCAGATAGGAACCTCCCACAGATCCCATGTGAAATTGTCAGTTAGAATTGCTGAATATTTAAGTAAGAGTTCCATATGGATGTAATAACATGTACTCCATTACCAAATCCAAGTCCCTCTCCTACTGTTCCTCCCATGCTCATTGAGATGTTCATCTAAAGTCCATATACACATCTTCAAAGCCTAATTTCCAATCTGGGATTCCCATTAGAGACATAATGTAAGCTTGACCATCCCTAACTGATTATTCTACCTTTAAGTCCTACAGTATATGCAACCTTGAAAAACTGCTCCAGAAATTCAGAAGCTTTTTCAGAGCTATTTAGGAAATACTGCTGGAAAGAATTATTTAGCACAAACTTGTCCTCCTTGCAGAAACCCTGCTTGAACCCTTCATAAAGGGATCTCACACATCATTTTTGGAAATAAAAAAAAGAAGAAGAAGAAAGCTAGTAGGTTGAGCAGGTTATTATCCATAAGATGATTTTCTTTTAACTAAATATAAAGAAAGTAGCTGCGGTAAATATAATACAGACATAACAATTACAATAAAAGCAAGATTGATGGCTATCTTAGGGCCCACAAGCATGGAAAGGTCCATCCAGTTTTTCTGTCTTTATAAACAGACAAATTAGCATGCTTTACTACCTGGCTGGCAGGTGTCCAAATAGGAATTTAAGCCCTTGCCTTGGACAGCAGAAGGGGTGGAAATGCAATCATAGGCAAAACCTCCCTGAAGATTTCATTACTTTGGGCAATTGGGCAATGGTGTTGCACAGTTAAATCCTCTCAACCCAGAAGAACTCTTCGGTTAGCTTTGTAGATGCTTCTGACATGAATGCAGACAGCAGACAGATAGTCCCAGTGCAACCCTAATGTTTTGCAGCTCAAATCTGGTTTCCCTTCCAGTGATTCCATCTGCCAGCCCTTTTCCACTCCTGAGAATGGCTTATGAATGCAACCTCTGCCACTAGGACAATTTGCTTCCTTGAAGTGGCCCTTCGCTATTTAACTGTGGTGGAATATAGTCTGGATTCCCAGGAGGGATGGGCTGCATTCCAGAGGTTTGACTTTCGGACAAAGAGGTTCTCTCTACATTCCAATGAGACAGTTTAAATGCATGCCAAATGGGTCTGTGACCCTTTCTGCCCTGGAAATATTCCACTACCTATTCAATTCCATTAGAATATTGAACATAGAATAAGAGGGTTGGAAGGGACCTTGAAGGTCTTCTACTCCAACTCCATGCTTAAGTAGGAGACCTTATACCATTCTAGACAAATGGCTGTCCCGTCTCTTCTTGAAAACCTCCAGTGTCAATGGATTTTCAACTTTTCTCCTTCATAGGCTCCTGCAAGCATTTAGTATGCAGCAGCCTGATATTTTACAATTAAATGTTTAATCTGAATAGACAGTTTAGGACTAAACTGCACATAAAGCCCAGGAAATTCACCATGACTTTCTCCTTTAGGAAATGTATGTATTCTTGCTGTCTTAGAATGATGAAAAATTATTTACCCACTAAATGGTGCTCTAAATGAAATGTCACCTCACTATAGAGGTTTTTTACTCTGGAAACACAGTATTGCATTGTTGAGTAATCAATATTGTTTTTCCCCCCTGTTGTCTGCTTCCAAAAGGACATCAAATCTGCACAACACACAATACTTTACAAAAATGCTGACAAATCTCCTCTTTGCCACCTAGCCTAGGAGCATTCACATCTTAAGTGCACCATAATAAAATGCCTCTGATTTCTTTTGTCATTTGTCAAATGAAAAAGAATATTTATTTCTTACTCACTTGAAGTAAAACCATAATTGATGAACACCGGAAGGGCTTTCTGGGGTAGGTTAAACATCTAAGTCCAAGTAAGCTAAAAGACCATCTGAGATATTGATTTTCCATGAAAGTGTAAAGGGTTATCTTTCTTTTTCTGAAATGTCCTACTTTTCTACCAGATATAACCAAGAAAATTCAAAGAAAGAGGAGAAATCTTTAAAAAAACCCTGGAACAAAGACAGATTAAAAAACAAATGGTTGCTAGTTCAAATGTCTCCATTTGCCATTCTAACTCTTACTAGTGAAAGGTTGGGAAGATGGTTTCCGAACACCAATAAGTAAGACATTAAGACTGAGTATTAAAGACAAGTGTTAAAGATTAAGCCCTCTTGGTAATCCTATGGATAAATGTTGCACAAATTGCTTGAGGATTCTTTCAGCATTTCAGCAGACCCCCTGTTGTCACATGATCAGGAATGTTTCTGATGGGGTATCCTTGCTCGTTATAAGACTGAGCCAAAGGCTTTTTCACATGAGTAGCAATCACAGGGAATAGTTGATCATAATGGTGAAAAAGACATTGACCAGCTGCTATCTTCAGTTGGTAAGTTTCGTGCAGTATGACTTCTTGTGGGGTCTTTCAAGCCATTGATTTTGAGTCACATTTTTGTCTGATAGCTGCGCCATCTTTTATTTTGACTCCTTAACTAGGAGATGCCAGAAGGCATCTCTACTTGATCAGATTGATTCACATCTATTTACTTGTTTGTTTTAGAAATGTATGTGGATACCCAATTCTGCAGCAAACCTGGTAGCATAATTTAACACATTAACAGAATAAAAAGATAAAGGTTTCCCCAGTCCAGTCAAGTTTGATTCTAGGGAGCAGTGCTCATCTCCGTTCCTTAGCAGAGGGAGCCGGCGTTATCCAATGAAATTTCTGTGGTCATGTGGCCATCATGACTATATCCTGAGGCACATGAAACACTGTTGCCTTCCCACCGAAGTGGTACTTATTTATCTACTTGCATTTGCATGCTTTCAAACCGCTCGGTGGGCAGGAGTCAAGGCAAGTCATGGGAGCTTACCCGATCGTGCGACGCTTGGGTCTCGAACTCGGGCTGTCAGCTTTCCAGCTGACAAGCTCAGCATCTTTAACCACTGAGTCATTGCACCCTCTATAAACCGTAATAGAAGATTTTAAAAAACAACAACACCCAAACACTGAAAGAAAAACAACTATTAAAAGATAGATCCACAGGTAGTAACCTCTCCCCATCCATTATAACTGAAAATGTGGGAAAGTCAGGTTTTCAGAACTTTTCTTGTGTTTTTTTTTTTGTATATACTGTAATTTTTATTAAAACTTTTAAACAAAAAGATAAAAACTAATGCGGACTAATATAAAATAAGGGGGAAATCAAAGAAAAAAATGCAAGAAAAAATGGAAAAATAGAAAAGAAAGAAAAAAAATATAAAGTGCCTACTATTATTCATGACAGTTATGTGTACAAATATATTTTGAACCTCTCTCTCTCTAAAATTGGATCATATTACTCTTCTTTCTATAATCTGTCTAATCTAATCCTCAAAACTATATCTCACAAGTTCATTTTTTTTTCATTTTTACACAAAAACTACATAAGAGGCTTCCAGCCATCAATAAATGTAGACAGGGCCTTTTCTGTAATCAAAGAAGTCAATTTATCTATTTCAGCAAAATCTGTCAACTTAACCACCATTCCTCCATAGTGGATTCTATCCAATTTTCCATCTCTGTGCATATAGTAATCTTGCCACAATAACCATGTATTAAAATAATCTTCCATGGCTTTTTTCTGACTGAATCTGTATCTCTGAACACAGCCAGTATGAGGGCCAGATAGGGGAGGGGGCATGCTCCAAAAAGTAGGTGCTGCAGCAAAGAAGGCATGCTTCCTGGATCCCATGAGGTGATACACCTTAACGAAGTAATATACAGAGAATGATATCTTTACCTGACAGTATGCCAGGTAAAGTCTGAAACCTTCTTAGCAAATGCTAAAGCAGGGGATTGAAGGGCTGGGCAACAGGAACTCCATGGACAGAGTACCAGTAGAAGAAAATATTTGTATCTCAGGGTTGAAATGTGGGATCCTTGGTGCTCTCTGAGCTTGATTGTTATCCTGCAGACATTTCATTACCAAACTAGATAACACCATAAAGTGTCTAGTACATACCAAGGTCCATTGAACTCACTTAGCATGTGCTGAGGAGGCTCCAAGGCTGGGCAATGGAATTGGGTGAAGACACCCCATGTGACTTCTTTCTGAATGCTGAGAACATTCCATGGACTTCATGAAGTCTCCTGGGTAGTTGAAGTCTAGGCAAAATCCCCCCATCCAGTCTGGGAGAGTCCTGTACTGAGGCCCCTTCTTACCCATGTGGAAGGAGCTTTTCAGGAGAATGTCAGGAGGGAAGCCAAAGCAGACCAGTGTTGAACATTTTGTTTCAGTGGTATTCATACTGAGAGAATTCACCGCAAGAATTTTGTCTGAAGCTTTGTTGAAGTGAAGCACCCACTCAGCCTGATATTGAAGCAATCTATTTGCAGCACTAACTGCATTTCTGGGAAAGTGCCTTTTTAGCTTGCCCAAATGTGATCTGTAGCAAGCTCATCACTTTTTTTCTTTAATGTAATCCACACAGGAAACTTTGATTATTGAGTAAATTATAAATACAATAAATAAATAAATAGCTAAAGCATTCCAGCTATGACACAGTTCCTTGGGGATCCTATTGATTGGATTTTACATTATGGGATAAATCATCTCTTTATTAATTTGTTGACAAAGTATAATGGCTAGATAGGTTGCTTAGGTAGGCTAATATACCATCCCAGAATGTCTTGTAATAAAGGTCAGTATATGTAAGTTTTAAATCAATGAATATTTTCAAGCCAGGTCAATATTTTTAGTCCAGCTTTATTTATTCACTTAAGAATAGCTAAGCTTTTAAAGTCATTTCAGCAATAGGTTAATTTTGGATTGTAATAAATCAGTGACAGTACATTATTACGTTGTGCACAATATTATTCATCAATATTTGTCCAGCTTTGCATATGTTATACAATGTTTCCAAAAGAAATAAGCCCTGATTATTGAGCAACTTATTTATTTGTTAAATTTATATACTACCACATCCGGTGTTTCTTCTTGTTTTTTCCCTATTGTTAATCCCAAAGCAGAAGCAGCTCCATATTTAGAAAGTTTATTTATAGTGATATCCAACAGTAAAACATAGAGAGAAAAAGATATTTTCCAGAGCAGAAGTGCCTATAGGGAGAATAAAATAAAATTAAAATTAAAATGGCAGACATAATCACATGATCAAAGTTCCAATTTTTTTATTGTCTCCTGTGTACAATGCACATTAAAAAGTGATAGAGTTTCAACTACACAGTCGTAATCATCAACTTGACTATTTTAATCCAACTGGTGGACATTCTCCTCTACAACCTAATTTGCAGTCTAGAAAATCAGCCACAGATTTACTGGTACAATCTTATGCTCACCGTCGAAGCCTTATACTCCTTGCATTTTTCTGATCTGGTTCACAAGGCATAGAGATTGAAGTTATTCAATTCCATATATTGAGGGGACTCCAATATGAGTGATCAGAGATCAGATCAAGCAGCCAGGAGAACAGTCCACTCTGCTTGTCATTACAGTCTAACTTAATTGAAATACACCCCACCACCTCAAGAGCATGAACCTTGATAACAGAGAATTTGTGCCATAAGATCAACACCAAACTTCTCACCAACTTTCCAGCTGCATCATAGTTTATGGAGGACCTCAAGCACAGTACATTGTGGTGGAATGTAATCTAGATTTCCAGGAGGAACTGGGACAGCATTCCACAGAGCAATAAGGCAGTGAAACTTAGATAGGAGAATGAGAGTTAAGAAGGCTTCTCCCTAGCAATTCTCACAGTGTATTTATAGTGATGCAAATAGTGCAAGGTTTCTTTCCATAGCTATGGAACAATAAAGGAAACTGCTCAGTAGTAATTCCATGTGCATTTCCAGATTCTTGGGGCCTGACAGACAGCTTGCCCAACCACACAAGCCAGGTCCATCCACTCATCTGCAGTTAAATTTTGACTAAATGTGGTATTATTAGGAATGGATTTTGAATTTATTAATAGCAAATTAAAGTGAAAATTACTTTAAGTTCCAGAACCAAGAAAAAGGTCTGTGGACAGGAGATGAAGACCAACACCATCTTGTTGATTTCTCATCCCCTGGGACAGATCACCCAGCATGATCCCCACTCTCCTTGACCAACAACACCAGGATAATGTTGCCTTTATCCACCAAGAATGCAATCTTCATAATCAAATTCCCCCAAGCACACATGTGCAACAAAATCATCACTCATAGTACACATTCACATCTTCAAAATTCCCAACCAACTACTCATAAAACAAAAATACTCAACCACCCCAATATTATCATTCCTACACAACCACTTGCCTTCCAGAGCTACCAGCCATATTACCTTATCAAGCAATGCAGCCAGACCCTCCATCTCCTGTGTGTCAACTTCAGAAGGATGGATCGTCCTCCTTCAAGAAGCCTCCTTTTACTATCGGTAGTAGGTAAGGATGGAAATCTCATATCCTGCCTCTCATTGCTATATATATAAGGTTTCCAACTTTTCATTTCAAGTTTATTTTTATTATTATGGTTGGTTACACAACCAGACCTTTAGACTGAATTTGGCATTTTGTCCACCTATCGAATCCTTCCCAAGGATCTGGGATGGGCAGGTTTTGTTCTTTAATAATATTAAAGATATTGTTGTAGGATGTAAGCTGTTCCAAATAAAGCTGTCTTTTTGCAATTAACTGATGGCAATTTTCTCAATACCGATGGTGTTCAAGTGGTGCTCTAGATCAGGGCTTTTCAACCTTTTCACCGATTGTACCACTTTTAGGATATGGCAATATTCGAGTACCACCTAGCAAGGTGTCAAAAATGTGATGACCAAAAAAAACCCTGTTCAAAGTTGCAATTGCACTGAAATGACTTATGACCATTTTCACACTTATGACCATTGCAGCATGCCCAGGGTCATGTGATTTATATTTGGATGCTTGGCAACTGATTCATATTTATAATGGTCACAGTGTCCCAGGGTCATGTGATCTGATCCCCTTTTGCAACCTTTTGACAAGTAAAGTCAATGGCAGGGCTGCTGGTGGCCAAGTGCTAAGGCAGGACTTCCCTCCCTCCCTCCTTCCCTACCTCCCTCTTTCTCATGCCCACCTCCTTCTGAAAGAAGAATTTGAACCCCCCCCCCATATTTTCTCTCTTCCATATATTCATCAAACAAGGAAAAGCCTCCAGAAACAGAAAAGACAAATTGCTGAGTGAACTAGCTTAAAAAGGCATATTTCCCTTTAAGAATTAGCTACTGGCTAGAAAGGAAAGTAAGGAAGAAAAAAAAATGTAGTAAGTATTGGCTGCCGGCTAAGGCAGCCTCCCCAAATGGCTCCATTCATAAGTAAAAGAATCTACAGGCAAAATCCATTCAGGAGAAAAATACTTCAAAATCCCTTGCAGCAAAACTTACAGCTAACAATAGCAGAGCAATAGAAGCTAACACGAGACATTAGCCATCAGCCAAATAGAAATTGCCAAACACTCCTTAAGAACACAAAGCCCACATTGCACAAATCCCAGAACTTCAAAGTCACAAAAGCACATAAGAATCCTTCCATTCTCCATCTCCCTCCCTCCCTTCTCCGTGCCTCACCTCCAGCCATTGCTGCTTTTCATTCCTCTTGGAGGGCAACCCCTCCCCCACTGCATTTCTTGCCTGTTTGCTGCTGCCAGCACAGGTGGCTGCCACAGCAGTTGTAGATTAGCTCACGGCCGGCCTGCTTGATCTCCTCTCCCCCCACCCTCCTTCTTCTTTCCCTTCGGTGCAGCTAGAGCTGATTCCGCCTCCTCCCAAGGCTGCTGCTTTTTTTCTCTCTCCCTCTCCCGCCCAAACTGCCTCCTTTTATAGGTCTCCACCCCCCTCCTCCTCCTTTCTCATGGGGGAGGGTGAGCCAGAAGTGAGCCTGGGGCCTTTGTCTCGCCCAGCCACTCTGCAGCTCCAGAGGACTCTGTCACTGTAAGTCCTTGCCTGTGCTGGCTCTTTCCCTTCCCCACAAGTGGTACGCGTACCACGGGTTGAAAAGTCCTGCTCTAGATGTCTTGGAATTTCACCCAAGGTGCCTAATACTATTGATATCATCTTTGCTTTCGTTTGCCACAGTTATTCTATTTCTATTTGCAGTCTTTAGTTTTTTAGTCTGCTGTCACCAGACTTTTTTTTTGTCTGAACACTTATTAATTTGTTGGCAATGTAAAATGGCTAGAGAGGTTGCCTAGGTAGGCTACCATAACAATTTCCATATTGGGATAAAATAGATATTTAAAATAAGAAATTAATGTTGTACATGCATACATTTAAAATAGAAAAGTATGCTTCAAGCTTAACAACAATTAAGAACTATTAATTCTTTGTTCAGAGAATTGCTTGTTCTAGTTCCAGCTGATATTTGACATTGGTTTTCCTCTTTTACCAATAACTTTATAGGTAAGTCACATTAGGACCCATGGATCAAAAATGGGATAAATAAATATATTTTAAATATATATATCCTATCACCTTACATAAAATCCTCTTAAAGATATGACACCTTCCATCCCATACTCAAAATTTATTTTATTTACTTGCTTATTTAAAGGGCTATGGGTAGACCATAATAATTCTAACTCCAGAAGAAGTTCTCAATTTTGTTCCTTAAAAGAGTGAGTACTAAACACAACTCCTGTGCAAAATAAATTCAGCTTCCAGGTGAACTGTTTCCTTGTTGTGGGTAATCGAGACAGAGTTTGCCCTGGTGTCTCTAGGCCAGGGGTGTCAAACTCGCGACGTCACGTGACGTCACGCAACGTATCGGGCCGGTTTTGCCATTGCCGGCAATGGGGTGGGCGCGGCTTCCATATGATGCTTCCAGCCCATGAGCCGGTAGTTTGACACCCCTGCTTTAGGCCCTGCCGTAAAATGCTCCCTGATGCCCTGGACTATGGTGTAGCAAAAATGATCTTGTCCCTGTCCCTGTCTGTTGCCAGAGGCATTTTAAGGGCTTACTCCTCATAGGTATTCAAAAATTTGTACAGCATTGAATAGAGGTGGTTTGTCCTGCTTTGTGAAAACTGTACAACAATCCTAGTCTAAATGGTGGTTTTTATGGCTACATGACACATTAATTTTACCTAAAACAAGAGAAAATCGGAATATTAAAGTCATTTAAGTTCCAAAGAGTTGAATTTGCTTTGTGCTACCGAACAACAGACTGTAGGTCCTGCTGTTCTAATGTTTACTAGCTCTTTCTTAATACTTAGCAGCATCTGTTGAGTAGTTAGGAGGATTTTCAAAGGTCTACTCAGCTTTATCACCAAAGTAGCATTGATTTTGTGTGTGCTATTTCCTTTAGTTCAGTCATTTCAGTACAATATTGGTCTGTGGATGCATCTATCTACATCAGGAACACCCTTTTATTGGCAGTTAAATATTTATTAACATAATTGTCACACAGTAATGAGCAAATCTCCCTATTTACAATCCATATCAAATACAAACATGAATGCTTTTGCATGTATTCATCCATCTATCTATCCTACCTTATTTTCCATGAATGGGCTATTTTTTTTTTAAAAAAAAAATAAGAATTCACTATACAGGTAGTCTTCAACTTACTACAATTGAGCCCAAAATTTCTGTTGCTGAGTGAGACATTTGTTAAGTGAATTTTTCCCCATTTTACGACTTTTCTTGCCACAGTTCTTAAGTGAACCACTGCAGTTGTTAAGTTAGTAACACAATTGTTAAGTGAATCTGGCTTCCCCATTGACTTTGCTTGTCAGAAGGTCACAAAAAGGGATTACAGGACTCCGGGATACTGCAACCATCATAAATACGAGTCAGTTACCGAGCCTCTGAATTTTGATCACATGACCATGGGAATGCTGCAACGGTCGTAAGTGTGAAAAATGGGCATAAGTTATTTTTTTCAGTGCTGTTGTAACTTTGAATGGTCACTAAATGAACTGTTGTAAGTCAAGGACTACCTGTATTTGAAATATGGACATGACCCATGTGCAGTACTGGAAAGATATTTCCAATTGTAGAGGATACCTTTGTGGCTTGGAGGCATGGCTGGGGGGCTGGAGAGGGGTGAGCGGCGGGCATCATGCATGCACCTATGGGTGTAGCTCCACTTGCATGAACAGCAAGCTAGCGCACACATGCATGTCTGCGCAACTTGACTTGCTCAAGTTGAACTGCATGCATGTGTGCATCGGCACCAGCCCGACACTCACACAAGTCAACCTGCGTGCAGTCACATGTGCACCAGCCCTCTGCTCATGCGGCCCAGTTCTGAATAGGCCACAGCCCGGTAAGGTGTCACAGCCCAGGGATTGGGGACCTCCATCTCATTTTCAGCTGCTGCTGAGACAGCCTAGTAGACACATTGCAAAGGCCAGTGTGTTTTTTGTGAATGGGATTTTCTGCCCACTGTTCAATCGGAAGGAATCATGACAAAAAGATCTTGCAGCTTAGCCCACAGGCTGAACCAGAGGCACAGAGGAAGTGACAGCCTGTCAAGTAAAGATGGGAGTCAATAGTAACCACGTCAATTTGGGGGGGAGGGGAAATCTATGTATTAAATTCTGGCTCAGTGCATATACCATGGCGATGGATTAGGAAATGTGAACTTTGGTTTGGGAGGGTGTTGTTGCGGTGATTTTGTTTCTAAACATGACAAAAATGAATTGTTGCAAACTGAGTAAGCCTTCTTAGTTGTGGGTTATTGACAAAGGAGACTCCAACACTTTTTTCAGAGCTCTAAAGGCTAGTTACTTCAGTCCAGCCATTAAAACTTTACTGAGCCTGTCCCATTGTTTGTGGAGAAAAATCTCCAGGGGGTTCTATTCTATGGAAACCAGACCTGGCTTACAAAAATGGGAATCAAAGAAAAGAGGTAGAGTTTTCCATAACCTTTACTACAATCTGGTAGTCATCCAGGTTAGTGAGTTTCTTCAGAGTCTTTGCATTGCAGAATTATGTTCTTTATTCTTTTTCAAAAAATAAAGGCATATGCAAAATGACAGGATGCTTTTTTTTCAGATAAAAAAAGTGCTTTCTTTTCTTCCCCTTTTATATTGAGTGGGAGGGGAGTGGGTTTTTCCCCCCATTCTTCCAAGATCATTCCACTCCCCTTCCATGCCCTCCACTCAGCAACTGATTGTGCTCACAGCAATGTTCAGGAGGTCTTGTTTAGAATTACCTTTGCCTGGCCTCCATTCTACACACCACAACAATATGCAACCATACAGCAGCATAAGCATGCTTACATAAATAGCCAGCATGCTGTTCCCTTTTAAGATAAACAATGATTTGCAGAAGAGAGAAAAAGAACACGCAACTGTAAGCCCAATAAACTAAAAGTGAGAAAAAGACGAAATAACAACATCTATTCAATTCATTCTTTCTATGAGATCAAATGACCTCACTATGCTTCTTTCATACTGATGGCTGACATTTTGAAAGAGAATAGAGAACAGAGCTGGAAGGAGGTCTTCTAGTCCAGCCCCCTGCTCAAGCAGGAGAACCTATACCATTCCAGACAAGTGAGTGTCTAGTCTCTTCTTAAAAACCTCCAGTGATGGAGCACCCACGATTTCTGAAGGCACTTCAGATTTGTATTCATTATGCACTCCTTCAGCATCCATTCATTCTCTTCATCACTTACCATACACTTCTTAAGTACTACATTCCCAGTGCACTCAACTCTTATGTTTATCCTAATGTACCCAACTCTCACTTTCAATATAACAAGTAGAGGCACACTGTTTTCTATTTCCATGTTTTGCTTTGTTCAATTAACCTTCATTCTTCACCGTGGGACACATGCTTTCTCCTATCTTTGCAGTTCTTAACATTTACACTTCTTCAGTAAACATTCTTTTTTTTTAACTTTCAATAAACTTTAAATTCATTTACTTTTTTTCTCGTTTATCACCATTTATTTGTATAAAACCTGCTATGATTTACTCCATTTTCAAATTCAATTAGCTTGATCTTTGATATAGTCATGTGTAGAGCCATATTCTTCCTTCCATCATTTCTTCTTCTTCCTTCTCTTTTACCAGTTCAGGTGTCGAGGGAGATACAAAGTTCTGTTTCTTGCATTTCTGGCAGCCTCAACCATTGTTAATATGATATTGTTGTATTGTGTCTTTGATATTGTCTCTCTTTCTTCTTCTGGGTCTGCCTCAAGTTCTTTGGCCTTCTCCTCTTTTTGTATATGCCTTGTATGGTGTAGAATCCCCAGACATTCTCTCCAGGTGAGCAAACACTTAAGTTGCCGTCTTTGTATGTAGTTTAAGATTGGTTCTATTCTAATTCTTTCTCTTATGACCTTATTTTTTTTATTTTATCCCTTCTGATCACTCTGGCAGCTTTCTTCAAACATCTCATTTCCGTGGTGCCCAACCTTCCGTCATTTACCAGTGAGTAATTTCAGGTTTTCAGCCAACAAATTACATGGTATTATCTGCTTACAAAAATGCATGCATGTTCATGTCCCCAATCAAAAGTCCACCACAAACATTTCTTACACATTTATCCAGAAATACATTCAACAACCAAACAGGCAACTTGTGGCCTTGTCTTAATCCCTGCTCAGTTTTGAACCAATATAACTGTTATTTTCTTCCTATAGTTATCACAATGAGCAACCAGGTTTGACATTATAGTTCTGCAAAGCATTCCATAATGCTAGTCTAATCACTTCACAGTGTGATTTCTCTAAATCAACAAATGAACAACATTCGTTGTACAATATTGCAGGACCCAATCTGGGTCAATCACTGAAACCAGAGGTTTTGCCTTCCAAACTTTCGGACTCATCCTGGAGCTCATCCTTGGAGAACTTCTCTGTGTGCTGTTGTATGTGTGGTATTTTTATGGTGCCTGTTGTGTGTAACTTTTTAGATGTAGATTAAGGTGTTGATGGCTGGGTATTAAATTGTTGGCTGTTGTTTCTTTGTGCTGCCAAGCCCTTGCCTCCTAAGTACTTGATAAACTGGGGGTAAATCAGCACTCCTGTTGATTCATGAGGGGCCCCCATTTCCCAAACTTCAATCACTTCCCTGGCTGTTTTTGTGCCTGCTTGTCCAACAATCTTAGTAGCTACAAAATTGAATCTATGTCCTTGTTTATTGCAATGTGAGGCTACCAATGAGTTTGGGTCTCCTCGTCTGACCCACTCACTTGTGTCTTTGCAATCTGGTGGTTAGCTTCCTCCCCATCTGTCTTACATAGTCACAGGGACAATCCTAAAACACATTTCCCTTCTCATGTTGACTCATTTCTCAGTGCTTTACTGAAGCACTTTTTGTTTGCATCTAGCTGCACTGCACTTTCCAGTTTTGCTTATTATTACCTCTTGTACCTTTTCAATCCTGCCAAATACCTTTCCAAGCACACTTAAAAAGTCAATCCTTCAGCAGTTACAATATTCATTCTTGCTCCCTTTTCTTGGTGTAGTGGACAATACAATCAGGCACACATTCAGCAGTTGCTGGTCATAAGCAGAACGCATCTATGTTTTCACATTTCTCCAATTAGACCATCTACATCAGTAGTTTTCTCTTTTTCAGCAATTTCTCTGCATTTATTATTTTTCCATTTCTTTTTTTTCTGGCGCACAAACTTCTAAATCATTTCTTTCAGTTCACTGTTAAACATTTTATTACCATACACATGCTGTATATGTCTATTTATTTATGTATTTATTGGTTGGTTGGTTTATTTAGTTTATGGCATATCATACATAGACTATTAACATTTCACCTAGATTAATAAAACACAAAAAATATAAATGTTAAAAAGATCCATTTTCAAATACCAATGTCTAGGCCATCTAAACCATTGAAGCACAGCATCATTTATATGAAAAAAAAAATCAGATACTGGATCGGTATATACCCTCAGTTTATAGCTGATCACAATGTGATCTACAGTTTGACGTGGGAGCCTGCAGTCACACTGAAGGGGGGATACTATGCCACATTTATACAGACGCTGTCTGAGATGAGAATTCTATTCAGGATTGTCCATTGCTGGTGTGGTAGCTCAAAGCCTGGCATGGTTTTTTGTGAGGTTATTTGTATGTCTTTCTATAACTGGGTGTTCATTGAGACATTGCACATGTCTCTAAAATGCTTCCTCCCCAGTTTCATTCAAAGAATTTCATTTCTTTTTTTTTAAATTCTATTCATTCTGCTGAAGACTCCTTTATTTAGCCTGTTTCACCCACTTCCAAAATTATTGTCACCATCAGCACTCTCTATTTTACCTTGTTTTAATCTTAACCATCCCTTACTCTTTTTGAGTATATTCGTTGTAGCTACTTTTTTTCCCTTTCTACTAACTTCAGTATCTTTCTCTCATCCTCATTGTTACAGCAAACATTGCCTTGCATTAATTTTTTTCACTTGCAGTCTCTTTCAGCATTTTACCAAGCATTCTTTTTTTTCATATTCCCCATTAGCTTACTCTGCAAATTGCCACAATATAATTCTTTCCACTATGTTTCAAGCAGCTCCCACATCTCCTTTCTTTATATTCTCTTTTCATTCATTTTGATGGGACCGTCTAATTATTTTTCACTCAGGATTCATACTTTCTGTTTTTTGCAATTGTTTTATTTTTATTCTCATTTCTTTCACTATTCCCTTTTTCATTTCTCCCAAGATCTACTTTTAATAATATCAAATAATGGTTTGCTCATAATCAGAAACTTTTATCACTGTTATATGTCCCACTAATTCTATCATTATTTCATCATAAACTTAATGATGTTTTTCCATTGCCATCTTTAGGTATAAATAAACTTATACTTAACAAAGGTATTTTCTGAGAAGATATTCACTAGAATTCACTATTCTTATTTTCTCTTAGAATTCGAAATGGTCCAGTCACTTTATCTGTACATCCTTCTATGATTCCCACTCATCATTCGCATGACCTAATAGATTTTTCTTTCTCTTACTGAATCACATTTATTCACAATAGTGCACATTTTTCCCCCAAAAGCTAAATTCTGGTCTTCAGTTATTAGTATTCTGTACTGTAGCATAACATAACAACTATCACTGACTTACTGATTCCTTTTTTTTTTGCCATGTCAATAAATGACATGAATTCATACTTTCTGACATTTTCATGCTTTCATCCAGAATTAAACTTAAACTTTCATTTCCCTGCATGTATTTCTCAATTTTCCCTAGTATCTAGTTGAAAATTGCCAGGATGCATGTTGTTTTACTATCACAGCTAGCGAGAAGCTTTTAAATGCAACTGAGACATACTGTTAGTAGCTTCATGACCATCCATGTACAGCATCTGCTTAGAGAGAGAGAGAGAGAGAGAGAGAGAGAGAGAGAGAGAGAGAGAGAGAGAGAGAGAGCACAGAGGATCAGTAAAAAGCACAGTCTATATTTTATCAAAAGCAGAGAGGAATTGCTAGCATGTTGTTTCATTTCATTTCATTCCCTTTTAGCAGGAAGTGGGGATGAGAAAGTTTTGTTGCTCCAGTTTATTTTGAGCAGGAAGGCAGCCTATCAATCAATCAATTAAATGAGTTGTGCTTTGCATCTGTTTGCATAGACATCCAGTACAAATGGCAATGGCATCAAAACAACATCTTTATGTCATGCACACAAATGATGCAAATTCCATACTTTTGGATGCAGCAGTATTGCAATCCAATAATTCAACAATGCAGGCAACATCCCTTGCCCCCTATCCCCATCCCACCCATCCCAGTCCATGTCTGATTAGTAGTTTTTTAGATTCTATTAAAAAGAAAAGTTGATCCCACAAGCCTGCAAGTTTTTTTCTTGCAGACATTTCATTACCCAAATTAGGTAACATCATCGGTTCTACTCCTGCACTGCCAATTTACTAGCAATGGTGATGTTACCCATGTAGTTTGGGAAATGAAACATCTGCAAGAAAACCACCAAGCTCAGAGACCACCAAGGACCTCTCATTTTAGGACTTCCGGTTTTGCATTGTGGTAAGGCAGGAAGGCAGGGATCTGCCATCCGTACCCAATTTTGCCCTGCTGGGGGCCCTAAAAAGGGCCTAAAGTCACCCTGAAGAGGCAATGAAGAGGAGGGGTACCTCATTGATCACAAAGAGATGGCGGTCTTTTTGTTCGATCTGAGGAAAACCCTGCAAACCGGCAGAGGAAAGACCGGCTACATTCCTGTGGCCGGCCATTAGCTGCTGACAACCGAAGAAAAAAAAAGCACCAATTAGCACATCGTAAACAGCATATTTGGAACTGGGTGAGAATATTGATCCTTTCTTTACTATTTTACAAGCGAATTTCTTGGGAAAGGTTCCCAAGAATCTAAAAACCTCCGAATGTGAACAGAAGCGGCGTTTTAATTTTATGGGGGACAGAAATATACAATACTGAAATGGAAGTAACATAAAGGTACAGTTTTGATAAATTTGAGAACTGAGATAATTGTTAAGATTTTCTCTTTGGGAAAAAAATTGAGGTGAAATATAAGAAATCAATCCTTTGTCTTAAGAGTGGGAAATGACATCTTTGAATGACATCTAGTGGTGGATTTGTGTACAGCACTATAACTTGTTTCCTGGCTGCTTGGTGACTCCTAGCCTGGGAGAATAGCTGGCAATAAAGGGAAATATTTTGGCATACTTATCACCCTGACCTTCTTGGACTATAAACACCTATTGAGCTTGGACTTTTAATCTCAGGAGCTAGTGGGAGAGAAGGAAAATTTAACTTTGGACTAAATGTGGCTGGGAGAGACTTTTGAGCTGTTTTCAGGGAGGTTGAACATTTTGAACACTTTGAACATTGTGGATAACTACCTTGCCTGACTGACAATTTTTGGGATACCTGAGACAAAGGATCACTATAAAATATTGCTTTCAGAACTGGACCTATACTCTGGAATTTATTGGATTATAAAGGCTACACATAAAGACCAGCAAACTAGATGAAACTTTGATCTACTCTTACTGAGACTGGTGATACTAGAAGATCTCCAGGAATGATGCCTCAAGAAAAAACAAACACCTTTCAGAAGGAAATATACTCTATGTTACAACTAATTCACCAAACAATTGTTGCATACAAAGAGGACATAAAAAGAAACCATAATGAGACTAAAAACAATTTAGATAATATAAATGAGCAAATCTCCAAACTAAATCTACAACTAGAAAGCTCCCAGGCAATGATTACAAAGTATGAACAAACAAACCAGAAACTAAAAGACAAAGCAGAGGAAATGGATTTAGAAATGCAAGAGATAAAAGAAGGGAAATATAAATGACCATATACAAACAAAATACTGCAAGACTTAGCCATAGCAATGAAAATGCAAAAGACCCTTTACCCCTTAGGTCTGCAAAATACATCTGATGGCAAGGAAGAAGATTTTAAAATATGGAATATAGAGCTGTTAGAGGAAATGCCACAATTTGGGAGACAAGGAATGAAAAGAGAAATTGAGGGAGAAGCAAACTGGGAATTGCTTAAGGCAGGGGTCCCCAACCCTCGGTCCATGGACCAGTCTGTGGCATGCCAGCAACCAGTCCACACAAATAAGGAAAACCCCATCCACAGGATGCAGGCAGCACACAAAATCATGCCCCCTCTGGTCCACAGAAAAACCTCTCTCCATGTAACCGATCCCTGGTGCCCAAAAGGTTGGGGTCCTCTGGCTTAAGGAATATAAATGGGCGGAATTCTCCCCCCAAAATACCCTACCTAAATTGTCTTCCTCATGCCAAGCAAATTTCACAAAAATAGAAAGAAAATTCCTGGGCGATTTAATTGCCCTGGTGTGGAAAGCTACTTGGCAAAGAAAGAAAGCGAGAGTTAGATTTAAAAGACAGAAGATTTGACCTTTTAGAGGGGGCATTATATGTTTAAATACTTATTTGAATAAAACTAAAAGAACGGTTGACTCTTAGATACAATTAGATTTTTATAATGAAAGATATCATTTAGAATTAAAATAGCATTCTTTTTTCTTTCTTTTTTTGATATGGGAAATATGAAAATAAGAGGAGGATTGGTATGAATAAAATTTTAGCTATATAAATGTAATTAATATTGAGAAAATCATAACTGACAAAGATATTTCAAATATTGATGGGAAATCACACCCTAACAAGAGCACGAAAAACAGGATATTGATTTATGAATTGATATTATTGTTATTTGTATGACATTACTAAAATATGATGAAGATGTTTATATCTAACTTTGTATACACCAATAGTACCAAAAATTGTAACTGTGCAATGAGGGGAAAATGGAAAAAATATGGGGAAGAAAGGAAGATCAGGGAAAAAATACTGGATTGTGCAGTACTGAACAGATTTATATTGAAGAAATTAATGTTAAATATGTGAACCCAGACAGCATGTTGTTTACTAAGCATTAAAGATTGAAATTCTTAAAAATCAATAAAACATTTAAAAATAAAAAAGGACCCCTCATTTCAACCCTGAGCTACAAATATTCTCCTTTATTGGGAGCTTGAGGTCTGCTCTCAGTCGACTGAGTTGAGTTGCTTGTGTGACTGATACTAAGTTTCACCGAGCAGCTGAAAGGCGACGTGGAAAGGTAGCTTATACATTTTCATAAAGCATTTCTTTCTGCTGTTTCTGTTTGGCCCAAATGTTTCAAAGTCTATCTCAGTTGATCCAGCAGCACCAGCTGTAGCATCAATAGGAGCCTGAGATTCCGTCCTAGGAAAGGCACCCAGCTTAAATCCACAGAGACATCATGGTGTAAAAGAAACTATTCGGGCTACAATTCCCCCAGGATGAAAGATGCTCTGATGCCGTGTGCCGAGAGGGTTGTTCACCGCCGTTGGCTCCCTCTGCTGCACAGGAGCCATTTAGCAGGCTTTTCATGTGGGAACTGCCTGAGCTTTAGCAAACAGCATGGGCCCAAACCCATTCATGCACGGCTTTGTGCCAGCCTCTGGAGAGAACAGCACAGGATTTCTGCTGACTAACTTGGTCTCTTCAAACTTCGCCCCCCCTCCAGAATATAAACGACTCCCTCTGCACAGCAGCAGCAGCAGCAGCAGTCGCCAAGAGCTATCATTTTTAAACGGTGTTCTAATTCCTATGGCAACCACTTATTTTATGTGCTTATTTATTTATTTAGCAGAACTTTAGCTTCCAGGCAGTGAATCACACACAATGCAAAAAGGCAGTTGCTAGGTGTGTAGGAGGGGAAGCGCATGTGTGAGATAGCTCTGAGACAGTGAGTTCATGATGGCTTTAAAAGCTATGGAAAGATTATATTTTGCCACCTGCCATTGCCCGGTATTCAAACGATATCTGTAATATTTGCCACCCAGCCAGCTATGGCTGAAAAATTTGATTCTACTAAAAGTCTTTCACTCTCTCTCTCTCTCTCTCTCTCTCTCTCTCTCTCTCACACACACACACACACACACACACACACACACACACACACACACACACACAGAAATACAATCTATATTTGGTTTAAGATTATGTTGTTGGCACGTTTTCTCCACATGCACGCTCCTCAGTCCTAACGAGTTCTATTGTGTAGTGGGTTTCAGTAGGCAAGGAGGAGACCAGCATAGTTACAATATTATTTATTGACTCAAAGTAGAACTGGAGAACTGCAGGCAATTGCCTGTAATTTATACTCTGAGCCCACAGGGCCTTAACCAATCACAATACTTGAAAAGCCCACCCAAATATGAATGTTCAAAGTTTCCCTCCAAAACAGTTGGAGTTAACAGTCAGGGTCATCTAAAAGGTTAGTTTCATTTTAGCTTCACAAACAGTTGGAGTTAAGTTAGTTTTACTTTAGCAGGGATTAACACAACTTTATATATATATTCAATACATAACAAGTTCCATGCACACAAACCAGTAATTTGCTTTCTTGACTTAGAAAGAAACTTGCTGATAAACCCATTGCAAACACGGGCATATCTTAAAAAAAACAAACCTCTGGGCTGCTACCACTTTTCTTACCTAATATGGGGAGGCAATGAAGAAAAGTCACTTTAATTTTCTATTTTGGAGTGGATCTGAATAGGAATAATGATGCTGAAGATCTAGAGAACTTTATTGATAGAGTGTCCATTACAGAACTCTCTGCTGCTGCTACTGTTGTTGCTGCTGCTGTTTGCAAGCTTTCCCGGATGTTTCTTCCATTTGACTTAGGGATTGGTGTCCTTTATTTTAGCTCTATCTTTCACCAAGACTCCAGGTTGCTCACATTTTCTCAGAGCAGCAGGATGATGTAACCTAGAACTAAGGAGCAACCTAGAATTAAGAAATTTCCTAACAATGAGAACAATTAATCAGTGGAATGGCTTGCCTTCAGAAGTTGTGGGTGCTCCATCACTGGAGGCTTTTAAGAATGGACAGCCATTTGTCCAAAACGATACAAGGTCTCCTGCCTGTGCAGGGGGTTGGACCTCCAAGGTCCCTTCTAACTCTATTATTCTGTTATTCTGATGTCCAGCTGACCTACCATTTCCCTTAAGCTGCCTTCTCAGCTAGTTGGCACTATAAGATGCAGAGAGGGCAAAAGTGAAGGCAAAGTAAATTTATTGGGGGGGGCTCGTTTCCTTTGTCTTCCCTCCCCATTTTGGCTTCTTGCACACACTGCCTCAGGCACATGTAATTGAATGTGAGGTGAACCTCCACAGTTTAATGACTCCTTTTACTGGCCAGGCATTAGAAACAGAGTTGACAGAGCAGTCAGCGAGGCCCCAAATTATTTCATTAATCGTGGTCCCTCCTGGGACAAGAGTGCTGCAGAGTGTGGAGGGATGGAAATTGCAATGTTCGCCCTGTCCCATCTCATCATTAGGATGCAGAAGAGGAGGACAACATGGAGGGGGTGTTTCTCTGATGAGTGAAAACAGGTCTCTTCCTCTGGGAGAAGAGCACATGCTTTCAGAAAGAAAATGATGGCTCTATTTTAAAAGACCCTTTGCTATATTTTAGAAATAAGTATATAGCTCTCTCTCTCTCTCTCTCTCTCTCTCTCTCTCTCTCTCTCTCTCTCTCCCTCCCTCCCTCCCTCCCTCCCTTCCACTTCCCCTCCTGGGTACTATATATATTTAAAATTCAAAATATCAAGGTATTCTTCTTATCAATTTCATGTCATGAGCAAAAAAAAATTAAAAGCTCAAAATTTGGGGCAAATGGCTGCCTTGGGAAGAAGTGGGGACACTTTTGGAGGGGGTCTTGAGGAGGCACAAAAGGTCCTGGGGTCTTCCGTTGTGCCCCTCCACATTTCAAGATGGGGTTTTTGTGATGCTTGGATCAGAATAATTCTATGGTCCTAGGAAAATAGGAATAAGTCCTTTGCTGGAATTCTGAGGGCAGAGAAATTGCTGCAAATCTTCACTGCCCATTGATTTTCCTCCTGCAATAGCCCTCAGCTACTTGCGACTTTTTCTTTCCTTGCCCTATCAGGAAAAGCACAAGGCTGGCTGGGATTCAGAGATACCAGGATTCATAAATTCCAATTTTGCCATGCATCTGAGTCATTTCAAATAAGTGACTCACTTTCAATCAAACCTAGAGGTTATTACAAGGATCAAAAAGTCTATCCTGAGCAACCTGAAGGAAAAGTGAAAGAATGGAATGCAAATAAAATGAACAAAATTCGAATGAGCCTGTCTAAGGGAAAGATCTATCCCCTTGCATATAATTGGCCAAATGTGTGTGTTTCTTTTATAATCAATTAAGTTATAATTAATTTTAATATGTTTACTTCAATATGCCACTGTACCTATATTTGCCTGGTTACTAAAACCTTTGATTAAAGGAAGATGTAAAACAGTTCAAGTTGTGACGGTTTTAAAATTCCATGAATTATTGCCCAAAGGAACATGCTCTGTCATTCCATTAACTGTTAACAATTTGCAATTAACTATAATAATTGATCTATAGTATTGTCTAGTCAGACGAAAGAGGTATTGAGGTATTTTTAACTATTGTGTTCATTGTTGTATAAGTGGCCGAGAGATAGTAGAAGTATGTCTACAATGCAATGGAGTATAGTTTAGATTAAACAGGTCTGAATTTGTATGTCAGTGCCAACATAGATTTGACAGAGCTGCTGATGGTTAAGAAGCTGGAGGGAACAAGGGTTTGATTCAGGAACAGGACAATTTTTCTGATATCCTCATTAACCACTCTCAGATACCTGTTTGGCATTGTGGAACAGAATAATTGACAATAACAAGATCCAGTGTAGTATAATGTTGGACTAGGAGTGGGGTGAGCCAAGTTCTAGTCCATTCAATAGACTGAGAGGTTAAGCACAGAAGACAAATTATTTGTGTAGGATCCAATCTGGGTCAGTCACCAGGACTAGTCTTCCAAGCTTTTGGATTCTTGCTAAAGCCCATCCTCAGGGAATTTCTCTCTTCTAGAAGGTGTGCTTTGGGCTATTCTATGTGTCGTATTTATGTGGAGTCTTCCTATTGATTGATTTGTGTGTTGCTGGACAGCTATTGGCTGTTGTTTCCTGCACACATTCCAGTAGAGACAAGTTCCCTGAGGATGGGCTCCAGCACGAGTCCAAAAGCTCGGAAGACTAAACCTCTAGTCCTGGTTACTGACCCAGGTTGGATTTTGCAACATTATCCTGGGACACATTTTTTTGCCTTCATTCATGAAATTCCTTGTGTGTCCAATCACTCTTGGCCAATAAAGTGTAGTGTGTTATATCTCAGTGATGGCTCTTGCTGAATGATTTTCGGCCAATCCTTCTTTCCAGCCCAACCCACTTCCAATGATTAGCTATTGATAGGAGTGTTCTTGTTTTATTCCAATAGAAGGGAGGACAAAGCTGTATAGTGCCCTGTCATAAATAGCCAAAATAATTACTTGGGTCTTATACAATTTGACTTAGGTAACGACCTGTAGAAGGATAGCACTGCCATTTCTGGACTATAAAAAATCTAGGTTACTCCTAGCTGAAAAGCAAAAGTTGAGTTTCCTTCACCTATTTATTGTCTTTTGTTTTTTTTTTGCAACCACAATATAGTTGCCCTAGAGAAGAGGCATTATTTATTATATTGTCCCTAACATCAAAACTTTGGGATGGCTCTCTTGTTTTGCATTCTTTGGAACTACCATCTCTTTAATTTGATTTTATTAAAAATACTATTCGGGGAATGCAAGCTATACAGTAATATATAACCTTTAGTTTTTAGATTCCAGATCCTAAGAAAGCAGTGATTGTTGCTGTTTGTTTTTATATTGCAGTAACCTAATATCAGCTTTTGAGATTCAAGAAGCTACAAATCAAAATGATGAACTAGGCAGAAATACTTTTTTTTAATTGTCAATGTTTTCATATTTTTGAGAGTCCTGCAATATTGTCAGCTGCAGAAACTTGGTGAGTGATTTTGAGCCAATTACTCTACTATAGCCAACCTAGCAAGTTTGTTGTTATTGGTTAAAATGAAGAGAGATCATGGTCTAACAACAGAATGATTGTCAGTGGCCTAACACTGTTTCAATAAGTTGGAATGTTCAGGAGAAACTTTTTATTTTTAAATGTATACTACTTCTCCAAGCAAATGCTGATTTTTCCATTTGGGGAGATGCACTGTTGGCTTTTTTCCTTCCTTGTTGACTGTGAATCCCAGATATTCAGTTATAACTGTAGCCATACTGTATAATTGTTGGTTTGTTTCTTGAGTAGTTGGTGCTTATATTTGATATTACAGTATTGGCATCTTTTAATGCTTGTTTCTTTGGGAGAAGTGTCAATAAAGTCAACCTTATTCTGCTGTTTTTGTGCTGTTCTAAATGCTCAGTTATTCTTTGTTTCAATTTCTCTTTTCTTTTAATTAAAAGGTTTTATTTTTTCTGAAGAGAAGGCAGAAGAGAGGGTGCCTGGTTTGGGAATGAAAATGATTCAATAGCTTTGCTGGCTTCCTCTACTGCTGACTCCCCCTGGTTTGCCTCTACAATCTGAGCTACTATACTACTGGGAAGACTTCAATTTCTTTTCCTGAATAAATATAGCGGTTATTCCAATTCTGCTTCTGTAAATACTGTATTTCATATTATAAATTGACATTGATCTGCTAGCCTCTGTTCTGTTATTTCTGATTCTGGATATTGTTCTTTCCAGACATGGTGCATTATTTTCAATTATCCTCTTCTTCTTGGATTTGATTTGTAATCACATATAATTATTTTCAATCTTTATATATTTATGACAGGTAAACACCTTTCCATCCCAGTTATTTAGATATAACAGCAGCCATACTGTATACTAGCAAGTTTGTTTCTTGGCAGTGAGCTGGCGCTTATATTTTATTTTATTTTATTTTTCCAATGTTAGTTCAGACTGTATTTTCTCCATGCTCCATCACTGTACATTAATGTCATTTTGGTACAACTGTGAGTATGGTTTTTATTTCATTATTCAGACATCCTGAGGTTCATATCATCAGCACTTGTAAGCAAAAGCAAAACATATAAATACCTTCTTATAGGAATGATGCATAGCTATATTATTTCAGCCATCTCACTCTTGGTTTTTTTCTGTTTTTTTTTAATGTGAGTGCATTTACAATGAATGGTGATAGCTCACTTAAAAGAAAATGTTAACAAAACATTTCTGAATAAAGCACAGGTAAATGACTTCAGAGAAACATACAAATTTCTAAGCATGGAAGTTTCACAGAAGGGAGATTGGAAATAGGACTTGTTTGCAAGTAAAAATTCTTATGAACATATCACAAGTAGTCCTCGATCTACGACCACAATTGAGCCCAAAATAAATGTTGCTAAGTGAGACATTTGTTCAGTGGGTTTGCCCCATTTTATGATCTTTCTTACCACAGTTGTTAAGTGAGTCACTGCAGTTGTTAAGTTAGTAACACAGCTGTTAAGTGAATCTGGCTTCCCCATTGACTTTGCTTGTCAGAAGGTCGCAAAAGGTAATCACATGACCCCGGGACACTGCCACCGTCATAAATATGAGTCAGTTGCCAACTGTCTGAATTTTGATCACATGACCATGGGGATGCTACAGTGGTCATAAGTGTGAAAAATGGTCATAAGTCACTTTTTTTCAGTGCCGTTGTAACTGAACATTCACTAAATAAATTGTTCTAAGTCAACGACTGCCTGTGCTTTTATTGTAGCTGAAATGCATTTATTTTATTTTGTTCATGGACTGAAAAAAGATACCTAAAGGTTATCATCTCACACTTTCAATATTTCAATATTCTTTATTGTGATATTTCATATCATATATATATATATTGGGGGGGGGAGGTTGTGTTAATGTGTTTTATCCCTGTGAGCTACTCTATTTGCTTTCAGAATCTACTCCATACTTACTTTGTGGCTGGCATTTATTTTAATCTTTCAGTTATTTTCATTGCTCCCATTACTTCCAATGGGTCTTCAGTGGGCACTGATTATCTTTGACTAGTATTCTAGTCATTCATTGAATTAGATCCCCTTTACAATAATGGGGACTTGGACTGAGGGATACCTACCGTGGTTAGCTTTTACACTAGAATCTCAATCTGTCATAATTGTCATAATACTACAGAATCAAAATTGGAGATGAGGAAGCTGCATCAGACAGAACAGCATCAATTGGAATTTAAGAAGATGCACCATCATCTTTGAAGATCACGAAGTACATTGTGATACTTAGGCAAGGTTTCTGAGTTTGGCTGCAACTGATACAGAGCGCTTTAGATGTTTCTGTTCAAATGACAATCACCTAAAGAGGGTTTGCAGTTGCCTTTGCTAGCACTAATGCTCACAAATGGTAAACCAAACGACCTTATACAGAACATAATTACTCCACAGAGAATTTCTGATACAAATAATTGGCACAAAGGCTTGAAGAAAGACTTTTTGTAAACATTTAATGAGGTTAAGCAGATCTTGGAGGAATCATTAGCCGCAACAAAGATTTGAGCCATGCTTTGCTCTAATGCAGGGGTGTCAAACTGCCAGCCCGCGGGCCGGACGCGTCACGAGGAAACCGCACCCACCTCATTGCCAGCAATGGGGAAAAAGTTCCGATATGTCATGTGACATCACGGGTTTGACATGTCTGCTCTAATGCATTACTGGAAAGCCCTGGGACACTCCACTTTTGAGGGGCAAAAGGAAGCAGCTGCATTACTTTATTCCACTCATAAAAAGTAGCTGATGACTAAGAGTCAATCAATCAATCAATCAGAATAGAGCTGGAAGGGATCTTTGAGGTCTTGTAGTCCAGCCCCCTCCTCAAGCAGGAGACCCTATACCATTCCAGACAAGTGACTGTCTAGTCTCTTCTTAAAAACCTCCAGTGATGGCACACTCACAACTTCTGAATTGAGGCCGTTCTGCTGGTTAATTGTCCTCACTGTTAGGAAGTTTCTACTTAGTTCCAGGTTGCTTCTCTCCTTGATTAGTTTCCATCCATTGTTTCTTGTCCTGCCTCCAGGTGCTTTGGTAAATAAGTTGACCCCCTCCTCTTTGTGGCAACCTTTCAAATACTGGAATACTGCTATCATGTCACCCCTAGTCCTTCTTTTCTCTAGACTAGCCAAACCCAAATCCTGCAACCGTTCTTCATATGTTTTAGTCTCCAGGCCTTTAATCATCTTAGTTGCTCTTCTTTGCACTTTTCCCAGGTGTGGCCTTACTAAGGCTTTATAAAGCTGTACTAATACTTCACATGTTTTTGATTCTATGCCTCTGTTTATACAACCAAGGATTGTATTAGCTTTTTTGGCGGCAGCTGCACACTGCTGGCTCATAGTGCATTGAAAGCTCATTTGAGGCATTCTAACCCAACCAGCTGTTTCACTGCATTGAGACAAAGTGATACATTTCTGCAAGGCTATGCACCTTATTGAGGCAGATTGGATGCAGTCCATTCAATTTTTTTAAAAAAAAAATATTGCATGTACAACTTTTTTGCATTTTATTTCATGTTTGGGTACACTCGTGTTGCTAAATGGGTGTTCTGTTTTCCCTTCAGAAACTGGTAAACAAAATCAGATCTTGGAAATCCTTGCAAATAATGCAAACTTTCATTATAAGTTCATTTGGATTGGCTCAGCAAGGAATCCCATAGACTGCCGTAATTGTTGTAAACTGAATCTAGATTTACTCTGCCTGCTCCTTGTAATTGCATCTTGGAGCTCATTGTGCTACAGTCATTAGGCCCTTGAAAATTAGGTTTCATTGCCAAGACAAATGATTGGCTTCTGATGGCCCAAGAAAGAGCCACAGGTAAGAAGAACAGAGTTGTTTCCATACCAGGCCAGATGTTAGCAGCAAACTCCAGTTAATAGACATTAGCACCAAAGCACTTTGGAACATGCTGGGGATTTTTTTCCTTCTATGGTCCCCCTTTACTTCTCATTTTAGTAGTTTGTGTTCTTGCTGAATGCTTACAATGGGAATTATTTTGGTTTGCTCAGAACATGAATAAAATATATATTTAAACTGAACATGCAGGTGATATGAATATGTCTAAAATGGAAGGGAGGGAGGGAGGGAGGGAGGGAAGGGGAAGGGAAAAAACTAGCTATCATGCAATATTGGCTGATGTAAGCACTTGGCTTTCTGAGTATCCCACATTCTTAAACTGATTCCTTTCCTGCAGTAAAGCTGCAAATCTGGTTTCCCCAACTAAAAATGTGTTTTAAAAGCAGTAACTCCATTGGATTCTGTAATGTACTCAGTTGTGTGAGGCAGCAGGTGCAGGGTGATGGCCACATGGCTGCTAAGGAGACAGAATGTCTGGGACCCGGGCAGACTTGCTATTTAGCATGGGAGAAATCCCCTGCAACTATTGGTTAAGATCAACCAAAGCTCCGTGTATAAAAGGGTGGAGCCAGTTTCGTTTTCTGTTCTGTCTGTGTCTGTTCTAATGAATAAATTTTGTTGTTGTTCAACTTCAGAGTGCTGCGAGGAACTGCCCGGGAAACCTCTAACGAGTGGCAGCACGTGGTAGACGAGAGACTTTGTCATGGCCAAGCTGGGTCGGCTAGCAGAGGTCAACGTTGCTCACCCGGAGCGGTGGAGCTCGTACATCGCCCGGGCCAAGAATTACTTCCGCATTAACAGAGTCACAGAAGATGAGCTGAAGGCCACCACGCTACTCTGTGTGTGTGGCCAAGCCGTCTTCGACATCACGGAAAACCTTGTGTCCCCAGTGCCATTAGAGACAGTGCCATATGGAGAGCTTAAAAAGATGCTCAAGGAGCACTTCGGACCAAAGCTGTCGGTCATCGCATGGCGGCATGCCTTCGAGCAGAGGGACCAGCGTCCAGGAGAGTCCGTCACAGAATTCATCGCAGCCCTCTGACAGGCAGCGAGGCCGTGTGAGTTCAAGGACTTAGAGGAACGGTTACGGGACCATTTGGTTTGCGGGCTACGCAGCAGAGAGCTTCAGCAGAAGATCTTCGTGAAGGAGACCGTCTCGTTCCAAGAAGCATTACAAGAGGTCATTGCAGAGGAAGCAGCCGGCGGAGCTGTAAGGGCCATGCGGCTCTCAAAGAATACTCCCCCATCACAGACCGTCCACCACGATGACATCGAACTTGAGGAAGAGGCCGAGCCGGACCAGGAAGTTGACCTGGTGCGACAAACACTGGTGAAAGGACTTCTGAGACTTCTTGACAAGGCAGATCCCTTCCCCAGGTGCATGGGGTGCGGGGGTCGGCACAAGCGAGCCGACTGCCGGTTCTGGACAGCTAATTGCCGAGCATGTGGCAAGCAAGGCCATATCGCTGTTGTTTGTTTAGGTTGTGGAAAAGAATGTTCCAAGAAAGAGTTGCCTCGGAAAGGTACCAGGGTACCCAGCCAAAACAGGGTGGGGTTCTGTGCCAGCAGGTGCGATGTCCATAGAACCAGGGGACACAAGTCTTTAAAGAAAAAGCTACAACTCGAAGTAAGGTTGCAAGGGGTCCCATTAAGGATGGAACTGGACACAGGGTCCGCCATGTCCATCATTTCCCAGAGCACCCTTAACAGGATCTGTGGGCAAAGCGGCCAACAGGTGAAAATTAGGCCATCAAATCTAATACTAATACTGAATATAGTGGTGGTCGATGGGGACAGGACAAGCCTGATCGGGCTTGATTGGTTCAAGGCTCTGGGAATTCTGGTAACCGAGCTGAACAGCGTGAAAACAGCCAGTTTGGAATAAATCTGCAAAGAATTTGCAGACGTGTTCACCACTGAACTGGGAGAGTATAAGGGGACACCAATTGCATTAAAGTTAGATCCTTCTATCGCACCAATTAGGATCAAGCCTCGTCAGGTGCCGTTTGCTCTGAAGCACAAAATTAATGCAGAATTGGATAAACTTTTGCAACAGGGCATCTTAGAGCCTGTGGACAGCAGTCCATGAGAAACCCCCATAGTGACGCCACTTAAGGCCAACGGTGAGGTCAGAATCTGCGCTGACTGTAAGTGCACGCTGAATAAAGCACTGCAGCAACACTCCTATCTTGTGCCAGTAGTCAGCCATATTCTGGCATCTCTACAAGGGGGTTGCATTTTCGCGAAACTTGATTTGGCCCAGGCCTATCAACAGTTGCCGGTGGATGACGCCACGGCAGAGGCACAAACTATTGTGACCCATCGGGGGGCTTTCAAGGTGCGGAGGCTACAGTTTGGCATTAACATAGCACCACGCATTTTCCAGAAGTCTCCGAGAACACTCGGAGACCTCCCAGGCATATGCCCGTACTTCGATGATGTCCTCATCACAGGGGAATCAGTAGAGAATCTAGCTGAGAGACTCAAGCCCGTGTTGCTGCGGTTTCGCAAAGCGGGCCTGAAACTCAGGAAAGATAAGTGTAAGATTGGGGTTACATCCACAGAGTTTCTGGGGTTTTGAATAGATGCGGAAGGCATACACCTGCTCAGTCTAAGCTGGAGGCGATCCAGCAAGCACCCAGTCCCAAAACAAAAACAGAACTCCAAGCGTTCTTGGGATTGTTGAACTTCTATCACGCATTCCTCCCCCACAAGGCAGCTGTGGCGGAGCCGTTACACTGGCTCCTAGACAAACAGGCTATTTGGGCATGGACGAGTGTTCACGAGAAGAGCTTTGCTGCGGTGAAAGCATTGCTTTCCTCAAATGCGGTGTTGGCTCATTTTAATGAGCGACTTCCTGTTAGCATAGCGTGCGACGCTTCCCTGTACAGGATTGGAGCTGTTTTAAGTCATCTTAAAATAGATGGGACTCAGGTCCCAATAGCATATTACTCCAGAACCCTGTCTGCCGCAGAGAGTAATTACATGCAGATAGATCGAGAAGCATTGGCAATCGTAGCGGGCATCAAGAAGTTCCATGACTTCTTGTATGGTCGCCGTATCATGGTCTTCACAGACCACAAGCCACTGCTGGGGCTGTTTACAACGGACAAGCAGACACCCCAAATAATATCTCCTAGGATGTTGAGATGGTCCATATTTCTCTCCGCATATGATTTTTGCATGATTCACAAACTGGGCAAAGAAATGGGCCATGCAGATGGCCTCAGTAGATTGCCCTTAAGAAACATAGAGCCTGATCTGGCACCAGAAAACCACATCCTGTCTATTCAGGATTTGCCTGAATCCCCTCTCCACGCAGGGGATGTAGCAGCTGAGACAGCTGCTGACAACACGTTGACACGCGTGTTGAACTGGGTGTTATCGGGATGGCTGGACATGTGTCCGGGCATGGAATTTCAGGGGTTTGGAGGTGAAAGGCAGAGCTATCCACTTCAAGGGGTGTATACTGTGGGGCAGTCAGGTAGTCATCCCAACCTCACTAAGGACTAGAGTCCTAGTATCTGTGCATGAGGGACATCCGGGAATAGTCCTGTGGTGGCCAGGGCTCGATAAGGAGATCGAAGCCCAGATCCAAGGATGTCACGTTTGCCAACAGTCCAGGCCAGAAATGCCCCAAGCTCCCATCCATAGGTGGGAAACAACACAGGATCCTTGGTCAAGGATCCATATCGACTACGCTGGCCCCTTTTCAGGGGCAACTCTTTCTTATTGTGGTGGACAGTCACTCTAAGTGGCTGGAGGTGGTTCCAGTGTCCGCTACCACTTCCACTATCACCATCAGGGTTCTGCGCCGCATTTTTGCCACTCATGGACTTCTGGACGTAATTGTCTCCGACAACGGAACTCAATTTACTTCCTTGGAGTTCCAGTCTTTTCTGCAGGCAAACCTCATCCACCATGCTACGTCAGTGCCATTCCACCCGGCGTCAAATGGTCAAGCAGAATGCATGGTGCGTACTACAAAAGATTCTTTGAAAAGAATCACGCACAGCAACTGGCATCACCGGTTGGCTGACTTTTTCCTGTGCCACTGCACCACTCCATGCACTTCTACGGGCAAAAGCCCTGCCAAGCTCCGATGGGGTCGCCGGCTTATCACTAAGCTGGATTGGTTACATCTGGACCGCGTTGCATCGCAAGTGTCCCAACCATGGGCACCAAGGCGGCTGAACATGGGCGATCCAGTTTGGGGCCGAAATTATGGCCCTGGTAATTTGTGGGTGGTGGCTGTGGTTTGTAGGGTCACCGGCCCTCTTTCCTATGAAGTGGCGTTGGAAGACGGTCGGGTGCTACGGCAGCATATCGACCAGCTTTGCTGGAGGTTGCAAAGCCACTCTTCCGCTCCTGGCTCTGCTCTGGGGGGGGGGAGGAAGCTCCTGAGAGTGATCGGGATGGTCAATAAGACCTTGAATATGGCTCATCGCAAATAGCAAATGAGGGGTTTGCCATCGAGGCAGCTCCTGACTCGGGCACTACGCGCATGGGACATTGTGCGAGATCAACTTTTCAAGCCTCTCCTCGGGGGGGGGGGGTTCACTTATTCGGGATACTACTCCCAACCATCTGCTCCACAGATCAGGGGAATACCACCCCTCTGGGGAACATCACCCCTTCGGGGAACACCACCCCTTTTCAGGGGAATACCACCCCTTCAGGGAACACCACCCTTCCGGGGAATTCCACTCCAAGTCGACATGCAGAGCTGGACCAACAGGACAGCCTGCATGCCCCAATCCCGACCATTTTAAACGGGTCCCCAAGTCCTGGTCTGCTGAGCCCGGTGGGCAAGCTTGCAGACCAGGCAACCGCGGCACTTCTGTGGAGATCAGTGCGACTCCGAGGGCCTCCCAAGTTCCTAAAGGAGTATGTGAGGGCTCTATCTGCACTAGCATAGCGTTCGGAGTTTTCGCTAGAATGGAGGTATTCTCAAAGGTACAAATGTACTTTTATTCAAGCTGGCATTGCCCAGCGTTGTTTTCAAAAGCCTCCATTACCTGCTTGGTTTTTT
The DNA here is from genome assembly GCA_023970755.1 of Azemiops feae. Lineage (NCBI taxonomy): Eukaryota > Metazoa > Chordata > Lepidosauria > Squamata > Viperidae > Azemiops > Azemiops feae. The sequence continues at coordinate 1,239,904 of JALGBA010000250.1, forward strand.
TTTCAAAGCTTTAATGAACAAAGGCAGGCGACACATCCTACAAGGTCGCAGGCTGGGCTAAGGTTAGTGGGAGTGAATGGATAGCCTCCATCTGGGGGCGGCATTACTAAAGCAACCTAAAAAATAAAAGGGGGTACAATATGCTCCTCACTAAGGGGGGAGGGGTGTAATGTACTCAGTTGTGTGAGGCAGCAGGTGCAGGGCGATGGCCACGTGGCTGCTAAGGAGACAGAATGTCTGAGGCCCGGGCAGACTTGCTATTTAGCGCGGGAGAAATCCCCTGCAACTATTGGTTAAGATCAACCAAAGCTCCGTTTATAAAAGGGTGGAGCCAGTTTCGTTTTCTGTTCTATCTGTGTCTGTTCTAATGAATAAACTTTGTTGTTGTTCAACTTCGTCTCTTCAATGTCTACCAAATTGAAGACAGAACAGATTCAATTCCCTTCCTTGTTGATTTCCCCCATCCAGCTGCTATAGTTTCTATGCTGAATCCAAGGGCTCTGCTGAAGAGAAGCTTGTTGATAGCCTGATGGTTGTTATGAGAATGATATAACTTTGCCATTGTCTTTCATGTAATACTGATACATCCTCTCAATTTTCAATGCACTGTGCTATTTTTAAAGGCTCTTCCAAAAAAAGATTTGGTTTTTTTTCCCCAAATATAAAAGAGAATAGGGTTTTTTCACATTCCAAACTTTACCTCAGGGGTCTTCAAACGTGGCCCTTTTATGACTTGTGGACTTCAACTCCCAGAATTCCTCAGCCAGCATGCCTGACTGAGGAATTCTGGGAGTTGAAGTCCACAAGTCATAAAAGTGCCAGGTTTGAAGACCCCTGCTTTACCTTATGAAGTCAGCAAATCATGGGCATCCCCAGGAACAGGAAAGGATAGAAGGGACCAGGAGAGGTCCGAGTTACACAGCATTGTATCATTGCAACAACACAAGCCCTGTTCCTTTTCTATATGAGTTGTGAACTTGCCCCTACATCCCAAAGAAGGGCTTTGAAAAGCTAATAAAATCAATGAGAGCCTGAGGATGCTGCTGCAGTAAACCCAAAAGCTTTCTCTGTTAGTCATGTTTAATTAAATACAATACTTGTATTTTCAAAAGTAACATAAAGGAATGGATTCAAATATGCCCTTGTACTCAGAATTATAGATCCATGTAATATTCTACCAGCTAACATATTATAGCTACGCTTATGTAACCTTTTTGTCCCAACCTTGGGGAAAAAAATACTGAAAGCCATTTTGCAGAAGTCAAAAATTACACATGCTTCACAGACTTATATCAACACCATGCTCCTCCTTTTCCTGATTCAAACTGCCACCACACGAAGTTGTTGTAGAAAAAATAGTAGGAGGAAGGAATATTCGTTCACCACCTTGATTTACTTCTGTAGTAATAAAAGTGAGATAAAAATCAAATAAATAAATATGACCATTGATTTGAATACAAACTGGATTGGCTTCCTTATTCGTTTTATTTTGGGGGGGGGAGAGAAAGGAGGAGGGACCAACAATAAAGCCAATATGATGCCTGCTTAGCTTCTCTGAAGAAACCTATTGGGACAAAAGAGAAGCCATTTTTACTTACAGTCAGAATGTTTGCCTTTTGCTTCCTCTCTTCTCTGCTGAAAAATACTAAGAGCAGGAAGGAATAATAAAATGGGATAGTACAAAAATAAGAGCAAACCCCACTCCCTTTTAGTACTGATGATGTTACCTAGCTTGATAATGAAATGTCTGCAAGAAAATCACAAAGCTCAGAGAGCACCAAAGACCCCACTGTATAGAATATCTGTTTTTCCTTTTGCTTCTGCATCCAACTGACTGAATATCCCAGTAGCACACCAGACAATAGAATAATAGAATATTGTGTTCCCATAGCTTGAATCAAGCCTTGTTTTTCAAAGTAGCCTGTGATCTCTTCCCACTAGCAACGTATAATATCTTCTAGCATATTTTATTTATCTGTTTATTTATTTGATTGTCACATTTTTATCCTGCCACTACCCATCATTAGGTCCAATAAAACAGTAATGAGCACAGGCTTTATATCAATGTTGGCTGGGTAATGCATTGAAGTTGCTATCTATTAAAAACCCCATTGCTGGAGGCTTTTAAGAAGAGACTGGACAGCCACCTGACTGAAATGGTATAGGGCACAGGTCGGCAACCCACGGCTCTGGAGCTGCATGTGGCTTTTTCAGCCTTCTACTGTGGCTCCAGTCCTCCTCCGCCATTTGCAGAGAGAGAGACAGAGACAGAGAGAGGCACTTGCGCTTTGCTTTGCTTTGCTTTGCTTTGCTTTGCTTTGCTTTGCTTTGCTTTGCTTTGCTTTGCTTTGCTTTGCTTTGCTTTGCTTTGCTTTGCTTTGCTTTGCTTTGCTTTGCTTTGCTTTGCTTCTCTCTCTCTCCCCAGGCTCTTGATTGGCCCCGGATCCCAGGCTAGACATTGGGAGTGAGCCCTGCCTGCTCCGTCCACTGCCTATAAAGGTAAAGGTAAAGGTAAAAAAGGATATACAGTATGCAGTGTTATTTTAGATGTCAAAAGGGTTTTGTGGTTCCCAGTGTTTTCTTTTCTGTGGGAAACGGGTCCAAGTGGCTCTTTGAGTGTTTAAGGTTGCTGACCTCTGGTATAGGGTCTCCTGCTCATGAGGGGGGTTGGACTAGAAGAACTCCAATGTCCCTTCCAACTCTGTTATTCTATGTTCTATTGGGGAGAAGTCAGTGAGATCAGGTAAATATAAGAGCTGACATTTGTCACACAGGTATCCATTAGAAACCACAATATCATATATACCATCACACAAATGACAGGATTCATGCAGCTTCTGTCAGCTGCACATGATCCAACAGATGCAAAAATCATAACATTCGTTTAGACAAAGACATAATGGGAAAAAATGTAGATAAAAAAAGAAAAAGTTAAATAATCCTCACAGAACACTGTTGAGAGTGCTATATGAACTCCCCTTGCAGAGATGACCGGGACCAGAAATCACTTCCATTGGTTTCATCTGCAGATTTCAGCTGAGCTAGTGCTGCCTCCTTTGTCAAGCCCCATCTTTCCCACTCAGTGATCCCTCACAAGAAGAAAAAGCTAGTTTGTGAAAGTGGCCCAGAAAGCTTACTTTAATTCAAAATGTTATTCGTTTTCTTTCTTTGGTTTACAGAGGAACCCATCCCATTTTCTTCTAAAATAACTCTGAAACTGTCAAGCAAGCAATTACTGACAATTGCAGATCTTTGGAAGGGAAAAAAAAATTACCTCCCTTAAAAGCAGATAGATCCAGAGAAGCTGTTGCGAAAACATCAGTAGGAAACTGCTCTGTTTATTTCTGAAAAACTGCACGGCAAAGACTGAGCTAAGGGCTCAGTGTGGTCCTGGAAAAGTAATTGTCAACATTTCTTGATCTGAAGAAAGTGGTAAAGTCGTGTTCGTCTGATCACAAGTACAGTATATTCAGTTGTATTAATGAGTTAAGAAAAGTAACAATATTAGTTACCCCTGTAATGTATTTAATGTATAGGTAAATCTTCATGCTCCTAAAAATGCTGTGTCTTCTCCTTTATTTTCCTAAGTGATTTCTCCTGGAACCTATATTGCTTTTGAGAAGAGGTGTTGAGATTTGTTTTTGTTATGTGGCATTCACAAAACATTGGGAATCCAACCCTAGACTTATTTCCTTCAGTGAAGTTCATACTGAAATTTCTGGTTCTTACTTTGAAGGAACCATGTTTATCTGAATTAAATAAACTTTGATTCATCCTTCAGCTAAAATAAGACTAGAATCTTATGGTCCCTGGTAGCAGAGTAAGCTTCAATGCATCTAACAGAACTTATAGTTAAAGACATATGTTAGTCAATATGGAATATACTGTATTCATTAAAAAGTCACATTATTTATAAGAAAAATGGCAAGTATATATAGAGGCAAAGGTATAGAGTTACTCTTTTCACCCATTTAGGCAGCATCCAGATGTAAAAATGTAATCAATCCCATAATTTAGTTGTACTAAGTTCACCAAAATCACAGGACTTGATGGTTTATTTTATTAAGTTCTTCATTCAATCTTGTGTTCATTACAAAAGTACTTTGAAGTAATTTTCTAAGTAAAATGTCTAAGCATCTAGTGAGTTATTTTAACACAAAGGTGAGTAACATTTTTCCAGCCAGAGGCTGAAATCCTCTTCTAAAAAATGTTGTCCTGCAGGGGAGCATTATGATATCATTGGAATGAGTGGAGACTATATTTCTGGTCCTTTGGGGCAGAGAAGGGGGTTAAGTGATCAGTTTATCACTTAACCCCATTCTCTATCTCAAAGGACCAGAAACACAACTCAGGGCAGATAATAATAGCAAGACAACAACAAACAGAAAATGCTGCCTCTGCAAAGTAGCCAAAGAAACAGTTTCTTCGCTGCTGCAAGCAGATCGCATAGAATGACACAACAAAGTAGCAACAAGGGTGCATTGGAATATCTGCAAGAAATAGCATTTGCCTGCAAGCAAGAACTGGTGGGGCCACAAAATAGACAAAGTAATAGAAAACGAAGAAGCTAAAGTGCTTTGGGACTTTAGAATTCAAACAATTATCTTAACGGATTTAACAATTGTCGACAAGAAAGACAAAAAAGTCTGGATAGTGGACATTGCAATACCCAGATATAGCAGAATAGAAGAATGGGGGCAGGGGGATCACAAAATACAAAGACCTACAGATAGAAGTAGAACATCTGTAGGCAAAGAAAGAAAAAATAATACAACAGTAATTGTAAGTCAATTGCGAAAGGCAGCTTTATCAGGATCAGCTTATACCCTGCAATATCTTTAACACCATGAAAGAACAACATCTGCCTGTTCCAGGACATGGTGGACAAAAATGCCAAATCCAATCTAAACATCTGAATGAGTGTGTGACAAACCATAATGATCATTCTTATTAATAATGACTCATTATCACCTTTATTATTTGTCATTGCTATGTTCTGGCTTTCGGTGATCTTGGCTATCAAACAGCAAAGAGTGCTAATAAAATCTCACTTTCCCACTTTTCACAATGTATCCAGATCTGAAAACCAAAGTTGAAAGATTATGAATAAACCAGTCATGGTGGTCCCAGTGCTTTGGGCATGCTGGTTGCTACACCAAACCATCTTGGACTGCATCGGTATGATAATAAATAATAACATTTATACATTGATAAAATTTCCATCTGTCAATTACAACAGATTACACTGCTTGGATCCACACATATGCTACATCAATTCATTAGGACATCTGAGATTTTTGGGAAGAATTTGATGCATATGAAGGTCAACGCTAGTTAAAAAACTGACAACTGGGATGTCACAGTTTTGTGTAAATAATCATGATAATGACTAATTGGTGCCTCAACCATTGTTTTAAAAGACATCGAACCGTAAAATCACTGGGCTCCAGCCTCACCCTATACTTCCTTGCTTTGAGGAAGATAGATAGCAATGGTCAACATATAGGAATTGCCACAGCATATGGAAGATTGTGACTTGAAGTGTACAAGCAAATGGTAAATATCATGGTTTGAGGGATAACATTTTCAAAATAAAAACAGGTATGCTATGCAGGTAAATGAACAATGAAGTAACAGATTTGAATGTAGTGGACTGATCCAATGAAGTGGATGAGCTCATCCCCAAAAATGAAAGTTTATTTTTGAATGAAAGTTTAATTATGAATGCTTATGCTAAAACGTATTTTAGAAAGTATGAGTTGGAGTCATCTATGTTTTTTGCGGATGTATTTAAATCCATAGGATGATGACATTGTCAGTTAAGTGATAATAGAAGAAACAAATGAGTTTTGAGGAAAAAAAGCATGTAGCATAATGAGTGAGTGAGTGATGTTAGTGAATAAATGAATGAAACAATATATTCTATGAGTGATGTGAATGGACACATGGAACAGTTTTTATTTTTAATGAAAGAATGAGATACAGAGAAGAATATGAGATGTTCTGATTTTGGACTGGTCATTAATTGATACTATTAGGAGTAATCCTTAGAAATAAAATGTACTTGCAAGAAAAGGAAAAATTGAAAGAAATTAGAATGAAAATGGAATGACTGCAAAATGAATATTTAAGAAATGTGTACAGGAATGTTTGTAGCACGTTAAACAACAGAATTTAAGTAAATGCTAGAAATGTTAGTTTATAGAAAAAGAATGGACATTTCCATTCTTTTTCTATAAACTAGCATTTCTAGCCTTTACTTAAAGTCATAAATACTGAAGGTTTAGACTGTAACTAGAGGAATATTAAATTAAATGTAGTTCCTTCTAGAATAGTTGATAACTATTTGTTTAACGTGTCTATGAATACTGGTTCTGGGCCCAATTATTAGAAGAATGCTATCATTTTCTTCTGTAAAAATATAGTATATGTAAAATAAAAATAACCTTATAAAGTTAGCAAGAATGAATACATAAACTATATCAGAATTGGTTTAAATGTTCCTGGGTATGCATTTGGCAGAGTTCTGATTAAAAGTCACAAGAGGTGGGAAGTCCAGGGTGATATTATGCTCAGCAGGAGATATTCAAACCAGATTTTTGGTATTCAGCAAGTCATAGAGAAATGTATGAATGTGAGAAAGAACATTTACTGACTTACAAGGTTCTATTATTATAGCCAATCTCAGTACAGGTAGTCCTCGACTTACGACCTCAACTGAGCTCAAGATTTTTGTTGTTAAGTGAGACATTTTTTCAGTGAGTTTTGCCCCATTTTATGACCTTTCTTGCCACAGTTAAGTGAATCACTGCAGTTCATAATTTAGTAACCCAGCTATTAAGTGAATCTGGCTTCCCCATTGACTTTGCTGGTCAAAAAGTCGCAAAAGATGATCACATGATCTTGGGACAGAGGAATGGTTGTAAGTATGAACCAGTTGCCAAGCATCTGAATTCTGATCACATGATCATGGGGATGCTACCAAGGTCGTAACTGTGAAAAATGGTCACAAGTCACTTTTTTTCAGTGCCGTTGTAACTTTGAACGGTCACTAAATGAACTGTTGTAAGTCGAGGACTACCTATTGTGGGAAGAAAAGTCTTCATCCTGGTTCATCCAAGCCGGGAATAAATAAAACAACATGGCGACTGCTTTGGGAAGAAGGTTACAGTTTATTGAAGAGCCACAAAAATGGTTCTTGCAAGAAGTAGGAGAAATCAAAGAGAAGGACTGAGCACATGTGGAGTAGGTTTTTATACCCTCTGAAAGCCTTTTGTTTGGAAGTTTCCTGTTCCTGTGGCATGAACTTGGAGGCTATTTCCTGTGTCACGTATTCTGACCTGAGTTTAGGTGTGCCTCTCTGGTATTCTTGATGGTAATGGGTTAGTCCTATTATGTCCTGTCACAGGTGGGGTATGCAGATTTTAGGTCTTTTGTCTTCTTGATTTCCTAGCTGGCTCCAGCTTTCTGATGGTTACATCTGCATTTGTATAGGGCTGGGTCCTACTTGGGACAGAGATTTGGTGGCAGGGTTGGCTTCTGCTTTTAAAAATCCTTTTGAGAAAATATATTTTTCTGCCCTTTTAATATTTCCTTCTCTGAGGGGCTGACTTCCCACAATCCCCGCTTTGTGCCTTAAGTGTGACACACTTATTGGCACAAGATTAAAATTGATCTGGTCAGGGAGACTTGGTAAACAAGCTTTAAACTGTTAAGCCAAAAAAGTAAGAAGGGGGAAAGACACTAATGGAGGCAAGCAGAAAAAGATCCCTTCAGTGGCTCCCAAAAGGTTCTAAAAGTCAGGGCAAAAGTTCTAAAAGTCAGGGCAAAAGTTTTGTTAGGTGGAAAAGAAATTTACAGTGTCCAATATTCTCTGCCAATCATTTTCAAATGTTGGATGTCACCTTTAGCTTCCAGTCAGGTTTGCACATCCCTCCCAAAATTCTTCACAGCCATGGTTTGCCTCAGTACATAACCACAGACTGCCCATTTTCAGGGTTTGGTTCCTGCCTTAGCTCTTAGTTCAGTGCATCCAGGTTTGTAATGTTCAATTGAGGCTAGCCATGCAAGCCAGGCTATTAATTTTTTTCTTAAATTGCACATAGTGAGCTCTAGGACTCCCAATCTGAGTCCACCAGTGCAAGATATTCAAGGCTGAGGTTTGGGGATCTGTTTCCTGCTACTTCCTTTGTCAGGAAGTATGAATTGCAAATCACCTGAGGGGGCCTGGTTCCCTCCCCCTTGGAATTTGTTGGAAGTTGTTCCTACAAAGCTTTTGATGCAATAGAGCAAAAATCTGCCTGGGCAACTTTACTAAGGTAGGTGGAAGACACTCAGTGTGATTATGAATGGTGTGTGCGTGTGTATGTGTGTGTGTGCAGCTACTAATACAAACAGGCAATACAAATATTCTGGATAAATTTTCCCTCCCACCAGATAGAAGTCCAAGGTGTTCAGTACTTGCTGTGCCAACTATTCCCAAATGCCATCTCTCTATTAATACATTCAACTGGCTTGTTACAATACAAATGGGCAAGAAAGAAAAACTTTACAATGAGTTTCCACCCTCCCTCCATAGTCTTCTTCTGAGGCTTCACATGGGGACCAATGGTTCCAGGATTCCTTCTTTCTGCAGCTCTTACAGGCATCTGGGGGAATGGTAGGACTTGGGAAGATGTTCCACTCAGGTTGCATGGTGGCTTTTTTTTTTAGTGGATGGCTGGATTCAAAACCCAATTCCATGACTCAAATGGATGGAGGCAGCGTCTGGGTCAGTGTGCTCTGTTTCCAAAGGTTGGGGGGGTCATTGATGCAGGGCTGAAAGACATGAGAATAAGATTCTGCCCCCCCCCCTTTCTGGGTGAACTCTCCCTGGAGAGGCAGACAAAAGGTATGGAGAACAAAGGACAAGAAAAAAAGGGGGGGGGTAACTTGCAGGCAGTTTGAAAAGACATTAATATTGCAGTGGTCAAAGAAACAGATAGGCAGACAAAATGAGGACATTCACAGATGAGGACAGGAAAAACCTGGATTCTGGTAAGAGAACAACAAAATGAATGTTTCACTTTTGAACTTGAACATTTGCAACATGTTAAAGACTTCAACTTGGAAAAAAAGAATGCTAGGCAGCTTGAGAATGCTGAAAGAATATTTTAAGGTGTGCAATTTTCCAGGGGCAGGAGAATCTACCTTTAACATTTATTCCAAAATAAACCACATTGTTTTAGAGATTGAAAAATGCTTATATGTTTCAGGATTAGCTTCATAGTAGTTTCACCAATTAGTGATAGGATAAGAAAAGTAACTTAAGAAAATTATTTCCCCACACAAGCAGACTTGAGCTTCAAAAGGCTCTTGTAGCTAGACACACATTTTTCTCAGGAAAAGGATAGATAGATTAAACCCATTTAGAACACAAACCCATTTACAACACATTGCAGAATGATTTCCAGAGCTTTGGGGCAGGAACCCAGCAGGCAGGACACCCCCTCCTCACCCCAAAGAGAAAATACCTAGGCAAATACAGGAAGAACCCAATACAAACTAGTCTGGTTCAGCGGCAGCTTAAGGCTAAATAAACAAACACTTAACACACACTGGCTATAAGGAATGCAGAACTGGCTAACAGCAATTAGAATTGACAGAATTAGAATAGAAACACCAAAAGGTACACAACAATAAAATAATTTAACACTGGATCCCCTCTGGAATAAAAATTAACACCTTTTAGACAGAATTGAGAAGAAAATTAACCCAACAACAGACACTGATAAAAAAAAATCAAAAACGACAATTTTGGAAACAATGAACTCATGTTTGAGGACCATTCTGTTTAGCTAGCTGGGGATTCATGCTGAATGGTCATAATGTCTGTAGCTGGTCCAATGAAACAATGTACAAAAGAAACGGTTTGCATCTATCAAAGAAAGGGACTGAGTTACTTGGCAATAAACTCACAGATTTTCTGGAGGAATATTTAAACTAAACAAGGGACAGTGAGTTAATTGATACAGAACATCCCTGTCCCCGGCAATCAAAAAAATTACAGGGTTAGCAGTGCAAGTAACATACATGTGGGTGTGTACAAGAATATCAACCTTGCTATCAAGCAAAATCAAGCTTTTAATAGCGAGTGTCACACAAAGTGCACTAACCAAACAGGTGGTAAGAAAATAGGGAAACTCCGGCACCACATAGGTGTCAGTCATAAAGGACTCAAATGTCTATACACCAATGCACAGAGTATGAACAGTAAACAAGATGAACTAGAAATTCAGGTAAATGAGGCAGATATGATATAGTTGCCATTATGGAAACATGGTGGGATAAAACCCACAAATGGAACACTCAGCTAGAGGGATTTGAATTATTTAAGAGAAACAGACCAAATAAAAGAGGAGGTGGAGTTGCTCTATATATAAGAAATAACTACATCTCTACAGAAATAGAGTACAACAATGATAATGGGGGACTTTAATTACCCTGACATCAACTGGGAGACAAAGTCTGCACCAAGTGGAAGATCACACAGATTCCTGACAAACCTAGCAGACAACTTTGTCTCCCAAAAGTAGAGAAGGGAACTAGGGGATTAGCCATATTGGATCTAATTCTCAACAAAGGCAAAATGATAGAAGGTGTGGAAGCCACAGGAACCTTGGGGGGGGGGTGATCATGCAATATTGGAATTCAACATTATGGAAGCACAAGCAATAGAACACAGTCAAACTAGAGTCTTGGACTTTAAGAGAGCTAATTTCAATAAACTTAGACAGGGCTTGGGAAGGATTCCATGGATGAGAATTCTCAAGGGGAAAACAAGAAGCTTGGGGAAATTTTTTTAAAAAATAAATAAATAAATAAATAACCCAGTCTAGCACAATACTAACAAAGAAGAAAAATAATAGCTCTCAAAAGAAACCAGCATGGCTGCATAAAGAACACTCTGATAAATTGAAAGATAAAAAGGACAAGTACAAAAAGTGGAAAGAGGGGGACATAACTAAAGCAGAATATTAGCAAATAGTCCAAGCCTGCAAAGATGAGGTGAGGAAAGCTAAGGCTCAAAATGAACTAAGGCTTATGACCAAAGTCAAAAATAATAATAAAAAACTTCTTTCAACATGTAAAAACAAGAAAAAAAAGTTAAGGAAATGATTGGTCCATTAGTGGGGAAAGTGGCAAGAAGGTGACAAGCAACAGGGAGAAAACAGAACTATTTAATTCATTATTTTTTTGCATCTGTCTTTACACAAAGAAGAAAAAAAAACAGTCCAACTTATCAAAAACAGTACCATAAAAAATAGATTAGAAACACAAGTTAAGATAGGAAAGAAAATGGTAAGTGAGCACGTGTCTAGCCTAGAAGAGTTCAAATCACCAGGATCAGATGGATTACACCTCAAGGTTCTCAAGGAACTGGCAGATGTGATCTCAGAACCACTGAACTATATTTTTCAAAGATCGTGGAGCACAGGGGAACTACCAGAGGACTGGAAAAGACCTGATGTAGTTTCCCTCTTCAAAAAAAAAAGAAAAAGAAAAAATAGATCCAGGAAACTACAAACCCATCAGCCTGACCTCAATATCTGGGAAGATTCTGGAAAAGATAATCAAACAAGAATCAGCAAACACCTAGAGGCAAACAAAGTCATTACTAAAAGCCAACATGGGTTTGTCAAAACAGATCATGCTAGACACATCTTACTGCATTCTTTGATCAAGTGACAAAATTAGTGGACCAGAGGAATGCTGTGGATATAATTTTCTTGGACTTTAGTAAGGCATTTGATAAAGTTCGTATAGGGTTTCCTGCCTGAGCAGGGGGTTGGACTAGATGACCTCCAGGGTCCCTTCCAACTTTATTATATATTATTAAATGCAAGAGTGAAAGCTTTCTAGCAGATGAACTTAAAACATCCCCTCCTGCTAACTTTGGGCTGTTCTTAAGAGTACACAGAGAGAAAGGGGAAAAGAAAAAAACAAACAAACAAACACATTTCTCTTCACTCTGTTTGTTGGCCAGACAAACAGAGTGAGGTATTTCCTTTTTGTGGCTTATTTTAAGCAGAATTTCTAGCAGAATTTAAAATTCTTTTCTCTTTGGATTTGAAACAGTTAATAGTCACATTTACCTCACACACAAAGACTTTGACAAACATATATACACAAAGACAAGGAAAACAGAAAAAGAAACAGAAGTCTTAGTTTTACACATCCTAGTCATTCCCACCATAAATTTCAACTCAAGTTAGGGAAGGCTTAAATCTTAAACATACCACGTGGTTGCATAGAGAGAGAGAGAGAGAGAAAGAAAAAAAGAGAACCACTATTTCTTACACTTTAATTTCCTTTTAAGTACCTTTATTTAGCCAAATTGGTTTCCAAGCAAAGCCCTAGCAAAGCCCATTCTTCACAAATCTGTCTTGCTCGCTTCTTTTTCATTCCATCCAGGACAGGCACTTGCCTCTTATCCCACACCTCGAGCAAAACTCCAATAAGTGTCCTAATTCCAACCCTCGAACTGCAGCTACCCATGTTCCCCTTCCGATGTGGGGTTCAATCTGACTCAGTCGGGTTCTCTCCTGGCAGCACTTCCCAGCTGCTCATAGCGACAACAACCCTGCCGCCCCGCCTCAGTTTTTGGGCACTAAAAAATTGCCCAGGAAGACTCCATTTCCCTAACTAATAACTAATCATGGAGTAAGGGACCTTCCAGGAGTTAGGGAACTCTCTGCTGTCACTTTGCGGACCTCAAAAATAAATTGTCCAAGGAGGACCTGCCACACAGGTACCCGGCCTCCGTTTCCACCCCGCCAGCAGTTTTCAGACTTAGGAGAAGTCTGGGAAGACCTGTGCTTTGTGCACTAGTACCGGCACTTCCTACAGATGAGCTTTGCTTACAGGGCCTTACCAGCTAGTTGCCCAAATCCAATTTTCTTTTCTTCCTCCACCTCTCTTTTTTGTCGTCCTTTTCTGGACACACCCAGTAGTGGGATTCAGCCAGTTCGCACCAGTTTGGCAGAACCAGTAGCTAATTTTTTGTTGCCCAGGCCCAGAACGGACTTCCGGAAGCGGCATCCACACAGAGAACTGGTTGTTCACATATTTGAATCCCACCACTGGACACACCTATCCTTTTCCTGTGGGAATGGTTCTGACCCACTTTCTGAAATGAAGTTGCATCATTAGTCTACTCTATCCTGGCATCGCTGATACCTTTTGTGTATCAGGCAGAGAAAGCATCCCCATCACCTTCCTTTTTTAAAGGAAGATGCGAGCCTTTCTCCTTTCAAAGCCATGCTTCCTCTGTATAAACAATGATGTGCTATCCTAGACTAGTGGGATGTAATAGAAAGAATGATAGATAGGAACTAAAAATCCCAAACTCCCTCAGTGTGAAGCTCATCAGTCATGCTAGATTTTCTGTAATCTATTGATTGAAATGACCATATAGGAACTGTTTGAAGATCCAATGGAATAGCTTCCAAGTTCCTTCTGTGGGAAGAAAAGTCTTCATCCTGGTTCATCCAAGCCGGGAATAAATAAAACAACATGGCGACTGCTTTGGGAAGAAGGTTACAGTTTATTGAAGAGCCAGAAAGATGGTTCTTGCAGGAAGTAGGAGAAATCAAAGAGAAGGACTGAGCACATGTGGAGTAGGTTTTTATACCCTCTGAAAGCCTTTTGTTTGGAAGTTTCCTGTTCCTGTGGCATGAACTTGGAGGCTATTTCCTGTGTCACGTATTCTGACCTGAGTTTAGGTGTGCCTCTCTGGTATTCTTGATGGTAAAGGGTTAGTCCTATTATGTCCCATCTCAGGTGGGGTATGCAGATTTTAGGTCTTTTGTCTTCTTGATTTCCTAGCTGGCTCCAGCTTTCTGATGGTTACATCTGCATTTGTATAGGGCTGGCTCCTGCTTGGGACAGAGATTTGGTGGCAGGGTTGGCTTCTGCTTTTAAAAATCCTTTTGAGGAAATATATTTTTCTGCCCTTTTAATATTTCCTTCTCTGAGGGGCTGACTTCCCACACTATAAAAGTAGTTTTAGCCTTTCTGTAGAGTGGATTTCATGGTCTGCTTTATCAAGTGGGCTGACATTGATATTTCAAGTCTCATTGTGCTTTGCCTCCTTTTTCTTATAGTTCGGTGAATTAGAGAGATATCTGTCTGAGCCACTTCTGAATGTTGTGAACATCCTGGACTTAAAAAATGCTTCAACCTCCTTTACCTAGGCAGCGGATTCTGCATATCTCCAAAAAAGTCATCTTCTTTACTCTCTCTAGATACTTAAGACATACCTGTGGATAGGTATGCATAAGAAGACATAGCTTCAGAATGAATAGGTACTGAATAGGTGAACAGGTGAACTGAATACAAAGGTGAGTGATCAGAACAAAAATACATTGAAATGGCTTGTTCTTAGAGAGGGAATGAATGAGAATCTAACTAAGACAAATACACAAAGGATGAGTGAACAAGTTTGAGAGGAAGAAGTTATAATTGGAAGAAGCTAAGCAGATGTTTAAAAAGAAAGAGACGAGAAGTTTAATAAAGAAAAGCAATGTATAAAGTGGAATGTGAATATGAGGGCTGTGGTCACACAGTGGTTAGAATGCAGTATTGCAGGCTGACTCTGCCTTCCACTGCCAGGAGTTCGATCCTGACCGGCTCAGGGTTGACTCAGCCTTTCATCCTTCCGAGTCTGGTAAAATGAGGATCCACATTGTTGGGGGCAATAGGCTGACTCTGTAAACCACTCAGAGAGGGCTGTAAAGCACTGTGAAGCAATATGTAAGTCTAAGTGCTATTGCTATCGCTATGATGGCAGCAAGGATATCTTGAAATAATAGATAGGTATGGGCATGCATCATGAATGGTATGGCAAACTACATTTGCTTCATCTCACTTCCTTTTCTCAGAAATTAGAATGGAATGATGGGTACATATATATGCATTGTGCATGAGATAGTCACATGGATCAAGTTTATAAATTACTTGCAACCACCTGTTCAAGATGTAAGGATGCAGCCTTGGCAAAGAAACAGCACCAATACAGGACAACAGTACTCAGTCCCTATGACCTCTGACTCTTGTTAAATATCCTCTTCCAATAGAGCTCCTTCGGGTAACTCCAGTTCTTGTGAATATGCTGGTCAATTCAGAAACGCTTGAACATTCAATTACAATTGAATCTATGAAACTCATTAAGCCTTGAATAGGTTCTGCAGTTCAAATTTGCAAAGAAAAAGGCAACCATTCAGATTTGAATGTACTGTTAGGTAGTGAAGAACAGAACTGATATTTGAATTCTGGATCCAATGTATTTGAGTCGGGAGGAGGCAAATGCTGTATGCAGAAGTGAGAAATCAGACATTGCTGCATCTGTTAAACCAGAGATAGAAAGCAATCCTGTAATTATTTGCAAGTATGTTGGCATTCTTTTATAGTTTGTTGGAAAAATAAATCTCAAAAGCTGCAAGTCTGAATTATGTATTCAGTGTTTTGTGTTGGGTAATATCTGTGAAATATTTGTATTTTTGGAAGAATAAATAAATCTAAACATTACAGGAAAAAGGCTGTCATATAGTTGGACACAACTTTGGTATATCTAGTGTAATCTGTTCCAAGTAGTGGTTCTTGAAGAAAAGGATCTCTGCTGAATCTGACATCTTAAATTCGCTTTTTAAAAAAGCTGAATATTTCAGAGGTTGAATCTTGCAGGGGATGTGCTCAGTTGAATGCTGAATTATACCCAACATTCAAGGATCTGTACACTTTTTCAACAATTGTAAATAAACAATTAGAGTTCAAGTGCAGAATAAAATTCTGAACTTTTCTATGGACAAAAATAAATCCAAACAAACACTTAATGCAGAGTATATTTGAAATGTTGGTAAGGATGTTTGAACTTTTGAGAGTACATCATAGGGTTACAAAATGGCTGCCCTAGGGTCTTACCCATTCACAAAATGATGGCTCATCTTGATGTGGCATGTTGCAAAACAGTCTTTAACATTCCGGTTATGTCCCCAATGTGCTTCCTATTTCTTCAGTTTGCCTAACCTTTAAAAAAAAACAAAAAAAACCTGAGCCTTCTGGACATTTAGAACAGGGTTTCTCAACCTTGACAACTTGAAGATGTGTGGACTTCAACTCCTAGAATTCCCCAGTGGGCCTTGAAGTCCACATATCTTCAAGCTGCCAAGGTTGAGAAACCCTGATTTAGAACGTTTCATCTTCTAAGAATACCTATGGGCCTGTATGGATGCAAAGGCATTCTTGTAAATAAGAGAAGTTGGTGGTTTTCTTACAGACACTTCATTACCAAACTAGGAACACCATCAGTACTAGCAACAATACCTTTGTCAACTGAGACTATAAAGACTTGTAGGTTTTACTCATACTTCCCATTCCTTTTCAGCACAGCAAGCTATACCCCTAATGCTCCTTGAGTAAACTCTGTTTAAGAATCAAGTGTAGCACTTAAATGCTTTCTTTATTTGGCTGAGTAAGAAATTACAAAAATGGGTATCTGAAGTTTTGTAAATGATTGCAGTGTCCTTATCTAAGGAAGGTGAATGGGGGGGAAAAAGAATGGAGAAGAGAAATAGAGCATAGCAAAATGTTTGTAAAGACATTTCTAGGGTGGAGCGCCTTCCTTTCTGCATTCTGTTGTGCATCAAGCTCCTAGAGACACGGTCAGGTGGATAAGGTTGCTCTCACAAATTTGAGCTCTGCGATATTTTGCTTTGAGCTTTAGCTTGTTGATTGGTTTGTATCCAGTTATGTATTTTTAAAAATTCGAGAAGGTATGAAGCCCAATGTACTTTTATATTTTTAATATGGCTTTCGTCACTGAAGTATACCTCTTTCCTAGGCCAAAATAAATAAATAAATCCAATCTGAGGGGCATCAAATGAGATTCTATAGGCCCTGTCTTGCTGATTCTTGTCATAAGGATTTTACTTCTTTGCTAACCATAATTAGGAGGGTTTATCCATTATTGTGAGCAGTTCCATTTTCAGGGAGGCTTCTGATTAAGCTGAAGATCTGCGATCAAGCTGTCAGATCTGCCATTACATCACTGCAGCCTTGCTTTGCTTTGATGGCATCCTGCCATAAAAAGGGGGAAGGGGGACTGGTGGAAAATGGGGAGGGGGGATGACAGGAACCAGAAGTACCAACCAGAGATAAAGGTTGAAAGACCCAAAGACACAGATGTGAGAAGAGAATGCAAATCACCAAAGAGGTGCCAAACTTTAGAACTGTTACCAAAACACCTACTTCGAATACCATTGAATACTAACAAGATGACCAAGGAGGGAGGGCCTGGGAAAAGGGAAAAACACTGGGCTTATGCAGGAATATTTAGATTTGGCTTTGCTTATGCTTCAACCACTTGGCATTAGTAAAAGTATACTTTTTGCTACAAATGGAGTTGAGGGCCTTTCTTTTGTAAACGCCCAACCTGAGAAAGGGCGGACACTTTCCTAAGTTTAAGGGGTTAAATCTGTGTTGTAAAATTTGTCCTTTGAAATAAAACTTACTCCTACAGAAGTACTGTAATAAGTGAAAATTCTTCACTCTGGATGTTTATAGAGAATAACAAAAGATTTGTTCAGAGCTGTAGATAATTCAGCTGCTGTGATACAATATTGGGTGCAATGCAAAGTCTAAAAATAAAGAGAAAAGTGGAAGACATAACCAGAGCACCCACACACTTAAAATCTTCATGCACTGTAAAAATATATGTACCTTACCTGAAAACATAAATCAATCAGCAAAATCAGGGAGGGGGGGAATAATTGATGGGGCTTTGCCCAAATTAACTAGCTCATGGAGTCTAGCATCAAACATAATGTAATGTCAGACAAATCAACCTTCATTAATATATTTAGCCTTCAACTGGTATCTATAAATCTCAAATTTACAACATAAACCGAGCAGTCTTAAAATGACCATCTGATAAACGGATCTTCAAAATGGGCAGCATCTGTTATTTACTCCTTTACATATGAGCACCCGATAAAGCAGAGAGAAATGCCTTGATTACAGTTTCTTTAAGCCTTTTTAATATTTTTAAAAGGCATCAATGTTGCCAGATAGAAGATGATCCCTATTATGTTCTCTGGGAGTTTATTGCCAACAATAGTCGATGCCTTTCAGTCAGAAAAAGCAATATACTAAGCATGTCCCATTTTGTCTTAGTACATAATATATGAAGGGAGCAGTGTTTACATTTGCATGTCACTCTGCAGAAAGCCTAAGTGACATATTGATAGGACATATCTACTGCACATCCGAAAACCAAAGCTAAAAATATTTAATCCACTTTATTTCAATGAAAGAATTAAATACCTACTTGACACTCCCTTTGCTCGATATACAGTACATTTACTTAACTTGGTTGTATGATACACTATGAATTATATGGATTAAATTTTTGTTTAAGTGATGCCTTAAAAATAAAAAAAAATAGTTTTTAATTTTTTAAAATTTTATGTTCATATAATCCTGCATGTCATGTGCTAAATGTAAAAAGAAACTGAAAGCATGAGTTCATATAGCACTCTCAACAGTGTTCTGTGAGGATTATTTAACTTTTTCTTTTTTATCTACATTTTTTCCCATGATTGGCTGCTGAAAAATGTTTTTTTTTTCCTTTTTCCCCAGATGTATTTTTGGATTTATATTAAATCATACATATTTCCAGAAACGTGGTATATGGTGCTAATTGTTAGCTCTAATTAAAATCTTAATTTTAGTTCTGGACATATAATATATAAGTAAAACTAAAAAATACAATTAAATTTTATCCTGAAAGCCCTTGAAATGCAATCTGGTTTAAAATAAAAAATAAAGATCCTACACCACAATTAAGCTCAATGGTAATTTGAAGATATTAGATTCCTTTAAATATAACTTAAATCCTTATTGCTCAGAAATGAGATTCTTACTATGGTATGTATTCATGATTACTTTATTTAAAACATATCTGGGGGGGGTGTGCT
Source organism: Azemiops feae (assembly GCA_023970755.1). Taxonomy (NCBI): domain Eukaryota; kingdom Metazoa; phylum Chordata; class Lepidosauria; order Squamata; family Viperidae; genus Azemiops; species Azemiops feae. Next base: position 1,258,917 of record JALGBA010000250.1, read on the forward strand.
TAAATTCAGGATAATTAGTTGAAAAATTCAGCCTCCAGATGTAATCTAGTCATATCTGGAATACATAAATGAGAAATCTCTGACTAATTGTTAGAACATTTTGAGATGCAAAATATAACAGGTTTAATGCACCATTGCAATCTGATGCATGATGCATGATAATATTTTATAAATCACAGATGCCTCCTCCCGTTTTCGTACTTTGATCTTCGGTTTGGTTAAGCACTTTCTTGCTGTAAGTGCTATCTCATGCTGTTTTCAGAAAATTCAGAATCTGAGAGCAATCATTGGCTCTGCTGAACTGAAAACAATACTGATATTCAAATATCACTAAAGCAGAGCACATGTGAAAAACTCTTATTTTGCCATTTTCTTTAAGGAAGCTGCAGCAGAATCCAGAAGGAGAGAAGCCAGAGTTCCATCTGCCTTCTTGATAAACCCCAAAGTTTCTGGCTTTGGGGTAACTAGACAGAGGTACATTTATAGATTTGGTCTAGAAGCAAATCCAACCACTTCCTAAAGCAATTAAGTTTTTCAAATAGTAAGCATAGGAAGCAGAAACTCTTATACTCTGCATGATATCCTGTGGCATCAAGAATTGATTGAAAAATCTAACAGGAAACAGGAATTGGTAGATGAGCTAGAACTATGAGCCATTCTCTTAAGTTCCATCTATATATATTTGTAAATAAATTATACATCACTTTCATCCAGAAAGTCTGAACTTTGGAAGGCAACCTCTCTTTAAAGTTTTCATTATTTAAAACTAAGCTCCATTATAAAACTGTTTAAGCTTCTCTAGAAGTCTTTTGGGGGCTTAAGAGCTAGTTATAAATGCTAAAAAATAATGAAGGATCCCACCTTTGGATCAAGATCACATATGTTGCATTTAACAACAACAACAATAATAATAACAATAATAATAATAATAAATTAATTATTAATAAATTAATTAATAAATTAATAATGCTAAATTAATCCACTGGGCATTGTGTAAAAAATACGACTTGCCTGTGTCCGAAAAGTCGTGGGAACACAGGGTGGAAAAAGTTGTTGAGAATGAGAGGGTGAAGATCTTGTGGGACTTTCGAATACAGACAGATCGCCATTTGGAACACAATACGCCGGATATCACAGTTGTAGAGAACCGAAGCGTACAGCTGATTGATATCGCTGTACCAGGAGATGCCAGAGTCGAAGAAAAAGAACTGGAAAAAATTACGAAATATCGCGACCTGGCCATCGAAACTGTGCGATTATGGATGAAACGTGTAACAGTGGTACCTATTGTCATCGGGGCACTGGGAACTATGTCCAAAAACTTTGCAAAATACATCAAGAAATTGCAGCTTCCTGCAATAACTCCAGCAATGTTACAAAAAACTGCGCTACTCAGAACATCTTATATTTTAAGAAGGTACCTGGTTGACACCTAGGATGCTGGTAGCAACCGGTGTCAACCATCAGCGCCAGCCAATTTGAATGTTCAGTTGACTGAGGTTCATGTATAATAATAATAATAATAATAATAATAATAATAATAATAATAATAATAATAATAATAATAATAATAATAATAATAATAATAATAATAATAATAATAATAATAATAATAATAATAAAGTTGGAAGGGACCTTGGAGGTCATCAAGTCCAACCCCCTGCTCAGGCAGGTAACCCTATACCATTTCGGACAAATGGCTGTCCAGTCTCTTCTTAAAAACTTCCAGTGTTGGAGCATTCACCGCTTCTGGAGGCAGGTTGTTCCACTGGTTAATAAAACAGCATGGCAATAAAAAGCAGCATGGACATAAAATTTGCTCAAAACTTAAACGGATTACATAAGATGCTAAATAATATATTGGTTATCAAGATAGTAATATGTACAGATGAGATCCTACAATAATATTACTGTAAGATAATGTGATAGTAAATTTAATAAATGTATACCCTGCCCAGCTCCCAGTGACTCTGTATTTATAATGTTCCTACGTTTCTGTTCCAAAATCTTTTTCTCAGGTTCTCCCATGTTCTGTTTTTCATTCCTTGAAGCATTTAGGGTTTCTTTTCTAAGATAGGTTTTTTTCTCAGTCAAAACCACTAGGTGAAAAACTTTGGCTTGATATCCTCCATTGTCAGCTGGCTCTTCTTTGCTTCCTTAAACCCAGCCCTTTTGAATTTTCTATTCAGAAATGGAGGTGCAGTGGTTAAAGTGCAGTATTGCAGGCTAATTCTGCCCACACTCAGGAGTTCGATCCTGACAAGGCTCAAGATTGATTCAGCCTTCCATCCTTTCAAGGCCAGTAAAATGAGGACCCAGGTTGTTGGGGGGGAGAATAGGCTGACATTGTAAATCACCCAGAAAATATTGTAAAGCACTATGGGGTGGTAAGTCTAAGTCTAAGTCTAAGTGCTATTGTTAGTGCGATTGCTATTATTTATAGCTCTCTTCACTTCAAGGTTCAGTTTAGGCTTTGGCTGTGATATTTCTAAGGATCAAACACAGGATGTCACATATAAGATTAATTTTTTCTGCAGCTTGCTTTACTGAAACTTCAGGCAATAGCAATAGAGTTATATGCTACTTCATAGTGCTTTACAGAATTCTCTAAGCCAGGGGTCCCCAACCCCCAGGCAGCAGCCCACTATACCGGGCCGTGGCCTATTCAGAATTGGATCACGCAAGTGGCTGGCTGGAGTGCACACATAGCTCAACTTGCATGAGCGACAGGCCAGTGGTCACTCGTGTACGTGCACATTGGCCTGCCACATGTGCAAGTTAAGCTGCGCACATGTGCACCATCCCACCACTTGCGCAAGGGCTACATGTCTGCACACATGCCAGCCCACCACTCACATGGCCCAGTTCCCCTCTCCCACCCCCCAGCCGGACCGCCAAGCTGCAAAGATTGGGGACCGCTGCTCTAAGCAGTTTATAGAGTCATTGCCCCCAACAATCTGGCTCTTCATTTTACCAACTTTGGAAGGATGAAAGACTGAGTCAACCTTGAGCCGGTCAGATTTGAACTCATGGCAGTGGGCAGAGTCAGCCTGCAATACTACATTCTAACCACTGGCCCACCATGACTCCAGAATTCCCAAAGAGCCATGGTGATGGAACAACATGCTTAATCACGGACATGCTTAATCAATCAAAATGTAACAATAACAATAATAACCTAATACCTCACATGTTTTGCATGAAATTTAATAAATAAATAAAACATTTTGTTAAGTATAGCCTTATCTTCCTCAGCTGTATCTCTCTTTTTTAATCTTTTATTTTTTTTTCTAACAAAAGAAAACTGATTTTAAAAAAGGGCTGGTAAGAGAAAAGACGAAAATGGTAAACATTATGTCCTTAATCCAATAGCAATACAACACAGATTCCCCCCAGTGCAGACAGCCCAATACTCTAAAGCAATAAGAAAATGAGATTTTACACATTCCAGGACTGAAAAGCAGGTCAGGTATCAGTTAACCAGAAATGGTTCTTAAAATTAAACGGCACTAAAGCTAACACAGCAAAGGAAAAGGAAATTATTGTAGTTTTAGGAAAGGTTTCATCAGGTGAGATTTGGAGAACTTATTTACCAAGAAAATGGGGGTGAAATATCTACAGATTCTGAATCACAGCTCACAATAGTGCCCTATATACTATACACTTTGCAAAAAAATAATGTAAAAATATGTACCACATGCATCTAAACCATGTACCACATGCATCTAAACCCAGGGCCCTACAGAATGGTAGCATAATTCTTAATATGGAAGCATTCTAGTGCTAGCCAATCTGACCCTTTTATACCTACATTCTCTTCTTGGATTTGAAATCTGGCTTGTATTCTTTGGCATCTGCCATAATGATATCCTGAATCTATTACTCCTTTCTGGCCCATATCTCTCACCTTTTAAGATTTACTATTTCTTCCTCTTCTCATTGCTTGTCAACTTTTTCTTCCACGTGATGTGTGCAGTGGGTTTAGGAAAAGATGGCACCCAACTATTCCATACAAAAGGATCGTTCCAATGACTTTATCCAGCCTTTTCTCAAAAGAAACTGCTGTCATTCAGATTAAAATGAAAACAGAATAAAATCTCCAAGGCAAAACTCTTGAATGATGTCAAGCAAGAATCAGGTATCTAAATGGACATGTGCAAATGACAAGCATTTAACAAATCGTGTATGTATAAGAATCACTTTTGGGGAATGTTAATCCTAACTTTTGACTTACAACAGTTCATTTAGTGACTGTTCGAAGTTACAGTGGCACTGACAAAAGAGACTTCTGGTCGTTTTTCACACTTAGGACTATTGCAGCATCCCCATGGTCACATGATCAAAATTCAGATGCTTGGCAGCTGACTCATATTTATGACGGTTACAGTAGCCTGGAGTCATGTGATCACCTTTTGTGAACGCCTGACAAGTAAAGTCAATGGCAAAGCCAAATTCACTTAACAGCCATGTTACTAACTTAATTGCAGTGATTCATTTAACAACTGTGTCAAGCAAGATCATAAAATGGGGCAAAACTCACTTAATAAATGTCTCACTTAGCCACAGAAAGTTTGGGCTCAATTGTGGTAGTAAGTTGAGGACTGCCTGTAACTTGTGCTAGATGGGATCTCTAACACACTCTGGTTCATCTCAAGAAGTTAAGCAAGTCTAGACCTGGCTAGTGCTAGGAAGGAAGACTGCCAGGAAGTCCCTAAAGTGTAGAAACGTCTTAGAATATGGCAATAGTGAACAGTTTCTATATTATTGACAAAAAAGATGTGTAGGTGTGCTCAGGAAATCCTGGGAATCACCCTCAAGAGTTACCAGGAACGATGACCATCCACAGAAGGAGAACAATGGAAGGCAAACAACAAACATTGCAGTGCAAACTCTGCCTTTTAATATATATATGTATGGATGTCACAGAGAAGTACAAAAAGTGGAGCTTATATTGTGAACATATGTTTCACCATTCTGTCATCTTTGTGACTCGTTATGAGTTATGCCTCTAATGGGAACCAAGCATCTATGATTAGATTGCAGCCTTCAATTATACAGTACATCTAAAATCATCACTGGGCTTTCTTTTAACACCTATCTCAAAATTAACAGTAACAAGTGTCTTCGGAAATGATTGTCTTTCCTTTAGATTGATGCCTGAGATCCAGATCGTGCAAAGATAATTCATATGAAGTAGAAGAAAATTAAAAACTTCAACCAAACTTTTAAAACTTCCTTTTTTACAAAAGCTAGTAATTTGTCCCATATAACAATGTCTTTCCATTTCTCTTTCCCCACACTTAATAGCTTTCCCATAATAGGCCTTGCCATGACTTGAATTGTAGATATGTGAAAGAAATACCTTTCAGCTGTTTAACATTCTAAGAGAAATAATCAATTTGAATGACAATCAGTCATTCACCCATAAAATGTATTGGCTGACGAAAAATAGGCATTTCTCGACAATATTGCTGTCACTTTTCAGAGACAAGTTTTAAATAACTGAGACCTCCCAAGCTTTAGATCCAATTAAATATGTGTATGGTTAAATCAGCTCTAAGTGAAGTGTTTGAAGTCTATCACGGCTCTGAGCAAGAACTGCATAACCAGAAGAATAAAATTAAAGGAGGACAAAAGGCATGCAGATTTAATAGCTAAGAAATTCTAAGGTGAAATGAGTTCAGTACTCTGATCCTATTCATTTATTTATTTATTCATTCAAAATTGTATTAAGAAGTGGGGTGTTTACTTAGAATACTTTTTCTGTTAATCAAAAGGGTTATTCATCCATGCTCACTTTGCTTGTTGTCCCTAGACTGCCCGTTAATTGTGTTTTATTGCTTCTTTTAAATTCTATGTTTTAGATTATTTTATTTTATTTTACTTGGCTTTATAGTTTTATTTTTGTATGGATGGATTGTAATCCACAAGAAGATCCTCTGGGTAGTCGCTGAGCAGTAAATATTTTAATTACAGTAAATTAATGGTTGTATCTGATCATACATAATGCCTTCTGTTAGTTCCACAAGAGAATTTAAAGTGAGAAGGCCTCTTATTTAATAGTCGGTTGCTTATTTAAGCTCTATTCCTTATTCTTTATTTAAAAATGCATTCTTCATGAGCAACCCAAAACACAGACTTTTATTTCATAGTGGCTCTGCACTAACAGGCAATAACAATTGGCTGTTCCTTAGGGCTGAATCCTTCTGGAACAGTAGAGGAGGTAAATAGACAATTAACAAAAAGCAGGTGTCCCAAGTTACAGGAATCCAAAAAGGATTATTGTTAGTAAAAATACACAGATTATTGTACATTACCTTTTGATGACATAGGGCTTTTAAAAAAAACTAGTTAATTAAAATAAATGAAGAAAGTGTCATGAAGAGACAGTAAAACAGATTTCCTCTACACAATAGAGTTGAATCATGTTTACATCCGAGATGATAGAGTAGAGTAGAGTAGAGTAGAGTAGAGTAGAGTAGAGTAGAGTAGAGTAGAGTAGAGTAGAGTAGAGTAGAGTAGAGTAGAGTAGAGTAGAGTAGAGTAGAGTAGGGTAGGGTAGGGTAGGGTAGGGTAGGGTAGGGTAGGGTAGGGTAGGGTAGGGTAGGGTAGGATAGGATAGGATAGGATAAGCTGGAAGGGACATTGGAGGTCTTCTAATCCAGCCCCCTGCTCAAGCAGGAGAACCTATACCATCTCAGACAAGTGACTGTCTAGTCTCTTCTTAAAAATCTCCAGTGATGGGGTGCCCACGATTTCTGATGGCAAGCTGTTCCACTGGTTAATTGTCCTCACTGTCAGGAAGTTTCTCCTTAATTCCAGGTTGCTTCTCTCTTTGATCAGTTTTCAACCATTGTTTCTCGTCCTTCCCTCCGGTGCTTTGGTGAATAACATGACCCCCTCTTCTTTGTGGCACCCCTCAAGTACTGGAATACTGCTATCATGTCTCCCCTATTTCTTCTTTTCTTTAGACTAGCCAAACCCAAGTCCCGCAGCCGTTCTTCGTATGTTTTAGTCTCCAGGCCTTTGATCGTCTTAGTTGCTCTTCTCTGAATTTTTTCCAAACTCTCAACATCTTTTTTATGATATGGTGACCAAAATTGGCTGTAGTATTCCAGATGTGGTCTTACTAAAGTTTTATAAAGCGGTACTAATACTTCACGTGATCTTGATTCTATGCCTCTGTTTATACAACCCGGGATTGTATTAGTTTTTTTGGTTGCTGCTGTACACTGCTGGCTCATAGTCAAGTGATCGTCCACTAGGACTCTAAGGTCCCACTCACAGATACTGTTTGTGAGCCAGGTCTCACCCAATTTGTACCTATACCTTTGATTTTTCCTGCCTAAATGTAAAACTTTGCTTTTCTCCACATTGAAACTCATTTTGTTGGATAGGGCCATTGAAACTCATTTTGTTGGATAGTTTGTCAAGATCTTTTTGGATCCTGACTTTGTCTTCTGGGGTGTTGGCTACTCCTGTCAGTTTGATGTCATCTGCGAATTTGATGAGTTCCCCTTCAATTCCCTCATGTAAGTCATTTATGAAGATATTGAAGAGTACTGGGCCTAAAATGGAACCTTGTGGTACCCCACTGCTTACTTCTCTATATGTGGATGTAGTGCCATTGAGGACTACTCATTGAGTGTGGTTTGTTAGCCAGCTACAGATCCATCTGGTGGTGATGTTGTCTATTCCACCTTTTCCTAGCTTACCAAGGAGTAGGTTGTGGTCTACCTTGTCAAATGCCTTACTGAAATCTAAGTATACTACGTCCACTGTGTTTTTCTGGTCTACTAGTTTAGTCACTTTATCAAAGAATGAAATAAGATTGCTTTGGCATTATCTGTTTTTAACAAACCTGTGCTGGCTACTAGTTATAAATTTGTTTGCTTCTAGTTGTTCGCAGATCTGTTTTTTGATTATCTTTTCTATGATCTTCCCAGGTATTGATGTTAAACTGATTGGTCTGTAGTTTCCTGGGTCTGTTTTTTTCCCTTTCTTGAAGATGGGAACCACATCAGCCCTTTTCTAATCCTCAGGTACTTCCCCGGTGCTCCAGGATTTATGAAAGATGTGATGTAATGGTTCTGAGAAAACATCTGCCAACTCCTTCAGAACTCTGGAATGCAATCTGTCGGGTCCCGGTAATTTATACTCGTCAAGGTCAGATAGGTGTTCCCTTACTATTTTCTTACTTATTTTAATGTTTGTTTCCAGTTTGTCTTTTGCAATGGTTTTGTTTTTGGTATGTTGGGCTATAGTTTCTTTTTGTGTGAAGACTGATGCAAAGTATGAGTTAAGCAGTTCTGCTTTCTCCCTGTTGCCTGTTATTTCTTTGCCATCTTCTCTCTTTAGTGGACCTACAGTTTCCTTGAGTTTTTTCTTGTTGTTAAGGTGTTGGAAGAAACTTTTTTTATTATTATCCTTGATTTCTGTTGCAAGTCTTTGTTCGTTCTGAGCCTTTGCTTTCCTGACTTCATCTTTGCATGTTCTGGCTGTCTGCTGATAATCGGCCTTCGTCTTTCCATTTTTTGTATTTGTCCTTTTTGTCTTTCAGTTTGTCAAAGAGATTTTTGTGTAGCCATGCTGGTTTCTTCTTGAATTTCTTGTTTTACTTTTTCAGTGGTATTGTTCTGGGATGGGCTTTTATGATAGTATTTTTCAGAGTTTCCCACACTTCTTGGGTTGTTTTCCCCTTTAGGATTTTCATCCATGGGATTTTTCCTAGGTTCTCTCTGAGTTTGTTAAAGTCAGCTCTTTTGAAGTTTAAGACACTGGTTGGGTTGTTTTCTATTGCTAGTGTTTGTATTATATGAAATTCCAGTATGATGTGGTCACTTTCACCCAGGGTTCCAGCAATTTCAATTCTCTCTATCACTTCTACTCTATTAGTAAGGATTAAGTCCAGTATAGCTTTACATCTAGTTCCCACCTCCACCTTTTGGGTGACAATGTTGTTGGCTAGGTTGGTTAGGAATCTGTTTGATCTCCCGCTCACTACAAAGTTTGTCTCCCAGTTGATATCTGGATAGTTGAAGTCTCCCGTTACTACTGTTGTATGCTTCCTACATACATTTGTTAGCTGGTTGGCAAAGAGTTCATCTATTTCTTCTCATTGGTTGGGTGGCCTGTAATATACACCTATGGCAATGTCACTTTTTTTCTCTTTTATATTGACCCATATACATTCTGGAGAGATTTTATCTTTGATCATGTGCATTTTGGTAGATATGTAGTGTTCTCTTACATATAGTGCAAGTCCCCCTCCTCTTTTTGTAGACCTGTTTCTTTTGAACAATTTGTATCCATCCATTAGTCCATTCCATTCATGGATTTCGTCCCACCAGGTTTCTGTAATGCCAACTATGTCATACCCTCCTTCATGTACTATTGCTTCTAGTCCACCCTGTTTGTTCCCCAAGCTTTGAGCATTTGTATATAAGCATTTAAGACTTTTATGCCTGTCCATGGGTATGTTTCTGCATCTCCTGATTGTTGTTTGAGTTTTTCTTTTCTTTTTCCATCACTGCCTACCTCATTGTTTGATTTGTTTTCTTGGGATTTGTGATTGGTTTTGGGTTCTAGAAATTCTAGAGATTGGTTACCCTCCCCCTTCAGTTTTAGTTTAAAGCCCTCCTGATGAGTTGGGCCAGTCTTTTTCCAAGTACATTTTCCTGTTTTCATGAGGTGCAGCCCATCCCTTGCCAAGAGTCCTTTGCCTAGGAAATGCAGTCCATGATCCAGGAAACTAAAGTTTTCTTGGCGACCCCAACCCTTTAGCCAATGGTTTATTTCTAAAATTCCTTTTTCCCTCAATGGAAGTTGGCCTTTCATTGGGAGTATTGATGAGAACACTACTTGTGCTCCTAACTTCTTAACTTTATTGCCTAGTTATTTGTAATCTCTCACTATTGTACTCAGGTTCTTTGTTGTGTCGTTTGTCCCAATGTGGAGGAGGAGGAAGGGGTAGTAATCTGTGGGCCTAATTATTTTGGTTAGGTTCTCAGCCACATACGTTTTGCTCCAAGGAGACATACCTCCCTGGATTGTATGTCTGGTCTGCAGATGGATGGTTCTGTTCCTTTGAGGATATAATCTCCTATTACCAACACTCGCCTTCCTTTTGAGGGGCCTGCAGTTTGGGGTGCTTTTCTGTTTATCTCAGGTGTGTTTGTTGATGTGACTTTTTAAGGGATATTTGAAGTTGTTTCTTTGCTAGGTGTCTGCATGTTTTCTTTGAGGGGGAGGTTGTGGGTCTGTGTGTTTCCATCTAAGGGGAGAAATCGATTGCTCAGTTTTAATGGGGATGCTTCTGGTTGGGTTGGGTTGGGCAAAAGGGGTTTGTTAGTTGTATGCTGCTTCTTTCTTTGAGTATTGTGTTTCCTTCTATGTGTGACATACCTCCATTTGTCTTACTCCAAGGGTTTATCGGTAGAGTCAAATCCTCTGGAAGTTATTTGTTCATTATTTGGTTCAATTTGGGTAGAGCTTTCTTTTGTACGTCGGGGTTTGGCTAGAATTGCCTCTAAGTTCCTTCCTTTTTCCTGTAGTAGTTCACATAATTTACATCTAATGCATGTATAGTTTGGGTGTTCTTTGGGCATAAGTGAATACATGGAACATGTATTGCATACCACAATAGTATCAGTCACCTGTTCCATGGGTTTGTTGTTTGAAAATCCCTCTTTTTGGTTGGTGGATGTGCTTTGCTGTTAGCCTTGTTTCTAGCTTCTCTGTTCTAGGTATTTATGCCTATTTTCTATCCTTTTTTCTGCTTGTTTTTTGTACCATTATTTTGGAATAGATAAAAGTATGTGGTAGTATGCCCTTTGGTTTTAAGGGGAAAAAATGCAGTTTGTATTGAGGTTAAAATTTATGTTAGGATAGGGCTATTTAACAAAGGGAAGGGCTGCTTTCTCCTCTACAAGGAATTTGCTTTTAGCTTTCTGTTCTCTGTCTAAAAATTCATCCCTATCCTTCCTTTTCTTAATTTGTCCTTATTTAACTCTAGCCTCTCTGCCTTGCTTTTTTTACTGCCTTTCTGTGCTCAGCCAGTCTTTCTAGTTGCCCTCAGTTGCCTTTAGCCATTGGTCCTTCTTCGACATTCAGCCAGGTTCTCTCCAGCTGCCTGTCGGGTCCTCCACTGCTCCGCTGCCTCTGTCATGCTGCCTCGCTGCTACCTGCTGGTCTGCAGCTGCCTCATCACCGCCTATAGGCCTCCTGGTCCATGCTGTCACTGGCTGCCTCCTCAGCACTGCCCCCAGCCACCTCGCCGGTCAGTAGCTCCATGTTGCTGCCATCTGCCACCTTCTGCGCTGCCCCCAACTGCCTCACCGGTCAGTAGCTCCACGTTGCCATTGGCTGCCTCTTCTCCACTGTTCGAGCTGCTGGTGCACCATGTTGCCCAGTTTGCTACGCCGGTCTCCACTTTGTTGGGCCGGGTTGGGTCACTAGGCCGCCAGACCTTTCAGGTAGGCCTCCATAGGCCTAGAGGTCCTCCAATGACCCCTTTATGATCCTGTGCGGCTGCTCTGTCGGATGGGGGGGCCTGCTCCAGTTCCTCTTCGATGGGCTCCAGTCTCCAGGTAGGCCTCTCAGGTGCAGCTGGTCCTCATATATATATACACACAGAGATAGAGAGAATGAGAGAGAATGTTGGAGTGCATTGATGATTACAGCCCTGAATAGGCTTTCAAATTAAAAGCATACAGGGTGAAAAGAGAAAGAATAAACAGGCTTTCAGCATCTAAAAAGTACCTTTTTTATAAGTCACAAAGAAAAAGAGTTATTAATGTATTCTGCTGAAGATTCTAACAAGCATTCCCTTAAAAAATAAAGCAGAGCTCCTAATAAATTTGAATCTACTTTTCATTACTGTTTTTATTACGGTCATGACCAAGAGTTGAATTTGACTTTACCACTGCCACTAACAATAGATGGCCGAATGTGTTTACAATCCCACTGCAAACTTTAGCAGCAACCTGAGAAGGTCTTTGGAGGAGTTTAGGCACCCAGAAATCTTTTCACAGGAGTTTATTTGCATATCCTCACTATATACCCCATGGGTGATGATTGAATTGTTGCAGATAGTTTCTCAATAGATAGCATTCTAGAATTAATTTAAAATGATAGAGTTCTCCTAGCTTCAGTGGGATAAATTGGTCTTTTCTTATGTTATGTTATGTTATGTTATGTTATGTTATGTTATGTTATGTTATGTTATGTTATGTTATGTTATGTATGTTATGTTATGTTATGTTATGTTATGTTATGTTATGTTATGTTATGTTATGTTATGTTATGTTATGTTATGTTATGTTATGTTATGTTATGTTATGTTATGTTATGCTATGTTTTGCTATGCTATGCTATGCTATGCTATGCTATGCTATGCTATGCTATGCTATGCTATGCTATGCTATGCTATGCTATGCTATGCTATGCTATGCCACATCATACCATTAATTAAATCAAATTTATATAGTTGCCCATTTCACCACTTTGGGTGGTGATCAATAATAAAAAATAAATAAATGAAAACAAAAATATACAATGTAAAAACCCTACTAATAAATATTATAGAAGTGAAAATAGAAACCACAGGAGAGAGAGGATGAAAATAGCCACCTCAGGAATGGAGCCATTATACTGGTTGTGATGATAGGAGGGGTAGTTTCACAACTGGATTGTTAATGTTCAGATTATTTTTCCCCGTTGCTGACTTTCTAGAGTTGATTGATCAAAATGGCATAAAAATAAAGCTAAAGATTTTCTCTGTCTTGTTGTGTCTGACTTTAGAGGGTGGTGCTCATCTTCGTTTCTTAGCTGAGCTTCCAGTATGACTATATGCTGAGGTACATGGAACACTGTTACCTTCCCATCCAAGTGGTACCTATTTATCTACTCGCATTTGGGTGCTTTCAAGCTGCTAGATGGTAGGAGCTGGGGCAAGTAACAGGAGCTTACCCTGTCATGCGGTGCTCGGGTCTCAAACCCGGGCTGTCAGCTTTCCAACTGACAAGCTCAGCATCTTTAATTACTGAGCGATTGTCCCCCTGATATAAAAAAAAATGTAAATAAATAAATTTGCACTTCTTTTGGATAGGTGTATTGAAATAGAAGCAGGACTGCATGAACTCTTTTGAGGTGTATCCATGAGGGAGACAGGATGTATCAGACTAAAAAATGCAGTTTTGCAGAGTCATGACACAAGACCCTCCCCTTTTCAAGAAACAGAGCTTGCTTTGAGAAACTGCAATGAGATCCTGCAGCTGCTACCAGTCATATTTACATTTTCTGATATTTATAGTAGAACACTATGAAACATAGATTAGCATTTTTCATTCATTGGCCATTTGATCTACCATATAGCTGGGAGAGGGGAATTCTTGGGGAAATTCCATTGAGAAGACCTAATTGTTTGATTTAATGGTTCTACCTACTTTAAAAGAACTATGGTAAGTTTAATAAATGGGTGACCTTTATCTACTTATTCCTAGTCTTGTGTTAGAATGACTCATGGTGTATCAGTGCACAACGTATACTTAAAAAATTAAATGCAACCTAAAAGCAACAATTAAGATGATGTATATAACAAATGTAGTTGTCTCAGTTCCTTTTGAATTTCAGCTCCTGCTACAATGAAAGTTGCCATGACTTTAATCATTGACTACTTTGTTCTCTAATTAAAGTTCTCTATTTGGGGAAGTGAAAGAAAGCACAGTTCTTGCTTGGCAATAATAACACTTGACTTAGTTTATGTAATTGGGGAAAGTATTCTAAAATTTATTGGCACAATGCCAAACACCATCTAGTTGCTTCCATCTACTATGACTTTCCCATCACAAGTGCTGAGAAATCAAACCTTTACTTCTGCCATAAATCATCTTCTTTGTAGATTTCAAGGTGGGCAGAAGTCATAAGAAGTATACTTACATTTACAGCATGGTTCAGAATAAATCTAAGGGGTAAGTGAGTATTGTGGATGGGGAGAACAGAATTTTCTGCAATCACATGAGGATTATCAAGGTACACTTGTGGGTGGGAGCATACAATGCTTGTATAGCAGCTCCTTTTAATAGCTGAAATTCTGAAAAGTTCCTTTTCAGAAGAAAGGGAAAATTGGGAGGTACCTTGGAAATTTGCAAATCAGCAGTGGTTTCCCTATTTTAAAATAAAATAAAACAGTCCAGGCTTGAAGGAAATTAAAATATTTATATCTGTGATAAAGGTAAACCTCTGTTTCATTCTCAGTGCCACCTTTGTACAGAGAGATGGAGTGACTGAATTGTTGAGGTCTAATGTGTGGAACTATTGACAGGAGAAAGGAGATAAGGAAACAGCTAATCCAGATAGAGATGAGCACTCGGGACATTGTAGGCTAGCCAGCAAGCAGCCCATTGGGCCATCTGAAAAGCCACATGAAACAAAGACCAACTTCATCATGACTCTGGATCATTGTAATTGTTCTGGGATTTGCAATCTAGAGCAGGAATGCCAATTTTTCCTAGATTGAGAACCAATAAATCAAATCTTTATTTCTGCCATAGACCAACATAAAATCCAATCTGGAAAAAATCACACCCATTCCATTAACAGCATTGTCATTAATAAGAGATAAAAGATAACTAAAAGCTAAGGTTTCTAATGCAATACTATAACATTAAACTTCTAAGATCTCTCTATAAAAACATTTTATTAATTTGTTAAATCAAATTTGTATGCTCCCAACTCCCAACAACTGTGGTTGGCTCACAACAACTGAAATACAGAACATGCAATAATAACCTATTAAAAACAAATAAACAAGCCACTCTAAATCAATAAATGACGTTGAGAATGACAGATTGGACAAGGACCAAGCAAAGGGTTTTCACTCTCTTTTGCCAAAGGCCTGGGTGAAGAGTCAAGTCTTCAGGGCCCTTTTAAACCACAATAGGGCAGGGACCACTCTGAATTAGGGGAGAACCTCATTCCACAGGGCAGGTGCTGTTACACACAAGGCATGCCTCTGGGGTCTCGATTGATGGTATTGTTGAACTGAAGGGACCTGGAGCCAACCAACCCTGACAGATAAGATCAGCCAGGTAAATACTATAGGAGACAGGTGGTCCCTCAATAACCTGGTTGAATGCTAGTCTTAATATTAATACAAAGACTATGGACAAAGGTAGGGGATGGGGGACTCTGATGGCCTCAAAAAGGATATAAAATCAGATTTAAAAAATAAACAATCATTAAAAAGATATCCTCAGTAAACCTACCCATAGCCAGTACTTTTAATTATCTATCTGTTAATGTCAAGCACCGGTGAAATCAGGAGATTCAGGCAGTTCAAAAATATATAAAGATTTATTGCAAGCTTAAACTGTCTACAAGAATCTCACCAACTAACAGTCAAGGGAAATGAGCAGGGGATAAGAAAGGCATTCAAAGAGGCTGGACTTAGATCTCTTACAGGCATGCAGAGACTTGTGATTTATGATGCATTTGACCCCTCCCTCCGGCTCAGCCTGGTCATCTCCTACAGTTAATTTTAATTGCTGCTAGGCAAAATTTAGTCATGGTTTAGGTAATAAATGTTTCCTTATCTGAGGGGAGAAAATCAAGTAGAAAAGCTTTCATGATGACCTATAATGTGTGTCAATAAAGGAAGGACAAAAGATTGTGGATTACATTGGTAATAAGGGCAGCGTAAATTACTTTTATGATAGACTTAGTAACATTTGTGCTACCTGGACAGGTTCTCATCCACATGAGGACTTTAGTAAAACTCCCATTAAGAACTATAAAGGGTAAAACATCAAATTTGGCCCTGAGAAAGGCTCTTTTCTGGGCAAGGAAGCCTGAAATATCTTGGTTTGTGCCTGGCTCTTATTGGAATAAATTAGGGAAGGATCAGATTCCACCATTGAGTGCTATCCCAAGGACTAAATCCCAAAGAAAGAAAGAAAGAAAGAAAGAAAGAAAGAAAGAAAGAAAGAAAGAAAGAAAGAAAGAAAGAAAGAAAGAAAGAAAGAAAGAAAGAAAGAAAGAAAGAAAGAAAGAAAGAAAGAAAGAAAGAGCTATTTTTAATACAGTATTTTTTCAATGTAGTAAAATGTACAAAACAAATAAGAACAAAGATAGAAAATAAGAAACAGAGATACAAGAAAGAATTTTTTTTAAAAAAACAAAGAACATAGAATTGTGTCTTCCATCCTTCTGCCTTTCTGCCCTATCAAGTTATTATCATCTTAAACTTTTCTCCCACCTCATTTTTAATCCCCAGACAAAAAACTGAATTAGAATTCCTATCATTTACAGGTATTTTATTATGAGTGTACATGGGTTCTATGGCATTAAATGCATGCACACATACATAATCAAATAATACATACAATTACTTCCCAGTGATGCATATAATAAAATATTGACATTTACTAGATAACCTGTGTCCCATTGGGTTATCATTTGAGAGATACTGTATTTCCTTACCTAAACAGAATAACAGAATGATTACAGATGAACAAAAAAAAAAACAGTGGGAAGGGGAATGACTTCTGACTTCCTGCCAGCCTTCATATTAATTTTTCTTGAAGGAAGCTGGCAGGAAGCATCAGAAATCTTCCTTCCTTCCTTCCTTCCTTCCTTCCTTCCTTCCTTCCTTCCTTCCTTCCTTCCTTCCTTCCTTCCTTCCTTCCTTCCTTCTTTCCTCCCCCACTCCTTCCCTAAAATTCCTGACAGCTTCCTCACTGACTTTGTCCTTGCAATCTTCTCATAAGCAAAGTAAATGGAAAAACTGTCAGGAATTTTAGCAGGCAATTGCAAGTCCAAGGCCAGTAAGCAAGTAAATAGCAGATGGGAGAGGGAATCTGCAGGGGTGCAGATCAGGAACACAAGAGGTGCCACAAGGGTTGGGAAGAATTTGTGCTGTGTGGGTTGGTGAGGCGGGTGGCACAGGTTGGGAAGAGTGCCCAGGAATATGCAAGAAGTGCCATTCAGGTCAAGAATGATGCACTGGGTGGCATTGCAGGTCAGGAAGGGTGAGTGGGGGGTGCACAAGAGGTTCTGCATGGGTTAGGGAAGATGTGCAGGAGAAGGTTGATGACTCATGGAAGTAATGCAAGAGGATGGCACAGGTTCGGGGAGTGTGTGGGGGTGGCATAGGCTGGGAAGGGAATCCCAGGATTCCTTTCTCCGTCTCTCTCCTGTCTCCCTGTCTTCCTCCCTCCCACCCTTTCTTACTCCCCTTTCCCCCATTCCCTTCATAGCAGGCAGGCAAATGACTGCTGCTGGATGTAGGAGGGAACAATGGGTTGCAAGACTGGCTGGGAAATTGTCATGGAACAGGAAAATGAAGATCTTGTGACGGCATAAGCAATCCAGCAATGCAGCAGTAGCCAGTACACTGAAACAGCCACAATTTCCCCAAATTTAATCCCCTCAGGGGTCATGATCCTGGATTTTAGATACATTCTATAAATTAGCCATTTGAAGTACCTTGGTTTCAAAAACTGTTGCCCTGTAAGGCACTATTTTGCCCAGTTTATGGTCACGACAGCAAGACTTTTAGTAGTATATACGTGGATTGCTAACACATTTTGGAAGTTTCCGGAGGCCGCATCCAAGGCTTCCAAAGCATGCATGTGTCCTTCCAGAACAAAACATGTTAAAATCATGAAAATGTTTCATGTTTATATGAAACATTAATGCTCATAGGTAAGTCTAGGGCTGCTTTAATTTACTGTCTAGGCAACCAGCAGCTTAATGGTTGTATCCTATAATATGTATTATATACCATAGTATCATTTGGATTAAATAATTGTTTTAAACGTTCGTGAGCTTTTCGAAACTTTCAAAAGCATACTCTCATGCATTTTGCTTTCAAAATGCAACTCCCTGAGAAGCCATGAAGAGTCAAAGAAAAAATTACTATTGTAGGAACTTAATTTATATTACTAACTCTATGGAAACAGTATAGATAAGGAAGATGCTGAACCAAGGCATGTGGTTCTAGAAAGGCCAGTTCAGGTAGCAGGCAAGAAGTATAATTTGGCAAGGCTGAGGGAAAGCACCAATTGTAGCGTTTAGTAGAGCGGCTCAGCATAATAGCACAGAGACAGAGGAAGAGGGTCACTAAGGATGAGAACTTGGAAATTGAAGCCTTGGAAGCAATTTGCTAAAATAAAGGGCTTCATTTTTATTTACTACTTACCTGACTTAACAGTTGCAAAAAGAAAAGAACCATTAACCACATACAAGTTTTTAGTTGTTGTTTTTTCCTCAAGTATTTGGCTTTGTAACTTAGTGAGTCTTAGCAGATGGTAACTCCTGGCTTACTTTGTCCAGCCTCAGAAGCAAAACAGGGCCAGGTCTAGTTAGTCCTTAAATGAAAGAATTGGAAAATTTCCAGCAGGCTAGACTGGAAAGTTGAAAAGTCCTCCCTGAAGAAGCCATCAGCAACCCAGGTGAAGGATCCAATCTGAGTCATTCACTGGGACCAGCGATTTATTCTTCCAAGCTTTCAACCTTGTGCTGGAGCTCATCCTCAAGGAATATCTCTCTCTCTCTCTCTCTCTCTCTCTCTCTCTCTCTCTCTCTCTCTCTCTCTCTCTCTCTCTCTCTGTGAGAAGTTCCCTGAGGATGAGGTCCAGCAAAATTCCAAAAGCTCAGAAGACTAAATCTTTGGTCCCAGCGACTGACTCAGATTAGATCCTGCAACGTTATCCCGGGACACTTATATTTGCCTTCATTTGTAGCAAACCAGATCTACCATGTTACCAAGAACGTTACACATGGACCTCTCTGTGAAGCCATACGAGTTGAGCTTGACTTGACTAAAAGGGATTTCTTACCTTTGCCAAGAGAATTTCTGAATACTATGATCTTCTAGATGCTGTTGAACAATGATTCCCATCAGTTATAGTGACAATAGCCAATGATGGCTTATTATTATCACTGGTTCCACCACCCTACTGTAGAACTAATGTAAGATATCAAAGTTTAAATTTTAATCAATGTTTTTATTTTACATATTCCTTCATAAACTTTGATTCCTCCAGAGAAATGCTGGTACATTAAGATTAACCCACCCTCTAGACCAGACATGTCAAACTCGCGACATCACGTGACATCACACAATGTATCGGGACGGTTTTGCCATTGCCGGCAATGGGGTGGACGCAGCTTCCGCGTGACACATGTCTGGCTGGCAGTTTGACACCCCTGCTCTAGACTAAAACAAAGGAGCAAGGAAGACAAAGATGAATATGAATAGCTCCTTAATTTACTTATTGCATTTTCCTGCAGAAATGAAAAGCTTTGGCGTAATTGCAATTTGCAGGGTGTTTTTTCCCTTTCTTCTTTTACCGGTGATGAGATTTGTCTCACCTCCTGAAAAAGCAACTACTGTAAGGTGAGGCAATTCAAGTTCAGTAATGCATACTTTCCCCTTTAGACTTCGAAATATGTCACGGATGGATAATTAGTGCTTTCTACCTGTTTTGTTTTGTGTTTTTTTAAAAAAAATCTGTCTGAACTGCTGCTGATAATTTGGTGCTGTTTAATTAGCATGTGTTAACATGCTGCTGATAGCACTTTTTTATTGAGTGAGAAAAGATGACATCTCGACAATGGTTAGGTTCAAGCAAAAGCAACACCTGTAACAACACAGGCTGCCTTATCACTGGGGACATGATCAGGAACTGAAAAGAAAATGGACTTTTCCAGGCAAAACAAAATCTAGAAAAGTTGATAGAAGTCACCTGCAGAAATAAATGCTCTTTTTAAACTGCAAATGTACAGATGTCTATGGAGATTCTGGGTCATCCAGGTCATAGTTATCCCAAAAGTGCTTTTTCACGAGGCAACTAGACTTTCTTGCCTCATGAAAAAGCACCTTTGGGGCAAGTGTACAGAGTATTGACATTGCAAGCTATGCGGTGATAAATGGGTTAGAGCTGGGGTGCAGGGTTTGGGCTGTTCTTTGCACAAGCACCATAAACATGCTCCGAAGTCATGCCTCTTTTCACACATGTACTTCATCCAATTCCAATTTCATCTTTCATTCATGCTTCAAGAAAGCTTTATTTTATATATGTTTTTTTAAAGGACCCCTGCCCTATAACTGGAAAAGTCTTACCATAAAGTATACTTCTAGACATCAGAACAATGACCTGTAAAGAAGAAGTTACTTCATTATCCATGAGGGGCATATATTCTGTTCCATGAATAGCTCTGTTCTTCACTTTTTTTATATAAAAGAATACTAGGAAAACCTCAATATATATCAGATACAAGAAAGAACAGAAGCCTAATCCATCTGGGGAAACAGAGAAATGCAAATGGTCCATTCCCCACAATCATCATCTATTGAAGCAGAAGGGATGACCTGGTCTGTCATATGAGTGCACCATAATCCTTGAGGAATACTGGCCAATGACCATGTAGGGAGGAGGACGCTACCCACCAGACTGCAAGAACACAAATGAGCAATCAGATGAGGAGACCTGAACTCATTGGTAGCCTCACACTGCAATGAACAAGGACATACATACAATTTTGCAGCTACTAAGATTGTTGGATGAGCAGGCACAAAAACAGCCAGGGAAGTGATTGAAGTCTGGGAAATGGGCCCCTCATCAATCAACAGGAGTGCTGATTTACCACCAGCTTATCAAGTACCTACCCCCCCCTCTTTTTTAACAGCTGTGTCCTGAAATATGCACACATATTTCTTCTCATATAGCAATTATGTACAGGAATTATGCTTGCATTTTAAGGAAGTTGTTCAAAGTTAAAATAATGTTAAACATCTCATGTTCAGAAATATATTGACAGATGTCTTCATAAATGTTAATAAGATTAAAAAGGAGAATATTGGTTCTCTTTTGCTTAAGGATGAGTAAAAAAAATCGGTGTTACATAAGACAGGATGAAGAAAATCATTTAAGTAAAGACTAGAATATTTTGTTATATACCATATGCTGTTTTAATGTTGCACTTTTTTGAAGGGGAGAGAGAAGAAGAAAGTTTAGTAAAAATTGTGAAGATGTTGTGATGGTCAGTTGTGCATTGAATACCTTACTATTAGTCCTATGACTATTACTACCGGTACTTTATCTTGACAACAGAATGATGGAATATATATTTGGGCACCATGAAATGGGGGAAAGCACTTTGTCAAGGATCAGAATCTCAAGCCATTTAGGGCTTGAAACTAAATATCAGCATCTTTAACAATATAGAGTAGTGAAGAAGTAGCCAACATTAGTGTCTTAGGCTGGAAAAAGTGCACAATTTTTTTCTTGAGCTGAGAGCCATGGTTTGCTCTCAAAATAAAACATAGGTGAGCAGGACCAGGACCAGGTGATTCCCATGGATGCTCCTCTGATTTGGGTATGTTTGTCCATCAAACTGAAAATAGGTAGTGAGACATAGATTGATGAGGTCCATAATTCTGGATATTTCAATCACTTTGGTTAGGTTGGGTGCATTGTATAGATTATTTTACTAGTTCTGGATCTATGAATGTAAACAATGCTGTGACATCAAATGAAGCCATAATTTCAACTTGTTCTATTTTTAGATCTTTGGTACTCTGGAGGCTAATGAAATGTCTGTAAGCAAACACCCAAGCTCAGAGAGCAGCAAGGACCCCACAGTTCAAGCATGAGCTACATGTATTCTTTTCTATTGGGAAAAATCTGATAAACATTCTTTTGGGGCTCCAATAAGCATGAAACCCTACTTTCTGATTGATTAAATTAATTCTTAAATCATAAGAAGCATATTTTACATTTGTTGAGAGTTGGAACCGTTGGTTTTCCAAATATCAAAATTGGATGCAGTATTCTTTTCTCCACATTTCAGGCATATAACTAAAGCTAACTTTCATTCTATTTTTAATTCAATGTAAAATTGAATTGTTGGTTTCACTTCAAGTGCAGAATTTCTTAAGAATCCTAGCAATCCTAAGAAATGAGATACTTTGAAGCTGATAGGGCATCTGGAATATGCTCTTTGTCAGTACATGTTTCTATTGTATATATTGCTAAGTGAAATTATATATAAGTCATTGATTTGGGGCCAACAGGTCATTGTCAAAGTTAGTAACCACATAGTCCGACATTCTCTGGGATAATCTATCCCCAATCTCATTCCTCAGATCTCCCAATGGTACATTCAACACTACTATAATAGTGTTCATCACCCTTGTTGCTGGTCATCTTTTTCTTATCTTTCCCTTCACCTTTTCCAACCTTGGGGATTTCTTAAGGGAGCTGAGTCTTCACATAATGTGCCCAAAATGGGATGCTTTGAACTGTTCATTTGTGCCTTCTAGTAAGAACTCTGGATTATTTTGTTCTAAAATCTATTTGTTTGTTTTCTTGGCTATCCATAGCATTATTAAGCACCTTCTGAAACACCAAAGTTCAAAAGTGTCAATATTCTTCCTAGCTTGTTTCTTCAAAGTCTAACTTTGACAATCTATAAAATGTCACAGGGAAAATCTTTGCCTGCACAAGTCTGATGTTTGTAGGTATAGATCCTTCACAGCATTTGAATATCTTTTTCAAGCAATCTTTTCATTCCTTCCAGCCAATATCTGTCTGCAGCATATTGTCTATTAGTTCTTTAACTGCTGATAACCAATCCTAAAAGGTGAAAGTTTTCATTGTCAGTTCTGAGGCTGGTTGCTATATCTGTTGTCATTAGGTTGGTCTTCTTTATACTTATTCTTAATCCCATATTTTTATATCTTCCTGGACTTTCTGCATTAGAGCTTGCATTTTGAGCTATCAGAATAGTGTCATAGATAGAATATCAAAAAACTTTAAATCACCTTTATAAATCAACTTGTTTAGTCCATTCTTCCAATAAAACATATTCCATACTATCTTCAAATTTAGATTATTTCACAGCATCAATCTCTTATGTAATTTTCGGTCAAAATATAACTACTTATGTCAGGGGTCTTCAAACTTGACCCTTTTATGACTTGTGGACTTCAACCCTGGCTGAGGAATTCTGGGAGTTGAAGTCCACAAGTCATAAAAGGGCCAAGTTTGAAGACCCCTGACTTATGTATTAATAACCAAATGTACTATATTTAGTTACATTCAAGGCTCATCTAGCCTAACTGAATTGAGATAATGGTATGTTGTACTCTTAGTATGACCCTCAGTATCACCTAATATTAAGAATCAGAGCCTGATGTTATCACTGTACTGGTATACAGAAACATAGATGTGCTGGTTCCCTATACTTTGATGCCTTTTGCTTTGTTTAACATCACTCAAGATCTATGGTTTATTTTATTCTGGAGAAGGCAGACTAGGTGGAAGAAGTTGAATAGAATGCCAAGATCAAAAGGGGTTTGATTGCTTTGTTCATGAACCTCCATGAATTATTAAATTAAGAAGCGCTAGCATGCCTCAGAAGGAAAAGTTGCCTAAGAGATAATAGAATCCTTCATTGCAGGTTGAGTTGATACATATGTCTAAACTTGACAAAGGTGAACTCTTGAATTCACTACTTTAGAAGCCATGTAGGAAAATAGGTATTATTGTCAAGTCTATCAGAGATCATAGCAGTATCATAGTCCTCAGTCCTTTTGTTTCTAGCCTGTTTTTTATTTGAGAATCATTTTGGCAATCAAGTTGTATGTTTCGGTTGGGTTGTATTTTCAGATCAAGGCTTCACATATTTTGTCTTACATAAAAATTTGCTCTAAATTATTGAGATTGTATCGGAGAGAAACTTATCCAAGGGTTTAAAGAAATATACTCGCCACAGCAAGCAAACATTATCATTAATCAAGATTTAACTAAAACATATGAAATTCAGAAGGGTACAAGACAAGGATATCCTTGATTTCCCCTGTTGTTTATATTAGTGCTGGAAGTTTTGAATAGAGATATCAGAGAAGTTGAGAAGATAACAGGTATATATTTTTTTTAAAAAAGTTTATAAATTGAGAGCTTTCACTGATGACTTAGTTATATTCTTGCAAGATCCAAAACCAGGTATAGAACACTTGATGAAAAAGCTAAATGACTTTGGAGCTTTAGTGGGCTTCAAAAATAAATAAAGAGAAACAAAAATGCTTGCTAAGAAAATGGTTTCTCAAGATTATTGTCGAGCCCTGTGGGCCCGACATTCACGTGATGGGGGGGAACCGCACGCCAAACCGCCGCCTCCCCTGCACCCACATCACCGGCTGGACTCGCCACCAGGACTCACAGCTGATGGGCGCAGGTCCGGGGGGTCGCCAGCTGACGGGCGCAGGAGTTCGGTGCCGCGGCGGACTCCTGGCCGCTCGCTTCTTCGGCTGGAGCTGCTGCCGGGGTTTGCGGGCTCGCCAGCAGCCGGGAGTGCATCTGCTGACTTTGGGGTGGCTGGGAGTGCATCCGCTGACTTTGGGGATGGCGCCAGCTGTCCAGTGCCTCGGAGTCTCAACAAGGGGGGGGCCCACGGCAGTTGTGAGGAGGGGATTCACCATGGGCCAGGGGGAGGGGTTACCTGATTCCTGGCAAGCTGGACACTGGAAGCCTGCCTGTGAGCCAGCCGGAACGTGGAAAGGAGGCAATGTCCCAGTTGGCTGTCTTTGAACTCCGCATGCCAGATGTTGGCTTGCGGGCTGGGGGGTAGGCCTTGCACACGGAGCGGCTATATAAAGCGCTGGGAGCAGTTCAGTCCCAGCGCTTTTTCCTGCACGGATTAAAACACCATTTGTCACTCCTACCTGCCTGCTGGCTCTTTCCTGGGCACCGAGGAGGACGTCTTGACAGTAAGTTAGCACTGAATTATCTTGTTCACCTTTTCCAGTTCCTGTTGTGCTGTGAAGGGAATGGCAGAGGGAACACAAGGGGCTGCCCCAGCAGAGGAGGGGGCTTAGCCAGCCGGAAATGCAGCACCAACACCTACGGCAGAGGCCGGGGATGCTCAGCCATCGGTGAGACCCAAGGAGCAGGACCCACGGCCTGTCACCACGGTGGGTGAGTCCCAGCAGTCAGGGCCCACAGTATCGTCGGGGGACTGGTGGCTTAGCCCTGCTCTTAACTGCCCGGACGGTTCCTTTCAGTTATGTGTGGACTTCTGAGGCATCAACGGGGTGTGCGTTGAACACATGTACCCCCTTCCCTTGATGAAGGACCTCCTGGCTCATCTGGCCCAGGGTAAGATATTCACCAAGCTGGACCTGCGTGAGGCATACTACTGGGTCTGGATCAAGTGGGGCAATGAATGGAAGACAGCCTTCAACTGCCCGCTTGGTAGTTACCAGTTTCAGGTGATGCCATTCGGGTTGCAGGGGGCCCCCGCGGTATTCATGCAACTCATTAATGAGGTGTTGCATGAACACTTGTACCACGGGGTGCTTATGTATCTCGATGACATCCTCATCTATACCACCACCATGGAGGACCACGTCAGGTTGGTGTGGCAGGTACTGGAGAAACTGTTGCAGGCCCAGTTATATGTGAAACTCTCCAAATGCGAGTTTCATCAATCCCGACTGGACTACCTAGGGTACCGGATCTCAGGGGCAGGAGTGGAGATGGACCCCAGTAAAGTCAAGAATGTTCTGGAGTGGCAGGCGCCAAAGATCCGCCGCCAACTGCAGAGTTTCCTGGGGTTTGCCAATTTCTACAGACAATTTATCCCCTCATTTGCTGCAGTGGCATTACCCCTGATGGACCTGCTATGCACCTGGCAGGCCGCGTCAAAGCCACACCCCGGTCAGCCATTGGCATGGACAATGGTGTGTCAGAAATCCTTCGAGACTCTGAAGGCTCTGTTTGCGAAGGAGCCAGTCTTGTTCCACCCGGACCCTGACAGACCATTCATGGTATAGGCTGACGCCAGTGACGTTGCGATAGGGGCGGTGTTACTCCAGAGGAACAGCCAGGGAGCCCTGCAAACCTGTGCCTATACATCCCAGAAGCTGACGGAGACCAAACGGGCGTAGGCCATCTGGGAGAAGGAAGCGTTTGCGGTGCGGTGGGCGCTCTCGACGTGGTGGCACCTCCTGGAAGGGGCAAAAGAACTATTCGAGGTCTGGACCGACCATAAGAACCTGGAAGTACTGCAGACCACAAGACGTCTGTCCCCTAAACAAGTCCGATGGGCACAGTATTTCTGGCAGTTCCAGTTCCAGCTAAAGTACGTACCGGGGGGACAGAATTTCCTGGCCAATGCCTTGTCACGTTTGCCTCAATATAACAGCAAGAGGGAGGAGGTAGTGCAGGAAATTATGCCCCCTTACTGTCAGGCCACGGCGAGGGCGGTACCCCGTATGGTGGCAAGTGACCTGAAGCATGAGCTAAGGACAGCACTCCACGATGACCCCTGCTACGGGACAATCCAGACCTGCTGACAAAATGGGATGGTCTGGCTTGGCGTGGTGATAAGCTCTACATCCCACAGGTTCTGAGGCAGGGGGTGCTCCAATGATGCCACGACACGAAACAGGCAGGTCACTTTGGGTTCCTCAAAACCCTACATCTGGCAAGGCATCAAGTCTGGTGGCCCAGGATGAAAGCGGTTATAGAGGCATATGTCCGGGGGTGTCATGTCTGTGCCACTGCCAAGCCCCATACGGGGAAGCCCCTGGGGTTGCTGCAGCCGGTGGTGGACCCGGCCAGACCCTGGGAAGACATCGCGATGGTTTTCATCATTGAGTTGCCGGAGAGCCAGGGTTACACAGTGATTTGGACCGTTGTAGACCTTTTCTCCAAGCAGGCGCACTTCATTTGTCACCCCTACCTGCCTGCTGGCTCTTTCCTGGGCACCGAGGAGGTCTTGACAATTATGAAATGTTCATAAGAAAGTTGAATTTTAAGGTGAAGAAAAAGGTTAAATACTTTGGGGTTACATTGACAAATAAAAACTCCAAACTGTTGTCAAACAATTTTGTACAATTTTTTTGTGGAATGGCATTAAAAAGATCTATTAAGATGGGATAATTTGCAATTATCACTATTAGGTAGAATTTCTGTAATAATCAAAAATGTTGTTTTTATTTCAGACTTTACCAGTATTGACAACTGACACCCCATTTAAACAATGGCAAAAGGATATTTCTAAATTAATTTAGCAAGAGAAAAAAAGATGAGAATTAGATACAAATTACTGCAAGACACCAAAGAAAGAGGAGGTTTAGGTTACCAGATTTGAAACTGAACTTTGATGCTTGCTTTGGATGAAAGTGTGGGTGATTCTCCAAAGTAAGAGATTACTTGAATTAAAGTACCATGTATTAAGATGTGGCTGGCACACTTACTTATGGTATGACAAGGTTAAGATGAGTGATGATTTTAAGAATCATTTTGTTAGATGTGTCATCCTAAGGGTTTGGAATAAATATAAAACAAGATTCTCTATGAAGGTATCCTTTGAGTATCATCCCAGGAAGCTTTTTTTCAGAAAAAAAAAAATGATGATGAGCCCAGACTGGTAGACTTGTGGTCAAATAACTTTTATTCGAAGTGAACCTATTTTTAAATCTAAAGAAGAGTTGGAGTCAGAAGCATGTCTCTGTCATTGATTAGATAGATAGATAGATAGATAGATAGATAGATAGATAGATAGATAGAT
The DNA here is from genome assembly GCA_023970755.1 of Azemiops feae. Lineage (NCBI taxonomy): Eukaryota > Metazoa > Chordata > Lepidosauria > Squamata > Viperidae > Azemiops > Azemiops feae. Next base: position 1,286,499 of record JALGBA010000250.1, read on the forward strand.
AGATAGATAGATAGATAGATAGATAGATAGATAGATAGATAGATAGATAGATAGATAGATAGATAGATAGATAGATAGATAGATAGATATGGGTTTGATCTTGCAAAAAATGAATTTGAAATTGTATTGTGTGGTAAAGATGAACATGTTACTGCCAAAGTTTATAAACTGTTATTGAAATTAAATTTGGAGAATGAATATGTGAAGCAATGTATTATTAAATGGGCTAAGAATTTGGGGGATAATATAATGCTTGAACAGTGGGAACATTGGACGAGGGATCTAAAATTTACACTGAATTATAACCTAAAAGAAAGGTTTTATAAAATGATGTACTGTTGATATTTAACACTCAATAAATTTTCAAAGATACTTCAAATGTATGTTGGAAATGTAAATGTAAGGAAGGAAGGTTCTACTACCTTTGGTGGACTTGTGACAAAACAAAGAAATACTGGGGTAAGATTCATATTTTAATACAGACGATTCTTAAAACAAATATAAAAATTAAACCAGAGACTTTTCCTTTAGGTTTAATGGACAAAGAACTTTAAAAAAAATGGAAGTTGTTATTATACATGCTAATGGCAGCGAGAATATTTTATGAGCAAAAATGAGAACATATATTAATTCTCTCAATGGCAGAATGGTTGGAGTAATTGATGGAGTACAAATAAATGCTTTAATCAAAGAGAAGAATTTTGTCTAATTTTGTTTCTATCTGGAAATCACTTCTGGATTTTGTGCTTGAGAAAGAAAAAGAATGAAACATTGGCTTTGGGTTTTGTCCATTAGACAGTTTTTTTTCCCCTGATAGAAATGGCTAGTATATATTGAGTATGCAAAATGAAAAATTGATATTATTATTCTACTGGGCTGAAAAGAGTCAGAAGTTAATGCTTTTCCCCCCCTCTTCACCCTATACTTCTCTTTTTCCTTTTGCCCTTTCCCAATTTTTCCACCATTTTCATTTTTATTTGTGTTTTATACTCTCATAATAAAAGTTATATTGTAAAAAATAAATTATTCAGATTATAGGGAGTGACCTGTATTCACGTAGTCCTTGAATTAAGATCACAGTTGAGCCCAGAATTTACACTGCTAAGCAAGACAATTTTCAAGTAACTTTTGGTCCATTTTATGACCTTTCTTGCCACAGTTGTTAAGTGAATCATTACATTAGTAATATGGTCGTTAAATGAATCAGGCTTCCCCATTTACCTTACTTCCCAAGACACTGAAACTGTCATAAGTTCTTGCCAGTTGCCAAGCATCTAGATCACATGATCACATGACAGGGAGGCTGCAATGCTTCTAAGTTTGATAAAAGGTCATAGGTCACTTTTTTCACTGCCATTGTTAACTTTGAACGGTCGCTAAACAAATGGTTGTATGTCAAGGATAACCTGAATAGTAATAGTTTTCCATCCCCTATGAAAACCTGAAACTGAACTCTTTCTACTCTGGTATAAGTAATTATCATCATTTCTCCCTCAGTTTTCTCCTATTTCTCCTCAATAAATAAAATCCATTTCTCCTAACATTATTTGACATAATGTATGGCCTTGCAGCAGGTAAGATATTGAAGTTAATGAAGATAACAGACACCATATTGGGCGAGGAAGCATGATCCTTCCAATGGCTGAACTTCTTCTTAAAAATAAGCTTTTTTCCTCCTTTTTTCATATGTCTCCCTCCTCATATGCACCAGTCAGCTAAATCGTTTTGCTAATAGTTTCCTATCTTGGTTTGGAAGAACTAAAAATGTACAGACATTAGAACTAATTGAAGTAATCAGGGCATATTCAGGATCCTGAAGTTCTCTCTGTTCATTTCAGAGGGCGGGAGGGGAGCTTCCTTCTGATTTCATTAGCTTTTAGAATGAGTGTTCATCTCTAATTTTGAAAAGGCTACAGGCTCTGTGCTTTGCATTTAAATGTTTCCCCTGCCTGTTTAGTCATTCAATTTCAGTCATTTGCATGACACCATATGTTCTTCCAATGAAATAGATCTGGTTTGCCATTCAAGTGAAGTGGCTATTAATATTGGAGGTATTTGGGTTTCTTTGCCTAAGAGCTGCTCCTGTTACACTTCAGCCTTCTTTTTCTGCCTGAGTTGTGACTCTAGCCATTATGGTCCTTTCCAACTGCATACAAAATAAGAGGTTAATTAACACCAACTACTCAGGTTTGTTTGTGCCACCTAACTTAATTTATTCAACACACGGAGGTTCAATAAACCGTCTCAGTGCTATTGACGAACCATGTGATCAGTGACAGGCTTTTTCTTTGAAAACTTACATATGATCACCTTTGCTATGACTTAAGTTCAGGATTATTCTGTTTGGTGTCATGGTTCCGACAGATGAAACTCTTCAAAGAATTTCGAGGCATTGTTTACCTTAAAGAATCTTTATTTGAGAAGCATAGCATCGGCACTAACACAATCGAAACCAAAAACTGGATTCCGCTCCCCTGAGCACATAATATCAAAGCACAATTCCCTCCTCCAATTAACAGTCATAAATCACATTCTCCAATTAGTTTGAAATGCAGGCTTTCCCTCCAGTTCTCCAGTCCGCCAATTCTTATCATCTCTTATTTCAATAACCTTGGTTCACACACTAGGTTCAGTATTATTATGTCTAGCTAAACTCTCATGCACATTCCTCCCCCCCCCCAGCATCATCTAACTCTAGCTCTAACTCTAAGAGTAAAACATAAGAAGAAAAGGGTTGCATCTCCATCTGTTGTCAAAGCAAAAACATCCGATGTTAGCAGCATTGACATTTGGTTTATTAAAGGTATGTGCCATGGCAATATATAACGATATAGATATTTAAGCATGTCTGCATTTTAGCACTGTAAACTTTTTATCAGCTCTCTAGTTAAAAGTAGATTGCAACACAGAATAGTGCACTTCAATAACACTGAAACAGGCAAAACATGTTGAAATCCTAAATATAAAATATAAGACAGTCTACAATATCACAGTAGTCCAAGTCTATGCCCCAACCACTGGTGCTGAAGAGGATGAAATTGACCAGTTCTATGAAGCCCTACAGCACCTTATAGAATTAACCCCCAAAAATGATGTCCTTATCATCATGGGGGATTGGAATGCTAAAGTAGGAAGCCAAAAGATAACTGGAATAACAGGCAAGTTTGACCTTGGAGTACAAAATGAAGCAGGGCACAGGCTGATAGAATTTTGTCAAGAGAATACGATGGTCATAGCAAACACTCTTTTCCAACAACCCAAGAGACGTCTCTACACATGGACATCACCAGATGGTCAACAAAGAAATCAGATTGACTATGTGCTCTGCAGCCAAAGATGGAGAAGCTCTATACAGTCAGTAAAAACAAGACCAGGAGCTGACTGTGGCTCAGATCATGAGCTTCTCATTGCAAAATTTAGGCTTAAATTGAAGAAAGTAGGGAAAAACACTAGGCCACTCAGGTATGAACTAAATCATATCCCTGATGAATATACAGTAGAGGTGACAAATAGATTTAAGGAATTAGATCTGATAGACAGAGTGCCTGAAGAACTATGGACGGAGGTTCGCAACATTGTACAAGAGGTAGCAACTAAAACCATCCCAAAGAAAAAGAAATGCAAGAAAGCAAAATGGCTGTCTGAGGAAGCTTTGCAAATAGCTGAGGAAAGAAGGGAAGCGAAAGGCAAGGGAGAAAGAGAAAGATACACCCAATTGAATGCAGAATTCCAGAGAATAGCTAGAAGAGATAAGAATGCCCTCTTAAATGAACAGTGCAAAGAAATAGAAGAGAACAATAGAATAGGGAGAACCAGAGACCTCTTCAAGAAAATTGGAGATATGAAGGGAACGTTTCATGCAAAGATGGGCATGATAAAGGACCAAAATGGCAGGGACCTAACAGAGGCAGAAAGATTAAGAAGAGGTGGCAAAATTACACAGAAGAACTATACAAGAACGAGCTTAGCATCCCTGATAACCACGATGGGGTGGTCACTGACCTCGAGCCAGACATCCTAGAATGTGAAGTGAAATGGGCCTAGGAAAGCTGAGCAACAACAAAGCTAGTGGAGGTGACAGTATTCCAGCTGAGCTATTCAAAATCTTAAAAGACGATGCAGTAAGTGTGCTACACTCAATTTGCCAGCAAATTTGGAAAACCCAACAGTGGCCACAGGATTGGAAAAGGTCAGTTTACATTCCAATTCCAAAGAAAGGCAATGCCAAAGAATGTTCAAACTATCGCACCATTGCACTCATTTCACATGCAAGTAAAGTTATGCTTAAAATCCTACAAGCTAGACTCCAGCAGTATGTGGACCGAGAACTTCCAGAAGTACAGGCAGGATTTCGAAGAGGCAGAGGAACTAGAGATCAAATTGCCAACATACACTGGATCATGGAGAAAGCTAGGGAGTTCCAGAAAAACATCTACTTCTACTTCATTGACTATGTTAAAGCCTTTGATTGTGTGGATCACAACAAATTGTGGCAAGTTCTTAAAGAGATGGGAGTACCAGACCATCTTATTTGTCTCCACTGATTGGTTCAAAATTGGGAAAGGAGTCTGGCAAGGTTGTATTCTGTCGCGCTGCCTATTTAACTTATATGCGGGGCACATCATGAGAAAGGCAGGGCTAGATGAATCAAAAGTTGGAATTAAGATTGCCGGGAGAAATATCAACAACCTAAGATATGCAGATGATACCACTCTAATGGCAGAAAGTGAAGAGGAACTAAAGAGCCGCTTGATGCGGGTGAAGAAGGAGAGTCCAAATGTTGGCTTGAAACTCAACATTAAGAAAACCAAGATCATGGCATCCAGCCCTCTCAATTCCTGGCAAATAGATGGGGATGAAATGGAGGTAGTGACAGATTTTATCTTCCTGGGCTCCAAGATCACCACAGATGGGGACTGCAGCCAAGAAATTAAAAGACGCTTGCTCCTGGGAAGGAAAGCTATGGCAAATCTAGACAGCATACTAAAAAGCAGAGACATCACCCTGCCAACAACAGTACGCATAGTCAAGGCCATGGTTTTCCCAGTTGCAATGTATGGCTGTGAAAGTTGAACCATAAGAAAGGCTGAGCACAAAAGAATTGAAGCCTTTGAACTATGGTGCTGGAGAAGACTCCTGCGAGTCCGCTGGACTGCAAGGCGATCAAACTGGTCAGTCCTAGAGGAGATCAACCCTGACTGCTCTTTAGAAGGCCAGATCCTGAAGTTGAAACTCAAGTACTTTGGCCACCTAATGAGAAGGAAGGACTCACTGGAGAAGAGCCTAATGCTGGGAAAGATTGAGGGCAATAGAAGAAGGGGACAACAGAGAACGAGGTGGCTGGATGGAGTCACTGAAGCAGTAGGCGTGAGCTTAAATGGACTCCAGAAGATGGTAGAGGACAGGAAGGCCTGGAGGAACATTGTCCATGGGGTCGCGATGGGTCGGACACGACTTCGCAACTAACAACAACAAAAAATGTAAAATCTAACAAAAAAGCCCCAGAAATCACATTGGGTTCAATCTACTGCCTAAATTCTAACCAATTATAATTCTTACAAACAACATTACATTCTTTAAATTCCTTCTTTGAAGGTAACATTACCATTGAAGTAGATTTTAATATGTGGATTCTTCTAGTTATATGTCTGAATTCAAAACACAGCAATATTTTAAGTTTCAATAACTGATGAAAAATAATTGTTTCATTGAAACTTGGTAAGTAATGAATACTGATTTTAAGAATGTTTTCTTTTATCTAGTATTACTCAAGACCATATGGTTTCCTTGAACACCTTAATTAGTTTAAACAAATGTAATGAAGCCCTACAGAAATCTGGGAAATCTTCAGGTGTCAACAGGTTTCCTGGAGAATTTTACAAACATCTTGTGATATTATAGCCCAATATTCTCTGTAATATTCTCTGTAATATTTATATAATTATATAAATATAAATTTTAATTATATTTGAAAGATCTTCACCTAGGATGGAGCACCATGGTTGACAAGGAAATTTGGAGAGTGATTCATATTCCTTTTTAGAGTGTCTTTAGCCACCCAGAGTCACATTTGAGGGACGGGCAGTCATATCAATTAATGAATAGATAAATAATCATGGAAATAAATACAAATATGCTTGTTACTCAAACCAAAAACCCAAAAGCAAGGGAATCCTATATAGGCCCCTTTCTCAAATCAATCATATCTATAAAATTATTTTAGTAAATAGATGGGCAAACATACTTTTGATTATATTAAGAAAGGTCAAACACTTTCCTTAACACTTTTACTTCATTAGAGGTAGATATATATTGGAACCAACATAGAATGTCATGAATCAATTCACTGGAATGAAACAAAATCTAAAAAAAAAAGTTCGATTAGACATTACAAAAGAGTTCAATAAAATTCCTTGTGTCTGATCTATTTTCATTATTAGATCATATGAATTTTGGAGACAGCTTCATACTAAGTATTTTGAATATAGTATGCCACAAAAGCATGTTAAGGTTAAATAGTTTATACTCTTCCTTGTTCAGTTTAGGTTCTTCCTTATTCTCATAACATGAAAGATAAAGCGTGGTGTCCTCTCTATCTATACATACACATACACACACACACACACTTTGTTCTTTCTAGTCAAAAGTTCCTTTTGTAGAGAATAGGTACAATATGTGAATTGACCCCTGACACCGATGCGTATACAGAAAAAGCTTCATCGATTATGTGCTGAAAAGTACATTAATTGAATTTGTCATCAGGAATAGACAATCTGCTATGTTCAAAAGAAGACCTCAGAATTTTCCAAGCAGGTCCCACTGACTCTGAACTGTTTTCTCAAGATGAAAATTACTCTCCAGATAAGTCTCATGAGAACTGACAATTTGATAGCCCAGAAAAGAGAAAGAGCAGCAAGTGGTTGCTTTGAAAGCAGCACCTTCACAGAATTCGCGCACATTTGTTAAGATACAGCAGAATCAATTCTGGACAAATTGTAATGATCGCTCGTTGCCATTGAATATTTTGCTAATATAAACACCACAAGAAAGTTATCAGCTCTTAAATTTAGGTAGGAGAAAGGCATCCTACTTCAGCAAACTTAACAGTAAACTAGCATTTTAGTTGCATCATGAAGAAACAAACAATAACAGGAGAGGTTATGTGGTCAGGGCTGGAAAATGGTTTTCCTCCATTGATCTGGCCTCTGAAAATGAGAAATGGTTGAGAAGGAAAAGTGAAGTAATATTATATCTACTTACAGCTCATCAAGAGCAACAAGGTTATAAAAAGGCTTACAATTCATTCCAACATCGCACAAGCAAGAAATAAATGAGGTAAAAATTAAAAATAAGAATATTTTTAGAATGAGAAAATATTCTTTTTGGTCATCCTTCTTATTATATGGCAAATGTTAACTGGTAATGATAGCACTCACCACAAAGCAGTCAGCAGTGAACAGGACATTGGGCTTTGATCTGTATATTAAAAGTCACCTTGGACAAAATAAGATCTGAGTATTACAATATCAGAGATAGAAGAAGAGAGAAAAAAAGCTTTGGCTTGAACATAATAATAATAATAATAATAATAATAATAATAATAATAATAATAATCATAATAATAATAATAATAATATAATAATATAATAATCATAATAATAAAATAATAATCATAATAATAATAATAATAATAATAATAATAATAAAGTTGGAAGGGACCTTGGAGGTCATCGAGTCCAACCCCCTGCTCAGGCAGGAAACCCTATACCATTTCGGACAAATGGCTGTCCAGTCTCTTCTTAAAAACTTCCAGTGTTGGAGCATTCACCGCTTCTGGAGGCACCAAAGTAATTAATTTAAAAAAAACTCATGGAAGAACCTAGCTGCCCCAAAATCACCTGATAGTAAGATGGGCAGCATACAAATTTAATAATAATATATATAAAAACTATTTCTTACCATCTTTCATAGGCAGCTCTCCCATCCTATTTATAAAGGTTCACTACTTCTCCAAGAGGTTTCTCAATGGCACAGATAGCTGCAAGGAAGAGGGGGAGGGGGAATGGAAATGTTTCCACTGATAACTTATTTTATGATCTCAGCCAGTATGTACGGTCTTGATTAAAAGAGTAACTAGATGCTTGTTGGCACCAAAGTCAAACTTCATAGCAAGTGGCAATATGCTGAGAATCCTCAGATAATTATTTAACTTACACAACTAGCCCAGTTCATTTCAGATTGGAATAATCTACTAAAACATGATGTAATAGAACACAAATAATTGATATGTTTTAAACTTCCACATTAAAATGGACATTATACATGTGATAGGTCCTGGTAACGTGAGGCACAACTTGTCTTTCTGATTTGATCTGGCAGAGTTGACATGTTCCAGATTCCATCAATTAAACAGTGTCAATTCCAATAAACCTTTTTGTCTTTCTTATCAATAATTCTTAAATCTGGAATGTTATGAGGCAGATATTTGTTCGAATTTTAAAATCCCAGAGCACTTTAGCTTCTTCGTTTTCCCTTGCTTTGTCTATTTTGCAGTCCCAGTTCTTGCTTGCAGGCAAATGGTATTTCTTGCAGATGTTCAAGTGGACCATTGTTGCTACTTTGCCATGCTGTTGTTTGTTGTCAGTCTGTGCAATCTTGCAGCAGCTAACTAGGTGGTCCACTGTTTTTTTAGCTTCTTTGCAGAGGTGGCATTTCTGAACCTAAAGATGAATCAATGCATAGTTCTAAACCTTTACTTGTTCTTTTCCAAATATGGTCATATAGTTTTGAATATAAAAATGTCTACAAACATGTATATATTAGAAACAAATAGCTACAATAATGAATGCCAAAATACCCCTGAAAATTTCTATGTTAAAATACTAATACTAATATTTTATATAACTGTGGTGATAATAAGGATGGTGTTGATGATTAGGATTCTTGGACAATTTTTAAGCTTTGAGATAAAATTTGAATTAATCTTAAATTACCAGTGTTTGCTGAATATTCTTCATAAAGTGTATGCATGTATTAATGTATATGCATGGGTGTGCATGGGTGTAACATAAAAGAAGTACTGTATAATCACTTTAAGTTTGCAAAAATTATATTCTGATTGAAACAAAACTTGACCAATTCGTCGATCTCCATCTTATGGTATAACAAGATTCCAAAATATTTTAATTAATTAATTATTTATTCAATTAATTAATTAATTAATCTTTTAATTAAAAAGCCAATTTTAGCCTGCATGATATAAGTTTTCCATAAGTCCCAAACTGTGTACTATAATCAAAAGGGTTATATTAGGATAGTTTGCCTCTTAATAAAGAGAACTGTTAGTGAATTCATAATACAGGTTTATATTTAAGATGTTGTCAGGTGAATTAGACTCTCACATTTTAAGAGCATCCCATAATCATTTGAGAAGGCTGTAATGTTAGGGGAGATAGAAGAAAAGAAAATAAGATGATGTCCAGCAGCAAAATTGTTACAGTGGCGATGAATGCAATCTTGAAGGACCAGGTTAGTGATGGTTCATCATGTAGAAAATCTATCTATGTGGCAGCAAGAGTCCACACCAACCAGATGGGACATAATAAGTATTCATAGAGAGCCCCAACATTGCCAGTCCTAGGCTACATCAGATAGAAGGAAGGCTGGGTTCCTTCCTTCCTTCCTTCCTTCCTTCCTTCCTTCCTTCCTTCCTTCCTTCCTTCCTTCCTTCCTTCCTGCCTTCCTGCCTTCCTGCCTTCCTGCCTTCCTGCCTTCCTTTTCTCCCTCCCTCCCTCAGAGGTGGGATATTTAAACAGAAAATTCACTGAAATCAAGCAGTTAATTCAAAAGGGAAAGACCTAATACTTTGTTCCTGTTCTTGAATGGTGCCACATACCATTTCCCCCCAACTGTTTCCTTCCCCCAGCCCCATTGCCAGTTCCTGCTTCTCTTTGGCTGTTGAGGATGCTGCAATAGCCTGCTGCACTTTTATTGTTTATTATTCCTGCAAGCAACTCTAGTCAACTCACTTCCCTCTGGCAGGCAGCTTAAGACTATCTGTGCCATCTGTTCCAGGCTCTGAGCAATGGGAAGCATTGCTTGAGATCATTGAGATTAGCTGGCAATAAAAGGATATGAATTAGAACTGGCGACCAGGTAGGGCTAACTATGGTTTCAGCTGAAAGAAGTTTGAAAGACATCCCTTGATTTGATTTATCTTTGTTGGTTCTCACTTTATTTTTCCAGTTTCAAGAAACAGTTGCGCTGGTTTGTGCAATACAAGAGCATTTAAATCAACCATAATAAGGTGTGATTGTGATTAAGTTTGTTCCAGATAGGTTCTTTAAGAATTATCTGAGATAGCTATGTTCACAACCGGGTTCCTCACCTCAAAGAAGTGGCTGTTTAAAGGGACATCTGCATGCATCTGTGTTCTTTTTCATCCCGAGGCCTTGACTAATGCATAAAGATCAACTTGGTCATATAAGAGCTCTCTGCACAGGTCAGAATACAGAGCATAGATTTAATTCCAGATCAGAGCAGATAAAGTTATGGTTTAAGAATGATGTATTCTTCTCTTCTTTTTCCTTATGAAAATGTTGCTATGGTGTTTTTATTTTTAACCATGGAATACATATAACTTTCTTTATTGCGATGCTCAAATATTACATTAAAATTATTCCATTTCATTTTGTTTCAGCCCTTTGCACACTTCTAATGGAAAAAGTTTATATTTATTATCAGATTTTATGAAGGTTCATTTTTCATCCTGGATTTCTGCATGTCTCTGAGATTTCATAACAAGTGTCTTTGTCATTGTGCTGGTTACTTTTGAATGTAATTTGCGATTTTATTCCTATTTCAATATTTCTTTAATCAAGGTATGCCATACCTCACTCATGTTAGTATCAATCATGCCAACGGCTTGAATTTTTATGGAATTTTTATTTTATGTCAGAGAGAAGGGCTTCTTAGACCTTGTCCTGGGAAACAATCCTGAATCAAAACTCAGGCACTAATGTGTACCTATCGTATATCCAAGACCATGTTGTCCACAACAGAAAGGCAGATATCATCAAGCTTGAGTAAATCTAGTTATTTCAGCTAAATGATGGCAGCAAAATCTCCTGAGACTGGGAACATTCTTACATCAATGGTAATTTCCCATTACTCTAGCAACAGAGCTTGAAACTGGCCCACAATTGTATTCTGATGACCTGGAATTACAGAAGTTAGTAGGATACAGTGTACATTTACTCACTAGCACTTACTATCTCCAACCATCTCAGTAACTTTATTTTTTCAGTATACTTTCATAAGGGAACTAGTCTGATGTAGTAGTTAAAGTATCAGGCTAAAAAACTGAGAGATTGTGAGTTCTAGTCCCATTTTAGGCACAAAAGCAGCTGGGTGACCTTGGGCCAGTCACTTTCTCTCAACTCTAAGAAGAAGACAATGGCAAACCACTTCTGAAAAACCTGCCAATAAAACTGTAGGAACTTTTCCAGGCAGTCTCTGAGAAACTGCAGGGATTCCAGTCTCCAAGAATCAAACATGACTGAACAGAAAGAGAAGAGAAAACATACTTTTGTCTGCATTTGTCTGGTGGCTAGCAAAATAGAATCTGAGAAGATGGGAGGCTATAAGAGGAAAGGCTGGCTGTAAAGCAAACAAAGAAACAAACCCATTCGCATCCTCCTATGTCTTCCTAGCTACTTTGCTATGCTTCTTCTATTGCTTTTTAAAGCTCCGTGAATTATGAAGAAGAAGAAATAAGAACATGCCAGCCATTTGGCAATCAAGCATATTTGCCTGGAGGCAGGAAAAAGGTCCTAAATAATGCATATAAGAAGAAACCAAGATAAGGACAGGCCACAGAAATTCAGTGGAAAAGACAGCAAGAAACCAACAAGATCTGAGAAACAAGGCAAAACAAGAGTTCCCGAAAATGAGAAAGCAGGCTGCCTGCAATATCCCCCAAACTATAGTGCCATAAAAGGAAAGACTGGCTTTGCTGTGGCTTCAGATAAACAGAGTCAGGAATAGACTAAATGCCCAGCAGAGATATCAAGAGATAATCACCTCAGAGCCAAACTCAAAGTAGTACAAACTAATGACAGGAGGTGATGCATGGCTTTGTTCATTTTCTTACTGACACTGTATTGAGGCTGTCACAGATTGGATTCTAAAGAAAGAATGAACAGATGCCAGTGTGATCAAAATGAATGCAATGTTATTAATCAGTGCTCTGTGCTTACCTAGGAGAGGTGAGCCATGGCAATTGTCCATACCAATAGATGTTCATCCATTGAAGGTAAAACAATCATATAAGAAAGGCCAGGCAGACTGGATTGCCCAAACACCTTTGGGCTCTTTCCCCAATATGTCCCTGCTAATAAACTATGTGATGATTAAGGTAGATTCTCCCACTAAGATGACAATTTCTCCACCCTCCCAAACTTCTGCAAGAGCCTGAAGACCTGGCTCTACCTGTTTGCCAGGAGACTAAATGGGGGAGTTCCACAGTGGAGGTGACTGTCCTATCTCCCCCCAACCCTTGTTCTCTACTCTCTACCCATCCACCTTTTGGGTTATAATACTGATGTATTTATTCTCGTTGTGTTCCTTTGTCATTGTTTACTTTATTGTTCTATTATTTTACTTCTGTTTACACGCCTTTTCATTTTTCTTCCTTTTTATTATTGTAAGCCATTTAGAGTAGCACTAAGGCAAGGCAGGCAGCAAATAACAAATAAATAAAAAATAATAATTAGGTTGGCTTAGTGAAAGCCAGGGGATTTCAATGGATCTATTTTAAAAATGTAATATGGGGCTATGTTATAGGGCTTATTCTGAAAGGAGGATAGTCAAAGTAGGTAGAGCTATGTAGAGATAATAAGTAAACTGAAGATGGTCATCTGCCTAGCATCCATTTTGGAGTGGATCCCTTAGCCTGCCTTCAAGGCCTAGTTGGTCCATCAGCCAACAAAAGTTGAGTGTTGCTACCATTAAAATGGCAGCATTTATTTGGTCAAAGTTGTCTCAGCACTCAGTATTTTATGTGTTTCCTTTTCAATGTCTTTAAAGATGCTGTTGGAATAACCTGTGTTTTTCTAAAAGCTCTATAAAATTCTTTTTTTTTTTAAGTTCCTTCCTGAAATCTTTGTCTTTCTTGGCTTTGGCTTCTCTTCTTGGCAGTTTCCACTGTTTGTTCTAACATCTAGTTTGCTTTCTTCTGTTTTTTGATCTTTGGCAGTCTCTTTTCACATTTATCCTTAACAACTTCTTTACGTACATTGCACAGTTCCTCTGACTGCCTATGCATGAAGTTCAGGACATCAGACCAGTTCCTGATGTTCTCCTTGAAAATGTGGAATTGGTTAAATTTGTTCTTCCACTTTAACTTAATTTAGAATTTGCACATGAGCAGTTACTGTTCTACAAGCAGATCCCAAACACACCTTTCCTGTTAGAACTGAGCTTTTCTATCTCCTTCTACCAATAATACAATCTATTTGTTTCCTATGTGCTCCATATAGTAATGTCCATGTAAAATAGGTTTCATTTTTGTTGTTTGAGAAACAAGTTAGCAATGAAGAAATAATTTGATTGACAGACATTGAAGTTGTCATCCTCCTTCCTTTTGGTTTTCTCGACCATAGAGCTCAACTACATTCCTCAATATTTCTAATATTTGCATTCCACTCTCCATCTTTGCTTGATTCCAAATTAAACTTGATAGTTGTACATATAGTCTAAGTGATAATATGCAGTCATTGATTGCATTGTAGCCAAGTACTATTTTTGTGATACTCTTCCTATCTATGAAAGCAATGCCATTCTGTGTTTTTCGTATATTAAACAGTAAACAATGTGATCTCCTAACTGAAATTGTCCAATTCCAATCCACTGCAATTTGCAGTTGCCTGAAATATCAATATGTCATCAGTTCATTTCATCTTGCTCTAAGTTGAACTTTCCTATGTTCATGGTTTTTTGGAAATTCCATGTTCCACAATAATTTCCCTGGAATTTCTCTGCATGAGAACATCAGAAATTAGCCATCCCAAAGGCTTTAATGCATCTATGTCTTAAATAACATTAGTGTTCTGAAAGACCTTCAGCTTTTCCTCAGTAGTATGTTGAATGTTATCCAGCCTGAGAGGTCCATCAACCAGTACCACATCATCAAGAAGTTTATTTTCTATCTGTGTGGTTTTCTTGGGAAAATAAAAAAGGGGTTTGCCATTGCTTTCTCCCACATGGTACGAAATGTTGCCTCTACTGTTGTCAGTAAAATAATCTTCTCCCTCAAACATCTTCCTGTATCACTGCAATGCAATATAGGTGTCTGCTTGCTTTAGCTGGGCAGCCAGGATGACCTTCATACATAGTGTGTCCCTGTTGGGAATATATATTCTTGGTGCAGTAGTCCTTGACTTATGACCACAATTGAGCCCACAATTTCTGTTATTAAGTGAGACATTTGTTAAGTGAATTTTGCCCCGCTTTACAAGCTTTCCGGCCACAGTTGTTATGTGAATCACTGTAATTATTAAATTAGAGATACAGTTTAAGTGAATTGGGCTTCCCCATTGACTTTGCTGGTTAGAAGGTTGCAAAAGGTGATCACATGACCTTGGGACACAACGACAGTCATAAATATGAATCAGTTGCCAGCATCTGAATTTTAATCACATGTCCATGGGGTCATAAGTGTGAAAAACAATCATAAGTCACTTTTTTCAGTGCTCTTATAACTTTAAATGATCACTAAACAAACTGTTGTAAGTCCAGGTCTATCTCTATACACTTTTATAGGTTTTTTTGCCCATTGTTTTAGGAACACCCACCACCACCACAATTTAGCTGTACAGCAAGATGCGGTGGAGAAATATATATGTTTTCATCCTTCTTTCTCCTACATGCAAACTTAAACACTTTCTGACAACTGTACAGACCTGAGAAATTAATTTTTGATCCTGCACACATGCTCCCTAGCTTCCTAGATTTTCTTACTTCCATGGCCATTTCGCCTATATATTGCATGTCAGTCATTGATTATTCAATTATTCATGTATTCACACAAATCAGTTACCTGACTACGCTTTTTATCTCATGAATAAGAGAGGACACAAGTGGAGAAAATAAAGTTTTTATTACCAAATGAATAGCACAGCAGGGTACAATTTGATGAATATAACATTTCATTTTACCACATGGGCTTTTCTGACTGCAGCCCAAGAGTCTCCAGAGTAATTTAATGAACTCTGATGTTTGAACTGATGCCAGTTTGAATACTCAACATTTTAATCACACAGCAAAATAAGTTATAATTGTACCACACTTGAAAAGCACTTAAAATTAGAAAGAAATATGGAGCGTAGTGCTAGAAAGCATTTTGGAATTGGGCAAAATGGCTGCCACATAAGAACCTGAGCACAGGAGGGGATAAAATTATTACCTAGCTATTACATCAGAAGATAGGTGGCACATGCTGTTTCGCTTTTACCAATTTAAAATTATCTGTGAAGTAGAAACCATTTTAAATACAGGAGTGATGCCTCAAGTTTAGAAGAGGATATAGTAGAACAATTTACCCATGGGCTCACATTATCATTAAATGGAAGGAATGTATTTTAATTTCCCATTAGTATCCCATTCATCTTGCTTAAGGAAGAACTCCTCGGCTGTTTTTCTTCAGCTCAAAGATGAAGGGAGAAGCAGATCCTTACACATTATCCATTTGTGCCATTTTCTTATTTGGGCAGCTGGCATTTGATTTCAATATTCCCTCATCAATGCACATTTGAATAAATCCAGAGGTAACCCTGTCACCATTTTTCCAATTACCTGAATTTTGCAGGCCCAACTTCCAACATGAAAAGACCATATAAAAGACATTGACATCCAACAGGAAAGTAAGAAAGGATTTAAAATAAAAATTGCTTGCTGTTCTGCACGTATGCGTCTTTTGATGATTTAACCTTCTTTTATTAATTAATTAATATTAAATGTATATGCTGCCCATCTCACTATCCAGTGTGACTCGAGGGGAGGGGGCTTACAATGTAATAAAGATAGAAATACAAAAACTATTATAAAAATAAGAATAATTAAAATTATAAGGATTAGATACAGAGATTTTTATATTTTAAAGTTTTATACAAATATAAAATATTACATGGATAGCCAAAACAACATAAGTACAAGCCAGAGCATCCTAAAGGTTAAGTGTAGATATTCCCTAGCTATGGCTTACATCATTGCCACTTTACACTGGCAGCCTATTCCGGAGAAATGCAATCTAATACTGACATCATTCAAGCATGCGGGAAGTCATCTCTGTAATTACACAGCCTTGAAAATATTCACTTTCAGACTCCTCATTTAGGTGTTCCATGTCAAACAAAATTAGATGTAGTGATTGTAATTGTCTTACTCTAATGGCTTACTTAGGTGTCATGTGTGGATTTTTGCAGCAATTTGATGACACCTATCTGTAGAAGACTAAAGGAAGAAGGCTGCTGCGCTGTTAACAGACAGGTTAACAGAGAGGTTTCTGTTGTCAAAGAATAAAGCTCTATATTTAAGCAGTTTTACAAAATTGCAAAGAATCAGTGGGAACACCTAACATGCCACTAAGACAATAGCAAAAAGCTGCTGTAATGGAATGCTCACGGCTGGAAAGAAATTTCCATTTTGGGTGGCTGGATGTTCCTCTTAACATTCAAAAGAAAAATTGGTACACCACACAGAGGCCTTGACTAAGAGTTTAAGAAAGTTCTAGCCCTGTAATCTATGAGATAAAATGGCTTTGAAAGATGAAAGCAATCCAGCTGTTGAGATTTTGATACTCAATCTTCTTTCCATTTTCTTTTCTAAAATTAATTCTATTAGGTATTTTAAAAGATGATCAAAAAGCAAAAAGAAAAGCAAAAATATTACTAAGAGAGTTGTATACAATCTTTATAAAATTAAATTTAAAAAGCAATTTCAAAGGTAATATTAGTATAGATCTGCATATTGGAACACCTTGTGTCACTTTAGAACTTCGTTATTAAAATCAAGTCAGTATACAATGATTAACAATGAAAAACTGTATGATATGAATTATATATCAAAATAAGAGATTGTTTTGAATTCTTTTCCAATTTAGCTAATCGGACAAAAGTGTTAAAACCTTGTGTTAAAAGAAAGTTTGGATAGAGTACAAGTTTTATATGTAACAATATAATCCAGTAAAAGTTAAATTGAGTTCTGTATCAGATTTGTTTTTAGATATATATATTTTCACATCAATCCATACTCCTACAACTTAATTAGCCATTCCTCTATACAAAGTAATTATATGTGAGTTCTAAAAGAAGCATAAAGCATTTCTTATGAAGAGATGGATTAAGGACAAATCTCAGGGCCAACTAGAACACCACAGTGATAGACTGAATAAAATATAAATATCTGTTGAAGTTGTTGTTTTGGATATCAACACTATTTGGAGAAATATAATGAATGTGACAAAATGAATGTGAAAAAGAGAAGATGGGATTTAATATAAGAAAATAAAGAGTTACAAGTGAATTCTTCCTTTTAGAAAAAAGTCTGTATTGTAAGTATGAGAAACAAAATAAAATGTTGTTATTGATGCCAGAGAAATGAATCTGGATTTTTTTTAAAAAAAAAAACACCAATTATATCATCTAATGGAAGCATAGTTAAAAACCAGAAAGGGGTGGTTTTTGAAACCTGAATAAATAAGATGTAGTGATTGATTATTTGTGTGTAATGTTGCACAGTTGCAGCAATTTGATGAAGCTTGTGTTACTAACAATATTGTAGTTATTGGTAGATTAATATACTGTATAGACACAGCCATGATATCTAGAGAACTTTTGTTAAACAAAAATATTTCTTTATATTGGATCTGTTTTTTTAAAAAAAATCTGTACCTAAATAACATGAATAACATGTTCATACTTTAAAGAAAATAACATGAGCTATTACTATCCAGACTTCTGTACTTTGCATAACAATAATTGATTTTTTCTCCTTTCTAAACTGGTATGGATCTGGCAGGATTCCCTTCCCTCAATAAGCAATGGTAAGAATACCGGTGCTGGTAATGTGTTTGGAGAACTGACTTCATAACTTGCCTCCATTTTGGTTCTCAAAACAGAAAGAAAAGCCACTTCACCAAAATAAATTAGCTGCAGCTCTAAAATTAAATCTGTTTCTGTGATCACTATTTATGAGTTTCACTGATGCATCAGAAAGCAACATGATTAAGAAAAAATACTTCCAAGGAAGATATGTAGTTCAAATATTGTCATGTCAGTGATAAATTAACAGGACAAGAATTAAGTATCAATCAAATTGAATCAAAGCTTCACCCATTGCAATTTCTTCTGGCAATATCAGTTATTGTTGGCTTTCCATGTTGTAATCGATTACATTGGAAACCCATGCAGTTGTTGGATACGTGTAACAAGATGTGATTTTTTTTTTATCCATGCATATTTAGTTTTGTAAAAGTTTTATGTGTGAGCAACCAGGATTTTTATAGCTAGCCTATTTCAGAGAGCCCAGAAAGAGAATTATATAATTTTTTAAAATAGACCTGCAGGCTTAGTATTAAAATCTTTGTTCTTCTGGTAGGCAGTGCTTTTTTTGTAAAAAAAAAAAAAGGTGCCAGAACTCACACACGTCATACAACCCGCCTTGCCTACCCTACAAGGTTTACCTTTGTAGTTGAAAAAAAAAACCCTTCAATTTTTAGTGTATCTAAAAGACTAGGATTTTGTTCAAGGTAAGTTAATACTATTAATGTTACCATGCACTGTGTGGCTTTAAATTACAAGAAGGCATTTTATTAATCTTTTGGGACATTTACCACTGGCATACCCATTTAATTTAATGAGGGGAAATGTCAGCTTTCTATGTGGAATGAAATTGGCCCAATAAAACAAAATTTAGTTGCTTGTAAAAGATTGAATTATTTTTAAGAAGTTGTCAAACAAGGTGGAAAAATTTACATTTGGAGTTTAATATGGATATTGACTTGAAACAAATTAAAGTTGAAATTTTGTCAGTGAACAGATTACTTTTAATGTACCTTTATGTTAAACCCAATTTAATAAATAGATCCGATTAAACCTTATACTGTAGGTCTACCTTTACATCTGACCAATACATAATTAATATATATTATTATTAATAATAATACCTCCAAATCACAAGACATTGGCTTTATTCTTATTCTTATTCTTTATTCTTATTCTTCCCCTCTGCAGTTTTAATATAAAGTATAAAAGACTAAGAGATTTTTGTAGACATCCCAGTCTTTGAACTACCCAAGGAACTGAAACAGCAAAGTTTCACTGTCGGGCAAGCTTCCATGCCAGCCGCCTTTCTTTCCTCTCGCTTTGCCTCTTTTTAACTTCACACCCCACCTTCTGTAAGGGAAGGCAAAAGGCTCACTCACCCTCTCGTGAAAGATGGCCTCCATGTTTATGTGTCTCCCACTGCCACCATCGGCTTCCACACAATATGGTCCGACCCAGCCAATCAAGCCACGCTCTGGTTGTGGTGCTCCGGCGCCTCATGGCTCCGCCTAGAGGAGACAGACAGCACCGGATGGGACCCCGCTCGCACCGTACCGCCAGCAGGGCACTTTCAAAAACAAATGAGGATAGGAAGGGAAACAATAGGAAAAGAATGCAACTCTGGAAAATCCATCGAAAAAAGGTGCCAGAACTCTGTTCCGGAGCGTTCTATGACAAAAAAAGCCCTCTGGTAGGTGTTATTATAGCCATGTTCTTCCTATCAGTTAGAGTACTCAACAGTGGCTTCCCCATTTGATTTCCCCACTTTCTCATTTGTTGTTGAATTCCATGCCACTTTTGTAAGTGCTCCCACTGCACTCAGTAGCAGAATGGCAATTATCTACTCATTCCACCAGGTCAAGCAGGGGAAGTATTGTCAGGCCCAAAGAACCAAGAATGACATTAGAGTTACTTCTGAATAGTTCCTTTATTGCTGTTCACCTATAAACAGAATCTTGCCAGACTAAATCAATTTTCTGCAATAACTATAACTATAGATGTACTCTGTGAGCTGCTATGGAGGGTCCAAACTTGCTCTCTTCCTGCCTAACAACAGACATTCCAAGCTCTACTGTCTCTTTGCTCTCTGGAAAAGAATTCCTTCCTCCTGCAAGTCCAGATTACATTCCACCACAGGTATGCTGCAGACCCCATTTCCAAAGGAACTCCATCTGGTTGGACCTAGATGATATGCCTTTCCTGCTGTGCCTCCACTCTCTTTCCTCCTGAGGTGAAGTTAGCCCCATATCAGGTAGCCCACTACAAGGCCTTTAAAACATGGCTTCCTCATCGACCTTGGGAATCCCAGGAACAGCATGCAAAGTGGCTGTAGAAGATTAAGTTATATTTGTTCTTCTGCTTTCTTGAGTTTTATTTGTTTATTTTATATGTATATTTAATGTTTTATTTATTATTTATTGTTTTTAGATTGTTATGGAGTTTTTAACTGTTGTGATGTACACTGCCCAGGGTCATGTATTTGTATGATGGGTAGCTATATATAAATATGCTAGATAATTAATTAATAATTAATATTCTTGGGTGGGATGTTTCAGGCAGATCTTTCTCCCCATCTCTATAACCCCAACACATGGGAAAAGATTGAAATGATTTGTATCATTATAAAAACACTTTGGAAATATAAAAATAGAAAGCAAATCAATTGTTAATTTTTATATTTAAAAAGGCATCTTTTATTTTTAATTTCCTTAATGCAGTTGATTTTAAAATCAGTTTCTTTTCATTTCTTGCACCTGCTGTATGAACTGAATCCAGAGTGGATAGCATTTAGTAGGTGCTGAAATCAGTGTGGTTTAAGTTAAACTATAAATAACTTTTACACAGATGCCAAATTAAGTCCCACTGAGGTCAGTTTAATAGATTCCATAAATCAAATTAAAATGTTAAACTTTTTTTATAATGGAGCTATCAGATGTGACATTCAAAACTCTAGATGACCACTAGATGATAGCAAAGAGATACAGAAAATTAATTATTTGCTGTCATCTGGTTGTTATCCAATTATTTTCAGCCCAAATCTGATAATTCTACTTTTTTCCTCTTATATAACTTTTATTGATTTATCAATGTATAAAATACAAATAAAAATAAAAATAAGAAATTAAGAGAGAAAAAAGAAAGGGGGAAAGAAAATATGAGGTACAAAGGAAGAAAGAAAAAGCTGTTGACTTCTAACTCTTTTTTTTTGTTGTTGTTGTTGTTAGTTGCGAAGTCATGTCCAACCCACCGTGACCCCATGGACAATGTTCCTCCAGGCCTTCCTGTCCTCTACCATCTTCTGGAGTCCATTTAAGCTCACACCTACTGCTTCAGTGACTCCATCCAGCCACCTCATTCTCTGTCATCCCCTTCTTCTATTGCCCTCAATCTTTCCCAGCATTAGGCTCTTCTCCAGTGAGTCCTTCCTTCTCATTAGGTGGCCAAAGTATTTGAGTTTCAACTTCAGGATCTGGCCTTCTAAAGAGCAGTCGGGGTTGATCTCTTCTAGGACTGACCGGTTTTAACGCCTTGCAGTCCAAGGGACTTGCAGGAGTCTTCTCCGGCACCATAGTTCAAAGGCCTCAATTCTTTGGTGCTCAGCCTTTCTTATGGTCCACCTTTCACAGCCATACATTGCAACTGGGAAAACCATGGCCTTGACTATACGCACTTTTGTTGGCAGGGTGATGTCTCTGCTTTTTAGTATGCTATCTAGATTTGCCATAGCTTTCCTCCGCAGGAGCAAGCATCTTTTAATTTCTTGGCTGTAGTCCCCATCTGCAGTGATCTTGGAGCCCAGGAAGATAAAATCTGTCACTACCTCCATTTCTTCCCCATCTATTTGCCAGGAATTGAGAGGGCCATATGTCATGATCTTGGTTTTCTTAATGTTGAGTTTCAAGCCAACTTTTGCACTCTCCTTCTTCACCCGCATCAAGAGGCTCTTTAGTTCCTCTTCACTTTCTGCCATTAGAGTGGTATCATCTGCATATCTTAGGTTGTTGATATTTCTCCCAGCAATCTTAATTCCAACTTTTGATTCATCTAGCCCTGCCTTTGTCATGCTGTGCTGTGCATATAAGGTAGGGCGACAGTATACAGCCTTGCCGGACTCCTTTCCCAATTTTGAACCAATCAGTGGTTCCGTGTCCAGTTCTCACTGTTGCTTCTTGAGCCGCATATAGGTTTCTCAACAGACAAATAAGATGGTCTGGTACTCCCATCTCTTTAAGAACTTGCCACAATTTGTTGTGATCCACAAAATCAAAGACTTTAGCATAGTCAATGAAGCAGAAGTAGATGTTTTTCTGGAACTCCCTAGCTTTCTCCATGATCCAGCATATGTTGGCATATGTTCCTCTGCCTCTTTGAAATCCTGCCTGTACTTCTGGTAGTTCTCGATCCACATACTGCTGGAGTCTAGCTTTTCCAATCCTGTGGCCACTGTTGAGTTTTCCAAATTTGCTGGCAAATTGAGTGTAGCACTTTTACTGCATCGTCTTTTAAGATTTTGAATAGCTCAGCTGGAATACTGTCACCTCCACCAGCTTTGTTGTTGCTCAGCTTTCCTAAGGCCCATTTCACTTCACATTCTAGGATGTCTGGCTCGAGGTCAGTGACCACCCCATCGTGGTTATCTGGGACATTAAGCTCATTCTTGTATAGTTCTTCTGTGTAGTTTTGCCACCTCTTCTTAATCTCTTCTGCCTCTGTTAGGTCCCTGCCATTTTGGTCCTTTATCATGCCCATTTTTGCATGAAACGTTCCCTTCATATCTCCAATTTTCTTGAAGAGATCTCTGGTCCTCCCTATTCTATTGTTTTCTTCTATTTCTTTGCACTGTTCATTTAAGAAGGCATTCTTATCTCTTCTAGCTATTCTCTGGAATTCTGCATTCAGTTGGATGTATCTTTCTCTTTCTCCCTTGCCTTTCACTTCCCTTCTTTCCTCAGCTATTTGCAAAGCTTCCTCAGACAGCCATTTTGCTTTCTTGCATTTCTTTTTCTTTGGGATGGTTGCTACCTCTTGTACAATGTTGCAAACCTCCTTCCATAGTTCTTCAGGCACTCTGTCTATCAGATCTAATTCCTTAAATCTATTTGTCACCTCTACTGTATATTCATCAAGGATATGATTTAGTTCATACCTGAATGGCCTAGTGCTTTTCCCTACTTTCTTCAATTTAAGCCTAAATTTTGCAATGAGAAGCTCATGATCTGAGCCACAGTCAGCTCCTGGTCTTGTTTTTACTGACTGTATAGAGCTTCTCCATCTTTGGCTGCAGAGCACATGGTCAATCTGATTTCTTTGTTGACCATCTGGTGATGTCCATGTGTAGAGACGTCTCTTGGGTTGTTGGAAAAGAGTGTTTGCTATGACCATCGTATTCTCTTGACAAAATTCTATCAGCCTGTGCCCTGCTTCATTTTGTACTCCAAGGTCAAACTTGCCTGTTATTCCAGTTATCTTTTGGCTTCCTACTTTAGCATTCCAATCCCCCATGATGATAAGGACATCATTTTTGGGGGTTAATTCTATAAGGTGCTGTAGGGCTTCATAGAACTGGTCAATTTCATCCTCTTCAGCACCAGTGATTGGGGCATAGACCTGGACTAGTGTGGTATTGAATGGTTTGCCTTGGATTCGCACTGAGACCATTCTGTCATTTTGGGGATTGTATCCCAGTATTGCTTTTCCTACTCTTTTATTGACTATGAAGGCTACTCCATTTCTTCTGAGGAATTCTTGCCCGCAGTAATATACCTGATGGTCCTCTGAATTAAATTCACCCATTCCTGTCCATTTTCGTTCACTGATTCCTAAGATGTCAATGTTCAGTCTTGTCATCTCTTGTTTGACCACGTCCAGCTTGCCTTGATTCATGGATCTTACATTCCAGGTTCCTATGGAGAAAAGATCTTTACAGCATCGGACTTTCCTTTCACCACCAGAATCATCCACAGCTGAGCGTCCTTTCAGCTTTGGCCCAGTCGCTTCACTCTTTCTGGCGCTACTAGTACTAGCTCTCTGCTCTTCCCCAGTAGCATATTGGACACCTTCCGACCTGAGGAGCTCATCTTCCAGCATCATATCTTTTTGCCTTTTGGTACTGTCCACGGGGTTTTCATGGCAAAGATACTGGAGTGGGTTGCCATTTCCTTCTCCAGTGGATCACATTTTGTCAGAACTCTCTGCTATGACCTTTCTGTCTTGGGTGGCCCTGCACGGCATAGCTCATAGCTTCATTGAATTACGCAAGCCCCTTCGCCATGACAAGGCAGTAATCCATGAAGGAGCTAACTCTTTTTAGCACATTACAAATAACAACATTACAACCTCAACTTTTTACTTTTACACATTAGTATATAACTAGTCATTTCTATAACAACAAATCTATCTAAATGGCAAAATCAAAGTCAAAGTTTCATTTTTTCATCACAAGCACAAAATCCAGAAGTGATATCCAAATAAAAAACATATATTCTCCTCTTTGAATAGAACAATCAATTTAACCATTGCTGCCTTATCTTCCTTGCTGTTGAAATAATATATATTTCTATTTGCACTTAATAATATTTATAAACTATCATCACTTATATTAACAAAATTCACTGTATTTTTTCAGATTCTTTAACCGTAAAGGGAAAAATACTTTTTACCCATTTTAAAACACTAAACTTTTCTTTAAAAACATTTCTAAAATTAAAATATTCTAATACATCTTTTTTAACTTCCTCTTTACATACTTTAAAGTTCACTTTCAGACCAATAAAATTCCAACTAACTCAAATTAATTCATTAAATTTAGATCAATCCCTTCAAGTTACCCTCATACAATTTTTCTTCTTGTTGTATACATCCTTTTTAAAACTCTAGATTTTTCTTTGAGCTAATACATCTTTTTCTTTAACTTTCTCTTAACATAAATATTTTCAAATACATTTTTCAATAATATTTTACAAACTTTGGAAATTACTTAAGCATTATATATAAAGGAAAAATACATTTTCAAACTTTAGATTAAGGCTTTCTTTCAATTACAAATATCAAACCAATAAAAATCCATCCCAATTCCAATTAACTCATTAAGTTTAAGTCACTCCTTCCAGCTTGTCTTCACAGAATAAAATCTTTTTCTTCTCTGGAATGTTTGTCAAGTAGTTATAAGCTTCTCTTTTTCTCAAGGATTTCTCAACCTTGTTAATATCCATGAGGAAAAAGTCCCAAACTTGTCCTTTTAAAATTTGCAAATTTTCTTAGAGCTCTTCTTTCAACTGTGTTGGGAGGCTTCTATTTAAACCATCATAATAAAAATTGGTGTCAGGTTTATATTCCAAAATTACAGTTGACTCCTCTGCATTGTCAGTTACTTGTGAAATTGTCTCAGTGGTTTGGTAACTTTCTATGCATATTTGCATTTCTGAAGTACTTTGAGTAGTCTTTTTAACATCCTTGGAGCATAACAGATCTACGAACTGATGGATTTTATTTAAAGATTTTTCAAATACATCTCTAATAATTTGCTCCTCCATCTTCTTAACTCCCTCTTTAGTCAAAGAGTAGTTTTTTGTAAATCACTTAAGAATTGCTGACCAGTCAGGAATCATAAAAATTGGAAAGTTTTAGCCACCCACAGCAAAGCAGACCAAGCTACAAATTACTAAAAATAATAAACTAGAACAACTACTTTCTGCCCTTATATTTCTCCATCATTTTTTTTTTAAGATAATCCACACTTCCTTATATTAGTTTGCCTTAGCAGCCTTCTTTCTTGTTGTTTACCAAGAAATCCCAAAAATAGCACAGATCTTCAAAAAGGAATAACAGGCTGTAGCTAAAGAAAGCCTCTTTTAGCTTAATAAAGATTAATAGTCCTTAAAAATAATTAAGAAATGAAAGGCGCAACTTACTGTCCATTTGAAAAATAAATTCCCAAATGACTGTTTCTTCAACAATAAACTGATTGCAGCCCTGACCCTCAGCTTTTGGCACACAAGCTGCTTTGAGGTGCAGCTCCTGAAGATACTTGCAGATCTTTGCTGTATCAGAGGATCTTGAGGGATAATTCTAGGACTTTCCTATCCCAGTAGAGTCATATAAACCAAAGGAATGCAGGTTCCTTCTGTTGAGAGTTGAAGAAGCTACATTCCAGGGAAAAGCCACTCAGGGATCCTTCCCTGGGCGTGTCATCAGGTGGCCATCTTTTCACCAGAAGTCAGTTCTATTTTTTAATTATTATTATTATTATTATTATTATTATTATTATTATTATTATTATTATTATTATTATTATTATTATTATTATTATTATTATTATTATTATTATTATTATTATTATTATTATTATTATTATTATTGTTGTTGTTGTTGTGTTGTTGTTGTTGTTGTTGTTGTTGTTGTGTGGGGTGGTGGTTGGTGTGGTGGTGGTGGTGTTGGCAGTGTTGGCGGTGGTGGTAGTGTTGGTGTTGGTGTTGTTGATCATAAAGTAAGCCACTTGTTTAGACTGGATTTGGCATTCTTGTCCAGCTACTGAGTTCTTTCCAAGGACCTGGGATAGGCAGATAACATTTTTTTAATATTAAAGACATTGTCCGCAGAATGTGAACTGTTCCAAGTAAAGCTGTCTGTTGTAATTGACCAATGGAGATTTTGACAATGCTGGTGGTGTTCAAGTGGTGCTCAGATATTTTGGAATTGCATCCAAGGCATCTGCTATTATTGGTATTCTTTCCTTTCTATTTTTCTACTTTTATTTGCAAATCTTTATATTTTGAGATTTTTCCCCCCAGTTCTTCCTCTTCTGTCTTGCTCTCTCCAGGTATTGCAATCTCCACTATCTAGACTTTTTTGTCTTTCTTGTCAATGATTAAGTTTGGAGTGTTGTGTGGCAGATTCTCCAGGCATCTTAGCTTTTTTATTTTCTCTTACTTTTTTCATTTTTCACCAATTCTTGCTTACAAGCAAATGATATTTCTTGCTGACATTCTAATGAACCATTGTTGCTACTTTGTCATGCTGTTTCTTATAGTCAGCCTGAATCATCTGATAGTAGCTAACTATGTGGTCCACTGTTTCATCACCTTCTTTGCATGGGTGAAATTTTCTCTCTGTTGCTGTCTTCTCAATCCTGGCCTTGTGTGCATTAGTTCTTAAGGCTTGCTTGGTCTTAATGTTGTTTCATAGGGCAGGTGCTGCAACAGAGAAGGCATGCTTCTGGTATCCCAATAGATGGGATTGTTTAATCAAAGGAACCTGGAGCACACCAACACTGCAAGATTGAATCAGCTATGCCGATATTATGGGATACAGGCAGTCCTTCGAGTAGCCTGACCCTTTGTCATGTTAAAGGTAACACCTAGCATCTTGAATCACATCCAAGTTTTCTAATGGCCAGATTTAATTAGGTTGACCTCACCTTCTACTTCTCTCATAGTGAATATTCATTAATAAGGGCATGGCTATAGATTTTTCATGGATGAAAGTATAGCTAAGAAAGACTAGGTAGAATGTGTGGCTGAAGCATTAGAAAAGCCATCATCCTAGTCTCTGTATCTCTTCCTGTTGTGTGCAGAACATTTACATATTGCTATCAATAGGCTTTCGTAAAAATTACCACTAAATAATGCATCTGAAACATTTTGAATTATTAGAAACACTGTGCGGTTATTGTTATTCCTACTATTTCAGCCTTACTGAGAAAACTTGACTCCCTCAGAGAATGTGGTAGACTCACCAGTAAAGGAAAGAGGGGGGATAAAAAGGCATTCCAACATGGTATTGCTCTAGGGGAGGAAACGACAGAGACCAAACTATTGAAGCTTTTATCTGCAGTTTCCCAAGGGAAGGTAGTCAGCCTGGCTAGATTCTTGTTAATAGATGACCAGCAATAAAGAAACAGCTTTGACCTATTAAACAGAGCTGTTCTGGTTCTTTGTGCCTATGGTGCAACTGGGAATCTATATCCAGGGCTCTCAGGTAACCTTTTTGGAATAAGTGCCCATTTGGCATTTCAATATCAGGAGGTGGAAGGATCTACAACAGTGGTCCCCCAACCTTTACAGTTTGGCAGCCCAGAGGAGGGGAAGAATGGAAGCGGACTGTGCAAGCGGTGGCCAGCATGTGCAATCTGGGCCACTACTCACCAAGTTGAGTTGCATGTATGTGCTCATGTGCACCAGCCAGCCACTTGCACAGCCCGGTTCTGAACAGGCCATGGCCCAGTAGTGGACAGCAACCCGGGGATTGGGGATCCCTGATTTACAACATGGGAGACTTGCCTATAGATCAAATACCTGCCACAGCAAGCATAGGGATCAGAATTAAAATATCAAAGCCTACTAAGATCGCCAGGAGCCTTTCTAACACCAAAAAGTATTCCTGTAAACAGGATATTAAAGGTTACTGTTTTGTTTTGTAACATGCTAGTTTTTTTTTATTTTTCATAGGAGAAGAAAAGATCTTTTTCAAAAGTCAAGTGGGCTTCAAGGGAGCATCTTGGTGCCTGAAGACATCACATTGCCTACACTTTAGTCCACAACTAAGAACATGCTATGCTACTTTGGGCTGTGTTAACATATCGGTAAAGCAGCCTCCAGAGTCTCTTCTCCTTAGAATGTCTGCTGTGGGCTATCTAAGCGTCATCATCTCTTTCTGTGCTTTGGCATCTGCTGCAGTAAAAAGGAAGACGATGCTCTGGATTAAGGTAAGGTGAGAGTGCAAAAAAACATCTTGGCTCTTCTCCAAGACACCTCAGTAAAGTCCATAATTTCAGTACTTGCATTACTCTGCTGGGGTCAAAGGTTTCTCTTTAACATTTCCATGTCGTGGCTGCTGGAGACTGAACAACCCCACTATGTTGCCAGACATACTCATGTTTCTCATTAGATGGTGATTGATTCAGCTTGCAATTTAGATAAAAAGATAAATCATTCATGAAAAAAGAATTACCAAGAAAGAACTGCAAAGGACACTAAAAAAGAAGAAGGTATGGGCAAGGAATTAAGGAAAAGATTATTCAAGTGTAAAGCACATAAGAATAATTTAATTATTTCCTGTTCACTCATTGTTTATTCTAGTCATTTTTTTCTTTGATTTGTTCATATCCATTGGCATATGCTATTTGCATATACAGTATTAATATCCACTTTTTTTTCAGCACCTAGCCCACTTCCAATAAGAGAAGCAACTAGCAACTTTTCTTCACCAAGAATTGGTTCTCCATTTTTCCATCATACAAAACCAATTATCGTGATACTGGATAAGTTCTAATACCTTGAAAGGATATTAGTATTGCAATTTATAGACAACAATCTCTGTGTTTTTTCACAGCTCATTCTATAATGGTGAAAAAGTATCCCATTTTCTCACTGAGGAGACCACAGGGTGAACAATGAAGTGAAATTCTGGGGTTCTAGCTAGAAGGATAAATCACATTGCATTCTAATGCACCAAATCATTTGTTTGGGTTACAATCTTGTACTAAACATGTTCGTTGTGATTTATAAAACATGACTTATGTTTTCATGTGAAATGTGAACTCAGCCAATGGTGATTTATTGACTAAACTATTGTCAAATCAAGGCTTATCATGATATTTGAAGCAGACTGTAGGATTGAATTAATATTCTGATACTTGGAAGCAAGGGAAGTCTGCATATAACTTCTGAAAACACCATACTAGCTCCAGAAAGATCAATATTCTTTTAAAAAAATACTCTCCTAGCTGAACATTTTGATGCTCTCATAATTCTCAAAATCTTCCAACTCTCTGAGGAGGAACACAATATTGGTAGGTCTCCCTCCCTCCCTCCCCCCTCCCCAATTTATCATAGTTGCAATTGTTTTCTTCACTTCTGCCATGCTAGAAATACTGAGAACAATTAATGGAAATAACTTTCCACCACAAGTTGACACAGCCCCAGTATAATAATAATAATAATATACAGTATTTCTTAACAATTGTCAGTTGAACTCTATCCACAGAATATCCTCATCCTGCACTAAAGAACAGTAAAAATTCATTGCTTACAAAAACATGTATCTTTATTTTACATTGATTTATTTTTGTAGCTATCTGCAATGAAGTCATGTTATGTGCTGCTATATAAATTCTACCATATTTAATCATTGTTATGCCAGCCTTGCACACTAGTGCATTTCTTTACAAGACATCTTGAGACAGCTTGGGCCAGCAGCATCTATTCCCTTTCCCAAAAACAACTGACATTTGTTACAATTTTATAAAGATTGTTTGTAATTGCAGTTCAGACTGTGGTTTCATGAACATGAACATTGATTCAAATACAGCAGGTGAGTAGATTCAATTTATTTTAACATTTGATAATTTAAAAACCACAATAGTAGGATCGACATTTCATATTATGTCAACAGCAGGTAAGTCTGAGTTAGTGTGCTCTATGATGCAAGCTAGGCATTTGCTTCACTCCACATGGTCTACATCAGGGGTGTCAAACTCGCAACATCACATGATGTGTTGCGACGTATCGCGACTTTTTTTCCATTGCCAGCAATGTGGTGGGTGCGGTTTCGTCATGACGCATCCGGCACATGGGCCCGCAGTTTGACATTTACATATTGCATATTTATGACATTTACATATTTACATATTGCTATCAATAGAATGTTATCAGCTTTGACAATGGTTGTGAATTGAGACTTCTGTGATCCCCAAAATGTTCCTGTTTGGCAAAAGAGAAGAAGAAGAAGAAGAAAAAGAATGAAGGACATACCAACTCCAAATATTTCCCAAAGTATGGAATTCACTATATTACAGAATGACTAAGCAACCAAACCACTAAAGTAATGTTGGGGGGCTTTGATGTAGTATTTTTTAACAATTGTTAAAAGACGAAAATGTTCAATATCCATCTCTAACATACACATTCACCAACCATTGTCAGAGCTGATAACATTCCATCTGGACCTTTACTGCAAAACAAGCATTTCAATAGTTTTCTGTTTTATTTATTTATAAATTTTATGCCACCCAACTTGAGGTACAAGATGACTCTGGGTGGCTTACAATATTGTAAAAAAAAACCCATAAGAGATATAAAAACAATTATAAATGTGAAAACAGATTAAAATCTGTTTAAACAGATTAAAATTACAAAAGATTAAATACAGATTAAAAGACCACAGGTTTGGAAGGGAGCAGCGGTGCTGCCTTCTCAGTCTCTGCACATTGATGTTACAGGTGCCCCGTTAGGGGCCTCCAGAATTGGTGCACAACATTAAGTTGTCCAAAGGTTCTCCTAGCCTTGATTGCCACCTGCTCTTTGACCACGATTCATGAGTCTAGGAGAACCCCAAATTGCATACTGGGTCTTTCTACGGTAGTGCAACCCTATGTAGAACTAAAAATGATAAATGTCTGGATCCCAAGGCTCTGTATATCCACAGCCACTCCATCTTATCAGCCATTCTATTCTTTTGCATAATACACAGAATTGCTGAGGAAAATAATGTAAATGTTCTAAAAGAGTGTAAATCTATTCTGAACAGATTAATGGGACAGTTCTTTGTAACTTTGACACAAAGAAGGTATTATAATAAATAATAATAATAATAATAATAATAATAATAATAATAATAATAATAATAATAATAATAATAATAATAATAATAATAATAATAATAAGAAGAAGAAGAAGAAGAAGAAGAAGAAGAAGAAGAAGAAGAAGAAGAAGAAGAACAACAACAACAACAACAACAACAACAACAACAACAACAACAACAACAATAAAGTTGGAAGGGACCTTGGAGGTCTTCTAGTCCAACCCCCTGCTCAAGCAGGAAACCCTTAGTCTCTTCTTAAAAACTTCCAGTGTTGGAGCATTCACCGCTTCTGGAGGCAGGTTGTTCCACTGGTTAATTGTTCTAACTGTCAGGAAGTTTCTCCTCAGTTCCAGGTTGCTTCTCTCCTCGACTAGTTTCCATCCATTACTTCTTGTCCTGCCTTCAGGTGCTTTGGAGAATAGCTTGACTCCCTCTTCTTTGTGGCAGCCCCTGAGATATTGGAACACTGCTATCATGTCCCCCCTCGTCCTTCTCTTCATTAGACTAGACATACCCAATTCCAGCAACCGTTCCTTGTACGTTTTAGCCTACAGTCCCCTAATCATCTCTGTTGCATCTTTGTTTATTGTAAGAAAGTCATGAAGGAGGCAGAAAAAGCATCTAGTTAGCCAGATGTATCAGGCAGAATGTACTTGGGAAGACAAAGACAGGAAGGAAGTCCCTGGGATTAGTTATTTCTAAACAAAGAGCAGTTATAGAAAAAATAAAGACCAAACAAATAAAACTCATCTAACCCCCTGCATCTCATGGTCAGTGCCTTGCATGGTGCTGAAAGGTCAGTACAACTGATATCACAATTGCCCAAAACACTGAAGAACATCTGATATGCAAATTTCTTCTACATCTGAAAGACCAGAGTACTGAAGAAGAGTCCTTTGTATACTGTCTGGTTAATGTATTGATTAGAATTAATCCAATCTTCTTTGTCCAGGCTTTAAGCATATCAAAGCAATTTTTCAACCATTTTTTTTTTGAATGAATATTGAGGTTTACCAATTCCAAATCAACTACAGTATCACGATAATATCAAAATACTTCAATTAAAAAATTAAGGAAACTTGTATATTTCCCAATAAGGATCAGATATAATGAATCACATTTTTAAAAAAAAACCTGCAGAAAGGGGCAGATGATAGATTTTATTATTTAAACTAGAAAGCTTATCACATTTTCATTTTGTTCCGACTGACCTCAGAATGGCAGTGCCAGCTGCAGGCTTCCAAGACATCCTCACAAGTTGAGTATAACAATAAAACAAGCTATTTTTAACCTGTTTGGGAGCTGCTGCCCTTTGAACAATTCATTTGAATTTATAGTCGCAAATGGAATAAAAGTGGGTGATTCATTGTTGTTGATAGCCTCCTTCAAAGATATTGCTCAGAGAAAACATAGCCTTAAAAAATAGAATCCAAAAATTTTGAATGTGGTCTGCCAGTTAGCCAAGATGATAAAATGTCATTTAGAGCTTTATTAGCTAAACCTGGGGTCTTTTATTTGCTTTCTGCTGGGCTGCACTGGTGGTTTTATACAAGGGGACTACTAAATCAATGGTGTGATGTAAAGAAAATTCTGCTTGCAGTTTATCTGAATAATATGCAAAATGGTGTCAGTGAGACAGTGAAATGTGAAATCTGTTTGATCCCCAATAAATCAGTTATAACATAACATTATTAATGCAAAAATAAATCAAAACTAATCTAAGTATTATCAATGCTAAAAGGCATATTTAATCAAGAAAAATTATATTAATTGCTAGCTCTCTCTCTAGGAAAATTAACATTCTTTTTCTCTCTCTCCCCTTTGTACCCTAGAGATATAAGTGGCTGTTACTTTCAGGACCTTTCAGGGACTTGTCAAAACTTGTTTTTCTTTAAAAAAAAAAAAGACTGGTGGAGAATGTGACAATATATTAACTGATCACTGTTTCCATTATATTGATATTGCATTATCTTTGTTGTTTTACTTTCTGCTATATAATCATTACAGCCCTATTTGAATGGAAAGTATATAAACTTATACAAATAACTTGATACACTAAATAATATTTAAACATAAAGAAAGGCTCATATTTATTGCTCCACTTTTTAAAAAAAATTAGATGGCTTTTAGGATTGGATGAAAAGTTACAAATCCACAAAGAAAATTTCTAGTCTGAGGCTTTGACAGTTCCACCAAACTAGCTCCTTGTTTCAATTTATAATAATATATGTTTTTTCTTCTTGGTATATAACATTTTGATCAGACCACATTTTCATCTAGAGTTCAGATTCTTCATTTAAGATAGAACTTGGAAATTCAAACTTCTTCCAGAGTTCACTGAAACATCCCAGTCTTATTTTCACAATTCTGCCTTTTTCAGCTGGATAGAAATACCTTATGTCTTCTTAGAAGCAGTTTTTGGCCAAGCCATAGTTCCTGTGCAGTCATGCCATAATTCTTCAAAGCAAGAATTAATGCTCTTAGCTTAATTTGGATTACAGTTTATTAAGGTCCTGGCAGGCCTCAGTTCTCCAAATATACCTGGTTCTTTGCTCAGAACATGCTTAAAGCATGAGTTTGAATCAAGATTCATTTGATCCAGATCTCAGAAGAGCCTACTGTTGTTTCCTACTCTTTATTCACAGCATTAAGAAGAGCCCTGGTGGCGCAGTGGTTAGAATGCAGTATTGCAAGCTAACTCTGCCCACTGCCTGGACTTCAATCCTGACCGGCTTAAGTTTGACTCAGCTTTCCATCCTTCCGAGGTCGGTAAAATGAGGTCCCAAATTGTTGGAGACAATATGCTTACTCTGTAAATCACTTACAGAGGGCTATAAAGCACTGTAAAGCAGTATATAAGTCTAAATACTATGCTATTGCTATTACAAAGTGAGTTCTAATCAAGATTCCTACTTTATGGAGTTACATACAAATCCATCTACATATTAAATTAATATACAGTGGTATACAGTGTGGTCTATCTCTGATTAATGAAACCATGTGCATTAATGCCATGTTCCAACGTATGAAAATATGCCAGGCTTAATTAGGTATCCCAGGCTCAATTCTAATCCCTTAATTAGTTACCTTGGTTGTCCAGGGACCCTCTTCACATATAGAATTTCTCCATAGGTAACTTCTGTCAAGATTCATTGAGGGGAGATGATAACATATATGGAGTTTACAGTGGCAGATTAATTCAGATAGCCCAGACCCTGTCCACATAAATATTGATAAACTCATATGTACTGCCTGCCTTTGTCAGAAAGAATTTGTGTCATTTGTTCTTATTCTCTCGGCAATACCACCCCACAAATATGCTGCTGGAGAGTCTAAAAATTAGAAGAGCTACAAAGTTTTTAAACACTTAAATACTTTACATCTGATCTCCATAATTACAGTTAAGGGGCATGGCATGTATGTTTTCTAAACAACAGATGACAATCAACTAATTTGCTACTTTCATATTTATATTGGCTATTACAAACATATTAGGGAAAGTAAAATGAACTTCTAAATGATTCATTTTGATAAAGATAGCAAATAAAGGCATTGTAAGAAAACAATGAAATGGACATTAAATAAATGCACTTGTTAAGAACTAACTCTTTTGATTATATTCCTGCAAACTAAGGGATATTTAAACTATGCAATTGATAGGTTTAAAGAGAACCAGAAATGTATTTATATTCATGGTTCAGACAACAGTAATTCTTCAAACTTGAGTATATGTAGACTATACTTAATTTAGCATTATATTCAAGACTGATGTGCTGTAGGCATAAATTTCCAACTTGATAGAAAGTACAATATTTTAAAATGTATGAATATATATTAGAGCATGTCTTAATATTGTACATCTTTTCATCTCCTCTTCTGTGTGTTGTTCTTGGTTATTACCTCACATTATTTTAGAATTCAAAATAGGAGGGAACATAAAAAGAAAGTATAGCCTATGGTTTATCAGTTAAACTTTGCATTATTTATTTGAGAGGGGAGAATATATGTCTGACTATATCTCATTTCCTCAGAGATAATTCCTTTCACTTCCTGTCACCAAGAAGCCTGTTATCTCTACAGATAGAACTAGTAAAGTAAATGGGTAAATGGAGAGAGAAAAATTGGGGGCATTATTAGAGAGATGGACCAGATTCATAAGATTTGCCCTCTCAGGAAATTGCCTCATACTTGGGACAGCTCCTGTTTTAAATGCAAAAATGGAACAATAAAACTTCTTCCATACAGATTATTCATTTCTGTGGCATTTCTGGCCCAGTTTGATGTTTTAGTATTGTAGATATTTAGCAAGCTCATGCAGACAGGCCCAATGGAGAGATTTTTCAAACACAGAGATAGTCCAAAGCAACATTTCCAATTATTTTCTCAGAACTCAGAATCTGTACATGAGACATAGTTTGCATGTGGCTGATGGAAAGGAGGATAAACTATTCATTTAAACAAAGCACATCCCTTGCAGCAATGTTGCAAGCTAGAATATATACTTTAGTTATTGAATTTCCTCCCCAATTGTGCAGACTCATGTTTTTAAAGCATGGTTTTCTGAGTATGCCACAGCTGGCTTAATTCATGGATCATGCTCAATCATCCTTCACAAAGCCACAATGATTGGACTTGTACAACATGCTTAATCCCAAACTAAACCTTATAAGGGCTTTACAGAATGTGTGAACATTTTACTATGCCTTGAAAACTTTTATTTTTGTCAATATTAGCATAATTCTGTCCAAAATTAGTGTCGTTTGATTTACAAAAAATAAATAAATGGGAAGTGTAAGTACATTGCTTTTCCTCCATATTTATGATGGTACAAAAACACCCTTACATTATATATATTGGAAAGTGTGAAGTATTTAATTTATGTTGTCTGTTTCAGCAAGAATAAGAGAAAAGTATTACCAAATTCCAAACTCCCCCCCCCCCGATCAATATAATTTTTATTACTGTGCTTTGTTATGAAAAGTCATTTTAAAAGTCATTAAAATTTAATAGGAAGAATCTAGGCCAAAAATGCATTTGGATATATTATTTACAAACTATCATATGGGAATATTTTACTTGACATTTTAAAATATGATCTTCTATAACATTGGAAACTAATCACCATTCCTGCTATTAAAAAGAAAAAAGGAAAGTAGAACCAAATTAAAAGAATGTTGTTCTGAAAGGCCCCAAACAATTATTTTACTCTTGAAGCTCTCACTGTAAGTTTATGAATTTACAAAATATATGAATTTAATGAAAAATATGACATGAAGCATACACATATTTAATTACTATAGTAAAAGTTTTGCCAATATGTAAAAACCTTAAATCCCTTCCCCCACCAGATTGGGTGGAGCAAAACCCCCATAATTATCTTCCCATTGCATACTTTAGATGAAATGTAGAAGTTGTAACAAAATTTAACACCCGAGTCTTGATATATATCACTGGGACATATTTCCCACTAATGTTAATGCAGTTTATTCCATAGCAACATGCTGAGGATTGCTATACATTGGGAAAAATATAGTGAGCAATAGTGAATAGTTTGAAAAGATATCATGAGAAAGAGAAATGCTATCCCTTGGGGCAGGGAAGAATGCACTTTTAAGCTTTCCAATTATGGCATAAGATTGTTAAGAGACTTTTTCTACCTATGCAGCTAAACATATCTTAAAATATGCTAGCATTGTATCAGAAATGATTAACACATGAAATATCCTGGTTCTGGAGAATAAGTTAGAATAAGAAGTGGTCAATAGTAAATTAATTTGTAGTGTTATGTAGAAAACAAGACAAACATGTCCAGGGAATCATCAGGAGTTAAGTTCAAATTGAAATTTTATGTTAAAAACCCATGTGGGATAAAATATACTCAAAGACATTTCTGTCATAGAAGGATGAGCGGGGTTATAAGTTTGAAATTAGATGGACACCGCTGCTGGGTTCTCAGAAATTGCAACCAAATTATAAATTTGAAAGTGACAATAAAATTAAAGACTAACTCTGATGTCAAATCCTGAAAGTTATACAGACATGTTCATGTACTTTTCTCAGGAACAATGCAAAGATAGTTTACTGTTGCTGTCTTCTTTCTTTTAACTGCTCATTCTAGCCTACTGTTCTACAACTTCCTGATAGACTCCCATCCAGCCAATAACCAGGTCTCACCTTTGTAAGCTGTTTTGGGATTAGCCAAGGTCAACTAAGTGGTGCCATCTGCTGTGATGAATTATGGAAAATTATTGAATAATTTTTCAGTAATTGTGATGAATAATCATATTAATTGCAAATCACTGTTGTAATATAATTTGAACTCAATTTAAATGTAAGTTAAATTTGGTTTTTCCCTGGCACTCGTATTTTTTGAAGTGCAGTCCCTGGTGTAATCTGTAAATTTTCAATCTCAAAAAAGGACAGGCTTACATCAACGGAGTCCTTCTGTCAGAGAACAAACTCTTCTCAAATAGCACCGGTTTTGTCTGAAGAAATTCCTTCTCCTGAAGTAAACAGAACTTTAGATTCCAAGACAACATTTATATCTATGTTTACATCAACCCCAGTAATCTCTGCAACATAATGGCTAAATGAAGTGGTTGCAATATAAGTTGCCTTCACATTCTGTAATGAAGGCAAAATATTATACATCTAGATTCAGAACTTTAACTAAGGGTTCAGTTCCAGCATCTTCTACAGTTGCTAACCATCAATGTGAAAGCCAGAAGGGACTGGTTTTAGTACTCTTCAGTCAAAATATCTCTTCTGTGTTCATGGGGCCATTATGCTCAAGCTGCCTATGGTCTAGATATGTCCTGTAATTGCCAGTGAATCAAAAAGAAAAGTTGATGGTTAATGACATCTTTAAAAACATGAATAGAAAATGTTTTTTAGGTTTCCTAGAAGCAAATAATTAGGGGGAAGATGGTGAGGAGATAAACTGAGAATGGAAAAAGAACAAATGGATCTCAGGACTAGTTGGGGTTTGGTTAGAAAAACAAAACAGGAAGCAAGGTCACAAATACAAAACTAGAGAAAGGGGTTCTTGGAGAAAAGGATTCAAAGAAATGAGGGTTCCAAGAAGCAGAAGTCCTAGCCTACTAGATCTATTGAAGACTATGGTACAGGAAACTCATCCAGCAGAAATAAAATGAATTACAGATCTGTTTCCATACATTTTTACATGCTGTCCTCTGGATCAATAAGCAAAAAATAGAATTGGTTGGATTAGGGAAACATAAAGAGGTGTTCTACTTCAGGGGTGTCAAACTGGCGGCCTGCAGGCCAGATATGTCACGTGCAGGCCACACCCACCCTAGCTCCACAAAGGCAAAAAGTTGTGATATGTCACAATACATCACGTGAGATGATCGAGTTTGACACCCGTGTTCTACTTTATATTCTGCCTCAGCTGTGACCATTTTGTCTTACTCTATTAAAGTCTCTTCTTTATTCCATTGCATAGAAAATAGTACATAGAAAATAGTTAGCCAGCCAGCCAGAAGAATCCTCCAGTTGTGAATATTTTACATCAATGCATGTGGTAGATCTGTCTCTTAGGGAGCCAATGCTGAACTTTCCTACAGTCCAATAATATATTTTGTAAATTGGGTAGGCATTACAGCACTTATTCATTATGAACCACCAAATCACTTTCCCTTCCCTTCCAGTACTCCAGTAAATTTCCTGGCATTCCAAGTGTAACTTTGCATCTATGCAAGCTCACCTATCCATCCATATCAAGTACCCAT
Organism: Azemiops feae; assembly: GCA_023970755.1. Taxonomy (NCBI): domain Eukaryota; kingdom Metazoa; phylum Chordata; class Lepidosauria; order Squamata; family Viperidae; genus Azemiops; species Azemiops feae. The sequence goes on from JALGBA010000250.1 coordinate 1,325,929, forward strand.
AGAAATAGTAATGCAGGCAATTGAGTCAAATATTGATGAATAAGGTTCTTAATGTTGTTTCCTAGAAAAATGTCACTTGTTTAAGCAGAGAATATCAATATTTCAAAACTAAATAATCTCTTGGGTCATAAGTATTCTTTTCCAAATGATTTCCTGAGCAACATAGACTTAAGTATCTAATTCTAATGAGACAGAATTCATCATCTTTATAGAATTCTGTCACAAATAAGTAAAACTTTCTTTAAAAGAGAGTCTATAAAGAGTAAACTGTGAGTATATATAATACATACAATTCATACTTGTATTTTAATGATATTTTCAGTTCCATGAGAATGCTTGGAATCATATAAAACTACGCAGTGGCACAATTATTATTTTAAATGACACTTTTGCGTTTTGGTTCATGTTTTCTAGCTTCCTTTCCCTATTACCTGTCCCAAATAATCCACTCCGCTTTCCAGATCTTGATTTGATATCAGAAGTACCCAATAAATATTTTCTTTCCATGATTTGGTTTCCCATTTCTGTCTATCTCTCTCTTGGACAGCACTATTTGGAATTATTATTTTTCAGTCATCTTTACTGTGATTTGATTTGGTTTGATTTAATTGAATTTAATTTAGCCACCCACTCCAAAAAGATACTAGGTGGCTTGCAAAATCTATAAAAAAAAAGAATAAAACAATTAAAACCAAAGCCACAAAAACAGATAGCCTAGATTAAAAGAAATAGAATAATACGCCGTATAGTCAGTACAAAAGCTAATATGAAAACACTTCAGGCTCGATCAATATATCACACCCACATAACTGCAGTACTGGAAACAAAGCCAGGATTTAAGGGCTTCGCAGAATCCCAGAGGAGCAGGTGCTGTCTTAATCTAGGATGCCAGGGGATGCTAGTCCAAATGTTGGGGCCACAACAGAGAAAGCATCTCACAAAATGGCAGGATGACAAAACACTGTAATCGTAATACATAACAATCAACACTGATATGAAGAATGTCATATAGTAGAAAAAACCAATAAAATGCTATCCAAGCTCCAACTTAGATGAGGCATCTAACACTGATATACTTTGCTGTTAGGAGGAGAATTTAGAGGAGATTTCTTCCTTTGGTGGATCAGCCTCTGTTATTCTGAAAGTACAAAAGAACCTAAGAATACGAAAATTATTTACTCATATAAGGAATGGCTTAGTATAATCTAAACACTGAATAGCCACAAATATGGAATCAATTTGTTTTTCATTCTTATTGTACTGTCTTAATATTTATCAGACACTGTGGAAAATGGTCATTTTTTTTCCTTTCATGGATTCCATATTAGAAACGTATACATGGCCTTAATATATATCTAGTCGTATTATAACAAGGTTCTCCAAAGTGGTTGAATTTGACTTCCAAGGATATATGGGACTATCTATTATTATATATTACTATTTCTGGTACTATTTTTTTTAAAGTATTTCTTAAATTAATTTCATATGAGGAATATTTGAGGGTCAATGAACAATCTGAAACTTCATGAAGGAGTCAATGAGCTGAAGAATTTGGGGGCCTCTGTACTATAGGAATCCACAAACAGCACCAGATGCTTCTCCTCGGTTTGAGCAAACAACTCGTCTTAGGCCAGCCCTGATGCTATTTTTGCATGTCCTTTCTTAAAGACAGATGATGTTCAATTTTGCAAAATGGGAACCAGAGGAGGGAAAAAATATAATCTTTCTTTTGATCCCAGGAGACTGAAAAAAGATTAACAGGACCAAAAGGATTCTGATTCATAATTTTCAGATATTGTATGTCAAGTGTCCATGTTTTGTGGCATGAGAATTTGCCTTGCCTATCAGTTGTAATTTCCTTATAGGAAGTCATCCTTCACAGATTACAAGTCTTGTACTGTTAATAGTGGAGTTATTTTAAATAAAATTCATTCCATGCAATTTACACTAGTGTTTTTTTAAAATAATTTCCCATCTACATCTCCCAATTTGGGATGATGTAGATCTGTTTGTGCAGTGGTGAGATTCAAATATGTGAACAACTGGTTCTCTGTGTAGATACCACTTCTGGAAGTCCATTCTGGGCCTGGGCAACAAAAAATTAGCTACCGGTTCTGCTGAAGTGGTGCGAACTGGCTGAATCCCACCACTGTGTTTGTGACCTACTAGTTCCAATGTGGTGGAACTAGTAGGTCACAAAGTGATTAGCGTGCAAATCAGCGTCTGCATTTCCTGCGTCAGATGATGAGAGCACATCTTTCTCCTTCTGTCCTGGCCACTTTTTACAGAGGCACGATTGAAAGCATTTTAACAAACTGCTTCACTATATGGTTTGGTAGCAGCAGTGCCTCAGATAGAAAGTCCATTCAAAGAGTGGTAAGGACAGCCGAGAAGATCATAGGAAGCTCGCTTCCTGGTATTCAGGATGCTGCTTATAAGCGCTATGTGTTTAGAGCTCAAAGCATTGTTAGAGCCCCCACACACCCACTTTACGGTCTGTTTCTATTGCTCCCCTCTGGGAGGAGGTTTTGAGGTATTTCTAACAGGACTACCTGATTCTATAATAGCTTTGTTCTATGCCATCCATCTGGTAAACTTGCAAGATATGTTTTTCTCACCATGTACATGTATACATAACCTGAACTAGACTGTTGTTTCTCTGTGTCGTATAATATATGTGGATATATGCATAATTCTGTATTTATTTAATTTTGTCATATTTATGTAGTGTATATTGGAGGTGATGACCCTTTGAGAGCTGTATGCAACAAAATTTCATTTTAATGTATGCCGATTAGTGTACATTCAAAGTGACAATAAAGTTATTATTCTATTCTATTCAGTGGCACCAGAATGCTTATCAATATGCTGTTGGGCTGAGTTTGGTTTATTGTTTCTTATGCCAAAATCCTACATTGCGTTGCCTCAGGAGGGAAGTTCAGCAACAAAGACAAGCATATATTCTAAGAATGAAATAGATTGGTAGTGCTATTCAGCTGAATAAATAAGGAAGGAAAGGGAGGAGATTTTGTTGTTTGTAGTTCTTCATGCAGCACTTTTTTCATACTGCATGCATAATGAAATATGATACAAATATTCTTAGTTGAACGTGGCTTGCTATGTTCTCAAAAATGCTGAATTTTGGAGCATAAATAAATGCATTATAGATAGACAAGGGTAGTAACCATCTGAGTCCTCATAAGTAAACAAGCAACCAATTCTACATTCATAATGAGATCTTTCCTCGTGGAACCATTTTCCTCTAGCTTTGACTGTGAGCTTAGTAGAAAACTATTCTTCATAATTCCCAGTGGTATCAGTGCATCAGTAACAATATGCTGATAGCTAGCATGTTAAGGCAATTGGAAAGGAAGGATAAATTATCTGTCTGCATTGCACAATTTCAGACATTGTCCTCCAGTCTTTTCAAGGCAGAGTATACTTACTTTTTCACCTATGATTGTTCTTACAGCAAAAAATAAATATCTAGGACTAGTTTTCAGAAGATATTTGACGTATTGGGCAAAATACACATTTATTGGCAACCCCAAATAAACTGAGGTGTATCCTGTGAATTCTATGCCATTCTAGGTGGGATTGAACAAGATATTTTGAGACTTGAGACACGTTGTGCAGCCACTCTCCTACTGCAACACTCTTCTGTGTATTAAGAGTAAAAATTAAGCAACCAACTTTTTTTAAATTTAATTAATGTAGTTTCAAGGCCCCTCTCAATGACCCTAGGTAGCTTGCCATTAGAAGTAAAAAAAAAACATATATGAAGAAAAACATTCAGTCAACTGGAAGATTATATCATGCATAAACATACAAATCCTACCTATCCCAAGTTCTAGAAGACCAATTATGTTTCTAACAGATTACAGAAAGTCAATACGATGGGGAACAATATGAGGGGATACTGAGGGGATATCATTCAGACATGAAAGGCTGCCACCAAGGAAGCATGATTCTTGGGTCCCATAAAAAGACACTGTTTGATTGATGGAACCTAAAGTGTGCCCAGTGTGCCTGACCTCATTGGATGGCCAGATACATATGAAGTCAAGCAGATCCCTCAAGTATATAGGAACTGTGTCATGAAAGGCTATATAGGTAATAGCCACACATCTTGAACTGCACCTGGAAGCCAACTTGTAATTAGCACAGCTTACAAAACAGTGGGGACACATGCCCATCACATCACTGCCTGTATCACCGTGTTCTGAACCGGATGTAGCTTCAAGGGCAGCCCCGTGTAGTGTGCAATACAGTAAGCCCATTTGAGGTGATCAAGGCCCAAGTGATTGTCTGAAGAGCCTCCTGGTTCAGGAATGGGCAAAACCGGTGCACCCATGTGGAAAGGCACTCTTGGCCACAGCTGTCACCTGCTTTTTGACTCCCAGATTACATGCCAGTTTCACATGGGAAAGTGTGAGCCCTCAAAGGCTAAAGAAGGAATATTTCTAGAACTGGGAGAACCAAACAAAGTAATGTTATCTTGCAAGGATTATGGATCTTGAGTCTGTTCCTCTGTATCCAGACCCACATAGCCTGCAGGCACTAGGCTGAGACTTTGACAGGGTTATATCAATGGTCAAGAGTATCACCGACATTTTGATGATACCTGACTTCAAACCAATAGGTGATCCCACCCAGCAGTTTTATGTAGATGTTAAACAAGAGAGGAAAGAGTATAAAGTGCTGTATCACCTTACCAGCAAGGGTGTGTAGGCACAAGCTCTCTCCCACCCCAACACCAACACCAATTGAAACCAGCCACAGAAAAAGGAGGAAGATAGTCATAAAACAGAATCTCTCATTCCCAACACCCAAAGTTCATTTAAAAGGATATCATGGTCAAAGATATCGAAAGGCACTGAGAGATCAGGAAATGCCAAGATGGATGCAGCACCTTCATATGGACTCCAGCCAGGATACTGACAAGTACAACAATTGCTGTTTCTGTACTGAACCTTGTTTTGAAATTGGTCTAGATAATCTATTTCCTTCAGAATCCTGCAGAACTGATGCTCAAACCAGCCTCTTCACCAACCTCCCTTGCAAGGGGAAGTTAAAGACTAGCTGGAAATTATACAGGATAGTTGGATTCTATGATGGCATCTTGGTTCTCTCAGCTGCAGCCAACAGCAGGAATGGTCTCCAGAATGATCACCTGTATGCTGGCATCATTCCTGCAGCATATGACACTAACTATAGTGATAGAACATCCTATCAAGCCCTTTCATTTGTAAGTCATTTCTATTATATTAAGAATTGTCTTATGCTAAGAATTATATCAAGAAAAGAAATAGCATAAGGGTCACCACTACAAAATGCCTCATTTTTGCACACTCATATTGACAGATTAAATATATTGACTGTATTTTAAAACTTCTTCAACCTACATCATTCAACAACATGGAAGTTACCTTTAAAATATTTGAATTATTATAATGTACCAGATGTGTTTATTTTTCACCATGCCACAATTTCATTTACTTTCATTTATTGCATTCTGGTTTTCCTGACGAGAATAATACCCGGTAACCATTTGCAAAACAAAATGAAAACCCTAATATATTTTTCTTCTGCTTATTTGGTTCAAAAGTAATAAAGATTAAGTTACACGTGTTACACACCTTTGTGTATAGAGATAATTTGGCTACTGTTAGCTTCTCTTTCTATATTTTATATGTTGCTCCTTATTACTTATGACCTCCAGCTATCATTGATGCTAAATGCTAGAAATGTTCCTATTGACTGTCAAAATTTAAATGACTTTAGGCTCCCACCTGGGAAAGTAGCAATGATGTTAAACACTTGATTTTGGGGGGGGGGGGAAATCTAATTTATTCTCAGTATCTAATATTAGTTACCTGTCCCCCAAAATAACATTTAACAAAAAGATGTTACAAGCTGGGATGGGGGATAATAGCATGCCTTTCCTAAGGGTTTCTCTCAGTTAAGATAATTACAAGAGGCTGCTACCAATCCGGCTGAACTTGCTAACACTTCTCCCCCTCCCCCCTCCCAAGGCACAGCCAGATGTTAAAGTGTTTTCCTCCATCCTGTGAGCTGGCAGAAAAGTATGCCAGCATAATTATGTTGCTCTCATTTTCATTCCCTGTTTTGCCTCAGTAACAAGGTTGGCAGGTAGCATTGTTCTTCCTGTTTTAATGAGGAACAAGTTTTCAAAGGTGATTGTTAGACTCCTGTACTTTTGTTTTCCCTTGCACTAAGAGTCATCTTCTGGGAGGAAAAACAACATCTCCAGAATGTATGCAGGGATAAGGATGGGAAGATGTAGTGGGTATGTAGGTACAAGTAATCAAGTTACAACAGTTCACTTAGCAAATGTTCAAAGTTACAACATAACCCCTTCCCAGGTACATACAACACAGTCCCGAAGTTATGAATGTTACAGCACCCCAGCAGTTGTTCACCCTTAGGAATGCAGAGGCACTGCAACATTTGCCCTGCCTATTACCTCCCCCCCCCCCCGGTTGGGTCTCCACAGGCACTGGGCCTGTTGATACTCACCTTGCAAAGATCTAGCGAGCCTTTGGTTTCTTGGCCTGCTTCAGTTCTTCAGGCCTTTGGTGCATTTGCAGAGAATGGAGGCCTAAGGTACCACAAGATCACACAAGATCAGTAGTATGAAATCTCTGCAAACAGAGGCCTGGATGAGATCTGCTACAAAAGGCTTTGTAAAGAGAGAGAAGGCCTGAAGCACTGAAGCCTTCTCTCCATTTGCAAAGCCTTTCACCATCTTTGCAAAAAAGAACGGAGGCCGGGAGGGATGCTTGCATCCCTCCAGGCCTCCGTTTTTAGTGGCAAAGGCTTTTTGTAAAGACAACTGGAGCCTAGAGGGATACAATCTCTCATTCCTGCAGGTCTCGGCAAGCCTTTGCTCAAGATGAAACCATAGTAGAGAGGCTGGAGGGGAGACAGGTCCCTTGATCATCGAGATCTACGTAAGATAAGTGATCCGGATGGGCAGGATGGGAGGGAGGGAGAAGCATGAGATATCTCAGAGAGTTGGGGGAGGCCTTGGGTGATCGGAAGCACTAGCCCCCCCCCCCCATGGCATTCCTCACCCTGAGATACCTCATGCACGTAACGACCCATGCATTCGATTAGTAAATGCTTGGGCAAAAGCAGGGAGTGATCACATTCAAGTTCACTCCTATGAATCCTCGGGTTACAAATGTAATTGGCAGGCTCTATTACATTTGTAATTCAAGGATTACCTGTATAACATCTCCTGCTTGAGCAGGAAGTTGGAGTAGAAGACCTCCAAGATCCCTTCCAACTCTGAAATCACCCAACCAGCAATACAGGACTAACACTTTCCCAAAAGCTAAATGTCCAAAAAGGACATTATATCCATTTATAAAAGGAGACTACTTAAGACCTGGAGGGTGTGGCAGATGACTCTGCCAGAAGTCCCATTTCTTCTGCAGCCCAAATAACCAGAAACAAAGAGGCCAAAAATTGCTGATCAGAGCTGGGAAAATCATAGCCTGTGACTGTGCTGTCATCCACATTCTCCATGAAAGCATGTTAGGCCATCAAAAACTGGAACAGTCAAAGATGACTTGAAACTAACTTAGTTGTAAGCAGGGGAAGAGAAAAAGACCACATTATGAAGACATAGCTTAAAAACATGTTACTGGTGTATGTTTGTGCTTCATTTAGAGCATGGCTTACCTAGGCCACACTGACTGAAGAGGAATTGTCTTGGGTCGCATATAAAATATATAATATTGTTAATGTATATAAATCACATAATAATATTAAAAGTTTACGATCTTGTGTGGCAGCATTAATAGCTGTCCAGGGCTACATGCTGCCCCTGGGCCACAGGTTGGGCACTGCCTGGTTTAAAGGAACATGAGGATGACCCCTTATTTTTCTCAGCTGGGGAAGTTCTTCCTATAGTCTTTCTATCCAGGGCCACTTCCTTTAACCCCTGCACAATACTGGGTATTCACCCGTGTTACAACTCTATTGCGCAAGCTGCACTGACTCCCAGTTTCCTTCTGGGTACAATTCAAGGTGCTGGTGATCCCCTTTAAAGCCCCATGTGGCACGGGGTCTGGTTATTTGTGGGACTACCTCTTCCTAAGAATTTTTGGCCGTCTCATTAGATTGGATAGGATAGGCATACTTCAGATTCCTTCTCTGAAATGCAGCTGCCAATAGATATCTTGCAAGTTTGCCTTTTCTGTGGCTTCCCTTTCCTATGAAACACCCTCCCCTCAGTGATTTGGCAGGACCCTACCCTTTTGGCTTTCCAGAATGCCATCAAGACCTGGCTTTTTACCTAGATGTTGGGATGGGATTGGATGGGATTAATCTAAGCTTGCTGTGGAACATCCTAGGAGAGTGATTCAGACCCAGAGTTTATGTTTTTGTTTGATTGTTTTATGATTCTGTTTTATAGTTACTGGTTTTTATTGCCTTTGTGAGCCCGCTCAGAGCTGTTTTAAGATGGGTGGCCATACAAATCTTTAAATAAATAAATAAATAAATAAATGGCCCACCTTATGTGACCAAACTAAGCAATCTAAACACTGCTGTCTTTTTTTTAACATTTACACAGATCATAAATGTGTCTACTAAACCTTGCCTCTTTTTTTTATTTTTTTATTAAAGAAGAAGTGTTATGAAAAGTTCTGTAAAGGAAAAGGTGACTTTTCCCCCACTTTCACAATACATTCTAATTATTTAAAGCTTATTTTACAAATACACAATATTGCTTTTCCTTGATTTGATGCTGTCAAATATTTATCTGATGCATTGAAATATTTGATGCTTCAGGTGCATTTAATTGGCTTCTCAGTTTGTTATTTAGGGTCAGCCATTTTTCTTCACATTCTCAGTTCTGGATGAATCCTTGGGCTGGCTGGCTGGCTGGGTTGCTTGCTTGCTTTTGGTGTGTGACTATAATACTGCATTTCAGCTTGCAGAATTTAATTAGCTTGATCTTCATTACACTCTCATTACTACAGTACACCATACCAGATTTCAATCTGACATGAAATTGGCCTTGAATTAATGGTTAAGATTTGTACCATCCTTGGAATTTTACTTTGTATGACATTCCTGGAAACCTGGTTTTACTATCTTTAGTAATGTATCATGAAAGCCACCTTCAAGATTTCATCTAAAAGAATTCTTTATCTTTCCAGGGTATTCCATGACACAGTAGGAAGAGCTTGTCCTCTTGTAATTTTTGCAAGTTGTTACAAATTCTGTCCTGCATATTTGCACCCTGTAGCAAAAGATTATCCAGCTATTAAATCTCCTGCTGTGGCTTGTCCCCATGCCAACAAAGCATGATCTCCTAAAACGTTATATGCCAGATTGTGCATTCTTCAGCAGTCATCAATGTAACTATGAATAGTGTCATTACATTTAAATGAGAATCCGAAGTGTCATTCAAATAACAATCTTCCCTATTTAGAGAAGAAATACACTACCCATCCACCAAATTACAGACCTGCATCTATCTTTTAGGACATTCAGAAATATGATAGCTGCTAGTTATAATTTTATCAAGAAAATATTTCAGAACAGCAACGTGAACTTATCTATGAATTTATCCAGAAGTTGTAACCAAGAAAAAATTCCTAGGGACAGAAATTATTTTCCATTGACTAAACAGAAGAGATAATATTTACAGCATGCTTTGTCTTCTGCGCTCCTGTTTGCTCCCTCCCTAATCTGCTTTGGTGGGGGGAAAAATGAGTTTCTAGTCCATGGGCTAGAAACAAAGGAGCATAAAACCCTTCACACCTACAACCTAAAAAATTTAAACATAAAAAGTTTTAAGGGAAGGTTCAGTATTTGACAGAATTTCCCAGGGAACTGTATTCTTCCCCTCTGTCATCTGCTCCTAAGGGGAAGAAGTTAATTGTAGGGCGGAGCACTCAGAAAAAAAAATGGTAATTGCTTTGAAAAGAGAAATGGTCCTATGATTTTTTTTTAACTCCTGCACCCATAGCTATACATACATGTTCTGCATTCACATTTAGAGCCTGGAAATCATTTCCTTTTACGGCTGTCATTGTAGCGCCATCAATGTGGTGCCGATTATTGCTGTTTCTTTGTCCTGTTTTAAAGCCATACTCATCTTCCAATCCAACTTCCCCCAATATTTATTCAGGATGTAGCTTGAATAAATAAGGCAATATAGGTAGTCCTCGACTTAAGACCACAATTGAGCCCAAAATGTCTGTTGTTAAGTGAGAGATTTGTTAAGTGAGTTTTGCCCCATTTTACAACCTTTCTTGCCTCAGTGGTTAAGTGAATCACTGCAGTTGTTGAGTTAGTAACACAGTTGTTAAGTGAATCTGGCTTCCCCATTGACTTTGCTCATCAGGAGGTTGCAAAAGGTGACCACACGATCTTGGGAGACAGCAATGGTCGTAAATATGAATCAGTAGCAAAGCATCACATGATCATGGGGATGCTACAATTGTTGCAACTGTAAAAAATGGTCATAAGTCACTTTTTCCAGTGCTGTTGTAACTTTGAACAGTCACTAAACAAACTGTTGTAAGTCAAAGACTACCTGTACATACATCCTGGTCTTAGTCCTTTACTGATCTGGAACCAATCTGTTTGGCCACATTCCACCTGGACTATGGCTTCCTTCAATACATTTTCTTCAAGGTCTTAACACTGAAAATGCTATGTACACACATAATAAGAGGTTAGCAAATGAAAAAAAAAAACATGCTCAGAGAATTCCTACAACTGAATATTCCAACACTGAACTACGTATATTCTCTGCAATCTCAATTCTTCAGTACCTCTTACTTTAAGTAAATGTCCTTCATTGAGACACGTTTTATTCCCATTTGTTCTTCCTTAGTACTGAGTAGCTTAGATTTGAACAGAGTTGCTAATTTCAGTTTTTTTCCCATATGGATTTTCCATCATGCAGTTATCAGCCTGGGGATGTGATGCTCCTGAAGTCTTCTAAAATAAACCTAATGAGGAAAGTAACATGTAACAAGTTAACTCAGCTCGACTGAAACTTACACTTTAGACACTTGTATATAAAGAAATCATGCAGAGATGAAATGCTAAATTGGAATTTTATATTTGTTTATTTGTTTTGTTGTAACATGTACATGAATTCTCTGTGGGACTGTAATGAAATCAAATTAGCTGGAAGCCTGACTTTGAAATGGTGTCCTGGGCTTAAGCCAGTTACGACTGCCTTAAATATGACTGTTTGAGGGGATTCAAATTGACAGTATGAGAAATTGAATAGGAAGGCCAATTGAGAGCTGCCTATCAGCTGAAGGAAGAACAGAGCTCAGAGTTGTGTAATGAGCAAGTTTGGAAATGAAGCCCTTCTGGAGAAGCACTAGAGGTGACACGATAGCAGTGTGCCAATATTTGAGGGGCTGCCACAAAGAAGGGGGGGGGATGTCAATATATTCTCTGAAGCACCAGAAGATAGAACAAGAAGCAGTGGATGAAAACTTATCAAGGAGATAAACAACCTAGAACTAAGGAGAAATTTCCCAACAGTGAGAACAATTAATCATTGAAAGGACTTGTCTTCAGAAGTTGTGGGTACTCCATCACTGGAGGTTTTCAAGAAGTGATTGGACAATCATTTGTCTGGAATGGGGTTGGACAAGAAGACCTCCAGGTCCCTTCCAACTCTGTTATTCTGTTATAATTCTGTTAAGTCTTGAAGAGCAGAATTAGTAGCTGACCAGAACTGATGCCTAAGGAGAACAGAAAGCTATAGGAAACAAAAAGCAAAGACCAATATTAAAAGGGTCAAAAAAAATGTTTAGTGAATGCAAATCAGTAGATAAACTCTGAAATATCTGAATCATCCCAGCTGTAAAAATAGGAGAAAGAGTGGGAGAAAGTGCCAGATAAACTGGTATGAAAAGAAAAATAGGTTAGCAAAGGAGGAAATTTACTGTGCTAGGAAGGATCATCTTGGATATTAAAAACCACAATCTATGAACTGCACATTGAAGCAATTTCATCTTTACGGTTGAAGAGGAACATTTTATTTTGTTTATTTACATATGTATTCACCTTCTAAACTTGTTTATATTGGAGATATACTTATCCTTATACTGATAAAGAATGAACAGCTTATTTGGTTTTATGGTTGATTGTGTCAGTACACTCTGTATGTGTCACTACATTGCATGGACCTCCAAGTTGGTGTCATGGAGCGACAGTACATTGACTTGCAAAATAGTCTCTAGATTAGAAGTTCTGTACTGCATAAAAGAATGTGAACGTGCTTGAGGTAAAAGTGCAGTTTGATGGCACTTGTGATAAACTCTCCAACATATACTAAATCTGATAAGTACTGTCCTTTTGCCATTTATATTACCTGTACAGGTACAGGTTCAACAAAAAGTAGTCACACAATCTACAACTTATTCTTCTTATGAAAAAGCAATATGTTAAAAAAAAACCAGATGAACCAAAGTTATGATTGGCTATGGAGATCAATATCTGGGGAGCACTACCAAAAAGACTACGCATGTGGAAGATTCCAACTTAGGTCAAAAGAGTATATGGTAAAAAGCAGAAATGAAGTCAAATGAAACCAAAATAGAACAGAACCACGGGTTTATAAAAAGAGAAAGGGGAAGGATGTTGTGAATCTAAATTAAGATGATTTGATCTTCATGGAGCCATTAATGTATGCAAGGAACTAAAGATGTGGATTTAACATGTATGTCAAAACATTTAAAGCAATGCTATCTAAATGGTAGCTGCATATTATACAGGAAACCATAGGTTAGCGATAGCTGTGAATGATGAATAAAATGGTGATAATGGAAGAAACAGAAATGAATTTGGGGATAAATCATACAACAATCAGTGTGTCGGCTATCACCAATAGGCTACTGGGGATTTAGAGACAACAGGCTGTGGAAAGTCAGCACCCCCCCCCCAGAGAATGAAATATTTGGGGGATTATTAAAAGAGGCAGGATAGAATATTTTCCCTAAAGGAGGAATGGAGAAAAAATCTTAACAAAGGCAGAAACAGCCCCAGTCTTCCAGCCTAAAGCAAAGACACGAAGAAGCCAGTCTTATGGAGGTTTTGTAATCTATCCAGAAAGACTGGGGCCACCCTATTCATAAGCAAAATGCCTTCAGGCACAGCTCCCACAGAAGGCTGGAGCTGATGGGATTAGAAAAACAAAGACTCCTAAAATCTACATTCCCCACCCAGCTCCAAGGACAGGGCATGACCTCCCAACCACAATGGGAGTCAGGCAACAATAATTAGAATACTAAAAGGGCACACTCAAGCACAGGTCAAAGTACATTTCATAATGAACAGGCATCTCAAACACAAAGCCCCAAAGAATGTATAAAAACCCAGCTATTCTCAACTCCATTTTGTCAGCTGTCCCAGAACAGTGGGTGGTTCTGCTCATCAATAAACCTGCTTTCCTAAGCAGCTTCCATTTTATTTCCAGCATTTCTCTCCCGGCTTAGAACTGGACCTGATTTTTGTTCCAACAAGGCTGAAATCAAAGTGAAAATCCAAAAAGGATTTCATTGAACAAATATAAAGAGAGCTGAAGAGAAAGAAATATACCAATCCATGTCCTTTCAGTTTACTAGGAACACTAAAGAAATATCAGTGGACAGACCCCCTTGAGTTGGCATTTATGAATCAGCTTTTCTTTCCAGGTCTTTAATCTACCTTGAGCTTCAAAGTACCTTTCCAACTTTTTTACAGTTTTTTTTTAAACAATAACACCTGGAGATGGCTTGATAGCATGTCTTATCAGTGACTTTCTCACAACTTCAGACAGTTGAGCCTCTGGCAGAGATATTTTAAATAAAGCATCATTTCTACACCTGGCCATGATCTGATGACAGGTGGTGACCATTGCCCACCACCTGAAAAAAAAAGCAACTATTAGATTAGAGAACTCATGTTGCCCTCTTTAACTAATACAGATAACAATATAAATAAAAATCTCAGAGGCAACAGTAATATTAAAATCCATAAAGTTTGCTAATTTACACTAATTGCTAAGTGCATATATGGAGACATTTAGAATATATGGAGGCATTTAGAATACAAAGCTTGTTATGTTACACACAATTTGCCACAGCTTGCTAGAGTGTCCAACTTACACGGGCAGAAGAAAAATAGTAGATCACATTACTAGTTTCTCACCATTCCATTGGGCCATTTGGAGAACCAACAATTTGGCGAATAACAAGTTGGATTACTTGTAAAAAGTACATAAAGGTGGTTTGTATAAGTGATTATAAAAATTAAAGGACTACAGCGAGAAGATGAATTGATGTACAGTATCTTTGTAAAATAAATATATAGCAATAAAATAAGGTTGTAAAGTAATATTAATATATTGCTAAAGTAAGATATGGATGGAGGAATTTTTAAAACATGCAACTAGTGGTAGCAAGATAATGAATAATATGTTGCCTGTTGTAAGGATTGACTATTGGGCCAAAGAAATGAAAAATTGCTATGTATACAATGTGCCCACTTTGTTACAGGGAAATGAGAGCTGTGTATTCCAAGAGGAACTCTGAATGCAGGAGAAATTGATTATTTAAGAAGTGTGTGATGGTAAAACAAGAAGAGATAGGGTCAAGAATAAAGGAGTGCTGAATGAATATGGATTAAATGCAAAAGTGAATGAGAGGTATAATAGAACTATTACTGAGGTTGGCTTGGTCATAGAGAATGAATGAGGGTTGAATTGCAAAATAAATATTTGAAGGAAAACTGCATGGGATTCGAAGCAAGGGAAAGACCAAAAGTCAAGGTTGGATGGAATTTATATGATTCTTTAAAAGAAATTGATGAAATATTTAATTTAAAGGACAAAGTACAGTGTTGGAAATGGTGCACACATGTAGTTGGAACAAGGATGGTTTGCAAAGTTAGAAAGGTATGCAGAATATAATAAATTGGTTGATGTAAACTACTTAGCCATGCTTCTTTTCCCCTTTTTATCCCATGTCTTTAATTCCTTTGGCTTACTACTTTTTATGCCTTTTCCACGTTTCCATAATATTGTTTATCCCAAAAGGAAATGTGTGTGTGTGTGTGTGTGTATCCAGCATTGTTTGCTTCATAAACCATGTAACAATAGGTTTTTCTTGTCCAAGCTTTAACGTTTTAAAACAGGCAATATGGATAGAGGGTTTTTTCCTCCTTAACTAGTGATAGTTAAGAACTCTTTTCTGTTGCAATGCAAGTAATGTTTGTTGATGCCACACTGTAAGCAACAATTCAGAAATGCCTCTCTTAAGAGTTTATGACCACGTATTTTTATATTTGGTTAAGAAGAAAGATGATCCAAACAATCATTTCAATTTTATTCTGAATTTTGGGGTGGGTGGGTGGGATAGGGCAATTGTAAGATGGATCCCATTTGTCTTCTCTCTTTTTTAAAAAATAAACTATCTCCTGAAAATACTTTGTTATATATTCATACTATTTGTGACTTCAGAACAACATAACAAGAAGGTCCACAATAAAACCCTTAAAGCATTGGCTCCCAACCTTTTCTATACCCCGCAGCCCTAGAACGCTTCTGATATATTCTCACACCCCTTACAAAAGTTCAAAATAACGGCAACAAATTATGCATATACACTATAATTTTGAAAACCCAAGTTTTTGCACCCCCTGGAATATCGTCTCGCTCCCCCAGTTGGGAACCCGTGCCTTAAAGGATTACAGTTACAAATAAATGTTTCAGTTATTGCCCTAACTTTTCTTCCAGAAATAGAAGACCTTTGCTGCCTTTGAAATTGAGACATTTCTTTGAAATTATGTAGGATAGGTGGAATTGGCTACAAATAGAGCAAGATTTGCTAGAAATTGTGTTACTTGTGTTTATAAAAGAGTCTCTGAGAAGCCAAGCAAGTTGAGTGGTAATCACCTGAGTCATTCCGAAAACAATACTTTGAATAAACTCTCCATTAATGAAGGTGATGTACTCAGAAGAAAATCAACAAACCGCATAATACTAGCTAAACCATATTTTCTTTTTACACCTTTCAGCAATTCAGATGCATAATGGAAGCGCTGAATTATAAATACAGTCAGACTGAACCACCATTGCTTGAAAATAACTGCATGTTTTATTTGATGTATTTGCATTTGTACTAGCATTTAACATTGTAGAAGAGGTGTGAATGAGAATTAATGTATCGAGCTGCTAGATTTAAGTTGCAAAACTCGGGGCAACTACTTGATGGCAGCAGAGAGACTTAGAAAACTCTAATGCTTTGAAGGTATTCAGAGGTCATCCTGATTTTTGAAATTCAGAACTTTTAGCCATATCAATATATAATTTAATTATCTTTTCTTCTGTAGGCTAAATACTTAGAATGTGGTGTCCAAACCATATTTTTATGGATCCTACAAACAGAACTAATTTTCAGAAATAAAGCAAGATCATTACCCACATATCCTTGTTCCACATATCATAATTGGTGATATTTCTATTCACTGTCTAGTCTAGTCAGCGTTTTCAGATGATTCGACATCAACAGTTCCAAGGATTGTTAATATGGTTCAACCTAAAGCAGCATGGTGGCCTAGTGGTGAAGACACTCGACTCCCACTCAGAAGGTGAAGTTCAATCCTAGAGTGATAGATGTTTCTCTCTTAGGGTGCAAAGAAAAAATACCTGCTGTGAACTCCATGTAGGAAGGGTATCCAGATGCTCCATCCAGGCATCTCAACTCTACCCCCAAGTTAGGACTTTACAGGGTCATAAAAAGAGAGTTAATATGGTTCGACCTGTCAGGCTCCCTGGCTTACTTTACCTTAATATTATCTATTTTTTATTTCAAAAATTTAAGCTAGAAACTGGCATCCTACAAAGCAGAATGACTGCCTTTAGGGTCATCTTTATTGACAAGCCTCTCTCTGCAGCCTTCTAAAAATGGTGGCTGGACATGGCCTAATGCTTTCACTAGAAGGAGAGAGAGAGAAATTATAGAATAGCAGGACACATCTTAGGAAGTAGATGCTTCTGATTTATTTATTTAAAAGATGCAAAAGTCACATAAGCAGGACCAGCAGGAAGAGTATTCATCACAACACATTACCCTGCTATGATCTGGGCAGTTGTACAAGAAATAACTGTCATCTTTGGAATATTTCATCCTATATGGAATTGTGCCCAATTGTTTAATTTGCTGTGGAAGTTCAGTTTAGACTGTCTCTAATGCAGATAACATTGTTTGAAGCGTGAGTCCTAAAATGTGATCTGACACATCACAGCACTTTTTCTTTTTTGTTAATTTTAGGAAATGTTAATTATTAGCTCTAGGGTTTAATTGAAAGTGATTCAAATCCATGATTTAAGTTTGTACTCAATTGAGCCATTAGAGTTAGAACATTGCTATGGTTTGCTTAATAGCTAACAATAGCTGAGTATATATTATCGGCACTAAACAGAAAACTGAATCTTAATATATTGACCCCTAAAAATATCTAATTAGCTTTCCTTTCTTCATTTGCTGACTTGTAAGATGATGAAGTATAAAGTCTACTGGAAACTTGGACCCGAGAATTAAAATGAACTGAAAAATCAGCATTAGTAGCTTATTTTATTAGGAGGAAACCCTAATTTTATTGAAAGTTTGCTGAGATTCATTCAACCTAATGTTTATATATAGATGCTCGTTATTACAGAGAAGTCTAGGAAGCATCCCTGTGGCATTTGGGTAGGTAAGGAATGCTTTTCTTAAAAGCTTGCAAACAAAATCAGGATGTTTTAGTGTTGTGAATCACCACCCAAGGTTCACCTCCGCTCCAAAGCCTACTTGGGCAGGAGAAAGCAGAGATAGTAATTGCAGTCCCAAAGCTTAGTAGAATGCATTTTTATTTCTTCTGAGTGCTGGAAAAAATGAACATGAAAAGCTGATTCTTTGAACGTTAGTTCCCATGAGGAAAAGCCCTACAGCAGGCTTAAGTAACCTTGTGAGGCTAGAGGCATATTTTTGAATTTGAAGAGCATTTTGTGAGCATACTTACAAACTGGGTTAGTTTGGAAGAGATGCCGGTTTTACAAAATGGCTGACATAGTGGAGCAGAGCCCACAGGATTGTGACTACAGACAGCAACCACAATTCCTGGAAGGCAAACTAGTCAACAGGGTGCTCTCTCTACTATCCCAGCGGCACCTTCTTTGGGCCTGAAGACATTACTGAAGATAAGGTGATATTAGAGGCTGCTGCTTGCTTTGGAAAGGAAGAAGAAAAGAGTAGTACAAGAAGAATCCTTTCATTTCCCTATTGCACCTTCTTCTTGCTCATGCTACTCCTAATTGGAGAAGAAATGGAGAGATAATATGTTCAGCTGCGAGAGGTAGTAGGGATGGCTTTGAGATTGTTAGCAGGCATCTAAGCACTGGGGTAGAGAGGGATGATGCTTTGTCTGACTTGGAAACATTTCTGGGTTTTGCCCAGCTTTCCCAAACCCAGCAACACAAACATTTGCAACCTAGAACTAAGGAGAAATTTCCTGACAGTCAGAACAATTAATCAGTGGAACAACCTGCCTCCAGAAGCTGTGAATGCTCCAACACTGGAAGTTTTTAAGAAGAGACTGGATAGCCATTTGTCTGAAATGGTATAGGGTTTCCTGCCTGAGCAGGGGGTTGGACTAGATGACCTCCAATGTCCCTTTCAACTATTATTATTATTATTATTATTATTATTATTATTATTATTATTATTATTATTATTATTATTATTATTATTATTATTATTATTGTTGTTGTTGTTGTTGTTGTTGTTGTTGTTGTTGTTGTTGTTGTTGTTATTGTTGTCGTTGTCGTTGTCGTTGTCGTTGTCGTTGTCGTTGTTGTTGTTGTTGTTGTTGTTGTTGTTGTTTTAAGAAGTCACTTCTTTCCATTCACATGCAATGCAAATATCTCTGAGGTAGAGCAAGCATGGGTAATAATAATAATAATAATAATAATAAAGTTGGAAGGGATCTTGGAGGTCATCGAGTCCAACCCCCTGCTCAGGCAGGAAACCCTATACCATTTCAGACAAATGGCTGTCCAGTCTCTTCTTAAAAACTTCCAGTGTTGGAGCATTCACCGCTTCTGGAGGCAGGTTGTTCCACTGGTTAATTGTTCTAACTGTCAGGAAGTTTCTCCTCAGTTCCAGGTTGCTTCTCTCCTTGACTAGTTTCCATCCATTACTTCTTGTCCTGCCCTCAGGCGCCTTGGATAATAGCTTGACTCCCTCTTCTTTGTGGCAACCCCTGAGATATTGGAATACTGCTATCATGTCACCCCTAGTCCTTCTTTTCATTAAACTAGACATACCCAATTCCAGCAAATGTTCCTGATATGCTTTAGCCTCCAGTCCCCTAATCATCTTTGTTGCCCTTCTCTGCACTCTTTCTAGAGTCTCAACATCTTTTTTACATCGTGGTGACCAAAACTGGATGCAGTATTCCAAGTGTGGCCTTACCAAGGCATTGTAAAGTGGTATTAATACTTCACGTGATCTTGATTCTATCCTCTGTTAATGCAGCCCAGCACTGTGTTGGCTTTTTTGGCAGCTGCAGCACACTGCTGGCTCATATTTAAGTGATTGTCCACTAGGACTCCGAGATCCCTCTCACAGTTACTACTATTGAGCAAGGTACCCCCTATACTATACCTGTACATTTGGTTTTTCTTGCCTAAATGTAGAACCTTACTTTTTTCACCATTAATTTCATTTTGTTAGATAGCGCCCAATGTTCAAGTCTGTCCAGGTCCTCCTGTATCTTAAGCCTGTCTTCTGGAGTGTTGGCTATTCCTGCCAGCTTGGTGTCATCTGCAAATTTGATGAGTTTCCCCATCTATCCCCTCGTCCAAATCATTGATGAAGATGTTGAAGAGCACTGGCCCCAGAACAGAGCCCTGGGGCACCCCACTGCACACTTCCCTCCATGTAGATGCGGTTCCATTGAGGACCACACGCTGAGTACGGCCGGTCAGCCAGCTACGAATCCATCTGGTGGTGATGCTGTCTAACCCACATTTTTCTATCTTATCAAGTAGTAGGTTGTGATCTACTTTATCAAATGCCTTACTGAAGTCCAAGTAAATTATATCCACAGCATTCCTCTGATCTACTAATTTTGTCACTTGGTCAAAGAATGCAATAAGGTTTGTCTGGCATGATCTGTTTTTGACAAACCCATGTTGGCTTTTAGTAGTGATTTTGTTTGCCTCTAGGTGTTCGCTGATTCATTGTTTGATTATCTTTTCCAGAATCTTCCCAGGTATTGAGGTCAGGCTGATAGGTCTGTAATTTCCTGGATCCATTTTTTTCCCTTTTTTGAAGATGGGAACTACATCAGCTCTCTTCCAGTCCTCTGGTAGTTCCCCAGGGTGAGGAACTTGTGGCCATCTAAATGTGAGTTATTATTGATAAGCAAAATAAGTTGTTAAGTGAATTTTGCCCCATTTTACTACCTTTCTTGCCATAGTTGTTAAGTGAATCACTACAGTTTTTAAGTTAGTAAAATGGCTGCTAAGTGAATCTGGCTTCCCCATTGACCTTGCTTGTTAGAAAGTCACAAAAGATGATCATGTGACCTGGGACACTGCAACCGTACATATATACATATCAGTTGCCAAGTATCCCAGTTTTGATCACATCACCACAGGGATGCTGCAGTGGTTCTAAGAGTGAAAAATAATCATAAGTCACTTTTTTTAGTGGCATTGTAGCTTCCAACAGTCACTAAATGAATAGTTGTAAGTCGAGGACTACTTATATAAGCACCAGAATTAATTAGCAAATGAATGCTGCAATACAGTTCCAACATCCTTTACTATCAGCCACACTGGCTGGAGCTGTTGAGTTGTAGTTCATCAACTTGAGGAGAATTGGAGATTTCCCCACCTCCCATATAGAAATCAGATTAAATTAATAGCCACCCAATGTGTTAAAATTCCAACACATCTGCATTGTGGTTTTCTTATTGGCATTAAATTTCTCATATGCCATACCCAGTTGTGATTTTCCTATCTTCAATTTGATTTACAGGTTTTAATAAAATAGTCTGAACATTTAGCAGACACATATAAAATCAGACCTTGAACAATACAATTTCACCATTCTATTTATGCATGGAAATCTGATGAGATGGAATTCTTCTCCAGTCTGCCATTTTTGCTTGTAATAAAATGACTGGTTTATGGGAAATAAGGCCGTGTTCTCAGTACTTGACCTAGATTTATGATAGAACTTGGAAAAGTATTTGGTTTCAATAAATCTGATGGATTAAACACCATTCTTGTTAACATTTTGATAGACATCCTCTTTTGTAGGCATATAATTGCCAAAGGAGCAGTGCAAATATGGCTATTAAAATTAAAATTCAGACATGAAATAGTGCTATCTATATCTAGCAATATCTATATCAACCTTTTTATGGTGATCAAGAAAAAAAACATGACACCTTTAAAAAAAAAAAGTGGCTTAATCAAGAATTGAAGTTATTTTCTAAAAGAACTGCTCACCTAAAGCAAAGAAACTTCCCTTCTGCAGTATTTAGGGGCTGGATACTCCCCTGTCTCTCTCATAAGAGGATTATAAAGTGCAAGCTTCAGGATAAAAGGAAATATTAAAAACAGTTATTAAAACTGACAATTTAATGCAAGCAATATGGCATTAAACATTCCTTCTCTTCAGTGGCTCATATTGTAAATATAATTTTATTTAACTTGAATGTTGACTGGTCATTCTGAGTATTTGTTGTAGAAACTTTAGGCTGCTGAAAGACATAATCCATAATCCAGGTTTGATCACTTAATTCAGCTTTTGAAGGCTGGTATGAAAGACAAAGGAATCTATTTTCTTAGGAATGGTTCTTACTCAGCAGCAAAACCCAGTAGGAATGTAAAGCTCTGCGACCAAGTTAACAGTACCCCACATTATATGCAGGTACTATTTGTGTGACTTAAAGTTTTTACATATACAGTATCTCTACCCATTAAAAAATGAAAAGCAAGCATAGGGAATTTATGTCTGCCAGATGTTCCTGGATTAGCAACATCTGAGAAGGGAATATTGGTGGTCCGCAGATTCACTATTATTGCTGTCAGATCATGGAAGTTAATCAAGTAAATAAATTCTTGTTCGTTCCAACACTGACACTATATAAAAGTGAATGTATTGACACCTTTGAGCTTCGATGGTGGAGAAGATTCCTGAGAATAACAAGGAGAGCCAAGAAAACAAATGGATGGATCATAGAACAAACTTACCAAGCGTTCCCACATGAGGCACAAATAACCAAGCTTGAATTATATTTTGAAGATATTATGTGAATAGACAACTCTCTAGAGAAGTGTACAGATGGGAAGGGAGGGAGGGAGGGAAAGACAACAACCAGCAGCAAGGTGGATGGACTTAAGATGATGAGTGTGCTATTGGAAGACCTGAATACCAGGTCAGTGTAAGATTGTCCTGGGGAAGGTCTATCTATGTCAGGGGTCTTCAAACTTGGCCCTTTTATGACTTATGGGCTTCAACTCCCAGAATTCCTCAGCCAGGCACGCTGACTGAGGAATTCTGGGAGTTGAAGTCCACAAGTCATAAAAGGGCCAAGTTTGAAGACCCCTGATCTATGTGGTTATTAAGAGTCAGCACTGACTTAATGGCACATGATTAAATCAAATCAATTCAAT
This sequence comes from Azemiops feae, assembly GCA_023970755.1. Lineage (NCBI taxonomy): Eukaryota > Metazoa > Chordata > Lepidosauria > Squamata > Viperidae > Azemiops > Azemiops feae. The sequence goes on from JALGBA010000250.1 coordinate 1,348,652, forward strand.
TCAACTTACTGTGTGGTCTTGAGCTGACGAATACCCAGCTATAAACCTGGGGGGACCTTATAATAATGACTTACATTTCAAACTCTCCAGCCAGCCTGAGGTGCCCATTAGAAATATTGGATTATAATCCCTGGAATACTGGAAATTCTCGTTGAAGGCGTCCAAAAAGACATCAGGCAGGGAAGAGGGGTATATTCTTTTATAAAGCGCAAAAGGATTCTAGAGGCAAAGGGAGATTTGGTTCCTGATGAATTAGAAGAAGAAAAATTCTCAGCTTTTTAATATGTATCTGTTTCATCAGTGCAGAGTCATTGTAGTGGTTGGCATAATTTCTGCCTATACCCCTTCCTGGTTTCTATTGAAACTATACAAAGAATGGCTTCTGCGAGCTAATTTGTTGTCTGATATTCCAAAAGTATATTTGTGAAAACAAGATAAAGACATGTGAAGTTCTTCATAATCCTTTAAACTGCAGCAGAAGGGACTTTTTTTTTTTTCAACAAGGCATAAAAAAGTAATGAATTTTTAAAACTCACTGGCACTATAATATTATCGCTACAAGCTGGTTTCCCAGTATTCTCTCCCTCCATAAACTTGAGAAAGGGAAGGCAATCCAAGGAGCCAACCGACAACTGTAATCTAAAATCCAAAACCCTCTAGAAACTGACTAGATCTTCATTTCTGCATTTCTGATCTGCGATGACATCTTCCTCTTTAGGGATAGATGGAGGAAATTCTATCTTATTGATTAAATATGTCAACATTCTGTGTTATTTTTTTATTATGAGGTGATTGGATTACGATTAGAAGCTAGGTGGGAACATGGAACTTTCTTGGTCTTTGCAAAGCTAATCCCAAGAAAATTAAGGCCATATCGTCCGCATGGTTCTGATCACTGAAACTCTTATGAAGGATTTTTTCCCCCTTCTCATTTATGTTATATGTGGATAGTAAAATCACTGGGGTGAGTTTAATGATGTCCCAATTCTACTGTGTAGATTAGTTCTTTGGTTTCTAGAGATATATCAAGCGGAAACATTGGGGTAGTAGAAGATAAAAATTACTTATTAAATCCATCCAATCTGCATGCAGCTCAGGGCAGCTTACATAAATAAAAGCAACAAATAAAATGGTATCAAATTTTACTTGAATGAAGGCTTTGAGGGATTCAAAAGGGCATTCAGCTACGCTTCGCAATAATTTATCCTTCTTTTTTCCACCCACTGCCTCTGTTCTACCAGTAGCATATCTTGTACTACTGAGTTACATCAACTCAGTAATAGTTTCTTGATTGGAGGGCTCTCACAAAGGTTGTTATATAGTTTAGATCTAGTTTACAATAATTACTTAAAAACTCGAAGCCATAAGCAGACTGGCTTCAGTACACAATATTGTTGGCTACTCTTGGGTGTCTGGTTTATAATATACTCTCTGATGAGCAGGACTGCCATTGTATGCTTACCTTGACTCTGATCTCTCTCCGTTTATCTAAACCAGGGTTCTTCAAACTTGGCCCTTTTATGACTTGTGGACTTCAACTCCCAGAATTCCTCAGCCAGCGTGCCTGGCTGAGGAATTCTGGGAGTTGAAGTCCACAAGTCATAAAAGGGCCAAGTTTGAAGAACCCTGATCTAAACTTACTCAATCTCCCAGTGACTCTGTGGCAGGTCAAACTGATACAGTTCTGGGACCTTGCTTTGTATTTGGCTCTGATTTCCAGCTTAATGCCTTCTATTTCGCTTAGTTTTTTTTAATACCTCTGTCCATCTTTTTATTTATAATTTTTAGATTATGATAATTATGTTTTTTATTTATAATTTATGTTGATTTTTGCCTTTTGCTTTCCTGAAAAGATATGGACATCCATTCTTTTACACGTCCGATGTTTCTTTTTCTTTTTGGATGTTTTGGTTTAGATTTAGGAACCTGTAAAAGTTTGATTTGCTGTGTGCCCTTTTGGATAGTAGCTTACAAGCCTGAGATAGTTAGGAAACACAGGCTTTTGTGATCGATGCCGACATTATTTGTGATGAAGACTGATCACATAATCTGGTTCTGCTTGGGTGCCAACTTTGCCCCTTTGTTCTATCTTCTTCTTTGTTCTGTCATTCCAACCCCTGTTTATCCTTTAGATTTGAGTTTTAGTCCTTTATAAATGTTTACCAAAATATGCAAGCTATCTGCAATTCATGCAAGTAGATGTTTTTATTGTATACATATTGTATTCACCATCATCTCATTCTCTATTAATACTTTCAGTTAACTTGTAATTTTAGAACAACCCCTGATAAGATGAGCTTTTAGAGATCCCCACAAAATCAGAATACAATACAAAATTGTCTTATAGCCAAATCTTTTCTATTCTCAAATAGAAACCAGGTAGCATTCATAATCTAACAAAAATCCCCTCCTTTGTGTTAAATGGCCAAGGAGGGGTTATCTTGGGCTTTTGTTCTTAGACTCTACCTAGGAAAGGAACAGCTGCTTGAGTCCACTTGAGTCCACTTCCAGATTTCAAAAAGAAAACCCAATGTACCAGGACTTCTAGATGTAGTAAGCAATTGTATATAGTGCATTAGCTTGCTTTCTTTATTTTATTTTGAATGTGCTCAAAGGCTTTGTCCAATTCCTTACAAAGCTGTTTTCCTTGAGGCTCAATTTCCATTTTCAAAGGACCAACTCACTCTTTTTTTTTTACACTTGTTCTTTGAATCCTAATCCTTTTTTCTCAAACTCTAACATGCATCTGTGTTTCCTTTATTGCTTTGTGTTTCTAAAAAAAAAAGTAAATACAATTTAAAACAAACATTTTGATGCTATGAGCTCTGCAGATTGACTATCTGCCCTTGTGTTTTTCAATTAAAAGAAAGGGGGAGGCAGTTTCCTTCTGTTGTCCTTGCTGCTGAATCACTGGTTGAGGGGAGGAAAAGAGAAGGCATAAACCCATGCAGACTGAAATAACTTGCACACCAATCCAAGCTCTTTTGGTTGGATGGGGTAGGCATATTGCCAGCTAAGATCCTAACATGGGGGCAGCAAGGTGGCATCTTTCAATGCCAGAAACAACACATTTATATTTTTTCCCTTTTGCTTTTTTGATGTTTTAAGAAAAGAAAAAAACCAAGGGAAACAAGAGCAATTAGGCAAGGCTATTGCTTATTATCTTAATTCTCATGATTAATTCTCAGGAACGATAGTTTAGTCAGAGTAGAGCTAGATATAACAAGTGCTCCAGAGAGGAGGAAAAAGCTTTAGGGGATGACTGGGAGATTAAATGGGAATGGGAGAAAGAAAACTGATAGAATCAGTCAGTCAGGATTCCAGTCAGTAACTGGATGGGGACACAGGGTCAGTTCCCCACAATAAAGGACATTTTGAGCTCCAAACAGAATTAGGTACTTTGGAATTGAAGAGGGAAACATTCCAAGCAGGACAAGAGCAAGAAAATCAGATGGAACAAAAGATGGAATGATGAGAATGAGAGGCCACAGCTAGAGAATAGAATACAGTTTGCCCACAAGCTGAAATGGCCAAGATACCATGTGGTCAGTAAGAGTCAACACCAACTTTGGGGTACATTGTCTGTCTGCCTGCCCACTTGCCTGTCTGCCCATCCATCCATCCATCCATCCATCCATCCATCCATCCATCCATCCATCCATCCATCCATCCATCCATCCATCCATCCATCCATCTACAGTATCTATCTATCTATCTATCTATCTATCTATCTATCTATCTATCTATCTATCTATCTATCTATCTATCTATCTATCTATCTATCTATCTATCTATCTATCTATCTATCTATCTATCTATCTATTATTTTTGAATGTATCAATATTTAGAAATCCATCAAAAAAAATTTAGGTTAGGGATTCTCATCAAGCTATCTGATAGATAGCTAGTAGGATAAAATACACAAGTTAATTCTTATTTTTTTAAAAAAATATCGCAGTACCATGTGGCCTTTTTGTGCCTGTCTCTTTCACGGTGTGACTTGGGCGCTGTATAAGTAAAATATCTCTTGGGATTTTCTTTGGTCTCTGTAATTTGTTTATCTTTCACTTTTTATGGTGTTCAACTCAAAAAATTTACAAGAAGCTAAAGTTATTAATGCTACAATAAAATAAATCAAAATTATAAAAAAATAACTGCAGTAAATCAATAAACCAACCCTTCACCAAGATAGACACCAATAAAACTTAGCTAGGGTTGAAAGCCTAATATAATAAAAATGATCTTTGAATCATCAGACAAAAAAAAATACTACTAAGAGATGGATTGATCAAAGGGAGGAGCTAGCTGTAATTATCATGCTTGATGAGATAACAACTCCCTATGAAGCCCAGATAACAGGCAGATAACTTATCACAGAAGCGAGCATAGACCAAGGGATGTTATGAAGAATTCATCATGGAATGACACAACTAACATCCTTATATCAGATACTGGTGCTGCCATTTGCAGCAACCGAAGCTGCTGACCAGATATAAGCATTTGCACATTATATTTAGTAATAGTGCTTTGCCACTGCATAATCTGCTTTCAGATCTCACAAAGGGGTGTTTTTAGACACAATTTTTGAAAGAGGTGTGATAGTACCATAAGATATCTCTAGATTCAGGTTCATTTTTTTTTCAATTAAAAAACAAATACTAAAATCATGTTGAAAATAGTCATCCTATTTTTAGAAGACTTTAGACTGCTGTCTAGTGCTTTTATCAGGACATCTCTTTTTTTCAACAGTGCTATTTAATCTTGCATAAAGTTTTTTTTAAAAAAAAACACTGTTTATGCTTGAAATGAATTCCAATTCTGTTTAAATATGTCACTTCTGATTGCTATTTAGTGATAGATTTCCTAATGTTCACTGAGCATTCATGCATCTTACAGCTGCTGCCTTATGCATCTTGAAATATTCACAACTCCCCTTATTTGGTCATTTTCATTTTGGCTGCGGATTTTGCAGAAATGTTGCAGAAGGCATAAATTGCAATATGAATCATAAAGGGTGACATTGGATGTGTAGTCATCGAATTCGATGAGATTATATACATGTACATCAATATTTCAGAAAGCTCGGGGTAGCTTGTCCGGGATAATTAGTATTTGTTGAGTTAAAAACAAATTCCACTACAATATGCCATTATGCCTGCAGTTTTGAAAACATGGACAGACAGTCATGAGCAAATTTGAGGTGGGTTACACTTACTCTGCCTGGACAGACTGGCTATCAGCTTGTATGGCCAGAGCAGGAGCACACTCTGGCAGCAAATCAGCCGTGTGTTTACAAACCCAGACTTGTGTACCCAAAAGCTGGATCCCTGTCAGAACTCATGTTTTTCAAGATTTGCTGTGGACAGCTCACTGGAGACTTCTATTTGATGCCTGCCAGCCAACCACATGTAGCAGCACTCCTACATTGCTTAATCTGGCCTCAGTTTGCCTGCTACTTAGAGGCTGGAGGCTCCTTGATATCTTATATTAGTCCACCCTCCCTAGAAAGAGGGTTAAAAGGTTAATTCAGGGCCTTCTAAATCTTCTTGGCGGAGTGCCAGATAATGGTCACTTTGGTACAAGGAAGCAATAATGGGGGCATCTCTCAGCAAAAATGGGTGTTTTCCAGAAAGAGCACCTCCCAGGACTCTTCCTTGAAATTGATTTATTCCAATTATGTATCTAATATTCCTTCCAGTACAATCAGATTGTACAGCTGATGGGTGTCATTTGCAAAAAGATGATGTAGTGGCTCCATTACATTTCTCAATTATTTCTGTCACTTTGAAAGACAAACAGCAACTCAATAATAACGCAAAAGGATCCAGAATGCTGTGAAACAGGAATAGAGATTTAATACAAAAGAGATTTCACGGAATTGCTTTTTCTTTATTTGTTCATCTGTTTTCTGCAGTGCTCAGTCATTCAGTGGTGACTGACAACATCCCTAGAATGGAAATTTCACTTTAATCAGGAATTTACTTTTAACACTCAAAAATTCTTTTCGTATCCAATTTTCAAAACACAATTGACTTGCTATATTGGCCCCTTTCCAGTAACAAGCAAATCCAAACACGTCAGCATATAACTTTTTACTGACAGAACTAACATCTTCACACTTCAGTTCCTCATGATTGGTATTTGCCAAATAGTGTGCATCTTGGTAATAGCCTCCTTTGTTTTCTTTGCACCCTGAAGCAAGCAGAGACATCCCTTGGTGTATTGGGGAAGAGATATTTCCTAGACCGTGTTCATAGTCTGATCCACTAAGGGAGATATTGCTTTATTTTTGGAAAAGGCCAGGGATGCAATCCTATATTTCCATTTAAGTGAGTAGAAATACTCTACTGTAGCATGCAAGATTCTCATGTGCAGGGATGAAGAAATTACAGCTAAAAAATTTCAACAGAGCCAACAAGCACGGTCAATGGTAATAGATCCTGGGTATTTATAATTCAGCAGCATCTAGAGATACACAGTTTCTTCTTCCTTGGTCTGGAAAATGGAGTTCATGTGCAAATATTGTGACATCTATGTCATGTTCTATTTTAATGCTTCCTGGTCGGTAATATTTTTTACTCAGATGTCATTTCCCCAAGTGTCTACTGAATGCTGCAGCATATTCAGAAGGAATTATGGATCCTTTTCAATGCCTGAAGTTATAGTTGCACTAGGCAATATAATGCTTATTTGTCATGTATCTACTTAAAAGCAAAAAAAAAGTCTCTATTATTTTTAAAAAATAATACTTAACAGCACAAAAATGTGCATTAATTTGGAACACGGTGGATAGCATTAACGTCAAGCTGATATTTCTGTTTACTGCTACTATCCTTCCTATGGAAAATATTTAAACCCAGGTGCCAAAGACAGAAGTAAAACTGGGGGATTGAATTCCTCTATCACAACTCACAATCACACAACCCACTACCAAAAACTGATGGATGATACTGCCTGTTCCATGTGGCCTTGTCCATAGCAATTTTTTTTTCCCCGTATTTTCTATTTCCATTATTTTCCCCACAGAGGTAGGAATGAGTCGCTTGAATAGTTCTGGGGGACAATCAGTATGAGTTTCTTGTGTTTCATATGGCTGATTTAACTTGTCTATTCTTTTCTTTTCTTTTCTTTTTCTTCAAAGATCACCATTTTCTGAAAACTATCTGCTTCACCACGCTCGGACAGTGCCCAGATCTTCATTTGCATCTCTGTGCGAAGCTTAGCACAGCATATTTGTTTGTGGATGCAGCTGATCGGGAGTTCTCTGGAGCATTTCATTTTATCTCCATGATAAACTCTGATCTCAGTGAATTTAGAGCTTTCACTTCTGTTCCTTACTGTCAGCATTTATAAACGCTGCACTTAATCTATGAATAGCATTAAAGGCAGCCAGTATTGTGTACATATATTTGCTTGTTCTTCCCACGCTTCCTTCCTTTCTGTATTGTACGGATGAAGAGAACCAATTTCACTTGTTCAGGGGTGAGGGTGAAAAGTGGGGGTGCGAATGGGCTTGCTTAAAGTTTTGCACACTTCACAAGGTTGTTATCTCAGCAGGCTGCTAATTAAAGAGGCAAGTGAGGAAGGTTTGTTTCTTGCTTGAGCCAAACAGATCATTTGCATCTCCTGCTTCAAAGTTCACGAAGCCACAGATGCAAAATGGTCGTAGGTGGCAGTGGTAATGCTGAGATATCCCCTTTATGGAGAAAATTGTTCCGTCGGTGATAGCTTGCAAAATTATATATTTTTAATATCTAGAAGGTAGAGCCAATTCTGCGGGGGGGGGGAAGGTGTTGGTAAAATGAGGGAAGAAAGAGTCAATAATGCAAGGCTGGTAATGAAGATCTATTTAAAGAGCATTTGGTTTCCTAGTAACTGCTGTATGAAGAACAAGTATTAAAACTTTGTTTTTCCTACTACCACATCATCTCTCTCTTTCTCGCTCTGTATGTGTGTGTGTGTGTGTGTGTGTGTGTGTGTGTGTGTGTGTGTAAAAGCAGAAAGAGAGAGAGAGAGAAAGACCATACTATAGTACATTAGATCAACAGGCTTTCTGAAAAGGATTTCAGCAGTCAGGAGATGTGACTGTGTTTAAGATTCCTATTTCCAGTCACTAGTTCATTGTCAGCAGCAGTTACAGAGCAGCTTTCTAAGCATTCAGACACAGCCAGGAAATTAGTCCCGCATGGCTGAGTCGGAGAGAGAGTCCAGAGTACAGCTATCATCGCCCATTTCCTTAAACAATTGTTTATTTTGTAGGGTGATAACAGCAACATGTATCACAATCACAGGCCTGGGTGAGTTTACTCAACAGGTTTGAGAAGAGAAAGCAAGCCAGCAATGAATCCTGTTTCCATTTATTGATGCTAGTTCATGGATTCTTACTAGTATTCTGTACCTTTTCTGTTTTAGGATGAAGCATTCAATAACCTAAGAACATATTTGATGGCTTCTGGTCTGTCTGTCTGTCCGTCTGTCTGTCTGTCTGTCTCTCTCTGTGTGTGTGTGTGTGTGTGCATGTGTGCAAATATGTGTGTGCACTGCAGAATTCTTTTTTGATTGCATGACTCTTAATTCACCCTAAGTTATGAATGCACGAGCCTCTCTCTGTCTCTCTGTCTCTCTCTGTCTCTGTCTCTGTCTCTCTCCATGTTCTCTTCTAGTGCTTGATAAAACTGCCATTAAAAAAAAAAACATTAAGAATGTTTCAATTGACCCAAACCATATTCTTACTAACTGTTCAGGTTTGCTCTGCTTTCCATCCATTTCAACCTGGTTTGACTAGGAGGGAGGAACAGACCTGAAATTGAAGGAACGGACTCTGAAAAGCAAGACTAAGACCTGTACATGACCATCACTATTATGATCATTGCAGCTGAAGAATCGCTTGATAGCAAACAGTGTTTCCCAAATGCAAGCAAAGCCTTGCAGCCTTCCTTGAAGAGACAAGCTAGTGCATTTGCGACTTAAGGTGAATTAAGGATCATGCAATCAAAAGAGAATTCAATGTGCACAAGCAAGATCCAAATGATGTTAACCCTTTCTAGACTTCAGATAGCGACTAGCTCTAGTTTCATAATTTTGTATGACATGAAAAGCCTTCCAAGTATTTTTCCTGGGACAAGGCTAGTGCTGGTTCTCAGTACAGACCATGGCCCCTGCAAAACCTGGAAACACTTTTCTGCTGCCTACCCTTCTTATCTATTCAGAGATAGAACTGTACTAGCTGGTTCCGCTAAGAATCATTGAGAATTGTTGAGAATTGTTCCCTTCTCACTAACCAAGTGATTTTCCTTTCCTTTCCTTTCCTTTCCTTTCCTTTCCTTTCCTTTCCTTTCCTTTCCTTTCCTTTCCTTTCCTTTCCTTTCCTTTCCTTTCCTTTCCTTTCCTTTCCTTTTCTTTCCTTTCCTTCTTTCCCAGGTGTTTGCACGCATCAATGCATTCACACACCCTTCCCACATTATCCCCTTTGACACTAATGTAGACAGTTCCGCTTTTTTTTCTTCATTATGGTACCATCTTTTCTCTAATACTATCAGTATTATACAATCCTGTAGCAAACAAAGCAATAGAGCACAGGTTATTATTTCACTTGTACAATCTTCTGTAGGTCCAGGGGAATTTGACAGTTCAGCTTCGTAGAAACAAAACAGCAGTGTGCCAGCATGCAACTTAGAGGTTTAAAAAGAAAAGGAAGGGGAAGGAAATTGTGCAATTCGGTTGACCAGGAAAGCAAGGGGAACATGCTCACCCACACTTGACAAAACCCAAAACTGGATCCACTGGAAAGTGGAAGCATGAACTTCAAGGGCTGAGGATAATGCAATGGCTTAGCAACCTTTATTAAATCAGTCTCGGGTTTATTAAAAAAAAAAAAAAAAGCAACTGCTGAATAGTAAAAAACATAGCAGTCCAGATGAAACGGTTGTCCAGGGCAGCAACCAGCTGCTGGAAGGGAAGGTTATGGTAGACACTTCAACTAATCAGAGCTGGGGTGCTACTAGAATGGAATGAAGCATTGGAAAAATCTGTTCGGAAGGTGGCTCAGGTTGCAAAAGCAGCACTTTTCCAATTGAAGCTGAAAAACGTGGCTGTGGTACATATGTCATGGGCTGGGAGTGGGAGGTAGACAATGTCCCCTTTTCTTGCACACTAGAAGTGGCAAATGGCCTTACAGTAACAAACTAGGAAACAGAAGATCTGCTCTCAAGAGTTTTTTTTATTGGGGCAGTTATTAGAGATTTTAAATACATATATGTAAGTAAATTCCTTTAGTTCTGTATCTTCCTTAAATGACACATTTCTTAAGGGAAGGGCTTTGTATAGTTGACTTGCTCTCTTAGTCCATTGCATCATAAGAGAAAACACAGGAGGGTAAATAATAATTATAGTTTGTGGCATCCGTGTAAAATAAAATGTTCTCTTTTGCTATTTGCTTAATTGATTTATTTGCTTATTTATAAATCTGGTTAATTGACTAAGCCTGTTTTGTGACAATAATTCATCTTTTATCATTGCAGAGTGACAATAGACACAATTTGCAAATGCTCTCATACTAGTGTTTCATTTGCTGTGAGATAAGAAATGTGTTTTCATTAATTCTTCGTGTCTTCACAAATCATTGGTCGTCTGTTAATACAACACAGCTTATACAAATTAAAAATGGTCTGTGTTCCATAATGTTTTTCTCTGCATTTAAGAATATCTCCCAAGAATATTTTTAATTTATAAAATACAGATTACTAAAACCCTGGAAAATATCATAGTTTATTAAATATGCGCAAAACCTGAAGGATTTGGCTTGTTTTCTCAGCACTTATGGACTTGAAAAAGCTATTGAGTCACTTAGGCTTTCACTCTTAAACGAGTCAATGGAAACCAATGAGCAGTGGGGAAAAATGATATGTCTTTGCTGCAGAAGATATTCTAGTGCAAGTGGTATGGTGAAGCTAATTATTTGGAATTTGGATATTTTCTGTATTTATTTGATTCCTACCTACAGCTTGCTTATTATTTTCCACATGGACAATGGATTACCTGATGATGGGAACCCTGTTAGAGAGAATTTATCCAGGAAAATGAGATTATTCATCAGAATGTTTAAAAGAAATCTTAAAGCAGTATTGAATGCTACCCATAAGAAATCTTCCTCATCCTTATATAGTCTTATATGTAGAGGCAGAGTAAGATGCTGGATCCTGAACAATCTGGCTAATTGTTTCTCTTGTCTGCAAGAGGACCAGGCCAACAATTCTTGCTTCTTTTACTGTTATTCTACCAGGGACTTTAAAACAGGTTAACACAGACAGTGTTAACAGGGATGTTATGTAACACAAGAGAACTAGATGTAACTCTGGCTGAAGACAGTAATTCCTCTTTCAGGTAGCAGCTAATGGAACATACTGAAAGTCACCATTATTGCTTCAGTAGTAACAGGTACAAATGATGCCACGCTAAGAAAGGGTATTATCTGAAGAAACTAATGAAAGTTCTCCTGGGCATTCAAACCGCTCTTTTTTTCCTTGTATTAATACATAACTTGCAGTTCTTAGGTCTACCAATATCATGTGTGAGGGTATTGATTATTAGTATGTGATTATTCACCAGCAGTATAATTAAGTATGCTCACATTAGAGTCTCAGAAGCATGTGTTTAATTCAAAAGAAGAGAAAGTTAGGGAAAAAAATATTGTAGTAAATTTACTATCTTAAATAATGCTAATAATTTCACAAGAGGGAAAAGGAATCACTGATTGCAAGTAATTAACAGCAGGTGGCAAAATTCATTTTACAGAAAATCCTACTTTTTATCTTATTTTTATACACTTAAAAAAAAACAGCGAAGAGGGTAATTAAGTCAGACATTTAAGTAGAATCATCATATGAGGAACAAGGCAAGGAGTAGTCTAGACCACGGGTGTCAAACTCGCTCACATCACAGGACGTATTGTGACGTCTCACGATGTTTTTTGCCTTTGTGGAGCTGGGGTGGGTGTGGCCTGCACATGAGGCATCCGGCCCGTGGGCTGCCACTTTGACACCCCTGGTCTAGAACTTTTGAGCTTCTATGCCTGGAGTTGGTAATATTATGCCCCTAAGAAAAAAGCTCCCAATTCTTCAATGAAAATTAAGTCACACAATATCATGTGAAGAATCAATAGAAATATGATGATAAATGAGAACATTTTATCTCATGAACACACAATATATTTTGTCAGCCAATAAAAACAGTTGCTGATTAATGTGGTAGGTGATGATACCACTCCTCATGACACATGAAAAAGAGGAACATTTTTGGCTTAGGTCTTTAATTCAATTACACTGAAAGCACTTCCAGTGGTGAGCAGCCCAGTACTTCAATATGATTAGCTGCCTTGGGCAGTTGTCAGACCCACAAGGTAGACCAGACCAAGAAACAGATGCCAGCCCTGCCCAAAACTGTTTTTTACTAAAATTGGCTGTTGTAACAGAATCTTGCAGGTCGGGATATGCTTCTCCTCCTTTCTGTTTTATTTTTGTGTGAATTCAGGGGAGTTTGTGGGTGAATTCAGGGGAGTTTCTGCTTTGAGATGTTTAAAGGCCACTCATACCTAGCCTGGGTTTCTGCAATATTTAACTACTCATTGCCTTGGTAATGGATCTTCCCTGTCTCCAGCAAGGCCATTCTTTCTAGTCTATGTGTACAATCATTCTGTCAATTTGCTTCTAGCTCCCGTTGATGGGAACTATTTTTTTCATGGCCTGTTCCGGTTCATTGCCTCCTTGTCAGAGAGAAAGTAAAGGTGGAGACGTCCCTGCATATTTTACTCCACTAGTTGTAGCCAACTTTGGGGGGGGGGTTGCTCATCTCCATTTCAGTGGGCAAGCACCTCTCTAGCAATTCTCAATGGGTTTTAATATGGATCAGAGGAAAGAGAATGTGGATGCTTTATCAGCCCTGGGTCATAGCAAGCACTGAGGTGATGGTGGTGAGAACACTGATAGACCTGATAGACCTGCTTGAAATTGTTTCTTGGATTAAATTGTGGGGATGTGGAAGTGCCTGCCATATATACATGTCCCTCACACTACTTCAAGACAGGCCACATTATGCAAAGTGCAGAAGTGGAAAGGCAGTCACTTAATGACTGTCTTGCTTAGCAATAGAAATTTTTGGCTCAGTTGTGGTCATATGTTGAGGACTACTTGTATAACATTATAATTCAAAGCTGTTCAGTTTATGTTAGTTAATAAATGTAAAGCACACTTTTTTCTTACACTGGAATGTTTTTTTCCAACACTTACTGGGCAGCAACAAGCTATTCTGTACTAGCATTAAGGTTCAGTTCATGTCTCAAATTTCATTGACTATCACTTCCTGCACCCTTCTTGCCAGATTTGCCAGACACACTGAAAAAAACTAAATGCGGTTTTTGCATTTATTCCTGCTACTCTTCCCTTTGTATAGGGCAGGGCTTTTCAACCTTTTCACCCATTGTACCACTTTTAGGATATGGCAACATCCAAGTTCCACCAGCAAGGTATCAAAAACTTAACACCCCCCCCCCAAAAAGGAAAAAAATTATAAAGTACAGGTAGTCCTCGACTTACAACAGTTCGCTTAGTGACTGTTCGAAGTTACAGTGGCACTGAAAAAAGTGCCCCCCAAGCCACAGCCGAGCAAGACACCTGCCTGCCCGCCCGCGGGCGCTCTTCCTCCTGTCCAAGGTTTCCATTGTTGTGAGCATTTCTGTTGAGGATTGGTAGCCGGGGTGGGGGGGGTGTTTGGTTTTTATTCCCCCCGTCTGCTGGGTGGTTACAGCAGGTTTTGGTCACTTCACATGACCCTGGGACACTGTGACCGTCATAAATATGAATCAGTTGCCAAGCATCTGAATGTAAATCACAACACCCTGGAGATGCTGCAACATTGCAGCTGATCGGTGCTTCTTCTGGGCTCAGCAGAAGCACCAGGATCAGCGCCGAGCTCCAGCTGGAGCCTGGCACTGATCCTGGCACTTCCGCTGAGCCCTGATAGTCCTGCAGCTCCAGCCGTCTCTCGCTCAGGCTTGTGCAGTGCTGCCACCAGTTCAGCTCATTCCCCTCCCCCGCTACCAGTTTCCTAGTATGGTCACGTACCACCTGCCAGGTGACAATGTACCACAGGTGGTACCCGTACCACTGGTTGAAAAGCCCTGGTATAGGGGTCCAATAATCACATTCTTCCAATTGTCAGAAACAGGTGTGCTCTTCACATATACACCAAACGAGTTGTGCAGCCACTCCATAAGCAAATGACTTTTATATTTAAAAGTCATTTTAAATGACTTTTATATTTTACATTTTCTCCTGTTAGTTTATTATGCCTGCAAATGTAACATTTTAATATCCTATACTTAATTCTATGCTTTCTAGGGAAAATGGAGTTAACAAATGAATATTGTATTTCAGAGGTAAACGTTCAGTTGGATATTTGCTAAAGATGGGGAGATGGATTGAGAAATGTTAAGATGTGAGCTTTTATTTCCTTTTCACATTTGTTTTTTTTTTTAATGGATAATAATATTTAGAACATTTATTTCGATTCCATTCCACTATGTTTCCCTTATTAATCTCTGGAATATTCCTTTCAGTAGCTCTCATTTCAGTTTCACCTTAATTATTTGATCATTTTTATTCTTAAATTCACTGCTGGGGACTTCTTACACTATTTCCATAGTAATTTTATATGTACATCAGTATTATTCTGCCTCTATTAATCCTAACCATTATTTGCTTTTTTTTTTTTTGGCTATATTCTTTGAGGCTGCTATAGAATAACTTTTTCATCTCATTTTTTTTTGCAGCAATCATTCTCTTATATAGATTTTCTCTCATCCCAGCCGCTTCATTATTCCATCAAACAGCCTTTTTCATATTTCTCATTAGTGTTAACTCCACACAATTCTATGACACCAGGTAACATTATTTTTTCACACAGCTCCAAGTAGCTCCCATATCTTATTTCCTTAAGTCCATTTTCCATTCATTGTATTGGGAGATTAAATTTCTTATACTGTACTTTTTTCCCCTTCAGAACCCATACATTCTCTTCCTGCAGTCATTCTAATTCCACATATAAGTGAAGCCGCACAAAAAAATGGTATCAGGCTTTGAAGTACCACGTCAGCAATCAACAATCCTAAATAAGATTCTCACCTCACATGGCATGTGCCAGGACTCTCGGTATAAATGGGGCATAGTATCCTCCCCTCAGTGTGACTCAGTGGGTCCCATGTCAAACTGTAGATCACGTTGTGACCCGCTGTGAGCTGAGGGCATATACCGGTCCAGTATCTGATTTATTTATTTTTTTAATATAAACAATGCTGAGCTTCAATGGTTAGGTGGCCTAGACATTAGTATTTGAACACAGATATTTTTGACATTTATATTTTATTGGGTTCTACTAATCTACTTGAAATGTTAATATATATTGCTAGTCCATGTATGATATGCCACACAATAAATAAATAAATAATTTAATTCCACTCCACATTCTTTCACTGCTTCCTTTTCTTTTATATCCATTTCTTCCAAAGATCCACTTCTGACACTATCAAAAAAAAACAAAAAACAAGGCTTGTCTCACCAACGGAATCCCTCATCTCCTATGCATGCTTCATTAATTCTCTCAATCTTTTATAATACACAATCCTACACCTAAGTTTATCTTCATTCTCATGCATTTAAAAAAAGTAGCCCTTTTGGAAAATATGTACTCATGAAACGGTCATTATTCTTGTTTATTCTTGAGTCTTGCAAGCACCTCTTTTACTTTTACTTCTCTGGGTGTATTCCCTAATTCTGAATTATCTGACTATCTCCATTCAGATTTATTATAGTCTTCCCCTTTCTGTCACAGAGTGTATCTACTTTTCTTTCATTAAGTTCATTTATTAATCCATACTTTTTGCCATCTATTATATTACAAGTCACAATTTTCCATCTGTCATAGCCATCACTTGATATTCTCAAATATTGACCTCCACTGCCCATCATAGCTTTAATTAATCAAAGTAATTTCTTACTTTTTCCTGAGGTTCAGAAAATGCAGACTAAGTAACTATTCTTGGTCATCATGTACCACATACAATATTCTGTTTAGCAGTAAAGCCACTGTTGGTCAATTATGGCATATTTTAGTCAATATACCCAGTGATGGGATTCAAATATGTGAGCAACCGGTTCTCTGTGTGGATGCCACTTCCGGAAGTCCATTCTGGGCTTGGGCAACAAAAAATTAGCTACCGTTTCTGCCAAAGTGATGCCAACCGGCTGAATCCCACCACTGAATATGCCACAACCAAAATTATCTCAACACAGCATCAGACTTCAGAATAATTTTAGATTATTCAGTCTTCTTTATTCCCCACTCAGATACAAATAAAGCTCTATATTTTCATTTAGCTAGGCTCTAATTCTGCAAGTTTTCAGTTCTCATCAGAAGCCTTGTCCATTAGGTGTTCATTCTTTTACTATGGTAGCCTCTGGCTCTCTTATCCATTGTCTGTTTCCCATATAAAGTTCAGTGGTACCTCAGTGCTCAATGTTAATTGGTTTTTGGAGATGTGGTGGGTATTAAATAAGATGAGTCCCAAACAAACCACAGGACTTACTATGTAACCCTTTGTTTTGGCTGGGAAGAACTTTCTGTCTGTCCCTTTTCTATGTCAGCAACTTTCCCAGCATGGCTGACTTCTTGTCCACTTCCCATAGCCAATTCCCCCTCTTCCTATAGCAGTGTGTCAAGTACTAAACAAAGACTGAGTACTGGGATATTTTCATGTCAAAATGTGTAATCAAATTCGTCAAGCTTTGAAGCAGTTGAGTACCAAGGTACCACTGTAATAAGAATCTATTGAATTTTCTATTCTATCTTGTAGGAGCTTCTTAGTTCTACCCAGGATTTCTTTTAACTTATGACTAGGAAAACAAAAAAGGAATGTGTTGGATCTGCCTACTCAAAAACCAGAAATACAAAACTTGACAAAGCTTATGCCTGTCCTAAAACATAAGCAGTAGTTACATAATAATGAAAAGATTTTAATGAGAAAATGTCTTTTAAAATCAACAAAGCCAAATCTATCAATATAAACAGATGGTGATTGGGGGAATGGGAAAAATAAGGAATATGCAACGATGAGATTGTCTGACAACAATCAGACTTAGATAATTCCAGATTAAAGCAGCCTAGTTAAATTAATTACTTATTGGATTCAGGATAGTTTCCTTGACTACATTTTTGAGTTTCAGCACATATTGAGTAGGAGGATGGTTAGAAAGAGTTCTTTGGGTTTTATGCATCTAGTTTTCCATTCTTGTCTTATTCTTCTTTTCTTCTCATTGCCTTCTTCTGAATACTTACCCACAGTTTTATGGTCAGTAGAAAGTAAAACCCAGCCTCTTTGGGGAGTTTGATTGTTGCTTTATTTGAAAAGGAAAATTATTACTATTGGTCACACAGTCAGCCAGTTGTTTAGACTTGATTTGACATTTTTATCCATTTATCAAGCCCTTCCCCAGGACCTATGATAGGCAATTATATCTACCTTTTGATGTTATTAATTTTCCCACCTTATTTTACATCTACTCAAGCCAGCATACATAGTTAATACTCCTACCTCCTATTTTTCCCTACAACCACAAGCCAGTGAGGTGGGCTGGGCTGAGATAGAGAGGGAAAGTCATCAAGATGGTTTTCATGGCTAAGGGAGGCCTAGAATGCAAAATCTTCTGGTTTCTGGGCCCCAAAATTGATGTCTGGATCAGAAAAACATTTATGGACAAAATAAGCCTTCCCAAGGAACCCTGATGGAACAATAAATTCATCATTTCTCCTTTGTATCAACAGGATCATGAGAAGGGTTCATCTAGAGAACAAGAGGAATTCCATCTAATCAGGCCTCTCAGTATGGATTAATTTATCAGCTTTTCTAGGAGCTCTTCTGACATGCCAAAATGAGACCATTGTCCTACTTTAGCTATAATCTCAGGTTTGAATCCTCATCATCAGTCAGAAGTAGCAGAGCATTACAAATGCATCTCCCTCTCATAGCTAATAGGGGCTTGATTCCTGTGCCCCTGATATACCTGATTCTTCTTCATGTTCCTCTTCTGAGGAAAACTAAGTGTCCAGCTGGGCAGCACCATCACTACTCCTAGGTTGTCAGAATTACTCCCTGCACTTGTATTGTGTCCTTTCAGGAATGCAGAGATTGGGAACTGTGGAGATCAAAATATGAGCTATTGCCACTTACCATTACTACTGTTGTTGTTGTTAAATAATGTTTCTCGGGCCAGTGGAGCCCAAAGATATTGGAAATAAAGATGGTGCTGAAGAAGCATTTTGTCTTTCAACATGACAGGTTCAAGACCAAAATCAATAGAATTTTTAATGAGTTTTTTTTACTCATTTACCCTCTGGAATTTTGTATAGAGTTCTCTATTATAGGCATGATCTAACTCTTTGATTTGTCTTTGGTAAGTACCCTAATGGCCATGTCATAGGCTTATAAATCTTGAAGGTAATGAGGTAAAATTTTTCTAAAGCTTGCTTGAAAGATAGTTACAGTATTTTAGTCCTGGATCTGTGGGTACCTTCAATTTCGTATGCACACTCTGTCATAGATAAGAAGGATATAGTAAATCTATGACTATCATTCCAAGAAAAAATGGACTACCGTGTGACTGGCTACGTCTTAATCTTAAAACGGATTAGTACAACTTGGTTACATATTTCCACACTATGTATGTTTGTTTTCTTCTTTAACTTTTAAAAGACCCCACATTTAAAAAGCATGGATAATTATGAACAAAAAAATTAAGCAGCAGTGGGCTGAAAGTTTTGCTTTGTTGCAAATAATGTGTCTAAATATTTGATACATGAGACATTTTCCAAATAAAAACTGTCAGTTTCTGCATATTTATTTTTAAACACTTATTTTCCAAAAGAATAGTGGTTTGTCACTAAAATTGTATTTCCTGGAGATGCTGAAATATTATACACCGCAATAAAAATCAAGGTCTGACTACTATTTCTGTTCAGGCTAGATTGCTGAAGCAGAGACAATGAAATTACCTTTTAGGAACAAATATTTCAGTCCTCAAGAGATGTGTGTCAATATGCATTTGGACACACACTCCTGAGCATATTCACAGGTACCTGGCATGGGCTGTAAGGGGCAGGCAGCCCTTCCTACCCCTTAAGATTGTGACACTGAGATTCTTCATTAGGGCAAAAGTCAAAATAACTCTGGCCCATTTTAATGTTGGCATTTGACAGGCAATCAGATAAAATTGGTGGGTTAAGACCATAAGCTTATCCACATAGATGCTTTATTATGCTTTCCTCTTGGCTCAGAGCTCAAAGGAGATAATGGCAGCATAAATTTTGCTCTCCTCACTTAAAACACTCCTGCACTTAAAACACATCTGGAATGAGGTGTTGTTGTGATGCCCTCCATACAATTATTCCTCGTAACACTGTTATAGCAGTGGCTGGAGAATTTTCCCTAGCCATAGACCACTAATTGTGAGAAAAGTACCATAATCATGCAGAATGTATGCCAGGTTGAGGCTTCTAAGATGGGGAATTTTATACATTTCCCCTCGCCAAAAGATGTGTTGATTTACTAACCTAACAATCACATGATAACAGGAAAGTGTTTGTTTCACATGAAGTTGTTCAGTGCATGACTGTTCTTAGAGCCAGAATACAAGAAAGGGGGATTTGGTGTGTAAGAGATGGGGTCCCTTATGGAACCTTAAGTAACAAATAAGTTTCACCAAATGCTTTCTGACCTGTTGGTTCCCATCTAGCAATGTTGCATATTTGTAGGACTAAATTGCAATTGTTGGACATGTGTTGCTGAAGTGTTGTAGCTTGAGAAATCACTGGGGGCTGCTGTCAAATCCCAACATACATTCAACTCTGACCGTCCGAAGAGGTAGGAGAGCCTGTCACAGTGGCTGTATGTACTATCCACATCCATATCAGATTGCATTCTACCATGGACTGGACGTGTGAGTGAGGTGCTAGATCTTCCCCAAGAGAAGTTGCTTTTGGAAGGGAGTTCCCCTGCCATGTAGTTTACCAAAGCACAAGGCTCTAGTCTTTTCAAATGAGATCGACTAGTTAATTTCTAGGTTTTACCCTGGTTAACCAATTGAACAATCCATTTTGAAAAAGAGCCAGGTCCTTCATAGCTAAAACAGCATTGCAGAATAGGAATTAAGTCCAGGGCTGGACAGAAGGAGCAAGATGCCTAGAAACCAGGAGACTGTGAGTTTTAGTTCTAGACCTGCTTTAGGCATGAATGCTGGCTGAGTGCCTTTGGACCACTCATTCTCTCTCAGTCCAACCCAACTTCCAGGATTGTTGAGGTGAGGGAAGTTGGAGGGTGGGATAATAGGTATGTTTGCTGCCTTGAGTTATATATTAAAAGACAGAATAAAAATATTACGGTTGGTCACACAGTTAGCCTGCTGTTAAGATTGGGTTTAGCACTTTTATACACCTATTGAGTCCTTCCCAAGGATCTGGGAAAGGCAGATGTTGTTGTTTCATGGAGTTAAAGGTATCATGGCAGGATGTAAGCTGTTCTGAGTAAAGCTGTCTTTGGCAATTATTGATGGTGATTTTGTCATTGCTGTTGATGTTCAAGTGGTGCTGCAGATGTTTTGAGACTGCCCCTGAGGCACCTATTATTATTGGTATTATCTTTGCCTCCTTTTGCCACCGCCGTTCTACTTCTATTTGCAGGTCTTTTTATATTTTGTTATTCCCTCCCCCCAGTTCTTTCTCTTCTCTTCTGACCTGTCCAAGTACTGCAATATCCACTAATGATTATTATTTATAAATGTGTGTTCCTTCCCAATGATATCATTATGTAATTGTGATTATGTAACCATTATATATATGTGTCATCACATCATTATAGTCCACCCGCTGTAGCCCATAAATATCAGAAAAAAAATGATTGAAGTGAGACATCTGGCTAAAAAAGGCTGCCAACTTTCATTGCAATATATACCTAGACTCTTTCTTACACATACACACACAGAGCCAATCTTTCCCTCAGAGGTTTTAGTTGCATCAAGATTGCTGTGGAGGGAAAATTGAAGCATTCTTTCTAACAAAGCAATCTTGATGTAGCTAAGATTGTTGGGAAGTTATGGCTTCCATGTCCTAAGCTGCCTGCTTTTATAGCGTCTATTCCTGGGGGGATAAAAAGAAAGTCTCTTTTACGTTAGTCTCAACACCTGCTAGCTTTATGGACATTCCCATATTATTTTATTGGCAAAAACTCAGAAATGATTTGTCATTCCTTTTTGGGGATTATTATTTTGCTTTTTAAAGAAACCTGTTTGTTTGTTTTCATACTTGTAGACCAGAAAGACTATTCCAGTTAAAATGAAAAGCAAACACAATTAAAAGATCAGAAAATCAAAGTCCATAAATACGGTAATAATAATTGTTTAGTGTGCTTTTTCCAAGCAGTGTTATTGATTGAAAACTATATTAAGCAGCTTGGTCTTAATCACTTTCCTGGAGATCAGTAGGAAGGGCACTATGACACTCCAAGGAAGGCTGTTTCACAAGAGTGGAGATACAACCAAGACACAATACACACCCCTCTCCAGTGGTGGGATTCAAATATGTGTGGATGCCGCTTCCGGAAGTCCATTCTGTGCCTGGGCAACAAAAAATTAGCTACCGGTTCTGCCAAAGTGGTGCGAACCGGTTGAATCCCACTACTGCCCCTCTCCCCCAAAAACCTGTGTAGAACCCTCCTCATTTTTCGTCAAAGTGTGCAGAATGGGTGAACAGGTCCTACTTGACATTTTACCTGCAGCTTTCCCTAGTGATCTGTTACGCAAATGTGAAGCAGCCTGCATTCTGACTAGTAAGAGGTGTAATACATATAGTTTATAACCATAAAGGGTAATATAGAGTGAGTGTTGTACCATGTTCTACATAGTTTTGCCACCTGCAAATTTACACCTGACCAGAACAACTAGAACTTACCAAAGAAGATAGCGAGGGTTAGGAGAGTACCCACAAAATCACTAAATTATGGGGTTTGAGCACCAATTCTACTCAAGAGCAAGTAGCAAATGCTTGCTGTATAGCCAAGAAACCTATGACTTCTCCTTGGGTAAGGTCCATTTTCATGGTGCTATTTTAAAAAATAATAATCATTCATTCATTCATTCATTCATTCATTCATTCATTCATTCATTCATTCATTCATTCATTCATTCATTCATTCATTCATTCATTCATTCATTCATTGTTCTGCCCATCTCCCCTATAAAGTGACTCTTTTAACAGAACAAAAACTCCCTGAAGGATACAATTTCATTTTAACAGAATAGTTCTGTATACATGTACTGCTCCATAGAATGCATATTTTTCTTGTTCACACTGGAAAGCACTCCTTAAATTATAGATTTGTACTAGAAAATGAGAAGATTTTTCAATGCATTGTTCCGGATTCTGTTTTCCCCATCATGTTGTCAGATGCAGTGATTGCTTCCAGAGCAATCTGTGTAAATTGAGCAAGCAATAAAAGCAGAACAAACAAAAGTGAAGAATAAAATATGTATCGATTTAAAAAACAATAATAAACACTCTTTCCCCTATGGTTTTGTATACATCTTACAATTATGGCTATTTTTAATATACATTTCAGAGGTTTATTTCTTGCGTGAGCTGATTTTCCAGATTAAGTGCACTTTTATAGTTACAGACCAAACTTACAATTATAATTAAGCTTATTAATGGTAAAACAGAGCAACACATATAAAATAGGTCATATGTACTGCAGCTCAAGGATACCTAGATTCTTGTAAATTGTCCCTAAACATATCCAAATACTTGAAAACAAATGCTTAAAAGCTCAATTATTTCTAAGCCCTGGAAAATATATACTTTGGAAATCTGAATGGTTCTGCACTATAGCGAGTGGCATGGTGGCCTAGTGGTGAAGACACTCATCTCCCACTCAGAAGGTTAAGAGTTCAATCCTAGATAGCAGCAGATGTTTCTCTCCTAGGGCACAAAGAAACAAAATATCTATTGTGAACTCTGTGTGGTGTCAGGAAGGGTATCCGGCTAATAAATGCTCAGTTCCATCCAGTTGCCCCAACCCTACCCCAAATTAAGGGATTACAAGGTCATAAAAAGGGAGCTTTAATGCAAAAAGACATAGAGTGCCCAGGAAGGCGCATGTTAGATTTGTGAAGAGAACAATAAGGGATGAAATACTGAAAAGAGTGAGGGAAGAACCGCTGAAATAGAGAAAAAAGGAGATTGTGGTTCTGAAACAGATACCCTGGAGGATAAGAGACTCTCGGAAACAATACCAATTTTTGACCACAACATTAAATGAAAAAGGAGTAAATTTTAGATGGTTGGTCCTGGAGAGGATCCTAATCAACTGGAATTCTAGAAGATACAGATTGGACTCCACCTTTAAAGCAGCAGAATTTTATGAGAGACATGCAGTGGTGGGATTCAGCTGGTTCACACCACTTCGGCAGAACCGGTAGTTAATTTCTTGTTGCCCAGGCCCAGAATGGACTTCCGGAAGCGGCATCCACACAGAGAACCGGTTGTTCACATATTTGAATCCCACCACTGGAGACATGCAAGTTTCTTTGAAGAAAAAACACAAGACACACAAGCAGACAGGGAATATGAAAAACAGAAAGAGCCAGCAATAGAAGAGGCAGATACACAAAGCAAAGAAGAAGGAAAAGAAAAAGAAAATACAGACCTAGAAGGAGAGGGATTAATAAGAGAACAAAGATAGAAAAGAACTACTAGGAAACCAAAACCTAAATATAAGTAAATAAGATGGAAAAGGAAAGTGGGATCCTTTCAATGAATATTAATGGATTGAACTCACCCTCAAAAAGGAAAAAAAATCTTTACACGATTATGAAAATTAAAAATGGACATAATTTGCCTTCGAGAAACACATATAAAAAACAACATTATAAACTCCTGGAATGCTTGAAAATTAGAAACTTTATTTCACAGCAGCACAACAAAAGAAAAGGGGAGTAGCTTTATATATCAAAGAGACAGTAGACTCCAAACAGGTCTGTGCAGATGAAGAAGGAAGAATTCTAATGGTGGAAATAATGATAAATAAATAAAAAAGATATTGATAATAGTAATATATGCACCAAACAATAAACAAGAAAAATTTTATCAAAAACTACACAGGAAAATATTGGAAATGGAATATCAAAATATTTGTTTAGTAGGAGATTTTAACGCAATTGTGGATGAAATATTAGATTACAACAGTTGTAAAATAGGAACAAAAAGAAGGAAGAGATTACCTAAGGCGTTGTTTTTTTCTAAAATGGCAGAAGAAATCTGCATACAGGATGTCTGGAGAGAAATGAATCCAAAAAGAACTCAGTATACATTTTATTCGAATAAACACAAATCATGGAACTAAGAACAAATATACATGAGGTTGAGATAGAACCCAACATTTGGGCTGACCATAATCCGATAAAGCTGATCTGGTGAGGAGTAAAGAAGAAATCAAGGTGGACATTGAATCAATCCTTATTAAAAGAGAAAAAAAATACAGAAATAGCAGTAAAGGAAATTGATTTTTTTTAAAGAAAATAAAAAAGAAGACACTTCACTCCAGAACATATGGGATACAGCCAAAGCATACTTCAGAGGACTAGCTATAACTTACATGGCTAAAAAGAATAAAGAGAAAAAGCAACAGTGTACAATGATAAGGGAAGAGTTTAAGAAATTGGAGCTAGAACTTCAAAAAGATCCACAAAAGAAAACCCTTAAAAGACAAATGGAGATAATTAAACATAAATTAAACCTAATCTAAACCTAGTCAGAAGAATTGGCTCAACAAATCAAAAGGGCAAAACAAAACTTTTTTGAAAATGCAAATAAACCGGGAAGATGGCTGGCTTATAAACTGAAAAAAGAAAGAGAGAAAAAGTTGATAAATAAACTGCAAGATGAGAAGGGAGACATGCAACTCCAAAATGAGGCAATAAAAAATAGTGAAAGAATATTATGAAAAACTATATGATATAGAAAAAAATTCTCTGGAAAAAACAACACAAGATATGGAAAAAGCCAATTTACCAAAACTTCCAGAAAACTTTAAAAATATGCTAAACGAAAAAATAACAATGATGGAACTGATGGAAGCTATAAAAAGACAAAAAAAATGATAAAATGCCAGGACTAGATGAGCTACTTGCAGAGTTCTATAAATGTTTTCAAGATACATTAAGCTCCCCAATAAAGGAACTTTGTAATGAGGTATTATCAGAAGCTAAATTACCAAATACATGGACAGAAACAAATATCACCTTAATACCAAAAGAGGACTCAGATCTGTTACAGATAAAAATTATAGACCAATATCACTACTGAATGTGGATTACAAAATTTTTGCCTCAATAATAGCAGAAATTGAAAAGATTTTTGATTGAATTTATTCATCCAGACCAAAATAGATTTTTACCAAAAAGACAAATAAAACACAACTTAAGGATTATTTTAGATACATTAGAATACTATGAAATGCAGCCAGGAAAACAAATGGCACTAATTTTCTTAGATGCTCAAAAAGCCTTTGATAATGTAAGCTGGCAATATATGACACAAAATTAAACTGCATGGATTTTGGAGAAAAGTTTATAAATGTAATCAAGACAATATATCATAGACAATCAGCAAAAGTAATTGTAAATGGGGACTACACAGAGAACTTTAATATAAAGAAAGGCACAAGACAAAGGTTATCCCCATTGCTATTCATATTGACTTTGGAAATTTTGAACAGGAACATCAGACAAGACCCAGAAATTAAAGGAATGGAGATAAAAGATGAAAGCTATAAATTACAAACATTTGCAGATGATTTGGTATTTATCATATAAGAACCGTTGGAGACAACTCCTAAACTATTGAAAAGGATTGAGGAATTCGGAGAAGTAGCAGGACTGAAGATAAACAGAGAAAAAAACAAAAGTTATAGTTAAAAACCTTACATCTAAGCAAAAAGAACAATTGTCAGAAAAAATGGATTTTCGAATAGTTAGGAAAGTTAAATATTTGGGAATATACCTAACAGCAAGATGTGCAACGAAAAAAGAAGATAACTACATAAAATTACTTAATCAAATAAAATTAGATCTGGAAAAATGGAAAAACTTACAACTATCAGTGTTAGGAAGAATAGCTACTGTGAAAATGAATATATTACCAAAACTGCTTTTCTTGTTCCAAACAGTACCTATAAAAATAGAGAAGAATTTTTTTGATGATTTGAATACATTGTTTTCAAAATTTATTTGGCAAGGAAAGAAAGCTAGAATTAAACTGAAAATGCTACAAGAATCCAAAGAAAATGGAGGATTTGGATTACCAGACTGGGTCTTATACTATCAAGCATGTGTCTTAAAATGGCTAAAAGAATGGATAATTCTCAGACATAAAAGACTGTTATATCTAGAAGGACATGATCTGCAACTGGGATGGCATGCATTTCTATGGTATGAGACGAATAAAACTCATAGATACTTTCAAAACCACTATGTAAGAAATTCACTACTTTCTGTGTGGGAAAAGCTAAAAACGAAAATCTACTTGAAAATCTCAGGATGGCTTTCAAGGATGGAAGCGTTTGTTCACCGGAACTTAGTGCACTATGAAAAAAAATTGACATATAAGGATATTTTGGATACTGAAGGGAAACTAAAATCTAAACAAGAGCTTTTAGACCAAGTATTTAATTTTCATGGTGGCCTCGATTACAAATGCAATCGAGATATGATAAAGATGTGAAAATATGTGGCTTTTATAAAGAACAGACAATGTTTGATCAGATATTGTTGACCTCTGATGAAAAATTGATTAAGAAACTATATAACTTTCTATTAAATTTAAAAATGGAGGATGAATAAATATAAGATACAATGATACTGTGGGAAGTTACCCCCCCCCCCGAGAAAGAAATATTTGGGGGAATATTAAAAAGGCGGAATATATTTCTCCAAAGGAATAATGGAGAAGATCTTTAAAAAGGCAGAAACCTCTCCCTCCCCCCAGCCAGAAACTCAGCAGAAACCAGGTCTGTAGAAATGATAATCCTATTCAGAAAGGCTGGAGCCAGGAAGCTTGGAGCTGGGATTAGAAAGACAAAAGATCCCTAGAATCAACAACCCCTCACCCAAAAAAAATCCAACACAGGACAAAGTCATCAGCCTCAGCCCCAGGGAAATAAAATATGATCTTTGGGACATAATAGAGTTAACCCACCAATACCAAAAAGAACACACTCAAAAGCTCAGGTCAAAGTCACAGGAACAGGAACTCCAAACACAAAAGCCCCAGAAGGTATAAAAACCACCACTCCCAGCTACATGTGGTCAGCTTCTCCAGAGCCTCATGTCTTGTGGTTCTGCTCTTCAATAAACTACAACCTTCTTTCTAAAGCAATCTCCATTTTGTTTATTCCCGGCTTGGAATGGACCTTGATGAAGATTTTTCTTTCAACAATACAATGGGCAAAAAACTTTGGATATAATATAGAATTAGAGAAATGGCAAAATCTTTGGGAAAGAAATTATAAATTGACAATGGTAATTCTTATAAAGAAAACTTATATAAGATGTTTTATAGATGGTACTTACCACCTGCTAGATTAGCAAAAATGTTGAAAAATATGAATAGTAAATGTTGGAAATGTAACCAAAAATCTGACACATATTATCATTTTTGGTGGACCTGTGTTAAAGCAAAAAATGTTGGACAAAAATACACATTTGGTTAGAAAAGTTGTTAGGAAAATATGTAGATTTTAAACCTGAATTTTTCTTACTAGGTATAATAGCAGAAAAATCTGATAAGCAAAGTGTATATTTAACATTGCATGTACTAACAGCAGCGAGGATTGTATTTGCTGAACACTGGAGGAAGAAGAAACACCACTAGATGAAGAGATAATTAAGAAGATATTGGACTGTGCTGAAATGGACAGACTTGCATTGAGGATCAAAGAGAAAGATGATACAGAATATTTTCAAGCATGGAATTTATTTTATCAATGGTTGGAAAAAAGGGGTAGAGACTAAGAATGTAACTTGTATTATTAAGCAAACAAATTAACCCAGACAACACAATGTTTATTACACACTAATCAAATGTAATAATAGAAAATTAATTAAAAAATTTGGGGGGGAAAGGGAGATTTAATGGTTTTGCACTATATTTATTTCTACTTATCAAAAAAGAAGAGAGAAGCGGGGGAGAGAGAACTCTTCAGTATGGTGATCACATTTCATAAATGTTTATTACATGTATGTATAAACATGCAGTTTTATTTTATATTTCCCAGAATCATGTTTGTGAGATGGGTGGTTATATAAATATCATCAATCAATCAATCAATCAATCAATCAAATGTATTAAGCATGCAACCAGAGTTAATCTGGGCTGTTTTGTCTACCCAAATCGTAGCCCAGGCAAAAAGAGTTTGAGTAAAGAAACAACAGTTCTGTTTACTACTTCTCTTCAGGAGCAAACCAGTCTACTGAAAAATATCAAGAGGCTGCTTGGGTTTCTTTTATTTCTGTTTTTGTGAGGAAGAGGAGTCATATTGCTGTATAACTACCACACGCACACACACCTCTCCAGCCTTTAATTGATTCATGGTGTCCATCTTTAAGCAATTAAAAATATATCTTCACCTTTCTTTTATTCCAGCCACTGTAGCAATATGTGGCCATGATTATAGAGGATACCTGGGTTTAACATTGCCAGCAGGTACCAACTCACAGTTAAACAGTGGTTTTTAAAGGGAATAGAGGAATGGTGGCTTGGCAGCTTCATAGCTATCCCCTTAGAGCAGGGGTGTCAAACTGCCAGCCCACAGGCCGGATGCGTCACGACAAAACCGCGCCTACCCCATTGCCAGCAATGGGGGAAAAGCTCCGATACGTCACGCAACATCACGTGACGTCGCGAGTTTGACATGTCTGCCTTAGAGCAAATGTTCAGATTATTTTTTGGCAAATTGGCAGACAAATGCAGTGAATCTGCTCTAGAAATGTTTGTGATGGCGGCAAGAAAGCAATTTACTTTACTTACTTTTTTGGATTGACTGGGAGGTTAGGAAATTTATCTTCTTTCAAAACCTATATTACAATGGCTAGAGGAGGGGTCTTCAAACTTGGCCCTTTTATGACTTGTGGACTTCAACTCCCAGAATTCCTCAGCCAGGCACACTGGCTGAGGAATTGTGGGAGTTGAAGTCCACAAGTCATAAAAGGACCAAGTTTGAAGACCCCTGGGCTAGAGCATTGTAGAATGACATTGTCTGTGCTCTCCTTTTTGTCAGCTGAAAGGAGAATAATGATGGACTTGCATCTGCTTTCTGTGTTCCAAAGTCTGCAACTATATAGAGAAATGCATAGCTGGCTTGGTTTGAACTGACCAGGGAGTGGAAATAGTGCCAGACATATCCTAACCATGTATACTTTGCAAGTACACTTCCAATCTTAGGATAATT
Source organism: Azemiops feae (assembly GCA_023970755.1). Taxonomy (NCBI): domain Eukaryota; kingdom Metazoa; phylum Chordata; class Lepidosauria; order Squamata; family Viperidae; genus Azemiops; species Azemiops feae. The sequence goes on from JALGBA010000250.1 coordinate 1,378,251, forward strand.
CTGACCCCCTAGTGAATAAAACTTTTTAAATGATTGTAGTAGATTTAAAACAGCTAAAAATACATTGCAACTATCAATTGTGTATGCCTGGCTAACTGAAAACAGGGATGTGACACCAATGCAGTTAAAAACATATATCATAACTTATATCACCCATGTTTTCATTATACCGTACAATAAATAGGAATGTTTAAGAATTGGGTGTTAAACATGGACAATCAAGATGTTTCCATTTAAGTCACAAATGAATAGCAGTACGGAAGTACAGTATACATTGCTATAAACAGCAGTGCAATTTAGGTATAGAGCAGTAGACCCCAACCTTTCCAGGTTGGCAGCTCAGCCCTGTGTGGGGGAAGGGCATGTGAGTGGTAGGCTCATTCACAGATGCATACATCTCCATTTCTGTGAGGGCACGTGCAAGCGAAGGGTGCTTGCACTCATGGGCAAACTCAACTCGTGCGAGTGGCAGTCACTTGCATTAGTGCGTGAAGCTCCAATTGCCTGAACGGAGGGCGCTTAAGCAGAAGATGCTTGTGCTTGTGCTTGAAGCACCACTTGGGCAATCGGAGGGCGCTCACATGCGCAGTACAGCTTCACGCACACGTGCTTGTCCATTTCTCCTGCGGCCCGGTTCTGAACAGGCTGTGGCCCAGGGATTGGGGACCCCTGATATAGAGAAACTAGTAATGAGGCAATTGGTAATCTTCATTAGTGAAGGAAAATCTATATAAAAAGTGTAATTTGTCCAAAGGTGAATGCATTCGGCTGAAAGTTTTCTTTCTTTTTTAAAGTAATTTGAAACAAGCAAATGTGGAACCAATTCAGTGAGTGTAAATTACTGCCAACTTTCGCTGAAACAACATTGTGCTTCTGAGATTCTCAGATGTCTAGCCACAGGGAGCTACACGGGGAATATTTTTAACACATCTACAAAATTCAAAATATATCACTAAGGGACTTTAGATGGATTTGACACAGTGCCTGAAGGAATTTATAATCATAAACTAGTGAATGAATGTCATTGAACCATGCATATAATATGCTCAGCTCTGAAATGTACACTTTTACTATCCTTTGCACTGTGTCATATTTAATTAATGTATTACTGAGGTTCTATTAGATATATGGATTACTAGTCTTCATATTTGTGGGTGCAAAATTGCTAATGGTGAGCACATCAGGATGAAAAAGAGTCATTCTTGGATAGTATCTCAGTGGAAAATACTCCGTAAAATTATATTCCCAAAAGATATGATTGTGACAGTTCTGAAAATATAAAAGCAAAAGCAAAATTTTATGCATGGTAGCATCTGGCACCTGAATTGGAGGCTATTACAACAATCACCCCAAATATATGTGTGTGTGTGTGTGTGTGTCCAAATGAGCTGGCACAAATGTGTATTCAGAAATACCAGCCCCTATGGTGGGTACTGTTTAAGAGGCTGGCTATTTAGATACACAGATCCTTCTTTTTCAGACCTATCCCATGTATTGCATTACTTGTTTATTAAAAGTATATTGATTTCATTATCCACAGATTCATTCCCCTATTTTAAACCCCATGTCTATTCACTAGACTGAGAAGTAGTGAGAGGGGGAAAAAATCCAGAAGGCCACACTGGCAAACCAGATCCTCCTGTTGCCAATAAAGCAAGATGGACAAGATGGACACCAGGAATCATACTGAAATCAAAGGAAACTTTATCCGATTATATCCTCACCTCTTCAGTTCTTCAGTGGTCAGAAATCCAACTGTTTTGCCATAATGGCTTATGAAGTCAATAAATCTCCTCTAAAGGGCAGGAAGAAGTATACATAGAAGTACTCTGAAAACCATGATTTAATAGATCAATTGAACCAAAAGAATGTCCATCATTCTTAACTGTTCACTAAATCAGAGAATATATCAAGCGGGTGGATCATGTCATTATGTGAAATATTTAAATCATGTCATTTGCCTCATTTAATATCACTTCTGTAATATCATTATGCAAATTAGATCAATTGACACAAATAATGTAAATATATGAAATCCTGGTCCAGCAATTCTCTGCACACTATGAATTATACTGACTTCTGTGCATTTATTCTGGAACAAATGAAAACTGGAACTCAAAACTCTTTAAATTTCATTCAGGGTGAAATGATTCTACACCTCTGTTGCATTGGGCAGCCAGAAAATGGGCTCTAGTAGCTTTATTCCATTTTTTTTTTTTTACCAAATCAGTTGAAATGCCATTATTCCTGGCTGCAGCTCTATAAGTAGCAATCAAATTTTAAAAATCTTGTACAAGCAAATTAGATGCCTTTTTTTTTTTTTTTTGCAACTCTTGTCATTTGAAATGTGATGCTTTCTCAGCATCATGACTTTGGTAGATCATATTCTGTTACATCCCCCTATCACATTAGATTGTGAAAAAAATAATTTGTTACATAAGTACGCACGAATGAGTAAGCAAGTGAATTTAGAGTTTAACATTTGTTATATGAAATTTCTTTCTTATTATGTTGCAGAGTTGCAATACTCTGCCTACCTAGTGAAGACTAATAGAGATTTCCAAAAGAAGAGCATAATAATGTACAGCATTCTACTATTTCATATTGCATCAAAAAACATATTCTTTCAAGATCCCTCTGTAAAGACCACATGCTACTGATAGAATGCTCAGAGTCAGGAGAGGATGGGGTCAAAGGTAATCTGGGTGGGACTAGAACAGAAGTGGGCTAAGCTGCTGAAGCTGGCAAAGAAGGTTCAAGCTATAGATGAAAGTCCATATGTGGTTTTTGGTTTCTTCAGATATGTGTTAGAACAGCAGCTCCCAAACATTTCTATACCCCGCACCCCTAGAACGGTTCTGATATATTCTCGCACCCCTCACAAATGTTCGAAATAACAGCAACGAATTATGCATATACACTATAATTTTGAAAACCCAAGTTTTCGCACCCCCTCGAATATTGTCTCGCACCCCCAGGGGGTGCAAGCCTCCCCCGGTTGGGAACCCCTGTGTTAGAAGGAGGATGCACCTGCCATAATACAGATAATCCTCGACTTACAACAGTTCATTTAGTGACCGTTCAAACTTACAATGGCACTGAAAAAAGTGACTTATGACCATTTTTCACACTTATGACTGTTTAAGCATCCCCATGGTCACGTGATCAAAATTCAGACAGTTGGCAACTGACTCATATTTATGATGGTTGCAGTGTCCCAGGGTCACCTTTTTTGATCTCCTGACAAGCAAAGTCAATAGGGAAGCCATGGTACTAACTTATTAACTACAGTGACTCACTTAACAACTTAACAACTGGGGCAAGAAAGTTCATAAAATGGGGCACTTTAATAACTGTCTCACTTAGCAACAGAAATTTTGGGCTCAATTGTGGTCATACGTCAAGGACTACCTGTAGGCAATTTCTTAGAAGAGCTATTCCTTCATGTATGAGAGAAACTAAAAAAACTTTTTGCTCACGACCTGCAGTTTTTGTAAATATTTATGTTGCTATTTTTTTAAGATAATGGATTAAACAATAACCTTAATTTAAATATTTGCTTTGCTATAATTTGTGAAATCCATAAGATATTCTCAGCACTAAGAAACAGAGATCTCTTCTTGGGCTTAAAGCACCCAATTCTTGATAGTTTTAGACTATTGTGGAGTTGTTCAGATATGCTGGGCAATCTATGCATCTAGAATTCTGCCTTGTATTTTTATGAGTTCTACATAGATATGAGAATCCATTTTTTTTTCTGTAAAAAGCAGTAGATCCAGATGCTTGGGAGATTGCTGAAAATGAGAATAATGTTTTTTGCCTCTAGGAGACTGGAAACAGGTAAAGCCTAATTATTAGTTATCTGTTTCTGTCATGCATAAAGGTGAGAGGACATTTTGGAGAAACTGTTCATTTTAAACTAGATCTCAGCACTGTTGTAATTGTTAAATTATTTAACTTAGATTGTGCTGTTTTGTTTTTAGTTAAGCCTAAGATTCTCAGTGGAACACTAATGCAAAGCGGGATCAGATGCTGGGAGATTTCTTCAAATGCTTACAGTAAATAATTGAGTCCTTTATAACCAAAATCTTTTGCATAACCACCATTGTCCTGCCACAGTTTTGCTAACAATTCAATATTTGTTGACAACAAAGATGGAGTACTGCTGTGGTGCTAGAGAGCGCACATTCACTTGAACCGAACCATAGCAGGCCATCTGTTTTTAAAATTTAGCAGGAAAAGAATCGGGCAAGGTTTCCTTTGATTCACACAATTTCCAGCTGAATTTCTAATATTTCGGGGGGGGGGGGAGGAGGAGAGGGCCCTGCTTTAAAAAATAAGAACTTCTCACAAAAGATATTTCATTTTGTAATCATCAGAGAGGGTTTGAAACCAACAAGTGCAATGGCCTTAAATGTGCTGTTTTAATATAGGAAAATGAAATATATGAAAATGGTTTTTCATATATTGTTGTGCTGAAGCTAATTAAACCTCTCCTACTAAGAATGCACAAAATAGAAGAAAACAGATGGAACCCCAAAGAACAGAGCATATTTATTAAGGACTTAGTTTATCTATAGGTTCTGTGTCTGCAGGTAATTATACCTGAAGTAATTTAAATACAATGCTTCAGTGAGATCACAGAACGTATCCTGCCAAGTTGATGCTATTTAGAAACTTGTTTGAATGTTTTATTAAATCTGAGAACAAAAATAATGACATCTGTTGATATCACTAAATAAAATTTTGACAAATTGGACTAGGATATTGCAGGATCCAATCTGGGTCGGTCACCGGAACCAGAGGTTTAGTCATCTGAGCTTTAGGACTTGTGCTGGAGCCCATCCTCAGGGAACTTCTCTCTAGCAGTGTGTGTCACTTTAACACTGTGTGTCCTGAGGATGGGCTCCAGCACAAGTCTGAAAGCTCAGATGACTAAACCTCTGGTTCCGGTGACCGACCCAGATTGGATCCTGCAACATTATCCAGGACACATACATATTCACCTTCATTCGTCAGACTAGGATGTGTTCATATCCTGCAAGTCAACTCACCAGGAAACTGGAATTTGATGGATTCTCTGGAATTATGAATTTCATAAAAGTGGACGTTTTACTAAAGTATTCTGGTAAATAAAGCAAAATTCCAATTCGGTGATGTAGTTTTTAAAAATACTTTTTAAATAGTGTATTGACTAAAACAATGACAGAACCTTACATTTTTCATGATTTGTTTCCAGTTTTGTTTTTGTTTGTCTTTATATATTTAACAGTCTTTTTAAATAAATAAATAACACACCAAGTACATTATTTTTTGCAGTCACAAAAAACACTTGTAAAATCAAAGATATACAGTATATTGGGATTGGATTAGAATAGCTCCAAGATCTCACTCCATGATTCTCTAGTGTGTTACACTTTCTTGATTTAAAATTGCTTTTATTTGCATTGCTAGCAGATTACTAGTTTTTCACTTTGTCCTTACCATGTAATAAAAATATTTCCATTTTGTAAGACTAAAAAGAATTTTATATGGTAGATAGATAGATAGATAGATAGATAGATAGATAGATAGATAGATAGATAGATAGATAGATAGATAGATAGATAGATAGATAGATAGATAGATAGATAGATAGATAGATAGATAGATAGATATATAGATAGATAGATAGATAGATAGATAGATAGATAGATAGATATATAGATAGATAGATAGATAGATAGATAGATAGATAGATAGATAGATAGATAGATAGATAGATAGATAGATAGATAGATAGATAGATAGATAGATAGATAGATAGATAGAGACAGAGACAGATAGAGACAGAGACAGAGAGAGACAGAGACAGAGACAGAGACAGAGAGACAGAGAGAGAGAGACAGAGAGAGAGAGACAGAGAGAGAGAATATATATATATATTCTCTAAAGAATCTGAATATACTGCTGTACACCACTTTATGAAAGTTAGAGCAAATTAACATTTCCAAGGAAAGCTAAACCAAACTATCTGTGGCCATATGTCAGGGTCATGAATATGTGATAATAGTTTTTCATATCACTTGTTACTGTCTGCAGAAATTACAGTTTTTCCACATCAGATGTGTAAAAAACCTCACATTCATGAAGAACATTATTCTTTAGTCAAAGCAAATTATAAAATCTTATTGATGTTTTTGACACAATAACAGATTTCAAGAGATAAGAGTAGGCATCCTGTAAAAATAGAGTATTAAAAGGTTCATTTCAAAGCCTAACTACCATGTCTGAGACAAGTTTTTTTAAACTGTTTATTAAATTTTATTATACCATAAAACACAATGAAAGTAAAAATTAAGAAAAAAAAGAGGGAGTGCAAGATTTTGGGAAAAGAAAAAGAAAAGAAAAGAACAAAAGGTTGACTTCCAATCCTTTTCAACACCATAAAATATTAATATGGTAATAACCTCAACTTTTTACATGACCTATAATTAATTACAAGCCAATATTATAACAGACAATGATTAAATTTTCAAACTATAATTCTACTTTCACTTTTTCTATGTTGAGCATAAAAATTAGAAGCATGTAAAATAGAATATAAAAAACTTCATTTCGAAATAATATTTTGTTACAAAATTATTTAATTACTACATTTTTTTAATGGTTCGTAGGACTCTTATGTGTCTGCTAAGGAAAGGAAGCTGGTAAAAAAACTGATCTGTAAGCTTAGGGCAAGCCTGGCTATCATAATCTGAGGCAATGTTTTTAAGAAAAAGTTGACTTTCCTTCTAAGCTGCTTGCAACCTTGAAGGAATCCACCATCTAGCAACCCCTTATCAAATTTTAAAAAAAACAAAGTAAAAAACAAAGTAAATCCATCATACTTAAACTTTGCCAATCCCTACTATAGTAATTTATTAGGTGATTATTGGCTTCTGATATTGGCCTAAGTACATAAGAAGAGATTGGAGGATGTGGGAGAATTATTCCTCCTATACTGAGTTTGGAAACCATTAAATGCCAGATGAAAAAATAATAATTTTATTCCTATTTTAATGGCTTTTATGGCTTAGTTACTTTTCTTTCAATACCTATGCTATGGTACATGCATTTCTAAATTCCTTAGAAATTCATTTTATATTAAAAGATAGAGTGGAAAAGTACTTTAAGTAAAAGACAAATTAATTATTACATTAAATAAAACATTAAAAGCATACCTTTATTGATTCATACTATCACATTGCTAACAAAGTTTAAAACATAATGCAGTAGTATATAAATTGCTAAGAACACGTTACTGTTAACAGTAGAATAAACATCCACATTTCTGAACAATCAAAAGCCTGTCAAAATAGATGTGGATAAGGTGTGACCTTCACAATCTAGGAGAAGTCTATTCCCATAAGACATCTTCAAGAAAGACCTCAACTAAATCTGTAAAGATTCACAAGAGAAAGAAAAGAGTAGGTAGGTAGGCAGGCAGGCAGGTAAGTAGATACATAGGGTTTTCTTGGTGTAATTTCCACATCTATATCTCTAGTTTGGTGGCATGGAGAAGAAGGAAGTTAACCCCCCTTCTATCTACTGTAATTACAAGTAAATATGAAACCATATAGTTCCATTACTTTCCTTTTTCATACACACACATACAGACACAGAGAGGGGGGGGAAAGGAGGGAGAGGGAGAGAGAGAGAGAATATATATAACTTAATCACCAAATCACATTCTTTAATTTCCTAGGCGAGGATGGGGAATGAGCTATAGAGGATCCTAAAGGAAGCAAATTAACAGGATCCTGTTCAGTCAAGGTTAAGGTCCATAGGATGAAAATGGCATTGTTGCTAGTATATGAACTCTGTTGGCACTTTGATGGAGTCAGGGTGCTCCTTTTGGTATTACCTGACCTCTTGGCAATGTTGGATATAATCAGTGTTTGAAAAACCATGGCATTTTTCTGGATTGCTAGCAAGGATGAGTTAGGAGTATATGTTACAGTGGTCCTGTTCCTACTTGAGTGGTGTGGTCCAGTTAATAGTTATTGGGAGGCAGTGTAGCGTTCAAACCCTAGGTTACTCAAACATGTATCAGGACTCTGAGTTCTCTATATTTTATTAAGTTATATGAAAGTATATCAGAATCGGGTATTGTATGGTGTCATCTGTTAATTAGCTAATATGGAGATACCATGACAATCCTGGCCAACGTCTAGATATAATAATAATAATAATGATAATGATAATAATGATAATAATAATAATAATAACAACAACAACAGCAACAATAATAATAATAAAAATGTTGGAAGGGACATTGGAGGTCTTCTAGTCCAACCCCCTGCTCAGGCAGGAAACCCTATACCATTTCAGACAAATGGCTGTCCAGTCTCTTCTTTAAAACTTCCAGTGTTGGAGCATTCACAGCTTCTGGAGGCAGGTTGTTCCACTGATTAATTGTTCTAACTGTTTATTGTTGGGGACTAGATGGCATGAATCATGAAGCATAAATCATGTAAAGATTTGCTATTTGAAAGAAAACACTGGTCAAACTATTGATCCTTTCAGTTAAACTGAAAAGGCCTATCTTCCTCCAGGAGGTAGTTTGTAACTTGGGGATCGTGGATTCATATCTCCTGAAACAGGGGTAATCTGCAAGCTAAAGACCTTCATCAGCTCCAGTTGTTGCACCAGTTGTAACTTAACTTAGACGAGGATTCCATGGTTGTAATTCATATCTTAACTTGGTTGGACTACTGTAACACATTTTACATGGTATTGCATTTGGAAATAATTCAGAAGCTGCAGCTGATAGAGAACCCAGGAGCTGAACTGCAGAATAACAATAGCAATTGCAATAACACTTAGACATATATACAGCTTCACAGGGCTTTACAGCCCTCTCTAAGCGGTTTACAGAGTCAGCCTATTGCCCCCAACAATCTGGCTCCTCCTTTTACCAACCTCGGAAGGATGGAAGACTGAGTCAACCTTGAGCTGGTCAGGATTGAACTGCTGGCAAAATTAGCCTGCAATACTGCATTCTTATCACTGCGCCACACCAGCTCTTATAACCATTTAATCGCAGGGTAGCAACAATTTATGATCACTGTAGTGGTTGACCGTACACTACCACAGGGCTTTTCAACCTTTTCACCCATTGTACCACTTTTCGGATAAGGCAATATCCGAGTACCACCACTCGCCCAGCAAGGTATCAAAAACTTGACCCCCCCCCAAAAAAAGGCAAAAATGAGAAAGTACAGGTAGTCCTCGACGACCTCAATTCACTTAGTGACTGTTTGAAGTTACAACGGCACTGAAAAAAGCGAATTATGACCATTTTTCACACTTATGACTGTTGCAGCATCCCCAGGGTCATGTGATTTACATTCGGATGCTTGGCAACTGATTCATACTTATGACGTTCACAGTGTCCCAGGGTCATGTGATCAATGGCCGGGGGGCGTGGCCAGCTGATCACCCAGGTTGCAGGGTGCCTGTGCACAGGCAGGGCCAAGATGTCACTGGTTCACCTTGCCAGCCGCTCAGTGTGGTGAGAATGCGCCAGGCTCAGTGTGTGCAGCTACAGCTGAGCTCCGCTCAGCAGCCGCCCATGCTCAGCGCTCAGCAGCCGCCCGGTGCTCAGAAGCCGCTCGGCGCGCCCGGCGCTCGGATGCCGCTTGGCACGCCCAGCGCTCAGATGCCGCCCGGCACGCCCGGTGCTCAGAAGCCGTTCAGCATGCCCGGCGCTCAGAAGCCGCTCGGCGTGGCCGCCGCTTAGTGCGCCCGGGGCTTGGATGCTGCTCGGCGCGGCCACTGCTCAGCGCACCCGGCGCTCAGAAGCCGCTCGGCGCACCCGCCGCTCAGAAGCCACTCGGCGCACCCACCGCTCGGAAGCCGCTCGGCGCACCCGCCGCTCAGAAGCCGCTCGGCGCACCCACCGCTCGGAAGCCGCCCGCCACGCAGAAGCTTCCCCTTCACTCCGGCCAGCGAGCCAGATGGGCAGGGGCGCGAATTGGCGTGCTCAGGAATGCCGATTTCGCGCCCCTGCCCAATTCGCTCACTTGCCGGTGCCCACAATCTGCCTGGCCTCCCCTCTGCCTGCTTTGCGCAGCTCCTCCTCAGCCCCCCGCGCCTGCCATTAACCCTCCCACCACCATTCAGGGTAAGGTTGGCACCCCCGCCCCCGCCAGATGCCCTCGCCTCCCCCAAGCATTTTTTTACTCACCTGCTTTCAGCTGCAGTCCCTTCCTCCGTTTGCTTCTCTGCCTTCGCCATGTGCTTGTGGGTAAAAAAAAAAGTTCCATGAGACTTTCTAACTTCTCGCAAAAAGTTAGAAAGTCTCATGGAACTTTTTTTTTTTGTCTCACAAACACATGGGGAAGGCCGAGAAGGACAGGAGAAAGGGAATGCTGCTGAAAGCAGGTGAGTAAAAAAAACAACGCTTGGGAGAGGTGAGGGCATCTGGGCGGGGGTGGGGGGGCAGGCAATGTGTCGCGCAGCTCCAGCAGAATCTCCCCTGAAGACTGCGTGAGGCTGCCTGCCACCCCCAAGGCCGCCGCCAATCAGTTGGAGCTGCGCGCTTTGATCCTGGGCTCTCAGTCGGACCCAGGTAACGTGCAGTTCCAGCTGACTTTGCCACAAGCCTCTGCGGTGCTGCTGCCGCTTCACCTCATCCACTTTTACACTTTTTTATATATATTTTTTTTTTACAATTTTTTTTAATATTTTTTTTTACATTTTTTTTTAACATTTTTTTCAACCCGTCTTACGCGTACCACCAGCCATGTGCTCGCGTACCACTGGTGGTACGGGTACCACCGGTTGAAAAGCCCTGCACTACCAGATCAATTCTAATTGCTGGTCATTTCCTACAAAGCTCTGTATGACATAGTACTATGGCACGTAGGCACTACTGTGTCAAAGTCAAATCTGCCCATTCATTTTAGAGAGGACTTGCTTGTGGACCTGCACCTTGAAAGTTATGTGGAGTATTGACTGGACACACAGGCCTTTCCAGAACTAACTCATACACTTTGGAATATGCTTCCTTTAGTTATGTTTGGCCCCACTCCATGCTTTTCAGGAGGCCATTAAAACTGTATTATTCCAATGTGTTGTTGCTGAAAGTTGATTGGCAATAATCATTGTAATTTTCTGTTTAACACAGCTGTTTGCTGGTTGCATTCTTGCTTTGTTGTTCCCTGTAAAACCTTAGTAGATTGAAGCAGCCTACACATATTGTCAAACAAACAACAAATATCCTGACAATAAAAAAGGATACATATATCCATAATGAGAAAATTCTGCAAATTATCCATCACTTACATTTATATCTACTTTTTCTCTAAAAGCTCAAAGCAGCAAATAACACTCCCTCTTCCAACTTTTTTCCACAATGGCAACTCTGTGCAGTAGGCTAAGAACAAGTGATTGGTCCATAGTGGCTACCTTCAGAAGTTGAGGGTGAACTAAAATCAGGAAGACTTTATCCACCACACAATATATAGGTCACTTAAGGTATTAAAAATGAAAAATCTGTATCTGTCCTGCCCATCAGTTTTACCATTTTTATGGGAAAACTAATGGGAACTTTAAGGTCAACATTGCCTTGGTAATTCACATAAAAGTAGGTTTATTGAGATGCAGGCTGGGTCCTGACCACTTACTACTTCAAAACTAATTATGAGCATTTTAAACTGGGTCCAGAAATAAATCTAGTCACTTTTTTGTGAGATGGACAGCTCTAGAAATTTGATAAACAAACAAATAAATTAATCTGCAGCCATTGCAGCTGGCCTTATTATTATTAGTTGCTTTGAATATGTGGTCTGTTCAGGTTCTGTCTATCTCTTCTCCTATTGCATTCTGTTCACCACTATATGCATGTTAGTGAGAGTAAGCAGGGATGTCAGACTACCAACTGTGATTAATTTTTAATGATTCATGTATGTAGATGCTTGGATTTATTCAATCCCACTTAAATATTGCATTTTCTGTACTTTTTAGAAAAGCTGCTTAACAGATGGCATTCTCTCAAAACTGTATATTGAAAGCCATCTACATATTATCTTTCTGAATACAGATTTGCTTGCCTTATTTTGATTATTTTAAAAATAGTTGCTATATGTTCTACTGCACAGCAATAGCACCATAGCATTATCTAATCCAGTGTCCTGTTCCAATAGGTGATCTGCTACATTGAAAGACTTCCAGATGGATTATCAGCCTTTTCTTTTTTTTCCTTTCCAGTATCTGAAATTATTGCCGAGTTGCAGACAGAAATCCCACAAATGCATTTTCTTTCATTATGGGGAGACATTCCTGAGAAAATCTGCACTTGCTGGTTTGCATGAAATATACTGTTCTAAAAGCACAAGACCTGTTATTATTATTTTTAATGAAATTTTACTTGTGTGCAAGGAAACAGAGTGCATTTTACCACCAAAGATCGCATGATATTTTGTTAAGAGGCTGAATTGCCCTCAGTGGTCAAATGGTCACATGACTGAAAGAGACAGAAAGTTTTAGTGGCAATCTGATATCAGAGTAGTGGATAATGGTGCTGTGATTTGCCCAAGAATACTGGGCCATCTGAGTTACTTACTCTTAATCAGTGCAATGTTCTTTCATCTTTTGAAAAATAAATTACCTTTGACCTTATGTGTACTATATTGTACCATTAGAGGAACTTCTATGGCAATTTCCCTGCAATTTGCTGTAAGACCCACCACCATTACCCACACGATTAGAAGCATGTCATTAATCTATATGAGAGTATATTTCATTATTCATGTATATGAATCGTGTAATCAGGAGACTTATCGAAGCAATAGTGGGATAGTAGCACTAAAGCCGTAAATTAAAAAAAATAAATTCAAGATTTCAAATAAAGACAGACAGACAGCTTGTTCATATATAAAGCATACAATTCAGTGTGAATTGAACTAAGAGCAGTGAAATAAAAGCTATGTTACAATCTCACTATTACATTATTATGCCCCAAGAGCGAACATTTGCTGTAGTTTTCTGATTAAAGCTTTCATTTTCATACTGAAACTATTTTAAATTGCACTGTCTTGTTGAAAGATCAGTTGATATGAATGCCTTTTCTTAGGCTTTTAGCTGATTTTTATTTGTTCCCTGTGATGCAGATTAATATTAACAGATGATGATTGAAAGTAAATCACAAAAACAAAAAGCTTTAAAAAGGAAAGTAGAGTGTGGGGTTTTAACTGAGATGATTATAATCAGGATTGTTGCCAACTTTTCCTGGCACAGCTTCTAGACCTTAAATTTTCTGACAGAGAGAAAATATGGACATGAAACATGAGTTTTAAAAAAGCCTCCCAAATCCATATTCAGCAGGAACATGAACTCTACCAAAAATGAAAGGTAGGGCTTGGTATGATCTATGAGGCATGGTAGTGATAGTTTTTTAATACATATGGGGCTTTCCGAAATTATGACACCATGACTGGGCAGTAGAAGAATCATTTTAGCACCTGTTCCATTGGTCTGGCCTTCCCTTCTGTGTTGGCAGAATGTGACTCGCAGGTACAGTACATTACTATAAGAAAGAGATAAAAGGACATTAGACATCTTTACAGGTGATTTGAGCCCTGGCAACACAGTGGTTGAAGTGAAGCATTGCAGGCTAACTCTACCCACAGCCAAGAGTTTGATCCTGACGGGGCTCAAGGTTGACTCAGCCTTCCATCCTTTCAAGGTTTGTAAACTGAGGACCCAGATTGTTGGGGGCAATACACAAATAATGCTTCTACATTGTAAACCACCCAGAGAATAATGTAAAGCACTACAGGATAGTATATAAATCTAAATGCTATTGCTATTGTTATTTCCATCATAGGTAATGCCTCTTTCTTGTATTGCAGGATGTTATTTATAACTGAGAAATTTTACTTGACCTAGTCCAACGGCCGCTATACTTGTGATTTCACAATTCATACTGAAAAAGTACATATTCAAACTGATACCTGTTTTCTCTACTTTGTTACGATTGTGGCCACCACCCCTTTCCTTTAATGATCACATCAAAAATTTTCCTAATATATACATTGTAAAAGAAAGATTTTTTTTATGGGGACAGCAATATAGACAATGTAAAGAACCTTTTTCTGGATAATAAAAGTGATCTGAAAACACCAGTTTACAAATATACCTCATTCTTGATTCTGCGCCACTGCAGAATCTATTCCTTGGGAGTCCTTGTTGCAAATGGCTGCCAACTTACTATTTTCCATCGCCACACCTTACACACAGCAGGAGGCAAATCAAACAAAATACAAGAGCTTGTTAATTTGCTAGAGTGCCTGGGAATGGTTATTTTACATTTTTGATTGCAGGCATTCTTCCAGACCTCAATAGGATAGCATAATATCCCAGTTAATTTTGTCTTTGGTAGACACTGCTTTCTAGATCTATTTTGTGTACTATACTATACTATACTATACTATACTATACTACACTACACTACACTACACTACACTACACTACACTACACCACACTACACTACACTACACTACACTACACTACACTATACTCGGTCTCTTAACTCATACGTTCACTATATAGCTGGATATGGAACTTTGTATACACAACTAGGATTGCACATCCAAATCTTGGCCAAAACCAGAAACCAAGACTGCACTGATCATTTAGTAATTGTGCTAATATTCATTTAAGAGACAAAGTTGGAGCAAAGTTTTATTCTTATAATTCTGCAATTAGTAGCCAGTACTATTCCAATTATACAACTACAGCTGTATTCCTATCACTAGTCCCTTAGCTAACAAATTTTCCAGAAGTATGATGAAAGCCCAGATTTCATTGCCCTGGTGCAGCTTGGGACATGCACCAGTTTGGCCAATTCTGGAAAACAACATCAACATTTTGAATTCTGGAAATCCAACTCAAATATGTGCAAAAAATATGTTGTGTAAGTATCATATACATTAGTTCACTTCTCAACATTTTTTATATTCCAAAAATGTTATCTTTATTTGTGTATGTAATTTTCCCTAATATAAATATATTAAATGAATCATTAGTTTATATATACATGTATTCACAACATTCTTAAACATATTTGTCTATAACTTCTGAGTAAAGAAAATATCTTGGGTTTAAATTTTTAAAAGTCACTATAAACTACATCCCATTTATGCAACATAAATGTCTTTTTTTGACCAAAAAAAATCTTAAAAACAACCACTTTTTTTTAGCTTATATATTTGTGTCCTTTGAAGGTCAGTTACCTTGTTGACCAAACCCCACAAATTGGCCTCTGCCTATTTCTTTTAAACAGGGAGATTCTAGGTAATGTGAATTTCTGTTTCTTTGCAGTGAAAAAAAATAGATTATATATAAATTCATAGCAGACGTCTAATCAGATTCAAGCAGGAATGAACTTTCAAAAGATTGTACATCTCTTACATCCTTTTCAGCAAGAAATTGTTAGAAATAACCTCAGTGAAATTATGCAGTGAAACTAACACTTTAATTATATATATGCATTAATTTAATTTTGAGATTTAATATTTTCAGATATTTATATTCTACTTCTATCATATGGAGGTTGACTTCCAAAGAAATTGGACTTACATACAATGAAAAGAGTTATTGTTTGGCATCAGAAACAAAAACATAAGGCTACAATTACTCAATGTTTTGCTGAATTAATTAATATAGATCAAGTTTATAGCAATGAATCAAGGCTTCAATTTATGTCTGTAAATATACATCTTGTAGGATTTTGTTGCTTTTTTCAGCTTTCCCCCCCTTTTTTATAATTTTGTGTATTTCTGTTTGTGTTTAATAAAAAAAAAGTTAAAAACATTTTATGAACTGAGTGCCAAAAACAAACAGAAAGCAGAGTAAGATTTCAGTTTGAGAGTCACATGATTTTTGAGACCATCTACCATTTAGCAACTTAATAACAGCTTCTGCTCCACTTACATTTTCTATAGAGCATCACACTAGCATAATGTGATGTAATAATACGACAGCTATTTGTTGCCAGCTCAGGAAATGCTAAGTGTAACTGTGCAAAGCACTCTGAACTACCAAAAGTAATGGATATCTTACATCTTTTCAAATTGTATAAATGTCAATCCTCCCTCCAAACTTTGTATTGGCGAAGAATGTCTTCATTGTGCCTATAATTTCTCACAGCTTGATCAACAATATCAAAGAAAGGTATCAGATGACAAAAATAACAATAAACTGGCATCAGATATATTAAAATACACTTTATTCTCAAGCTCAAATTGATCTCTCCCAGCAGTTTAAAGTTACTTCTAGCAACATAGGTGAAACGTGGGTGGGTAAGGGTGGGACGGTGATAATGGATAATATAGATGCAGATTGTACTGTCAAAAGATATTACAATATTACATTATTACAATGCATCATCCCCAAAGTTAATCTCGTCTGATATCTGATATCATGACCATTACCACGACCATGACTATTTAATGCTGCTGTATTAAAAGTTACTACAACAAGGTGGCAACCTGAAAACACATGATAGATGAATGCTAAATTATTTTTTAGAAGAAGGGGGGAAAGTTCCATCTCATTGTATTTATTGAATAGGCATGGCACAATTCTGAAGACAAGATAATTTTAAGTTATCCTGGAAGCCACAACACAGCTTTAACGTATTTCTTTAACAGAATTCTATCAAATTCAGAATATCAAACCTGGAAGGTCTTGACCAAGTTTGCATTAAAAAAAAATATCTCTAAAGTTAAAATACAGAATAAAGGGGCGAAAGGGGTATGAACCGCCTGGTATGAACCCTTAATTAAAATGTTCCATGTAGTGTCTAACACTGAAAGACTACCGTAAGGAATTCAAGATAATTGATAGAACTTCAATTCCTTGAGTAGAAATTACATTATCTACCGAAGCACTATCTTAATAGTTACTTTTGGTAGCTCACCGTGACCATGTGGGACATGCTGAAGATTGGGGATTGACTTTGGCTATTTTGGCACACTCCTGAGAAGGGTGTGTGGGTCAATATTAGACTGGGGTTTCCCCACATTTTGCTTTGTGATAAGAACACAAAGCAAAGGAAGAGCACGGCTGGCAAACATGGCTGCATACGAAATGCAGGAGAAATAAAAACCTCCTGAGTGAGTCTGTTAATGAGGTCCTCCTAGATGATAAGCAGTGACTTGATATGCTCTGTGACAGCTATAGGATTTTGTCTGATAGGCATCATTGCATCAGTATTTAATACCTTTTATTAACGTACTTTTGATGTCTACATTGCATTCTATTTGGGGTAAGGAGAGGATGGCTCTCTAAAATCCAAAGTTAATCAAGTTTGGCATTCAGTTTCCAACAATAGTCAACCAAATCCATATGGAAAATGTACAAGTACGGTATTCTTATTTACCATGATAGCTCTACAATCTTTGGTCCTTGTCTCTATAATATAATCATTCTTATATTTATATTATATAAATAATATTTTTGGCAGCGTTGGTAGTAGTTACAAGGGGAAAAAATCTGACATTCATTAAACTGATATGATGATGAAGGTGAATGTTTATGCACTTTTTAAATGCTAAGAGAAATGATCGAGATCAAAATGTTCACAGTAGTCCATTTTATGTGGCTTAAATTGAAAAGTCGATGTAGCTGACAAAAAAGGTCTGTAAGGGTTCAGTTTGAAAAAGTCATGTAGTCAAAGTATAAAAGCAAAGTTAAGAGGGCAGCAGTCCCAGGTGAAGAGGTTAAAAATTAAGGAAGCAAGAAGCAGTGTGGGTGAAGAATTGAAAGGACCGGATGTAGATTGATCTGGAAAAAAGAGCAGATGAAGAAAAAAGGCAAAAAGAGCAAAAGTTTGGAAGATTTCTGTTCCCAGAATTCCTAGCACCATATTTGGTCCAAATTCTGGGAACTCTAAAATATTTGAATAGGTTGGGAAAATTTGGGCTACTCTTCATCAGCTTTGGTCTCTTTCACTTCCTCTTGGAATAGAGGTGTGCTGATTTTTGACTGTTGGTTTTGCTATTGTTCTTTGTGCTATCAACAATCCATATGTGATTGTGATGGGATATAGGTATGATATAGAAAATAACTAAATTTTGGTCATTTTAATTTTACTAATCAAGAATTGTCATCATTTCTGCACAGATGAATCCAGAATAACTGTAAATCTTTAAAAACAAGGACATTTAAAATGCCTAAAACTAGCAACACTTGGGTTCTGCAAATCCTTCTGAAATAAGAAGTCTATAAATGCAATGGTAAATTCTAAAGGTACATACTGAAAGATAAAAGTGGGAAGAACAGAAAGTGCATCATTATGGTGAACCCATTTAAAATTCAGTGTGATTTCATTTGCATGAGAACTCAAACAAGTGTTGCCAACTTTTAAAGAATCAGTCTGTTTAAACAGCTTTGACACAAGTAATGCTAAAATAATTGCTTCTGGGGAGAGATAAATTTCTAGAGAAATACATACAGGCACATGTGACATTATCATCCACCCAAAATAATATTTATCATTTTATGGAAGATGGATATTCTTGTAAAATGGAAAGTGAAAACAATAATCAGAGACAGGAGACAATGAAGCACTTGCTTTTTTCTCTTGTGTCTGATCGCCAATATATTAGAATTTCTGTTCTTTTTATATTAATAGATTGCAGGAAAAGCTTGAGATGAATTACACAGGTGACCTGGCACATGAAGATTGTGTTACAAATTTGATCACATGTCAATTTTCCAATTTTTCAATGTATTGAGGGGTACATTGCTGCAAAGCATGATTAATCTATAAGCCGACATACTGTCCTAATCAACATTTATACAATGCTAATTCATAGCACTGCATTAGAATATTAATATGGAACAACCCTATTCTCTCTTATCCTTCCTTTCATAAGCACTCCAACCCTAGTTACCTTAAACCTAATTCGTAAAGTGACAATAAAACACATTTTTCCATTGGGGATGTAATGATGATGTTGCTTGAGATCATCAGGATGGTGTCAGAACCAGGGTTTTATTGTAAAGGAAGAGAGAAGAGGAAAAGGAGTAATATGCAATTCAAGGGCAATGAAAGAAACAGGCAGTCCTCGCTTAAACACTGCCTTGTTCAGCAGTCATGTGCAGTTATGATGGGGATGAAAAAGTAACTACAACAAATTGTTGCATTTCTGACCATTGCAGATCTGTAAAGCAAAAAAAAGAAAAAAAAAGAGCTGGAATAAGATCCTAAGCACAGGAGCGGTGTCACGTAGCGTCTGCTTCACTTAATGAATGAGTTGCCGATCCCAATTGTGGCTGCTAAATGAGGACTACTTGTATTCAGTCCTTTGGTAACTGCCAATCTATGCAAATATACACCTGATTTGTGCCAACGAAAGTTGTTTGTTGCTATCCTCAGATCATTAGGGCAATCAAATCTCATATCCACATTGTGTAATGTGAATCTTAGAATCAAGGCTTATACATGATTTTAATTATAGAAAAGGGTTTTCTCTTTTTCTTTTCCATCTCTTCTAGGACATTTATGAGCCGGGATTACAAAAACTCTAGCAGTAGACTAACATCCGTTGCTGAACAAACTTGTACAATTCATAAAGAAAGAAACGAAAAGGATTCAGTATTTTTCTCAGGTTTTTGTAGAAGTGAGCCAAACTCACAGAGGAGAGTTTCAGGGGGAGATTTTATTCATTATACTTCAGGTTGATTAATGACCAGTCAACATTTCACAGAATATGAATAATATCAGAGAAAAGTGTTTATTATTATTATTATTATTAAAAAATCTTAATATAAAGAAGATTTGGGTGCATTTAGAAAATGAACAGGAAAAAAGTGGCCTCCATTTTATATTATTCTTCTCTATAGAATTGTTCTTTAGTCAATAAGGGACAGATTTAAGGCCATGTCATCCATCTACTGAGTGTAAACTATTTATTTCCAGCTTCTGATAGCAGCTGAACTGAGAGAAGGAGACTGAGTTTTCTATATAACGTATTGTATTGAATGGGTTGAGAATTTATTTCCTGGCATCTTAATACAGGAAGGAAGGAAGGAAGGAAGGAAGGAAGGAAGGAAGGAAGGAAGGAAGGAAGGAAGGAAGGAAGGAAGGAAGGAAGGAAGATCAAGAAGCTATTCTAAATATGCACCCTCAATGCTAGAAATGATTGATTGTGGAATAGGTAATATAATTGCATTTCATTTATTGATTAGTTGATGTTATTGAACAACCTCCAAATGAAACATGCTCAACAGTATAACCCTTGTGTCCAAAGAAAGCAAAAGTCACTTGAAAAAAGGAAAATTATTCTGCATTTCCTTTAAACATCTTAATCTATCTGAACACTGAATTTTGGAACATATTTAAAGAGAGTATTATTCTCTCATCTAGAAAAAGTCAAGAAAATATAGTAATATTAGAAAGTGCTTCAAATTATGTTTTGTGTACTACATAGTGTTATTGCAAGTAGTATTGTATAGTGCCTCCATTTCTATGTATTCATTTTTATCATCCAACCTCTGTTTTTTTTAATGAAGATCATAATGAATTTTTTTTTTAAAAAAAGGAATACAGAAATAGGTGTTAATTCCTGCAAGTCCTTAGTCATGTTTATATACAAATTCCTAATCGTTTTATTTATTGCATGATTTTTTTCCCTTCCTTCCACTAAAACTTCAGTTGGTCTTAACAATAAATACCAAGTCACAAAAGTACAACTGAAACATCAAATAAAATCATATCAGTCCCATATTAAAACCTACTCCAGCAACAATTACAGTAGCTTAAATGACAAAATCCATGGCAGAAAATTCCAGTCGAGAAATTTTGAAATGGCCATCAATAAAGACCGTTTCTCAATGGCCAGCTGAGGAACTTAAATCTCAACAAGCTCATATAGAAAAGTAATGGTGAAATAGCCTATTCTTGTTGGGATTTATAAGTCATTTTAGTTTTATTGCCATATGTATCTAATACATTGAATGCAACACCATATTAAATTCTATAGCATTTCAAAATCCCATATTAGTGATAAACTCAAATTACAGATTCCATTTTTTTCCCCTTTGGGCCTTTTCCCATTTTCAGACATTTATATACCTGGTCATTGGTTGCATACTCAACTATATATTAGAACAGAATAGAATAATAGAGTTGGAAGGAACCTTGGAGGTCATCTAGTCCAACCCCCCCTGCCCAGGCAGGAAACCCTATACCATTTCAGACAAATGGTTGTCCAATCTCTTAAAAACTTCCAGTGTTGGAGCATTCACCGCTTCTGGAGGCAGGTTGTTCCACTAACCATACAGTACTTACCAATGTATACTGCTGGGGCAGGGAGAGTAAAGACGACATAGGTGAAAGTTTTTCAAGGATGAAACATCTTATAAAAAGGAAGTAATCTCATTATAATTAAGTTATGTATTCTCATATAATTTATCAATTCAATAATTGCAACATTTGCAGTAAAATATATGTAAAAATGCTGTGCTTGAGTTTTAGAAGACAGGAGGAGGGGGAGGGGAGGGGTGGGGGAGGGAGGGGAGGAGGAGGAAAGAAGATAAATCAGATTTTTGAAGCAAGAAGATGAATGCAACATGAAACTTTTTCAGGCCTAAAAGCTAAGGAAAAGTTTAATGATTTAATTTTCCAGTATGCTAGTACTCATTACTGCAATAAAATCAACAAGGCTTGTTTTTCTTAAAAGTAAGGAAAAAAACTATTTAATTTTCCATTTAATAGCAAAAACATTTTTTTAAAAAAAATACTTTAAAGAATTTCAGTATTTCCCATCAATTTCAGTATGAAAGAAAAATATGTTGTTGTTTTTTCACTGAAAACATTTTAAACTTAAAAATGTATTATTTGTATACTGATTTCAATTCTCTTTCCTGTTGTTGGCAATCAAGATAAGTCAAGATTTTAATGTGAAATTATATCATTTGGCTTGGGATGATTGCCCTTCAGTGAATTTTCTAAGAAATATCACACCAAAAGAATATGCAGTAGAGAGTGCTCATAATGTCTCAGAACATAAATATCAGGCAAGTAAACACAAATACTATGGAGCAAGAAGGAGTGGTGCCAGCTCATTCTGATCATCCCAAAGATGATTTAGTGACTTGTATATTGCAAGATTTGGTCCAAGATATTTTGCTGCCTAAAGCAGAGCAGCAGATGAGACACCTCCCTTTAGGTCAAGGAGTCCAAACCTAAGGTCAGCCAAGTTATTTTGATATCTGGTAAAAAAAAAAAAAACTTACAAATACCTGACCTTCTCTGGTTACTAAAAATATAAATAAATTCATTTTTATTTTTTAAATGGTGCTTTTTCATAATCCAACAAGAGCTGCTTGAGGCTCTTGTTCCATTCTGCCCAAAATAGGGCCCATACTAAATATTTAGCATTCAATGGAGTTTTCTACATTGAAGCGTGCGTATGTATACACACACGCACACACACACAACGCAGTCATAGAATGGATCCCACTTGATAAAAAGTTAAAGAGACCTAAAGCAAGATGGATTGACAATATCAGCAAGCATTGCGGGCCCAATTGGCAATGGCTAAAATGATGATGATACACACGCACGCACAGGCACTCACACACATTTCCTCTGTTCAATCATGTCCCATTCTCAGAGACTGCCTGGATAAGTCCCTGTAATTTTCTTGGCAAAGTTTTTCATAAGTGGTTTGCCATTGCTTCCTTCCTAGGGCTGAGAGAAAGTGACTGGCCTTGGGTCACCTAGCGGACTTTGTGCCTAAGGTGCGTAAGATAAGAACTCAGAGTCTTCTGGTTTCTGGACTTCTGCCTTAATCTCTACACCAAACTGGCTCTGTATCAGAAATACTTAAGTTAATTCCTGTTCTCCTCCCCCCCCATTCCCATCTAATCCCCCCCCCCACAAAAATCCTTATTTTGAAGAGGAGGAGGATAGGATTACTATCAGTTCCTATTCAGGATTTTGAGACTTTCCTTGAATTCCCTTTTGAATGCATGCCTTTTCTTTGCAGGGACGAAAGACCTACCCTAAATTATGGCAATGGATTTCTAACATCACTGTATTCACACATACTTTCTGTGAACTGTGATGTTGCTTCCAACATACAGTATGGGCAGTTAATCCTGAATAGTACAATAAAGTCATTACTTCTATATGTTCAGGTGCAGAGATTGGGATCCAGAATATAGCAGAAAGAAAATATATGCTTTGAAGCTCAGGTTTTATTTGCATTTTATTTATTTGTATCCTACCTTTCCTCCTAAAAGATCAGGACAGGGTTCATATTATTATTATTCAGTATGAATCTTGTAACAGCCTTGGAAATAACATAGGATGAAAGATAAATTTAAGATTATTTAGTGAGCCTGATGACTGACTGAAGATATGCATCCATATCTTCCATCCTGATTTTAATTCCCAAAATTACTCCCTCCACTAGAGGAGGTATGGGCTTTTAATAAATTGCTGAATTATAACTCCCAGCATTCTTCATCATTGTCTATGGTGGCAGAGGCTGCTGAAAGTTGTGATTCAGCAGTACCTGAGATACTGGAAGTTCTTTTCTGCAATACAACATATTGGATAAATCTGAATCTATGCAACCCAGTGTTCAGAATTAAGGCCCTCTAAATCACTGAGACTTACTTGAACCATTGTAAGTCTCAACTCAATATGTGTGTGTGTTGCAGTGGATATATGTGATAGAAGGAGGGAGACTTCAAGTTAGTATTGACTTCTGGTGATTCTATGAAGTTTTCTTGACAAGAGTTTTGGAAGTGTTTGCCCCTGCCTTTTTCTTAAGGTTGAGCAAGAGTGACTGGATCAGCTGGCTTTTGCATCAAAGGCAGCATTAGAACTCACAGTCTTTTGGTTTCTGGTACTTTAACCACTATCCCTACCTGATTTCTATTGATTTTACTGTTCTAGATAAGCACATACCAAGTTGCCCCATCACTGGAGGCTTTTAAGAAGTGACTGGACAGTCACTTGTCTGGAATGGTGTAGGGTCACCTGCTTGAGCAGGGTATTGGCCTAGAACAGCATGGCTGGCTCAGGAATTCTGGGAGTTGAAGTCCACGAGTCATAAAAGAGCCAAGGTTGCCTACCCCTGGCCTAGAAGATCTCCAAGGTCCTTTCCCATTCTGTTATTCTGTTCTGTCCTGTTCCCTGAAATCCAGGGTTGATTCCAGCTACCAATAGAAGAGTATTTGTAAGACATCCAAGTACAGAACTCTAATGACCAGCTTTGTCCCCACAAGATTGATTAAATTCTCTGTAATAGATGTAAATAGTGCACATGGCTGCAGTAAGCAGGAAAATTATCCCCTCCCTATTTCACTTATCTTTCAATGAAAGAGTAAAAGAATATTACTTGACTCTCTCCAGGGAAATTTGAGGAACTTGCCATCCAAAGTTCCTTCTGGCAGATGGGTACTCATTTGTATTTAAAATTATGCGATTTTAAGTAGATTTTGTGCATTGTTTTTGTGCTGATGTTATATCAAAGCCTAGGGGGTAATAAGATTCTTCTTAGTTCTCTATTTAGCATCTTTTTAGATATCTATTTAGCAGTGTCTTATACTCACACTTTTCTGGAAGTGCAAACCTAAATACTATAACAGCAAAGCAACGTGTGGTTGCTTAATGAAGTAGCACTGTTTGTGGAGAAAAGCAAAGTTATCAGGATAAAAAGCATCACAAGTATGTAAAACATTCAGGAAAGCTTAGTATCAAGCAATTTCCTTACCCGGGAAAGAAAACTGGGAAAGAAAACAGAACAAACAGGCAAGAATAACTTGCAATGCAACCATGCAAATCTTACAAAGAAATGGCTACTTTAATGATTGAAAAATACTGTGTTTTTACTCTTTTCAGAATACTTTGTACAGCCCTAGAAAGTATCCTAATCACCTATTTTTCAAATTTAGATATCTTATGCCTCAAAACTGGGTTTTCCACAGCCCATTTCTGATAATTGCATGGAAATGCAACTATGGAAATAATAAATACCAAATTTCAAATATTGGTACCATATAAATGATGCAGAGATGGATCCAAAAATTTAGCATTGCAACATAGACCAGCCAAAATCTATTTTGAAATGAAATCATTTCAAAGCAAGAACATCCATGTAAAAATTATGGGATTCAGGGTACTTCTGTATTGCCATTTTTTTTAATTCCCCAAACTCCTGAAGCAGTTTGAAAATGATCCATACTCATCTTTTGCTCTGTCAATCTTGCAACAATGAAAACAAGAATTGCTCTGTCCTGAGCTTCCATAGGATTTGGAGAAACAAAAATTCTCTCCAACCTAATGCAAAATAATATACACATATACCATATGTATGTCTATGTGTGTGTTTGTATAGTGTACATTCTCCATATTATATTCTTCATTTTGTGGACATTAGTTTGGATTTATTCAAAACCAAATATTAAAATCTTAACAGATCCTTTGGGGAGGAGGGTGGAACTGCAAACCCTCTTTCCTGTGAAATACCTAAGGCTGCTGAAATCCAGAAAGCCGGATTGAGATAAACATTTCTACAAATGGGAAAACAGAATACTTATAAACCTGAGAGAGCTCCATTGCTTTAAAGAAAATGACAGGTTTTCTGGCCTTTTAAATATTCTGTGGCTGAGTGAGAGACATTACTTGCCTTTATAACATTGTTGGAACACAGAAGTTCAGAGATGGGATTTGAACTGTCATGAAATCCTTGTGTAGAAGTGCTTGTCCTGATAAGAACTCCCATGTATCATTTTTTTTAAAGTAGATAATTACTTACTCTTTAACAGCAAACTCACTTTAGAGAGCCTTCTGGCTTCATCCAACTATTGTGCTGTAGTAGTGGTCACGAGAGCCAACTTTATATTTCCATAGGGATGGCTGAGTTATGCCAGAAGATATAATAAATTGCTTATGCCTCCAGTGGAGAGGCTTATAGGACTGGGGCTAAAATTGAGGCAATAAAAATAAATAGAGAACAAACCTACATCCCCAGGAAAACCGGAGCTTAAAGCAGCTTTAATTTTTTTAAAAAAGCATCTATGGATGATCTTTCCCCACTTCTCAAAAGAACAGTTCAGAACTGAACAGCCCGAATGCTATAATAACAGACTAACAAGAGTTGGAAGGGACCTTGGAGGTGTTCTAGTCCAACTGTTCTGGGAAAATGGCTGTCCAATCTCTTCTTAAAAACCTCCTGTTGGAGCACCCACAACTTCTGGAGGAAGTCATTCCACTTATCTAACAGTCAGGAAATTTCTCCTTAGTTTTAGGTTGCTTCTCTCCTTGATTAGTTTCCATTCGTTGCTTCTTGTCCTGCCTTCAGGTGCTTTGGAGAATAGCTTGACTCCCTCTTCTTTGTGGAAGATATTGGAACACCGCCATCATGTCGCCCATTTACTAAATAGTAAAGTTGGGCATGACTCACTTAACAACTGCTTTGCTTAGCAATGGAAATGCTGGTCCTAACTGGGGTCGTTAGTTGAGAACTACCCATACAAGCTCTTTTTTGAGAAGTGATAGAGGAGAATGGATTTCTCCCATTGAAAGATCCTCTGCCCCAGTTTCCCCGAATGGAGGCATAAAATGCAGCAATTTTCAAGAGGGAAATCAGGAAGGTGGCTAACGAGGGTTTGCCCTCCGCCCCAGCCTTCTCCCTTTCTGCCTCCTTGGTATCAGTCTACACTTCCGGGGCAAGACATATCAGCCTTGTGAGGTAGTCCAGACAGGAAGCATACCCCCATGAACTAATTTTACTTTATTGTAAGGTCACATTAACAGAATCTTGCAAGTCTGAAAGTACATTTCTCCCCCTTCGCCTTTACAGCCTAAACAAATATGGAGGGTCCCTTCTGAGATGTTTGTCATGCCCACATCCCTGCTACAGTCTTATCTGACACCTTCCTCTGGCTGTAGTTCTTTCTCCAATCCACCAAGGTCATTCCATATACCATCACAGAATGTCAGTGGGAGAAGAAAACCGAAAATTCATTGGCAAGAGAGAAAATGCCATGCTTGATCTCCTTATAGCTTATAATATGCTGGAGATGTTATGACATTTTGTTGCAGACTCCCATCATCGTCATCATTACCATCATCATCAGGCTCTGCCATTTAATCATTAATCATTAATTGATTTCTACTGAAGAGCCCCTTAGAAATGCAGAGAAGCTTTCAAAGCCAACCTCTTAATGAAAGTTACAAGGTTGTAATATAGTTTATATATATTGCCAGGAGCTGCAATTGCGAAGGACGGCTCTAGGTTGTTACTGGTTTGTAGGCTGAATTAAATAGGTCATTTCAGATACAACTTATCATATTTCACTGATACAAAATTTACCTAGAATGGAAAAAAAAACCTGGACCTCGTAATTAATTTAAAATTGTGGCAGATTGACCTGTCACAAACCAGTAGCAGATTATTAAGAAGCATGGTAGTTGATTCAAACTGTGTACAGAGCTTCTTAGCTACCATTATATTCAAAAAAGTGGAAGAAGCTAATATGGAGCACATACATTTTTAACATAATAGTTTTTAAAAGACTTACGAAAAGGAAGCATAGATAAAATGTTTAGATGTTTTCATCTTTCATAGTTTACTATTAAGATTTCTTTCATAGTTTACTATTAAGGTTTCTATTTGTACATATTCTTTGGAATATCTGTCATCTGAAGTATTTATTCCAGGACCATTATTTCTTGCTCAGCATTCAAAGAGCCATTCATCTGTGTGCTATTTTACCTAAGATTTCGCTATATACATGATTTAATCAAAACTAATATGATATCAACTGTACCATGGTGTCACAGCAAGTTATGATGGCTGAGGAAGACATTATTAAATGCTTTGTTGATACATCATTATTCATGCATTTTATTATATCCTCACTTTTTTAACAGGATGTCAACGTGCCATACATACTGCTCCCTCCTCCTATTTTTCCCCACAAGACCATCTCTGTAAGTTAAGTTGGGCTAAATGAAAGAGTGATTGATCAAAAGTCCCCCAATGAGTTTCCACGGTTAAGGTGAACTCCACACTCCTGTTCCTACATCTTCATCATTACACCATAGAGGTTACTCATGTAACCTAATAACAGCTATGAAGGTGCACTTCTATCCCAGTTTTAGTCCGCTTCAGTTATGGAGGTAATAGATTACTTGGACACAGTGATTACTTCTGAGGCCAACCTCTATTGTGAAGATCAAGTGAGAAAAACCCCAACACCCTTTCGCTTCAGTTTTAGTGGAAAAGTGCAATATAAAAGTGATGATGATAACAAATTAAGAAATGCATCCTATGGTTATTCTACTGCTATGCAAGCAGGCAATGCAAATTTCCTCAGGTTATTTGCATTGGATAACCTAAATGTTTTCCAATAATGGTGTATTGTTTTAAGAATTTCGAGGGAAACAAGAGAATTCTAAAGACAAAGAATTTTGTGGCAGCTGATCAGAGATACAGTGAATGTGACTCTGCCAAGTGTCCATACAATAAATTATATGTTACATATAAGTAACACTTGGTATGGAATTTGCTTATCGGTGAAAGTCAGTGGAATTCCTAGCAAGCAGACCTTACCGCCAACTGTTCACTTGTTCTCAGCAGACGCGGTCTACAACTTTCACATTTTCAAAATTATATCTACTGAGGAATTGTGAAAATGTTATCCTCTTTGGTACCCTATGTGAAAAGTGATTACTCAGTGTGTAACTGCAACAATATCTTTAAAAAATACCCTATGATTTTTTTTAAAAAAAAATTGCCTTGTACATTCTCTAGTATATTAAGGCAGCTTTTCCTGATATTCCCTCCCCCCCAAAAAAGTGTATCCTGCAGCCAGCCAATTAAATTTAAAGTGGTGGACACAGATTTAGCAAAGTCCCCTTTAAATATTTTATGTGTAAAATTTAGCAAAATGAACAAGCAACAAGCAACTCTTTATTCTAACTTCTCCAAAAAAAGGAGTTACTGACGAACATTTCAACACGTGGCAGTTGATGGAGAAATAATGAAGGAAAAAGTGAAACGCCTATGGACTGATTTTCAAGAAATCTAATATGTCTACGCTCACAGTTACTACTTCCTTCCCCTCACTCCTGCCTACATTGTTTTCTTCCATTGCTTAACTTCAGCCAGCCTGAACTAAATAGGAAGGCTGTAAAAAGGGAGATTCTAAACAAATTATAGATGGCCAAATGCCCACTTATAGCAATTGATATATCTGCACAATCATTGAAAACAAGTAAGAACAGAAAAGAAATGTGAGTGGCTGTTAAATGCCTGAATTAAATACATTTAAAACAGTTCCCCAACTTTTCTGGCTTTGCGGACTGGCGCGCGCGGGGGGGGAAGGGATGCTTCTGCGTGAGCGGCAGGCAAGTGCATGCACGAGTCCTCCATTTGCGCAAGTGGCGGGCACGTGCAACCACCACTCACGCAAATGGAGCACTTGTGCACGCGCTCGCCCACTGCTCATGCAAGGAGGGGATACACATGTGCTCACCTACTGCTTTGGTGGGCCTGGTTTTGAACAGCTCACAGCCTGGTTGTGAGCCATGGCCCAGGGGCTGGGGACCCCTGATTTAAAAGGACCCAATTGTCCTATTCTAGTGGTCTATTCAAATGGGAAGGCTAGTGGAAAAATGCACTTGCAAGGTAGAATGTCAAACATGGAAAATAATGGAATTATGTAGACACTTGATTCACAGTTAAGACTAAGCTTTGACTCACTCAATTAAATTCTGGATTAGCATTATGTATCAATGCAGACAAAATTGCATGAAGTGATGTCTCCATTAAAAATAGTCTCTATAAAGAACAGTGAAATGTTGGCTTCCAAAGAACAAATGCCTTATGTAAAAAATAATAATGGAAGAATAAAAGAAAAACAATCAAAAGTCCATAATATATTCTCATTTCTTTATAAAGTGCATTTGTTTACACAGCAACAAACAGATTCCTGAATAAAATAATAGATACAAATTTAGACTGAAGCTCATGAACCAATCACTATTTCTTGGCCAAAATATCCTACTGAACTATTATGATTATAAAATATTAAGGAGAATATTATATCTCAAGGTTCTGGAGGAAGGGAAAGATATTCATTAAAATTAATAAATTCTAGTACTTTAATAAAGAATTTATGTTTTTGCAAATCAGATTTCTGTTTTCTATTTTCATGTTCTTTTGTATTCTCTAGTTGACAATATGTTTAGAGGTTTTGTTAGTATAACAACAGGTTTTTTTGTCAGATGAACAGGAGCAAATATTGCACCATTTACGCGAGACAGTACTAATGGTGATTTGTGCATTAACTTTTGTTCACCAATCTGTGGTGTGTTCAGACTGCATTTCTTTTATATGACTTTCCAATGTACCTCCCATCAGAGACGTTGAAACAACTGCAATTGGACCACATAGAGGAAATTCTTAGAATTGTCCCAACGTATCTGGGAAGTACCAAGGGATGAAGAACCTGTCTTTTAATCTTTCATGAAATTTACATTGATTATAAGGAAATCAATGGTAATCATAATGGGTTATTTATTTATGCGTTTTGTAGCTTCGGATGACATATACAATTTCTTTGTACATTTCTTTTTACAAAATATCCATCATTTCTACCTCCTCTTGGGCACCTTATGCACACTTTCCATGAGTTTCATTTTATCTCTTCCAGTGAAATCTATCTTTTCTGTCAAATGTTATCTTTTCATCAGCCTACCAATTTATGCCCGACATTTTTATTACTTTGTCATGTCTTTATAAACCCATTGAATAATTCTACCAATTCCTTATAGCTCATTTTCTCATTCTACCCTGTGTCCTTGACATCAATGCTTTCCAAAAGTCTTACATTTCCTGTTAGCCATTAAAATGGTGATTAGTTTTTATAGCCACCCCATGGTATTTCATTCATTCCCAGTAACATTTATTTGGAAGAAGTCCCCTTTAACTCTACGATGCATTTATAAGATTGTCCCATTAATTTATTCCTCAGGCATTTTAATCAACTCCTCCAATTCCTAAATTTCTTCCTCAAAGGCCTGATGCCAACCTAGGTGACATATGTTCCGTGATCTCCTCCATCCTACCATTCATCCCAATTCTTTCTTCCAATTGCTATTATTTTCTCAATATCAATATTTCTCAGAATCAATTATTTTCTCAATACCTCTTTCCCAGAAGAACTGCTTTTGATTCCAAGAGATCCCTTGACATTCAGTGCATTCTGATTCCAAGAGATCCCTTGACGTTCCGTGCATTTTGTCATTTGGTGCTGTTAGTAACCTCCACTTTCTCTTTCAACTCACCTTAGTCTACTACTCCCTTTTCCTAGAGCTACCTCTGAGTAATTGTGTTAATTCCATACCAGCCATTTATCATTCAGCCTTATTCTTCCACTATTTTGCTCAGCAGTCATAGCTCTGTACTCTGCTCTGGGTCCAAATCCTTATTAAGCCTCCATGGTGACTGTCATTCCATTGTCAGTGCTCTACCCAGTCCCAAGTGTCTCATGGCCACAAAGTATGCCTATTGTTGCCTCCTATTTGGGATATCCATTTTCTTGTGTCACATTGGGCAACAACACATATCATTATAATTTAAACACTATTATTTCACTGTCAAATTACTGCCTGTTTTTCCCCAGTAGCTTTCTACTTTGTCATCACATTGACTCCAGTCTGGACAAGATCCCTTCCTACCATCAGGTTCATCATTCATTTGCCATTCCTCCCAAACCCTTACTCTTAGTATCATTTCATCTTTCAATGGGCTTCATTTCAGATAATAGGT
Source organism: Azemiops feae (assembly GCA_023970755.1). Taxonomy (NCBI): domain Eukaryota; kingdom Metazoa; phylum Chordata; class Lepidosauria; order Squamata; family Viperidae; genus Azemiops; species Azemiops feae. The sequence continues at coordinate 1,410,084 of JALGBA010000250.1, forward strand.
CTTTGGTATGAACACTAAAGCTGCATTCTGGATATCCCCATCACACTCTTCCCCACCCTTAGTGCAGTCCTTGGTGTTTATTCTTTGAAGTTTTCCATTTTTTCGGTTATGCATGCACTAGAGAGAGAGAGAGAGAGAGAGAGAGAGAGAGAGAGACTCTATTTGGTACTCCTCTGAGTTCCTTGAATTCAATCGACAAATCTCAAGGTTCAATAACACGGCTGACCTGCCTTCCCTTTCTTCTGCAGTGCAGTTCTGACGATTTTTTTAAAAAATAAAGTCCGTTTTGTGCCTATTGTCATTCAGCTGCGACCCTCTTGCTTTCAAGAATAATTCCGGACAGGCTAATCTTACTTTCAAATGGCCATTCCGTTTTCTGTCATTTCTGTTAAAATATCCCAGTGGGGCGGGTGGGGAGGGAGACAATAGATGTTAAAAAAAAAAAAAAGCAGCCAGACAAATCGAACATCTGGCTACATCTTTACGCCGTCAGGCATTCCCCCTATCGCGACAAAGAAAGGAAAGCAGGCGAGCTCCTATCGCCGCGAAGAAACCGATGAAAACAGCGCGACAAATAAAGAAATAAATACCCGGTTCTCTTCCCGTCTCTCTCTGCCCTCCCACAGACGTTAATCTAAGGGAAATAGAGAGGCTAAAAGAGGAGAGGAAGCGGGAATCGCAGGAGTCCAGAAGCGCTTGCTTGCTGCAGGCTGATCGCATCTCTCCTCAGCCGTGAGAACGGAACCCCAATTCTTAAACGCAGAGAGCCCCTAGATTTGGGGGCAAAGAACAAAGTGTTAATTAAAGCCAGGCGGAGAAAATGGCCATTGTTCCCCTTTGTGAAAAAGCGGCACTTTGAAAGCGGAGACCTGTGGGTTTTTTTTTTCCCTTCCACGGAGCGCCAGATTATTGAAACCTGCTACGCGGTCGCTCTCGGGGCTGCGACAGAGGGCTCTACTCAAAACAGCCAAGACCAAAGGCGGGAGGATTTTTTTTTCTTTTTCTTTTTGGTGGGGGGGGGAGAGAAGGTGTGGGGAGAGAAGGTGTGGGGAGAGAAAGAAATCAATGCCTGAGCTGCCTCAATCCTCGCCTCTCCTCGTCTCCCCCACTACCCCCCCCGCGAGCGCTCCCCTTCTCTTGCCCAGCCTCTGAGGTTCGCTCACACCCGGCCACACAGCGGTGTGGGAACTGACTCTGGAAAAACCTCCCAGACGTAGGGGGGGGGGGGAGAGAGAGAGAGAGAGAGAGAGAGAGAGAGGCTTTTGCTGTGGGGGGGGGGAAGGGGAAAACGTGCTTAGGGTTGAGTAGCTGTGACGTGTAAAATCGCACCGCGGCGGGCTCCACTTGAGCCGGAGCCTGAGAGGGAGAAGCTTACCTCACGCGCTCGCGCAAGGCCCGCGCAAAAGCTTTCCTCACAGCCCCCCCCTCCTCCCGCGCCCGCGCGCGCGCCTGGGCGCCCCCGAAGAGAGCTCGCGCATGGTTGCGCTTCAAGCCCGCGCTGGCTGCTCTAACGGGAGAGGGGAAGGGGGAAGGCAGAGATTCCTGGGGAGCGCGCCAAGGCGCGCCCACCCACCATTGGGAAGAGAGCGAGAAAGCAGGGCGCCGCGCGCGCGCGCACACACACCACACATACAACAGACCCAGAAACACATCCACGAAGACCCACTGGAGAGGAAGCCGAGCGCCCGGGCGCACGCCAAAGCGCACTCACACATTCCCAGCAGTTGTATTTTTCTCTCACGCACGCACGCGAGCGCACACACACACAGACACACACCCGTACGCACTCACATACAAACTCGGGCACGCAAGCACTCACCCGCACACATAGAGATACAGTAACTCTCTTCCCGCGCTTCACTCAGACCTTCGTCACTCTCTCTTTCTTTCGACGGAGTCCTGCTTCTTCCCTTCGAAACAGCTATTTGCCATCCTTGCCCAAGGAGAAAGAAAGAAAGAAGAAAGAAAGAGCGGGCGAGAGATTCATTTTCCCCATCCTCAGCCGCGGCTCTTCCCTCAGGTATTTGAGAGCCGGAGGAGGAAAAAGAAGAAGCAGGAGAAAAAGAAGAGAGAAGGCAGGCGAAGAGAGGAAAGGGAGCAAGCGGTCTTACCACAGCCAAGACCCAAAGCCCGCCAACAAATCTGCAGTAGGGCAAGTGGATCTTTTTGAGTTTGCCTTCTGGTTCGCCCCTTTCGCCTGGTTTCTCTGCTGTAGGGTTCTGACTGTTTTCAAGTAAAACAAAACAAATGAGCTGCTGTTAAAAAAAACAAAAACAAGTCCGTTTTATCCCTTTCCTTTTTTTTTTTTTCCTCCTGCAGTGTCCGTCTCCCATCTTAATCCGGTTTGGGTTTTATCCCCCTCCCTCCCTCACTTTATTTTTGGTTGGATTTTATAGATCTGGAAGAAACGCTTTGGCCGGAACCGAGTGCCTCTAACCCCCCCCCCCAACCCCCGCCCCCAACAGCATTTTCATTTTTATCCCGCCGCCACCTCTCTCTTCTGCTTTGATTTTGAATGCCAGCTGAGGAAAATGGGCAACGATGCTTCCGCCAGAAGGGGAATGTCTCCGTGCCTCTTTTTGGGACATGTGCTTGTGGTGCTAGGATCTTCTTAGAGACATAGCTGCCTGCTTTCGGAGTGGAAGGTAAGGGTCGTGCGGGAAATGGGAAGGTGGTAGGGGCAGTTAGGCTAGAGTGGTGGGGTGGGAAGCTTAGCCTGCTTTTTGCTTGGGAAGCAAGGCGAGGCGAGGTAATAGGATTTGACACACACAAACCTTAACCTGAAAAAAATCTCTTCATTTGAGTGTTACCCTGCTATCAAAAGTTAGAAAACTCTCCTTGGCAAGTAGACAAGTAATCAGAATTGATAGCCCAGCTGCAAGAGGAATCTTGCCTCCATGGAAAGGTCTGTGAAAGGACATGGTGATTTCAATGAAAGAAGAGGAGGAAGGGGATGCTTAGGTTAATGGGAAGTTTCAGGGAGTATGTGGCTCTTCCTTGGTGGAACCAATCTGTGGAGTGATGGCGCCGTCTAGGTTTGATTAAACTAGTATCACCTGGGGTGGGGGCAAGAGAGAGAGAGAGAAGCAGATTGCCTTTCAGTGGAAGAAACTGAATTCCCATAGATCTTGGGTCCTCCGGAATCGGGCTTTTTAAAACAGCTTTCTCTTTTTCCCATTCCATGATCTGAATCATATGAGACTCTTGCTTCTGAAATGACTGAGAGCTTATCATTGGCATTTGCTGAATCAGTCCCCCAAATATTATGTTCTGCTGTATTTGGTGTATTTAAAAGATTGCCCCTGTGTAAGTGATGGAGAATTGTCTTTTTCCTGATCAAACAGGGAAGCCAAAACGATAACCATTGGACTATAAGATTCTTAACAGAACACAGCAGCCAGCAGTGGAAGCTCTTGCTGTTTTTAAGAAATCATTTTCCTGAGGTCTCTTCCTGCAGTTCCTCAGATTTTTTATTAAATGTCTAAATAAGGCCAACACACTTACTACACATTCTGAAATAGGTGTCCTTTATTAATGGAATTCCTAAAGTTATGTTTTTAATCCCACATTGTTTTTCAGTGCCGAGACCTTTGCAAATAATAACAGGGCTGCAGTGCTCACAAAGTGTTCCAGCAACGTTTGTAGGGGATCATATGCAGGATTTGCTCATAAGCAAGTTCCTTCTCATCCTTTCAGCCTCATTTTGCAAAGAAGCCATTTGTTGCTTACAATGCTCAGCAAAGAGAAAAGGGTTTGTCATTTCTTGGGAAAGCTTATTTTCCACAACGCATACTGCTCCCTGTCCTATTATTTTTCTTCAGTAATTTACAGATTTAAAGAAAAAAACTAAAGTCATTTGCTTTCCTCCTATTCATGTTTAGAGTTTGTGGTTTATAATCTGAGAAGCTCAAAATCTCTTGATTTGTTCAGCATTACGCAATTGGGGAAGAGAGATGCCTGCCTGGTTATTCAGAGTGGAGATAAAAAAGCTGGAAAGAATAAGAGGAATTAATATAAAAATCATTAACTGTATGTATGTATGTTGTTTATACATAAATAATAGAAAAAGTGCTAACTAATTCATTTAAAAATATTAACTTGACATCACAGATGTCACCATTAACTAAAGAAATAAGCAACTTCACAAATATGACTGCTGGAAATATCTTCTCTCACACATGGTTTCTCTTAAATATATTTGCAACTCATTTCCTTTAGAAAGAGATACATAGAAATCGCAGCTACTGTGAGGATTAAATACATGTGCTATTTCCAGGATAGAATTGATAATAGAGAAGAGATGGCACTATTACCCAACATACATTTTTAAAAAGCATCAATGTGGGTCTGTTTAAGAGGGAAGTTGTATTTCAAGAAATCAAGTAGCCCCTTTAGTTTCTAGTGAAAATTGACTCCACGTATTCCACATGGAATGAATTTCAGAGTGAATTGCTCCTACTGATAGATGAAAGAAAGTCCCCCCCCAAATAAATAATTATTTATTCAGATTTTAAAAAAAATGTTAATTTAATATACTTAATCTACTATTCTAGTGACAACCATATAGAAAATAATGCTCCAAGTATATGAAAGAGTAAATTGTGCATTTTAGAAATTATGGCAGTGATTCGAAATAATTGTTCAAACTGGCAATAACAGTAGAAAAGATGCTGAATAACAATAGTTGCTCTAATTTTTCTCCTTATTGCATGAAAATATTGTATAGAAGAGCTATATAAAAATAATTTCTCTATTGTAATCTATCTGATAAAGTTTGTAATTAAAGTAATCAGAACCTGCCAATTTGTACAAAACAAAAAGATACATTTGTGATAATAATATAACAAATGTTATTTTTTAAGTCTGGAAAAGCAAATTAGTCAGCCAAATTGACCACATGGTGGCACTATTCACACAGCATCCAACAATTTCTTGAATTAAAATAATATATTTAAAACTATTTTTAAGGGGGAAATTACATATATAATATTCTAAATAGAATCCTGAAAATATCTGGCTGCAATTTTAGAAGACATTGGAGTTTCATGAAGCATTTGACCTGCATTCTTGATTTCCTCTCCTCTTCTGCAGGCCAAATGACATAGGATGAAGGCTGTTCGTAATTTGCTGATTTATATATTTTCCACCTATCTCCTGGTTATGTTTGGATTTAATGCTGCCCAAGACTTCTGGTGTTCAACGCTGGTGAAGGGGGTCATTTATGGATCGTATTCTCTAAGCGAAATGTTTCCCAAAAACTTTACCAACTGCACCTGGACGCTGGAAAACCCAGATCCAACCAAATATAGTATTTACCTGAAATTTTCCAAAAAGGACTTTACTTGCTCTAACTTTTCCTTGCTGGCTTACCAATTTGATCATTTTTCACATGAAAAAATTAAGGATCTCTTAAAGAATAATCATTCTATAATGCAGCTGTGTGATTCCAAGAATGCTTTTGTATTTCTGCAATATGATAAGAATTTCATTCAGATACGTCGGGTCTACCCCTTTGATTTCATAGGATTATACAAAAAGGAAGATGATAAAAAGTCTTTCTTTGAATTTTTGGTTTTGAACAAGGTGAGCCCAAGCCAGTTTGGTTGCCATGTATTATGCACTTGGCTGGAGAGCTGCTTGAAATCTGAGAATGGGAGAACCGAGTCCTGTGGGATCATGTATACAAAATGCACCTGCCCTCAGCATTTAGGAGAAGAAGGGGGAAATGACCATTCCATGGTGTTGCTCAATAATGTCGTATTGCCGCTGAATGAGCAGACAGAAGGCTGTCTCACCCAGGAACTGCAGACCACCCAGGTCTGCAATCTCACACGAGAAGCCAAGCGGCCACCAAAGGAAGGTAGGTGTTCTTCAAAAGGGCTCCATTGTCCCACTGCTCTTTCATGTAATAAATTTAAATGATCTATAAGTCAAACTGAGTTGCACTCCACACCAGTTGCTGCATAAAAGGATTTCTGAAGGTCTGCAGTTGGTCATTCTCTGAATTCCTTCCAAGAGTGAGGATCTAATTTTGTTCATTTAATGTAATATATAATATTAATCTAGCTAAGGCTATCCTTCTCTATTAAAATTAGGACTTATGATTTTATTCTCCAGTAAACATAGAACTATGCTGACAGGTTGGTTATCAAGTTGCTTGTCTTTCTTACTGCAAGAGACTTTACACAGGTGGTTATTCACCTGTGACCTTTGTTGTAGTTGCAAGGAAGGTATTTCCAAAGGCATGTGGCAATCTTAATAATAAATAATATTGAAAGTTTAAAAATCCAAATAGACTAGGATAGCAGAGGTTGAGGGAATGGGTAATCTTGACTCCCAATTGGTTAGACATCATTGACTTAAGATTAGCTTTACTGTGCAAAAAAAATGTTAAAAGAGGATGACTTTTAAGACCTCCCTTGGGATTCACTGAGACTAGGAAGCATCTATTAAATGGTAAATGGTAACTATCCGGTAATCCTCAATTATATTAGCTAGTGACCACATTTAATCATATTTAACATCCTCTAGTCTGTAAAACCGGAAGCTCATTTGCTCCTATCCCAGACAGGAAAAGTTCCAGAAGAAACATTATGTTCTCAATATGGCAAAATATATGGCAAAATGGAGACTGTCTTCTAGTAACTTGGATCATAGCCTATTTGTTTAATAAAGAGGATGGTGGAAGCTTTTGGGATAATAATAATAATAAAGCTTTCTAGATGCTATCCATTTAGAGATTCATTTGATTACCTTTATCCTTTAACATGCCTTCCTGGCCCACTCATGAACAGGTACAAAAAAGAAGATGTGGACAATTTCTCAGAGAAATGAAAGAGTGAAATGTTAGCGATGACCAGTGGAAATATTTAAACATGGAAATGTGCTGAGATAAGTGATGTCAATAACATTACCATTCTAAATGACTGAGTACGTGCGTTTATGAATAGAGATTTAATGAGAAAAGTATTTTTTTTGTAAAAGAATACATGGGTGCCTGGAATCAAGGAAAGAGAGAAAAAATAAGAGATTGAAGAAGGTGGGGAACACAGAGAGAATTTTCTATCTTATCCAGCCCTAGCTCCCTGTGCTAAAGAAGGTTACATTTTCATGCAGAAAATGTTTTCCTTTCCCCTGGTTTCTACATGGTCACAAAGCTCTCTGTCTGTGGGGAAGCAGAGCCAAGCTACTGGTCTCTGTAATAGAAGTTGCCTTTGTAAAGGAATGCAAAATTGACACGTTGTTCTGTGAGGATTTTCTTTAAGGGCAGCCAAGGCTGAGTGGTGTGGGAGAAAAAAAGTGAAGCTGCTCAAACTGCAGAGGTGCCAAAGATACTTTTCGGGTTGGGCACAGCAGGAGAGTGACTCGGTTATAGTCAAGCTAAAGGACAATGCAGGTTGATGGCTTGAAATAATGGGTGGAGAGGAACAAAATGGGTGCATAGAGTCAATTTATCAATGAGCAAAACTTAATTGCTAGCAGGTCAATATTTTATATAGTCTACTACAGTAAGGAGAAAGAGTCTAGATTTTAAATTATTCATTTATTTTTTTCTGTAAACACCCCTTGGAAGCCCTTCTAAGAGCAGGGATAGTATTTAACATCCTTTAACATTAATTCCCCCTTAGAATAGGGGAGGGGGAAATTCTCCCATATTGTGAAGCTTGAAGATAACTTGTAAGACAATTAAACCACAGAAAGTGAGATGTGAGAATATATTAGCATCTGAAGGCTTTAATTGTTTTGGGGAACAGTTGTGGGATTTAACCCATTCCTGATGGCAACAGGAAAAGCAGTCTTATTTTTACCCGTCTTACTCCCCAAAGACCAGGTTGTTGTTTTTTATAGAAACGCAGCAGCTGGCAGACCAGTTGGCTGTTTACCACAACTGGAGATAGGTGGGTGGATGGGTGGATGGATGGATTTATAGTTAGTTTGCCGATTATTCTTGTGATAGATGGATAAAGTTAGTCCTATGTTTGATGGAGATTGATTAATAGACTGCTTTGATTGGATTTAGCTCATAATTGGTCTAATTTGGAAATAGCCACAATTGAAGCTTTTAAGAATGTTACCCTGATTGTAAGAAACACTCAAACACTGAAAAGGGAACCGGGAATCTCGCCCAGTACTAAAGGCAGATCTAAAGGATTGCACCTTCCATATGGTGGTTTCAAATGTTCTAAAGTCACATCAACAGTCTGATATTGTTTTACACATTATGAATATATTCATGGTAAATTATTGAGTTTTCATGTTTGAGAATGAGAATTTCCTTCAAAATAAAATAGGTTTTAAAATAATGTGTGTGGGAATGTAAGTATTTGTACACAGACGATAGCTTACTTGGTATAAGCTATAGAAAGTGTTTTAGATTAGACTGATTACTATCACACTTTGGCAAATTGCATTTGATTTCTCCCAGAGAGCTTTGTAGAGGAATCATCCCTTAACTGTGAAGGCCACACAACAAAATTATGTGTGTGCCTTTTTGATTGCTCACTTTGAGGAAGAATTAAATTTTAATTGAGAAGAATCCCCCCTTTTGAATATACTCTCAACATATTAAGTAACAAAATACTTAGGAAAAGAAGATGTACATGTAATTTTGCCAAATACATGTTATTTCTACTTTATTATTTTTTATCTCTATCCCGGTAAATGTTAGGTGCCCTTTTAAATAGTACAAGTGAAAAAGTAGTTTTTCATAATTCAGTGCTTCGTATGTTTGAATAGCTTATCAATACTACTGCAATACATGCAAAATATTTTTTAAGTAATAAAAGTTTTAATGCCATGAACATTCATTATATACAGTTTATTGCATAAGGTTTTCAATGGAATAAGAACTATACAATGACATTTTTGCTTAGAAATAATAATACTGACATATGATTAGATTTGTAAAAGTATCAGTAGGTAACCTTTACTCTGGAAATGAAATATTCCCCGTTGCAATCATGCTGTGTATTTTGAAAACTCTGCCAGAAGGTCCCACAAAGCTCCAGATTTTGGAGGTTTGCAGGGTGATCAGATGGTTCATCCTTCTGATCAGATATTATATTTATAAAAAGATTTAAATGGATACTACTTCTCATTATTGATTCAGTGATATAATGCTCAAAGCATGATAAAACTTTCTTGTAAGAGCTGGTAGTTGTATTCTGCAGTGATCTTAGATACCTTAGAAAGAATCTTCTGCATTTAAAAATGATGCAAAAGAAGAAAGATCTTAAAGGATGAAGCTCTGAAAGAAAAAGGGCATTGTAACTCAGCAAAAAATGCAAAGGCAGATGAGTAACTGGTGTATGTAACTAGGGATGATGAAGAGAATGGAGGAGAATTTTTGCTTCTTCTCATGAAGTGATGGAACAGATGAAAATAAAGGGATTCAGTATTCTGTGCTTCATGCGCTTGAACAGTTATAATAATTGATTCAGTACCTAGCTAAACTAGTTTTCAAAACATGTAGACAAAATGGGCACCAACCTGAATCATTTTAAAAAGAGATTAGTATCTTGATGGAGATGAAGGATGCCAGTGGTTGTTACTGTCAAGGCCAACTATTAGGGGAACTGAGTAGTAGTGATTAGGGTTACTGTTGTGCATGTCCTGCTTACAGACTTCTGATCAGCATTTCAGTGGAGATATAATGTTGGCTAGATATGATTTTGATTATTATCTGTTAAGGTGAAATATTCATTGGATTAACTGCATCGCCTGAAAAGTTGTCTGGAATGCAGTTTATAAAGAAGCTAACTTCATAAGAATTCTGGTATGTAGGCCTTGGGTGACAAAACAGAGGAAATGATTGGTTATCTCTTCAATAATATGTTCGTTAGTGCCTATGTTTGTTTATTTAAGGATATCTTTAAGAGGAAATCTGCAAAGTTGCTTACCAAATTCATAAAAATTCACAGCTGTTTTGAGTATTCACATGAATAGAAAAAAGAGGTATAAATCAAATATATAATAGATAAACAATAGACCATTAACATCCAATAAACAACTTAATAACTAATAAAATTCAAACAGTAGGACTGTAACCAACTAAATACAATTAGATCAATCATGCATTTAATCAGTCCATCAAGAAGCCCTATGTAAATCCATTGGTGTCTTGGGGCTCAAAAGCATGAGCCTAATGTGTCTCAGGTGGTTAATAAGTTCCATAATGCTGGCACCATCACTGAAATGTTCATATTCTTTATATTATTTTCATATGAGCTTGGTTGAAGATTTCAGTAACTATTCAGTTTTTGCTTCTGTTGCTTTTATATTTTGTCTACATTAAAAAAAACCAGGATGCATACTTTCTTTGGCTGACTAGAGGCATTAACTGTAGAGTATTTTAGGACACATTAGTTTACATGGTGCACAAATCTAAAGTTAATTCCTTGAGAGAATGCAAAAATGTTGCAAAAACTAAACAAGAAAATAGTAGGTTTATTCAGTTCCCAGTTTTATAACATGCACAAAAAAACTGGCATTGAATTCCTAGGGCAATTGCACATATTAAATGACATTACAGTAATCTTTTTTTTAAAAAACATATTGAATTTTTGAATTACTTCTATATTCTCCTGAGTTATTTTTAATATTATCAGCTGAAAATATCAGCATTGCAGTGCTCAGTTTTCAGTATTAATTTGTACCAGAATGATCTGTTTAACATTTCAATATAGAGAAAGTAATTTATTCAGGGATGAGTTCTTTCTTCCAGGGGAATTAATTTTTATTAATATTATTCAGTCATACTCCATGTGCTCAATCAAAGCACCCAAATTCTAAGTTGTTGTGGCTCTTTAAATCTCAAATTGAAGTTTAACTGTTCTCTGTAAGTCTATATTAATTGCAATAAAATAAAGGTCATAATATTCTACTGGGCATTATATTTATTTCATTTAAAATTTAAAACAGAATGTAGAGAGTGGATTGTGCAAATTTACAGAATATGCATCACTGCATATATATTGCAGTATACTGCAATACATTAGTAATGTATATCAGTGATATACATTAGAAATATATCTACAATTAATTTTTTAATTTGTAGGTATGTATTTAATCACAATTATGTAACTGCCCATCTCACCTAGCAACTGGGTGGCATCATCATCATCATAATACAATATTAAAAACAATTAAAACAATCAATTTAAATTAAAAAGCAAATAAAACAAGTAAAGATCAAACAAAACAAGTAAAAAAGGTGTCTTGGTGCTGCTACTGGATATGTTTGGCATGGTCATGGTTGCATTGGAAACGAGGATAGGGTAGAGGGAAAATGTGGTAATGCCTGAGAGGGATAATGCAGGACCCGATCTGGGTCATTCACCAGAATCAGAGGTTCAGTCTTCCGAGCATTTGGACTTGTGCTGGACCCATCCTCAGGGAAGTTCTCTCTAGTAGAGTGTGTCTGCTATCCCTCATGAGAGGGATAATCTTTGGGATCAAAGCGATAAAAAACAAAACTGGAATTTGTGTGTACTTAAATATTTAATAAACTAAGTAGGAAATATTTTATCTGCTGCCAGATGCCTCCAAAATGTCAGGGTCATTTGAAGGCTAAGCAGACAGATGACAAAATTTGTGCTTTTTCACCACAACCCACTATTCTTAATGTTACATTTGAAAAAAACAGAACCAAATATGTTGCAGAAGAAGCCAGCAAAAGAAGCAATGAATTGAGAAAGTGAAAGACACTTGGGGCTCTGGGGGGAAAAAAACAACCATTCTGAAAAACCCCCTTAGTGCTTCACAATTGGATGAAGCAGTGGCTCAGAATATCAGCCCATGTTCCATTCTAACAGCCCTCCCTTTCCCCTCCTGGTCATGTGACTCAAAGCAGCCTATCCAAATGCATCCCAGTCCACAGAAACACAAAAGCACAACCTCTTATTCTGAAACCAGGGAAAAAAATATAGATATGTCTCATGGCCATTGCTTGTAAAGGCTTTGGAAAGAGTTCCAGAAGCCATACTCTGTATCTTATTAATTCTCATTTTATTCATAATAAAATGATTACATGTTAATAATTATTGGTGCAGATATAGAGCTATATGCATAGTTTGATGCAAGGTTCTCTTTACAGGGAACATCCCAACATCGATTGGAACCTATAAATACAATTATGTACCGAATTCTTCCACATTTCCTTGCTTAAGCAAGTACAAGAGTTAATTTAAAGTGTAATGCAATAAATATGGAATAGTAATTCATTTTTAGAGAGTAGATGGTGCAGTGGAGTGCAGGTAAAATAATGGGTGATTTCTCTTCAGAAATTTTTCTTGATCCTACAGCATCCTCTAGAGAAGAGCAATAGGAGACTAGCTAAAATAAAGAGAGAAAAAAACCCTTGAACTTTCAGTGGTCCAATCCTTAATCAAATTTCTTTCTGAACAAAAAGTGAATCAAGGAAAAATTGCTGAAAGAAATCATTATTGCTTTCCTTGACATTTTTATCATTAAAACTACTGTTCAATTATTGAGATGAATCATTTCCCCCCCCAAATTTGACTACTTTTGGTGATGGAATTATTTGATTATACCGAAACTGCAGTTTTTAGAATTTCTCAGAATATGCATGCAATACGTGAATAATGAATAAGGTGCTACATGGTGTGTGGTCTGTATGGGTTTTGGGCTACATAGTTTCAGGGTTTTTTTTTTTATTCTCTACTCTTACAATATGCCAATAAATATTTATTAACAATAAAAAGAAAAATCATCCAATAAAACAGCTTTATCGAATAATATAAATTGCTGAATGTCTAGTTCCAATCAATTATCATTTGAGATTATCCAATAATCTAGCTCTTCAAAAGTAAAAATCCTTATACATATCCCATATATATTTATAACAATAGAGTTCCATTCTGAAAAGCATTACGTTCTAATCTGTTTTAAGGGAAGAGCAAGATTGCTGGCACTTCTCTCTGATCAAATAATAGAGGCAAACATCAAGATAAGTCTACTTCTGTTTTCATTCCCTAGCCCAGGCATGTCAAACTGCCTGCCCACAGGCCGGATGCGTCACGACCAAACCACGCCCACCCCATTGCCAGCAATGGGGAAAAGTCGCGATACATCAAGCGACATCACGTGACATCGCGAGTTTGACATGCCTGCCCTAGCCACTCCCCTGAGTTCCTAAGTCAAAGAGACAAGCCACATGTTAAAAAGATTGGTTGAAATTGTTGGATCCAAATCTGCTTCTACAAAGTGAGGCACCTAAAGCAAGCATGGTAGTAAGAGTTGGAAGAAGGGAGGGAAAGATATACTTTAGAATGGAAACGGTTTTTGGACAAAGAATCTGTCTTCTATAATGGTTTTAATTTGAACTTCTTTTATTTATTATTAGAAGTCCTAAACAACACATGAATGTTGTATATGTTACATTCATTGTACAGGTGGAGGTTATTTGTAGAACAGATTCCCATTACTGGGTTAGTGCAGCTTTTGGAGAACACCCAAACTGTTGCAGGTAATGACATTGGCTTTGATTGCATACAGAAGGAGGCACGCTAGAATCTATTGATCTTCTAAGTTTGCTTTGGACCATGTCCACTTTGCTGACAGAGGAATCATTGCACATTATTTCAAACCTCGTTTTCTTGAACAGCCACTCATGACATTGGGCTATTAGGTTTTCATCAGTCAAAACTGTGTGGCCCTCACTAGGAAAAAAATTGCCAGAGGTTTTACTGCAATATAATGATGTGCTCATGTGCCCTTAATAAAACAAACATTATCTTCCTTTCTTGAAAATGCCTTTCTTGTCTTCAGGATAGGAAGGAACAGTTCTTGATTTTTTATTATTCCAAATTACTTCTTTTATGCCCTTGTTGCTTCAACAAATGTTAAGTGTATTAAACAAACATCAAAGATATCTTGAATTGATGACTTTTGCTATTTCTGTGAGAGCCAAATGTGCATGCCAGAAAGCAAAGTTTGGCTCCGAGTTATAATTACAGATCATGCATTTAGAGTTGTTCCTTTTAATGTATACAATAGTACTATACCCCCCTCTCCATTGATATATTTTTTTAAAAAATGCAAGCCATGAGACATTAAGAATGGGTAAGGGTACAAAACAGGGCAACAATAATCTTTGTAAGTTAGAAAAGTACTCTGAATAAAAATTCATGGCATGAGATCTTTGGTGCAATTTAATTTTCTCTGAAAACATGTGACTCAACAGTAAAATAACAAATTTAATAAATGTTGCACAAAAGTATTTTCAAGAGATAAAAGGATTATATAAAATTTGAGTGAAAATAGAAGACTAGTGTGTATAAATTTCAGCCATTACAATAATTTGCTTACGTTCAGATTGCAAAAAACCTCTAATGCATAACATTGATTTCTTTGCCTTATATTTATAATTTTGTTACAGAGATGATAATCCTGTGTCTGGCCATATTATTTCAGATCACAGGTACCAAATCCTCAATAGAAATTGCAGGGGAAGGGTGAAAGAGAGAGAGTTGTATTTGTAACCAGAGATATGCTGCTACCTTTCCTTCTGCTGTATTTTTATCCAGCAGAAGGAAGGGTATGAATTAATTTTATTGTTTACCCATTTATTTTTTGCTTCCAGGGCTGCCCCTGAAATGAATAATCTGGATTCAGTTTTTGCTGTAGAAAACTCAATATTAAAAACAAAATTATGTCAGAACCCTTCATTGCCTGATGTCTGCAGAGATGATTCCCCCATTTTTTTGATATTTTATCATATGAAATTCTGCCATATTGTATTATGTGTTTTGTCACCAAAAACATTTACACTTTAAAAATAATTTCCAGGTAAATGGTTTGGACCATGTAATACTATATGTGTCTGAATCAATTAACATTGCCTTTATATAATTTTAATGCTCTTCATAGCCTTCATAGTCAATAAAAGAGTAGGAAAAGCAATACTGGGATACAATCCCCAAAATGACAGAATGATCTCAGTGCGAATCCAAGGCAAGCCATTCAATATCACAGTAATCCAAGTCTATGCCCCAACCACTGGTGCTGAAGAGGATGAAATTGACCGGTTCTATGAAGCCCTACAGCACCTTATAGAATCAACACCATAAAATGATGTCCTTATCATCTTGGGGGATTGGAATGCTAAAGTAGGAAGCCAAAAGATAAATGGAATAACAGGCAAGTTTGGCCTTGGAGTACAAAATGAAGCAGGGCACAGGCTGATAGAATTTTGTCAAGAGAATACGATGGTCATAGCAAACACTCTTTTCCAACAACCCAAGAGACGTCTCTACACATGGACATCACCAGACGGTCAACACATAAATCAGATTGACTATGTGCTCTGCAGCCAAAGATGGAGAAGCTCTGTACAGTCAGTAAAAACAAGACCAGGAGCTGACTGTGGCTCAGATCATGAGCTTCTCATTGCAAAATTTAGGCTTAAATTGAAGAAAGTAGGGAAAAACACTAGGCCACTCAAGTATGAACTAAATCATATCCCTGATGAATATACAGTAGAGGTGACAAATAGATTTAAGGAATTAGATCTGATAGACAGAGTGCCTGAAGAACTATGGACGGAGGTTCGCAACATTGTACAAGAGGTAGCAACTAAAACCATCCCAAAGAAAAAGAAATGCAAGAAAGCAAAATGGCTGTCTGAGGAAGCTTTGCAAATAGCTGAGGAAAGAAGGGAAGCGAAAGGCAAGGGAGAAAGAGAAAGATACACCCAATTGAATGCAGAATTCCAGAGAATAGCTAGAAGAGATAAGAATGCCTTCTTAAATGAACAGTGCAAAGAAATAGAAGAGAACAATAGAATAGGGAGAACCAGAGATCTCTTCAAGAAAATTGGAGATATGAAGGGAACGTTTCATGCAAAGATGGGCATGATAAAGGACCAAAATGGCCGGGACCTAACAAAAGGCAGAAGAGATTAAGAAGAGGTGGCAAAATTACACAGAAGAACTATACAAGAACGAGCTTAGCATCCCTGATAACCACGATGGGGTGGTCACTGACCTCGAGCCAGACATCCTAGAATGTGAAGTGAAATGGGCCTTAGGAAAGCTGAGCAACAACAAAGCTAGTGGAGGTGACAGTATTCCAGCTGAGCTATTCAAAATCTTAAAAGACGATGCAGTAAAAGTGCTACACTCAATTTGCCAGCAAATTTGGAAAACTCAACAGTGGCCACAGGATTGGAAAAGGTCAGTTTACATTCCAATTCCAAAGAAAGGCAATGCCAAAGAATGTTCAAACTATCGCACCATTGCACTCATTTCACATGCAAGTAAAGTTATGCTTAAAATCCTACAAGCTAGACTCCAGCAGTATGTGGATCGAGAACTTCCAGAAGTACAGGCAGGATTTCGAAGAGGCAGAGGAACTAGAGATCAAATTGCCAACATACGCTGGATTATGGAGAAAGCTAGGGAGTTCCAGAAAAACATCTACTTCTGCTTCATTGACTATGCTAAAGCCTTTGATTGTGTGGATCACAACAAATTGTGGCAAGTTCTTAAAGAGATGGGAGTACCAGACCATCTTATTTGTCTCTTGAGAAACCTATATGCGGGTCAAGAAGCAACAGTGAGAACTGGACACGGAACCACTGATTGGTTCAAAATTGGGAAAGGAGTCCGGCAAGGCTGTATTCTGTCGCCCTGCCTATTTAACTTATATGCAGAGCACATCATGAGAAAGGCAGGGCTAGATGAATCAAAAGTTGGAATTAAGATTGCCGGGAAAAAATATCAACAACCTAAGATATGCAGATGATACCACTCTAATGGCAGAAAGTGAAGAGGAACTAAAGAGCCTCTTGATGCGGGTGAAGGAGAGTGCAAAAGTTGGCTTGAAACTCAACATTAAGAAAACCAAGATCATGGCATCCGGCCCTCTCAATTCCTGGCAAATAGATGGGGAAGAAATGGAGGTAGTGACAGATTTTATCTTCCTGGGCTCTAAGATCACCACAGATGGGGACTGCAGCCAAGAAATTAAAAGATGCTTGCTCCTGGGGAGGAAAGCCATGGCAAATTTAGACAGCATACTAAAAAGCAGAGACATCACCCTGCCAACAAAAGTACGTATAGTCAAGGCCATGGTTTTCCCAGTTGCAATGTATGGCTGTGAAAGTTGGACCATAAGAAAGGCTGAACGCAAAAGAATTGAGGCCTTTGAACTATGGTGCTGGAGAAGACTCCTGCGAATCCCTTGGACTGCAAGGCAATCAAACCGGTCAGTCCTAGAGGAGATCAACCCTGACTGCTCCTTAGAAGGCCAGATACTGAAGTTGAAACTCAAGTACTTTGGCCACCTAATGAGAAGGAAGGACTCACTGGAGAAGAGCCTAATGCTGGGAAAGATTGAGGACAATAGAAGAAGGGGACAACAGAGAATGAGGTGGCTGGATGGAGTCACTGAAGCAGTAGGCGTGAGCTTAAATGGACTCCAGAAGATGGTAGAGGACAGGAAGGCCTGGAGGAACGTTGTCCATGGGGTCGCGATGGGTCAGACATGACTTCGCAACTAACAACAACAACAACAATGCTCTGATTTCATTGTGCCATGTGTTAAATATAAAAAGTTACTTTTCTCTATATGTGTATAACTTCTTACACATTTTTGCTGTATTTCCAATCATATTTTTAAAAGCGTGCTGCCAAAGTGAAAAGATAAAAATTAAAACATGTATTCTGAAAGAATAATGTAAGTAAAAGACAAACACTTTTGACAATAACAGGTTTCTAAGTAGCTTGAACTTGATCTGGCTTTTTCCAAACACCTTAATTAACCATAACTGCAGCTTATTTATTTATTTTTTAAAAAATGATAGAGGCTGTTCATTTATGGAAAAAAAGACTTGCTCCCCAACCATTATTCAATTAAATGGAAATACATGGTGCTTAATAAAAATCACAAATAAACATGTTGGGAGGCAATTAAATTTTAGAAAAATAAAACAAAATAGGGCAAACATCAAAGCAACCTGCAAACTTAGGCATTCTAAACAAAGCCCTTACGTCTGGCTATGTAACACTTTTGGTGTGCGAACTGCACTGTTTCCAGTTTCTAGGTACAATTCAAGGTGCTGGTCATCATCTTTAAAGCCCTATATGGCACAGGGCCAGGTTATCTGCGGGACTGCCTTTCTCTAAAGACATCTTCCATCCCACCAGGTCAGAGAGAGTGGCCGTGCTTCCTAGTTCTTTTCCCTAAATGTTGTCATCTGATGGGAACTAGGGAGTGTGCCTTTTCTATGGCAAACTCTGCCCTATGTATCATTCTGTCCCTTGAAGTCCAACAGACCTCGACACACACACACACAACCTTCTGAAAATGTGGCTTTTCCCCAAAGCACTGGGATAAGATTAGATAACTTATTAGGCCCCGATTTTTGTTGTTTTTAATGTGTTTAGTTTTATTTGTTGATTTAACTTTTGATTGGGAGCTGCCCAGAGTTGGTTAGAAGACGGGTACTTACTATAAATATTTTAAATAAATAAAATAAAGGCTTTTGAAGCCTTACTTTAGAGCAAATTGAGTTACAATCTGTAGTAGTAGCAGAAATGAGATACAGGTAGTCTTCAACTTACAACAATTCATTTACTGACCATTCAAAGTTACAATGGCATTAAAAATGTTACTTATGACCAGTTTTCACACTTATGACCATAGTAGCATCCCTATGGTCATGTGATCAAAATTCAGACGCTTGGCAATTGACTCATATTTATGATGGTTGCAGTGTCCCGGGGTCACGTGATTCACTTTTGCGACCTTCTGACAAGCAAGGTCAATACTGAAGCCAGATTCAACAGTTTGACTAATTTAACAGCTACAGTGATTCACTTTAATGAGAGGGGGTTGGACTAGAAGACCTCCAAGGTCCCTTCCAACTCTATTATTATTATATTATTATATTATACTACTTAATAACTATGCCAAGAAAGGTCGTAAAATGGGACAAACTCACTTAACAAATATCTCACTTAGCAACAAATAGTGTCAGCACAATTGTGGTCGTTAGTCAAGGACTACCTGCATTGGAAACCATCTACCATACCAAACAAATGCCAAATGGTATCTTTCAAGTTCCTTGAAGCTTTCCTGAAATTTGTTCTGTTTCGCCTTTAATAGCCTGAGTTCTTTCAGTGGCATGTACTTTGTTACAAGGGGATGCAAGGTACTGATCATTTTTTTGTTATTTGACAATAAGTTTCTTGGCAGCATCCCACTCCCACTTTGCTGCCTGCACTTACTGATCTGAAAAAGGTACAAGGTGCAAGGTGTTCCTTGCTGAGTTTTTCCTTCAGATTAAGTTGAGGCCTGGGAAATTAGGGAGGATGCAGATTGCTAGAGACATGACTGATGATAGGATGCTTACATTCACCAAGGTAAATGCAAAAAACCCTGCATTCCATCCATAAAATTGTCCCAGAAGTTGTCTTTTCCTTTAAATAATGAAAACATTTTTATTCCTATCAGAAGAGGAGTAAAGTTGGAAAAGTGCAGATAAAACTGTAAAGCACCCTCCAAAACTTTGTCTCTGGTTGAAAGGAACCTTGCTGTTTTCTCTCTCACTGATGTCTGTGCTCTTAAATTTAAGGCAGGAGACTAAATGGGTAGATTGATCCATTGGTGACAAATAAAACAGCTTTCTCTTCCTGTTATCTTTATCTTGCCGACATCAGAAAACCTCTTAAGACTTTTCCAGGTGAATCTTTAGAGCTTTAGAATTTAGATGATTGTTCTCTGGCTTCCCTATTTTAGATCATCAGTGTTGCTAAAACTATAATCTTAATTGAGATGCTCTATTTAATTGGGAACACTTTTTATCTTGTTAATAGGAATTGTAAATTAACAAAAAATAATGTTATTGCGAGTAATGTGTAAAGAATGGTAGGTTATTAATGCTTCTTGATTTGGGAGGTCACTACAATCTTAGGGCTGCTTGCTTCAAAAATTTTAAACAAAGCGTTCATAGCATTGAAGTGTCCAATCTATTTAAAAAAATAAATCCAGGTTTGTATTTGGATTGTCTGCTTTTAGGGACATAAGTAAACTGAAATTCAAACATGTGTCATGGAATAAAAATATTTGGTTTTTAGGAGAATGATTTCCAAGAAGGTAATAATTAAGCATCACAAATTTTTCTTCCATTAACTTATTTATTTTACTGTATTTTTCTCATTGCTTGTTCCCATTAGATTTGGAAGTTATTTTATTTAAATGTAAACTAATTTTTAAAACCTCACTTTAAGTTTACTTTCAATTAATTGTTCTACCTGAAATATAATACAAGCCTTTGCTTAAATTGTTAAAAAATTGTTTGTCGTCCTGTTTTAAAATTCTCTGAACCAGACTTTTGAAATTATTTACTCATTACCTAATTTATTTTTCTACATTAAAATATCTGTAATTAATCTAAAATTACAAACATTGTTGGTCTAATTTCTTTTGGGGTTTTTTTTAGATTCTTTAGGTTTTTTTAATCAGGAAGTTACTATTGCAGTTAAATAAATTTTAATAAGTTTTTGCAAAAGAGAAATAGAAGTGTAGATAATAATAATTAGTGCATTGATACTTATGAAGAAATCTAAGGTGTTGTGGTACTTAAAGTGTTGGATTCAGAATTAGGGCAAAGTTAAGCATCAGCAATGGAGCTCCTAAGTGAATATGGCACATGCTCAGCCTTACCTATCCTACATGGAAGAATCAATTCTAACAAAAACTAAACAACTAATATCAACAAAATGCATTTACTGAGAATATCAAACAAATAAAACTTATAACAGATAGTCCTTGATTTCTGACATAATGGAGGTTGCCCATTATGGTCATAAGTTGTGACGGTCATAAAATGGATTAAGTATATGACTGACCTGATTTTACGACCTTTTCTGCAGTGGTTTTATGTGGATGCCCCAGTCATAAAGCAGCCACTGTTGTCATTAAGTGAATGCCATGGTCATCAAGTGAACCAATTGTTCACTGTGGGTGCGATTTTGCCAAAACCTGAAAATAATTGCCAGTTTTCTGCTGAATCATTGCAAATTGCAACTCCATGATTGTGGGACACTGCAAACAGCTGTAAATGCAGCCCGGTTGCTGAGCACCTGAAATTTAGTCAGTTGACCCTGAGCAGGTGACCATTGGAACATAAATAGCAGTTGACTAGGTACACTATAAGTTCAAAAGAGCACTAAACAACCAGTCATAAAGGAATACCTGTATATTGTGTTACACTTAAAAACACAGAGAAAGTTTTAACACTGTGATGTCTCTCTGGAAGTCAGTTAATGAAACTGCTCCAGATATAAAAATGAATCCTGTAACCAGTGAAAAGATTTATAGATCGATCTGATATGAATTTGCCCCAAATATCTAATGAGAAGGGAGGGGAGAGGGAGAGAGAGAAACATACTTACATACATACCCATACATCTTTCTCTCTCATACGTTAACCTTCTGGGACCAAACAAGAAATGCTCTGACATATGGGTTAGTTCCCACAAATTTCTATAATTAATAATCAAAGGCGATAAAGACTAAACTGGAAAGCTATGGGGAAAAACAACATCTTGGAAGAAGTGGCAGTGGCAAACCATTTCTATACTCCTGCCTGCCAAACTCCATGGGACATCTCCATGAATTTACCAGGAGTCAAGTTTGAATCAAAAGAGACATATTTTGTTTCCAGGTGCAGCACCTGGATGACTTCGTGCTAGAAAGATAGGCAGGATCATGCCTGGTTAGAGTTTGGATGGAAGATCTACTAGGACTGTAAATTAACCTGTAAAGTTGTAAAAGCTTTCTGGAAAAGGCTAAGGCAGGGTGCTCAGGAGGTCACCAGAAACCAAAGATAATTTGGAGACTTTACTAATATACAGTACAGTAGCTGTCTCATGTCTGCCTAAGCAACTATTATCTGCTGTAATCACAAATGACTCCATTTAATTTCAGATTAAAATTGCTCTAGTATTGCTGTTTAAAATCCATTAATGGGAATTGCCAAGAATTCAATAAATTACCTAGTGCATTCAAAGCCTATGCTTTTCTCTATTATTTAGGAAAGTCCATTAAATTTTGTAATGACAGATTTATTTTTTGTTTTTACTGAGCTCATAAAGACCTAATCGTTATGTATTGTTTTGTCTTTGACTTGACAGTTAAGTTGACTTTTGTTTTATGATCTGTAAACAAGCAAAGCTGGCTTTGGTCCATAAATGAAATTTAAGCTGGAATTAATATTTTAAAACGAATTGGTTCTGAGTTCAGCAAAGCTATTTGTGGAAGACAAAAGGGTTGGCCTGCTTCCATCTTAAAATAAGCTCTTGGTGATTGAATTCAGAGGCCTTGTAACGCATGTAACAACATTGCTTAGAAAAGCTATGTTTTTACTGCAACATTTTGCCATTTATCTACTGCTTTTTCAAGTCACTGAATCAGCTGTATATCAATATATCCAATGGGCATAATATCAGAGAAAATGTAGTTTTATCTACAAAGGATTTAAATACTTTCATTATCATTGAAGGTTAAATTACAATGTTGTTACTCTGTCAATACGTTTACTTTCTTACAACTTCATATATCATGATGATACAGTAAAAAAAAACAACACTATCCATAATAAAACATTGTCAAGTTTAAAACACACTTCAAACCAAAAAGTTTTTTAAAAGTCTTATCTGCAAAATTCCAGTTGAAAGAACTAAATACTAATTTCCATTAGCTAATAAAATAAATATGGGTGGGCAGAGCCCATCATTAGTTGCCAGAAAATAACAAAAAATGTGATGTGTTTCATTAAAAAGATTCACCCACCATGAGAGATAAGAAGTGAAACAATGCCTCACCCAGTAAGCTGAAAGTACAGGAGATATGCCTGATAAAAGTTTCTTAAGGTCTCCTGGCTTAAATTCTGGACAATTTTAACAGTCCTGCAGCTTTAACCTTAAATCCTATCCTTATAAGCTGCTGAAAGATACCCATGACTATTTTTGAAAGATAAGCATCCAGGGGCATAGTTGGTCCAGAAACATCTCAACTTGAAGCATCAGTGCTACATCCCGAATAAAGTAAACGAGTATCTTAAAAAATATCTGGTTTACTTCTTGTTAAAAAATTTATAATTAATCTCCTTCGACTCATAAACTTATTTAGGGAACATTGCTGTGTTACAAATCTTAAATCCCATGATTTGGACCAGTAACCATATCTGACTTCAATCCATTAAGTAGGTGTGGAAATGTTGCCATCTGTCACGTATAGTCCACAAATATTCAGTGGCTGATAATTCTAGATGAAAAAAATACAGAACTTTAGAGTGTATTTGTTCACCTTTAGCATTACATTGTGCCAACCAAGAGAGTATTAACCTTGTCCTTTTTCAAAATGGGTTCAGAAAATGTCTTCTCCGAGACCACACAGAGCTGTTGGATTATCTTGCTCACAAAATGGCAGTTTTTAAAACAGTCAAACAGTTGTTTCCTTCTGCCTGTTTCAAGATGACTTGTTTCCCAGAAGGACTAAATTACTTAGCTTGCTTTAAAATTCAGACGCTTGTCAACTGACTCATATCTATGATGGTTGCAGTGTCCCAGGCTCATTGATCCCCTGTCAAAATGTGTCAACATTATAGATAGCTGAAATTTGGCAATTTTACCAAATTTCAGTCATATAATCTCAGGTCATGTTAATGGTTAGAAATGAGAGGATTTTGACTTTCAAAAGCTTAGTACTAGTTCCCCCCCCCTATTCTTCAACCTGTTCAAAACAGACCAAGCAGCACCTTCCCAGGAACATCCTTTGCAGCCTTCTAGCTAGTTGGGGGAACAAGTTGTTCACTCCTGTCCTGGGGAATGATTGGCAGTTTGGTGTCCTGTAGAGACTTCATATTTCTACTCCTACGTGTCTCAATTGCCTCCGGCAAATGATCTGCATATGATAGTGGCATCATATCTTTCCTAAGGAGTTCTATATCCTGGTTAAAAAAAAAGACCAGATCATATAGCTCTCTGTGTGGTATTTTGTGCTATTCATGATAAGGGGATTCTAAAGAAGATCCCACATTAATAATATTGGATTGGCTTATTTAAGGTTGCTATTTTGAACTAGTTGAAAACTGTGGGTGTTTTTTATTAGAATCAACTGCCTTGCATCTTGACATTAAGATGCCTTCTTAATTATCCATAAGTACTGGAGCTCAAGTTGTGCAGTTGCACTAACAATAATCATTTTGCCATTTGAGCTAAAGGAGATTAACTGAGACAGATGTTTTGAAGCAAATTAAGTCATACCAGGTAGGTGCTTCTTCAGTGGAAATTTGAGCACAACACTTAACTGGTGCAGATGGCGTAAATCACATATACACAGCGCAGATTAAATACAAGTTAAAAGTTTATGACATAGCCAAGGATGTAGAAGTCAAATTCATATTACAGATGAGACAATTCTGTACACATCATAAACATGCTAGTTATGCTGTGCAGCAATATAATATAATTAATTAAATTTGGTTTTAATAGTAATTGAGTAATTTTATATTATACCCAAATATCTTCAGTTGTTGTCACAGAATTTCTGCAGCTGATTTAATGTCCTATCATACGGACACAATTCATAGCTCCGGCAAAGCATTCATCAGATAACATGTACATATTTTCCTCTCAATCTCAAGGACCTTTGACTTCTGTCCTTTGGAAAAACTATGGGAGCATAGGCTTGTATGGGGCAATGCTTCAATGTTCTCCTGTGTACTTACTGTACAAAAGAAGCACTATAGCACTCATGCTTCAACCCCATTAGTAAAGGGACCTCAAGGTCACATGCTGATATAATGATGCCAGTCATTAGAGAATAACATCATTTAAAATATGAACAGAAACCACTATTGTATATCTCAGAGAAGTGAGTTATGTAAGAAATAAGAAAAGGCTTAACATTTTGCAAAATTAGAAGAAAACACTTCCAGTAAGCTTATGAGCCTTTCACAGTCTTTTATAGAAAAATATCTGCTCCAGTCCTGTTAACACGGGGCTTTTCAACCTTTTCACAGATTGTACTACTTTTAGGACATGACAATATTCGAGTACCACCAGTGCTTAGCAAGGTGTCAAAAACTTGATGACTAAAAAAAAAGGGGGGGGGATTTTGGGTTTTACTGGTTAGATTCATTTGTTGTTATAGAAATGGCTAGTTTATAATATTATGGAAAAGTAAAAAAGTTGAGGTTCAATGTTAATGCTTCCTTCTACTGCAACAGAGGAAGTCGGAAGTCAATGCCTTTTCTTTTTCCCTTCTCCCCCTCACTTTTTTCTCTCCTTCCTCCCCATTGCGTCCTACTATTTGCTTTTGTATTTTTGTATTTTATTCTATAATCTAATAA
This sequence comes from Azemiops feae, assembly GCA_023970755.1. Classification (NCBI taxonomy): domain Eukaryota; kingdom Metazoa; phylum Chordata; class Lepidosauria; order Squamata; family Viperidae; genus Azemiops; species Azemiops feae. The sequence goes on from JALGBA010000250.1 coordinate 1,435,465, forward strand.
AATGTTACAAACTAAAAAAAAAAGGAAAAAAGTACCGGTTTTAATTTCTTCGGTGGTGGTTCCTTTGCTAAATCACTTTCCTTTTACACTAACAAATGTATGATGAATTTCTCCATATTTATTAATATGCACCACTACCTTGGTGGTCAGGTGGCTGGTTGGCCCTTCTTCCTCTCTCCCTCTCCTCTCTCTTTCTCCTCACCCTTCTCTTGCAAAAGCCCCTCGCACTCTCGCGCTCTCTGTCTCTCACACACACCTCCCCAAAAGCCTTCTTCTCTGTCTCTCTCACACACACAACTTCCCCCCAAAAGCCTTTCCTCTCTGCCTCTCTCACACACACTTCCCCCAAAAAGCATTTCCTCTCTCTCACACACACACCTCCCAAAAAGTCTTTCCTCTCTGCCTCTCACACACACACTTCTCCCCAAAAGCATTTCCTCTCTGTCTCTCTCACACACACAACTTCCCCCAAAAAGCATTTGGTCTCTCACACACACCTCTCCAAAAGCCTTTCCTCTCTGTCTCTCTCACACACATCCGTGGGCTGGATGCATCATAGCAAAACTGCGCCCACCCCATTGCCGGCAATGGCAAAAAAGTCGTGATACGTTGTGACATGGCACGTGACATTGCGAGTTTAACACTCCTGGTGCAGCCCAATCAGGTGTTTCAATCAAAAGCCATGCAGTTCATCTCTTTCCAATTCTTGATCTCTTTTGTCTTTTTCTCTACAATTTCTGCTGCTATTACAAGTTCTTTTATTTCAGCTCCCTTTTTTCTCCTTTTTCCACCTTCTTTATTCAAGCTGCACTCTTTTTGTATTGTCCCATCCAGAACTGCACTGTTTCTTTTTTGTCAAGTGTTGGCTGATTCATTACAGTTTTTCTGTTAATGGATTGATAGAAACATTTCTGATTCGATTGAAATGGGAGATTCTTACTCTAGTATGTAATTCCAGATTAGTATCTGCTGATTTTCTTCTTTATGGCTGTTGTCTACTGCTTCATTAAATTTCCATTGCTTCTTTGATCTTTCTTGTCTCTAGGTGTTATTTCTTGATCAGGTATTCTTTTGTCTTCTTGTACTTCAGTTTCTTTTCTTTCATCTGTTCTGGCTTGCTTGCCTCTGATCTTAACATGCTGATCTTATTTTCCAAGATGATTTTCCATTTTGGAGATGATATTTTATCCCACCTTTTTAATATATAACTCAAAGCAATGAACACATCTGATACCCTTACTTCCTATTTTCCCCAAAATACCAACCCCTGTGAGATGGATTGGCTGAGAGAGAGTGACTATCTGAAAGTTACCCAGCCAGCTTTCATATCTATGGGATACATGGGTACCACTTTGGTGGGATATGATCTATGATACATATGATATCATATATGACATATATATATGTGATATCATAGCTATATCTGTGATACATCATATCATATCATATATGACCGTCTTAGATCTAGGAAGAGTTTTATGGCAAGAACAGATACTTTTGAAGGCACTCAGGAGCAAAACCAAATTAGAAGGTGGAGGAGAGAATTTATGGAACAAAGAGTAATCCTAGAAGGCAACATGGCTGAAGGATCTGATCTCTCCTATGTTACTTGGAGGGCATTGAATGGGTTAAGACTGGGAGTGCCTAAATGTAAGATCAATATGCTCAAGTGTGAGTTGCCAGCGGATAACAACATGCAGTGTGAATGTGGGGAGACACAGAGGCTGGCCCATTTGTTGGTCTGTTGATTACTACCAGTAGAATTAAACCGAAAGTCATTTGTTTCTGGCCAATGATAAAGCCAAAAAGGTGGCCTTATTTTGGCAATTCAAGGCTTGATCAGGACACAAAATAAAATAAAAAAAAAATATCTAAGGGAGGTTTAGAACTCATAGTCTCTTGCTTTTTTCAGCCAGAAACTTAACCACTGCACCATTGACCAGATCGGAAGCAAGCAATCTGCAGTCTTCCAAAATTTATTCTCAAGAGTTTGAGGATATGGATCTACAACGTAGGAGGAGAAAGTTCATTCACATATGTCTGCTTACAGTATATACTTGTAGAATTCAACTCTAAAATGTTTCCTATAAGAATGAACTTTATATTTTTTTGCTACTTCCATTACTCAATAATAGGAAAAGATACCTAAAGTCAGCCAAATCTGCAATAGATATACTTTTTAAATAACCAACCATTTATTGGTTCTTCATAATTCTTAATTAGTTAACTTTGAGAAAATATTGTCCTATAAAATGATCCAGAACTCTTTTAAAATATTTTTATTGTTTTTCAGGGTAGTAATATCTGTGAGTATATAAATCAGAAATTATAATCACATATTTTCTCATATTGGGGAAAAATGCAGTGCACATGTAAAAATAGCATACAAATTCATTGTTTGACTCTGAAGTAATTGCTGCATGGCTTGTGATTTGCCCAGAGATTTGAAGAATTTGAAGATTTTACTGGTATATTGTGTTTTAATCCTTATATTTCTTTACAAAAAAAAATGGATTCTGAAATAAGAACATGCCAGTCTGTAATACTCCATTCTGTACCTCATGCAGGAATAAAAATACAGCTTTGAGAGGGTGATAGAAAATATGAGCAGAGAGTTTAATGAAATATACATATATTAGACATGCTAATCTCAACTGAGTCAAAGACTGAAGAAATATCTCTGACAGCAGAGCTGGAAGGGTAAACAATTTGGGGATTAATTTGGGATTAATTTAGAAACATGTAATGCCTATGTGACATTAGGCTGTTGAGAACTGAAGCAAATAAGACCTAATCTATGGGTCAAACTGAGCAAAATAATAGTTCTAAGTGAAAAAGGCTATTAACCTGCCTCAAGTGCTTTGGAATACAGATCCAAACTCTATAAAATGGGGGGGGGGGAGGAGTTGCAGAAAAAGTAAGATGTTCAGGAAAAAAATAAGACGAAGTAAATCAGATATGCTACTTTACTAGTAGTCCTCGACTTACAACAGTCGCTTAGTGACTGAAGTTTCAACAACACTGAAAAAAGTGACTTATGACCATTTTTCACACTTATGAAAAATGTTGCGGCATCCCTGTGGTCATGGGATTTACATTCAGATGCTTGACAACTGACTCGCATTTATGACAGTTGCAGTGTTCCAGGATCATGTGATCACCCTTTGCAACCTTCTGACAAGCAGTCAATGGGGAAACCAGATTCACTTAACAACCGTGTTACTGATTTAACAATTGCAATGATTCGCTTAACAAATGTGGCAAGAAAAGTTGTAAAAGGAAACAAAACTCACTTAACAAGTTTCCCACAAGGCAACATAAATTTTGGGCTCAATCGTGGTCGTAGGTTGAGGACTACCTGTATTTTAATGAGTGGAGAAGGAATGGAAACCAGTTTCGTTTAGTGATTAAGGCATCAGGCTAGAAATCAGGAGACTGTGAGTTCTAGTCCTGCCTTTGGCATGAAACTAGCTGGGTAACTTTGGCCCAGTCATTCTGTCTCAGGGTTGTTGTTGTGGAGAAAATAGTAGGAGGAAAGTGTATTAGGTATGTTTTCCACCTAGAGTTACTTATAAGATAAGATAAGATAACCTTTATTGTAATTTTTATACTGTGGGCACAACGGCACACATCAAAAATGAAATTTAGTTGCCTGCTCTCAAAGTGAAACACATACATGACACACACCTAAACATACTATGAACAACATATGTATAGACCCACATCCCTACATATACATAGCAAATAAATATTAAATACTGTCCATCTTGAATATATAACGGAAGGAGGAAGCTTGAGAGTTCGCAAGGTTAATGTTGTATGGAATGAAACTATGGCTGAATCTGGATGTTCTGCTACGGATACCATGAAGCCTCCTCCCAGAAGGTAACAAGGAAAACAGGTCATGAAGAGGATGTGTAGTGTCCCAGATAATCTTACGGACCCTGCTCAAGCAACGCTTCTGTGCTATGTCCTGGATGGGAGGGAGGGAACTGCCAATGATCTTTTCAGCCATTCTCACCACTCTCTGCACTGTCTTCCTGTCTGAAGCAGTGATGCCTCCAAACCAGACTGTGATGCTGTATGACAGGATGCTCTCGATCGTCCCCCTGTAGAAAGTGGTCAGGACAGGGGAAGGAAGATGTGCTTTTCTAATGCTGCGCAGAAAATGCAGGCGCTGCTGTGCCTGCTTCACCAGTTTCTCACTGTTGAGCGACCAAGTCAGCCTACTCGTTAGCTGCACACCCAGGAATTTGATGCTGGTAACCATCTCCACCGGTGAATCATTAATGCACAGAGAAGTGTGGCTGTGCCTGCCTTTTCTGAAATCAACAATGATCTCTTTGGTTTTTCTGGTATTTAAAACTAGGCTGTTTTCCTTACATCGGTTCATTTATTATCATAAATATAATAAAAGTGGATTTAAAAAATGTAGAGGTTTTTGTTGGTGGTGGTACAGGAAAGGAGAGATATCTTGTAGCTCTCCCTTGGAGCCATAACTGGTCTAGCTATTATCTTAGGCCAGGGGTCTTCAAACCTGGCCCTTTTATGACTTGTGGACTTCAACTCCCAGAATTCCTCAGCCAGGCACGCTGGCTGAGGAATTCTGGGAGTTGAAGTCCACAAGTCATAAAAGGGCCAAGTTTGAAGACCCCTGTCTTAGGCCCAGAAGAACTGGGATGCAAAAATACTTATAATCACAATAAGGCAGCAAGAAAAGGCAGAAAACTTTATGCCATTTGGTGCTTATGCAATACTTTGCCGCTTGGATCTGATAGTCCTATTTTTAGCTGAGTCGTTGAGCTGTCTATGTTTAAAGATATACTTGGAACACATATAACTTATTCAGTGTCTATAGATCTTTGTCCAAGGGATTTGTTTAATTTCATTTATGCCCCACCATAATCCAAAGTTACTCTTGGTGGTTTTTCAGTGACTGTCAACTGATTAACTGATTAATCAACTGATTAATGTATTATTTCAAACTGAGAATATATATTATTATATATATTTGGCCTTGTGTATAATAGAAAAAGTCTCCCATCCAGAGGTTTTATTTTGCTAATATTTGTAATTACATATGAACATATACATGCACATATTCTATACATGTATATGTTGTAATTGTGTATCTTCCTTTTCTTCCTGCAAACTTCATAATTACCATATGCTTTCTACCCTATTCTCACAACCAACAGAACCATCCAGTGAGCTTCACGGTTGAGTAGGTATTTGAATCTGGGCCACCAAATCTAATCTAATATTTATGGACTACCAGATCTAGCCTGAAAAAAATAAAGATACTCTAGATCAGGGGTGTTAAACTGGTGGCCTGTGGGCCAGATGCGTCACGTGCGGGCCATGCCCACCCTGGCTCCGCAAAGGCAAAAAATATTGCGATACATCACGATACATCATGTGACACGATCGAGTTTGACACCCGTGCTCTATAGTAACAAATATATAGAAATATCTCGTACCCTGCTGCCATCTAGTGGTCATCTCTATTGTGCAGTCCAGATAGGTTCTCCTAGTCTATTGGATATCTTTTGTCTAATTAATACATATTAATAGCCATTTTTATTTAAATATTATATTGCATGCCATCTCACTAAAGTGACTATAATACAATATGCCAAATAGAATAATAATTATAAAAATATATAGCCTATGCCCAGGCTTAAAAACATTAAAAACATACCAAACAAATCTATCAGCAGGCAGGTTTAATCTTCCAGTCCAAAGGCCTGGGAGAACATCTAGAGCTGTAAAGTCTAGAAAAGTTGGAACCATTCAGATCTCTTGGAAGACAGTATTTCATAGGACAGGTGTTGCAACAAGAAAAGGCATTTAAAAAGTGTTTCCCTTTGAACTGATGAAATAAATGACAAAGCTTTTCTTTAAGGCAGGAGGTGGTCACTATATATGTGCAGTGCTCAAATTATTTGAGATCAAGCCAATAGCACAACTTCTTTATGGTGCCAGCTGGGCCCCTTCTCCAATTTTGCACCATTAGAACTTGTTCAGTCCAAATTTCTAAGATCGTCCCTTCAAGTTCCGACATGTATCTCCAATACCATTCTGAAACTAGAGACAGGCCTCATGAAAGTGGAGGTTAAAGTATGGGTGACCATACTCATATTGGCTCAAACAAGTCTTTCTCCCCCTTAACTAAGAAGGATAATTTTCAGTCCACAAGGGAAAAGGAGTGGCAACTCAAATCTCACCCTTGGGCTTCCCTCCAGGTCTTCTATTCAGTATGGGGCATGATCAGGCCAAAGTAGTCATTAAACAGAGTGTAGCAGACACGGAGCACTGACTGGATTAGTCAGGACCCCAACCTTTATTTCCAGTGAATCCAACGGGTAGTCTGCCTCCCCTATGGCATACTTAATTCATCCTGAAGTACTTAACCATAGCAGGCCCTTTACTCTGACACAGTGTGCCCTCAGCTGTCCTTGAAAGCCAATATAAGATTTCTTATCTGGGGAGACAGTGTCCCTGTGACTCAAGTCACACAGAAATATCTTCCAGTGCCTGCGTTGCTGATATTTGTACTAGCCTCATTCTCACCATTATTGTACAAATACCCAGGGTGCACAGAACAATGCTGCTTTCAGATTGCTAACCCTGCTGTAATGTATAATGTTGCCAGGTTCTGCACAGCAGCACTTAAAATCCTGTGCCATAAACTAGTTTTAATGAGCATCTAGTCTGTCATTGTACAGTGCTCCATATTGTGATAGATTTAGTCTGCCACATACTAACTTTGATGCTCCCCTATATCCATTTAATGCTTTTAGACTTCTGTTGTTATATACATTATACTTTTGTTTTATATATTTTAGCTTTTTACAAGACTTTGATTGCTTTCTATGTTTTTAATTGACTATACCCTATCCTCCTTATGCTAGTCTTTGGCTGTAAAAGATTTGATGATATGACAAAGCTAGTAGATCTTTAACAATTGCACAGGAAAACAGATTTTGTGAAATACTGATTTTCATACCCTGGCAGCATTAAGACATGATAATTATTTTTTTCTTCTTCTTCTTCTTCTTCTTCTTCTTCTTCTTCTTCTTCTTCTTCTTCTTCTTCTTCTTCTTCTTCTTCTTCTTCTTCTTCTTCTTCTTCTTCTTCTTCTTTCTTCTTCTTCTTCTTCTTCTTCTTCTTCTTCTTCTTCTTCTTCTTCTTCTTCTTCTTCTTCTTCTTCTTCTTCTTCTTCTTCTTCTTCTTCTTCCTCTTCCTCTTCCTCTTCCTCTTCCTCTTCCTCTTCCTCTTCCTCTTCCTCTTCCTCTTCCTCTTCCTCTTCCTCTTCCTCCTCCTCCTCCTCCTCCTCCTCCTCCTCTTCCTCTTCCTCTTCCTCTCCCTCTCCCTCTCTCTCTCTCTCTCTCTCTCTCTTTCCCTCCCTCCCTCCCTCCCTCCCTCCCTCATCTCTTTGGTTTGTTTGTTTTTATTGTTGATAAGTTGTTCTTCTAGCTAGAAGTGTCATCTAATTTACAAAACAGCTGTTTCCTTCTGTACCCTCTCCTGCATGTATCTGATAAATGCTTTTGTGTGTCAACCATAAGACTGCCAGCAATGACATAAATACTTTCCTGCCAGAAATTAGGATTTTTGCTGGGTAGAAAGTGTTGTGAATGTTTTGTTTTTTTGCTTGCTCATCTTGAATAATAGCATGGATGACAGGAAATATTCCATTTAAAATATCTTCAGCCAAAACACCACAGATTTAATCAGTGGGCAGTGAACAGAAGCTGTTCATTGTCATCACTTTGCTTCTAGGAGTCTATTAAGATAGGCTTCCTGCTATGGATATCTCCGAGGCATGAGAGAAAGGAGGATGCGGTGATGATCAAAAGCCAAGATGAGAAATATTCAGTTTAAACCTCCTTTAAAATAAAGTTTATGTTAGAGAATGTCAGGATGTGTAATGCTGATACATGTTCATATCTAGCTGATTACTTTTTAGGCTGAGGCATTCTTTGAAAATTATTTGGAAAGAAGTGTTTCACCCCTTGTGTGAGCACAGCACTTCTTTGCTATTTATTAAAGGAGGCTGCCTCAATTTTGTCAGGTTTCTCAGCAAACCTGAAAAAAAAATAGGCTAGTGTTTTAAGAGTTAACTCTCTTTAAAGCTGCTTCAGTCTTGCCCAGAAGCTTGCAAGAAGACAAACTTTTTAATAGATAAGAAAGAAATGTCCTCACGCAAGGTTTGAAGCACTTATTCCAAATCACTCCAAGTCATTTTAAAAATGTTCACAGCCCTATTAATTTTTGCCTCAACAAGCTGAAAAAGAATGGCTCAATGCAATCTATAAAATGCAAGATATTTTCTTAATGCACCTAAAAGTTGCTTGGTGGATGGAACTCTTGACAAGAAAAGTACGCGCCTACAGAATTCTTAAGTCTTTTAGCTTTAGTCAAATACATTTCTGAAATTGCTCAAGAACATTTCAAATCTATATTAATATGATCTCCATAAAACTGCCAAGGTCAACATGACCCAGAATGTTATTCAGTGTAAGAATCAACCATGCAAGTTAAAACTGCTTGCAGGCCTGTCATGTTTTATATTATGCACATCTTTCTTTCTGTTTTTGAATACATTCAAATCCATACTAAACTCAGTAGAAAAAATATTCATATTATGTTTTAGGAAATGTTCTGTTTCTTCTCGGTGTAGAATAAAGAATAATTTGTATTAAATCTTCTCTTCACATTTGCATTTCATAAGGATTTTGAGATTAATTCTGAACTCTATATAACGCAGACTAATGTTCAACTGTAAAGCACAGGGTTCAAAGTATCACTAAAAATACTGACATGAACTTTGTCTAGCCTATATTAGTATTGTATAAAGCTTGTGCAATCTCATAATTAAGTTATTTCAGCACGAATGCACTTCAGTATTAGTACAAATAACTGTCCAGTCTATTCAGTTGTGTCCAATTCATTCTTATCTTAGGGCAAATTCATACCACTTCCTAGCTCACTCTGTAAAAGATGAGATGATTCAAGATGCAAGAGAAAAGAGGCCATCACGGATCAAACATCACAAGTTTTAGAACATCACTTCAATAAATGAAAAGTATTTGTCAGTTGCAAGCAACCTGAACCACTTGGATACAGGGCCAAGTAGATTTTATTGACGATCACCTATATTACAAGAATCTCAAAGACTGTCTGCCTTCCCTTGGGAAACAGCAGATATAGACCTAAGGATTTGATTTCAGACATTTCCTCCCCTGAACTAACTCCAAACTGGAATATCTCCTTACTCCCTCTAGAGGAGTCCCCTCTCCTTCAGCCAGTAATTCTAACACAATTTCCCAATGTAATTCAAAATATTTATGTTTTAGATTTGTACATAGATGTTTCTTTCTACTTTACAAGGATGGGCTGAGGCTGGCTTAAAATCCCCCAGTGAGCTTCTATGTCTTGAAGGGACTAGAACTTGCATTCTAGTCCATTCTAGTCCACACCTGCATAAGTTTGCATTCTTAATTGGGCTATTTTTACAAAATGTTCCCATGCCAGGACCAATTTTTATAACCACTACATCATGCAGACTGTTAATTGCACTGATTTCTTTAAATAATATGCTCTACTTGTCAACAAGCTTCATGACAGTTGATAAAACGTAAAATTATATTAAAGCAAATGCAAAGAAAGCAAACATTTTAAAATATCTCATATAAAATGGAACCTAGAAGGAAGTAGCAGAAATAAATATAAATGCAAAACAGGATAGAAACAATTTATTATAAAAATCATGGGGAAAGGAAAAGGCTTTTGCTACAAGTTGCAATAACACTGAAGTGTATACTAGACAAGTTTTTCAAAAGACAGATTCCATCAATGGAGCACCCCACTGAGAAGGCCTGCAGTTTAATTTAGTTTAGTTTAAGTATGGTTCTTAGTCTTTTGGGTAATTCGGTCACAAATGATGGAGATCATAAATGATCAAAGCAGATTTTTAACTGAATCCTGACATGATTTATGAACCAGTGTTAGTGGCAAAGCTGTAAAATGACAGCTATTTCCTTCAAGTCAGTGTTGACTTCTGGCAACTGCCTGAACTGGAAGAAAGTGACTAGCCCAAGGTCACCCAACTGGCTTTGAAATTAAGATGGGACTAGAACTCACAATAGCCCAGTTTCTAGCCTAGTATCTTAACCAGTATACCAAATTAGTATTCTGATAATAATATTTAATCAATATTAAATAAAAAATATTGCTTATAATCAGTTGATATTTATGTTGTATCAAAATGTATATAATTTGAACTAACCTTTCAGTTAAAAGTCAGTGGAAAAGTAAAATTTATTTTTTATTGTGATCCTAACTGCTGATTCTGTCAGTTGCAGTATTGATTAACTTCTTTACTGCCATTTATTGATTCATGAATAATGTACCACCTGAATGTTTAATTATTTTCCCTAATGCAAATCCAAAGGAATAAATTAGGTGAGCTGATCCAAGTATACAATAAAAATTGCAATCTTGATTTGAGATGTGGGATAAAACAATGATGTTTACTACTATAACATTTTAAATGTATGAATGTAAAAACAATACAGATATATATATGAAATATAAAGAATGAGTGACTTCCATTAGAGCTAGAAATTTCAATCTCAGTGATTATATTATGATAATTCTTCTCATATGAATTCAGTACTTAGATCATTCTTCAACCATAATTAACCATCAATATAATAGCTATACATATATAAACAGTATATGGTTGTGTTTATTACTTTGAGATCTGATTTAAGCATTATTTTTGCCTTGCTGTTTTTACTCTCTTATTACCTCTTGAATAAAGGTGATGAATCAAGATCCAATATATACTTAACCAAAAAAGGAAAGGAATGTTAGGGAGATTTTCCTTTAAGCAAAGTAAAATCATGATTAAGATGGTAGAAAAGATAATAGGAGAGGGAGAAAAATTGAGACAGGAAAAAAGATAGCAAAAGCCTAAAAAGAAGTTACATAAAGAATCATGGATGAAAGAAAAAGAATTAGGAACTTTACTGCCTACAATAGCATTTGCATTCTTAATTGGGCTATTTTTACAAAATGTAAAGTTTACTATTCTGTTCCCAGTGACAGAGAATATATATCTCCTCTTGTTCAATGTATACTGGTAAGCACTCAACATGTATAAATATATTCATCTAGCTTTTAAGAAAAAACAACTCCTCCTCCATAATGGCCTATGTATAGGGCTTGTATGAAGAAATTTCTAGAGCAGAGGCACTAATGTATGGATCACTGTCACAATAATATCAGCAGTTGCTAATAATTTCATCCTGTTAAAAGGGGAAAGGCAATGAGAGTAAACAGCCTATCCATAGATAAAAATATGAGGAAGAAAAATGCAAGAACTCTATCATAACCCTACCCCCCTAGCCCACTTCAATTTAAAGTGAGAGTCCTGCCCTCGTCCACTGCTTTGGTGCTCCTGCAGGGCTCGGTACTTTCTCTCCTTCTGTTTAACATCTACATTAAACTGCTGGGTGAGATCATCCATTACTATGGACTGAGAAATCCTCAATATGCTGATGATACTCAGCTGTATGTCTCGGCCCATGGTGAGTTAAGCAATGCGGTGACCTCTCTCTTGCAGTGCTTGGAGGCTGTTAGGGGCTGGATGGGGAGCAACAGTCCGAAACTGAACCCTGGCAAGACTGAGTGGCTCTGGGTTTGGGGTTCTTTAGTCCATGGAGAATTGTCACCTTTGGTCTTGGTTGGGGTGGCACTGCCCCAAACAGACCCAGTGCATAATGTGGGTCTTCTCCTGGACTCATGAGTCCTGCTCGAGGAGCAGGTGGCAGTCATGACCAGGAAGGCCTTTGCACAACTGCAGGTTGTGCACCAGTTACACCCTTTCCTGGATCAACAATCCCTACTCATGGTCATTCATGCCCTAGTTACCTCCCATCTTGCCTATTGCAACGTGCTTTATATGGGGCAGCCATTGAAAAGCATCTGGAAGCTTCAGTTGGCTCAAAATGCAGTGGACTGCATGGTTTTTGTGCAGACCTAAGTGTGCACATGTGTTACCTCTCCTGTGGGACCTGCCTTGGCTGCTGGTTTGCTTCTGGGTGCAATTCAAAGCACTGGTTGTCACCTTTAAAGCCCTTCATGGCTTGTGACTCCCGTCCTCTAAGGAGGTACAGTAAAAGAGAAGTAACAGCATCACTAGATGAAATACAAGTTAGCTTGCCTGCCAAGAGGAGAGAAGGATGCACCCTGACCGTCCCTTACTTATTTTATATTCCCAGAAGGCTTTCCCTATCATATTAAACCTCAGAAAAGATAATCTGGAAAAATGTGGTCTTTCAAATATGTTTTTTATATTCCTTTGATTATACAATTCCCCAAAATATGGTCAAGGATAATTCATCACCTTAGACTTAAGATACTGTGGGGTCCTTGATGCTCTCTGAGCTTGATTGTTTTCTTGCAGATGTTTCATTATCCAACTAGGTAACATCATCAGTGTTAAAAGGGAGTGGGGTTTGCTCTCATTTTATATCCTAGTAGCTTGCTCTGTCAGTGCTGATGGGAGTGTTCTTGGTTCTTGATTACGCTGTTGTTTACTGTTAGCTTGTTTGTCTGAGTTGATAGTTCCTTGATTGGGGTATTGTTTACTGTTTGAATATCTGCAAATTCTGCAATATCAGAAAAAAAAATCATAGACTCATTTAGGAGTGAGATTGATTTTTTTCTTTTTAATTAGTAAAAGCAAAAAATTTAAAAATAAAAACTGTTGCTCAGAAGACCTGTAATAGAGATGTAATATGGTGTAGAACTTAATGACAAAAGGCTACTCTTGTTTTTATTGATTTTCTTTAAGTGGCTTTTACATTCACTGGAAAAAGAATAGTTGAGTTTTGCAATAGTTCCAACAACTGGAGAGAGATCATCTTTAAAAAGTGCAATTTATAATTTACTTGTAAACTGCCCAGAGTCACTTTGAGAGTGATCTAAATTTAACAATAAATAAATAGAATACATAAATAGCAACATCTAATGTGATCACTTTGTTCAGGAAAACATGGTAATATTTAACAAAAGAAATAGTATTATTCATTACAAGTACTTTCGTCTGCAAATTTTATGTGATGAAGTTACAGAAGGATGGCAATGATGCTGTGGGGTCATGGGGGACTTTTCTAATTTTGGGGAGGACAAGGAAAATTGTACTTTAAGTGCATGTGTGCCTAAATACACATATGCATGCATTCATAATTATGTATGACAGACAAAAATGTACTGAAGCTGCTGTTCCTTCCACCCACCATTTAAAATTTATTTTCCTTTGGAGAAAATTGAGTGCTAAAGAAATATACTTGATCAACCTACACTATATGATAACAACTAGGGTCAGATGATGGCCACACTTCTTATCAAGAATTGAAAAATTATGGTTTGGCCCTTGTCTGTTTCTAAGTTCAAATTCAGAGTGTATGGGTTTGCTTTGCTTCAGAGCCCTACTTCCATAGGCGTTAAATCTGTCAGCTATTTGAACTAACCCAAGTCACTTTGCTGCTTAAGACAAAATGGTACCCTCTATTCATTCTGGTGACAAGAAAGGAGGAAGATATTATTCTGGCAACAGAATATCTTCCACTTGTACTATGTCTGAGATAATAGACTAGCAAAATGGTAAAGGACATGAACCAGCACATAAAGTTTTGCTCTCAAATAACTTACCACCACCTTCTGACCTCTGTTATATGCTGAATATGCTGTCTGGCACAAACAACTAACTCTGCTTACGACTATAACCAGCAATGGCAGATCCAGGTTAGTCCCATTATTGTTGTTCTCCTGGTAGCCTCTCCCTCCCCCCCCAAAAAAATAATCAGACAGACTTGCTTTTTAATCTAATGAATCCTCAATGGTTTTGGGGTACCTCCATAATGCCACAGCACTAACTTTATAGAACTAGTTGCAGGTAATCTATGATTGTTCACCTATCTGCCCATTTAAAGGACTGAGCACAAGGAGTTAAAAATGACTCACTGAATGGCTGAAGGTCTTGCATCCATCATCATAAATATATATATTCTGGAGTTTTCCATACCGGCTCCAGTACTAAAGAGAAGTGTAAAAATGATAACATTCTTGACTATTCACCCTTGCTTATTTAGTTTGGACCACCATTTCGCTTTCATATCCTGATATTTAGAGACTCAGAAGAAAGATGACACAAGAGTTCCCTCTAATGTCTTGGGAGCTATACATGCACCCCATCTTTGCAGCAATTTCAGCGACACTGCAGTGCAACCAAAAATAAATAGATGTAATCATTTACAATCACAATTGAGACCAGAATTTCAGTTGTAAGTCATTGCAATCATTAAACAAGAAGCCGTGACCACTTTGCTCAGTGACCACAATCGTGACACTCATTGTTGCTCTCTTTAAGTGATTGCACAGGTTATTAAACAGGGGTTCCTCTGGGAGGCCCAGCACAGGCCACACACAAGCTGGGGAGGTTGCATTGTGGTGCAAAGCAAACCAGCAACCCTCCCAGCCAGACCCTGCAACATGCCACTCAATAGTCCAGGGCCTAGGCCTGAAGTAGAGGCCTGGAGCTTCTGCATTTAGCCAGCTGCTACCATCCCAGGCCTTGACTTCAACCCTAGTTGTACCACTACAACTGAGGTATGTCACCCAACTCTGTATGTGCCTACCTCTCTAGGCCACTCTGCACAGCGACACTTGGCCACAGTGGAGGCCCAGAGCTTTTGGCAATCTCAGCTTGCTGCCACTACCCGACTTTTCAACATTAGCCCTAGCACCACAGATGCCACTCAGAAATGATGCCTCATGCCATTTTTCAATGTGTATGGGCTTCAGGGAATGGTGCGACTGTCCCATCACCCATCACTCCCAATTATCTGTTGCACACTGCTTACTTTTTGTTGTTGTTGAGTGGCCTATCTGATACAGCTTTTGGTCACACCAGCCATTCTTTTCTCAAGCTGCCTTTGAGCCAGTTCTAGCAGGTCTTCGGAAGCCTTCCAAAACTTCAGATAGGCTGCACGGGCCACTCAACAGCAGCAGAACAATGCCTGCAGACAGGTGGTGTTTGGTGGGTCCTCCAGCCCAGCACTCTCCAAGAACTGGCTCTGAGGCAGCTTTAGGGGAAAAGGCCTTGTGCAATTGGAAGCTGTGTTGGATAGGCCTTGTGGACTCTCAAGAGCAGAATAAAAACATCTGAAGATAGATAGGGCATGGTAAATCTTCAGGAGCAACAGGAGCCATCATTCTGTTGCCCAAGGCTCTCTTTCCTGGGAGAATGGAGCAAGTTGGCATTTCTGAGTGGCAGCAGTGGTGCTAGGGCTGAGACTGCCAAAGGCCTGGGCCTCTACTTCAGGCATAATAATAATAATAATAATAATAATAATAATAATAATAATAATAATAATAATAATAATAATAATAATAATAATAATAATAATAATAATAATAATAATAATAATAATAATAATAATAATATAACAACAACAACATAAACAACAAACAACAACAACAACAACAACAACAACAAACACAAAGTGGAAGGGACCTTGGAGGGTCATCTAGTCCAACCCCTGCTCAGGCAGGAAACCCTATACCATTTCAGACAAATGGCTGTCCAGTCTCTTCTTAGAAACTTCCAGTGTTGGAGCATTCACAGCTTCTGGAGGCAGGTTGTTCCACTGGTTAATTGTTCTAACTGTCAGGAAGTTTCTCCTTAGTTCTAGGTTGCTTCTCTCCTTGATTAGTTTCCATCCGTTGCTTCTTGTCCTGCCTTCAGGCGCCTTGGAAAATAGCTTGACTCCCTCTTCTTTGTGGCAGCCCCAGAGATATTGGAACACTGCTATCATGTCCCCCCTCGTCCTTCTCTTCATTAAACTTGACATACCCAATTCCAGCAGCCGTTCCTTATATGATTTAGCCTCCAGTTCCCTAATCATCTTTGTTGCTCTTCTCTGTACTCTTTCTAGAGTCTCAACCTCTTTTTTACATTGTGGTGACCAAAACTGGATGCAGTATTCCAAGTGTGGCCTTACCAAGGCATTGTAAAGTGGTATTAATACTTCACGTGATCTTGATTCTATCCTATGTCTGACTGCTGCTGTGCAAGGCAACCTAGAGTAAAGGGGTGATGCCCATTTTTTTATCGTGTGTCCCCAGGGGTGCTGCACAGGCATGGGTATTGTATCTCCCTTTGTTCAGCGCCATCATAATGGTAAATAGTCGCTGAATGGGTGACTGTTAAGCAAGAATTACCTGCAGTTTTTTCCAAACATGGTGATATTTTGGGAATATGAAGACTGAAGCTGCTGTTATACTAGTGCAGAATTCTGATATGTAAATGGCCTTTCTTTGTGAGCTGCTGGTGGTATATTTTTAGTTGATTTGCAGTTCCTTTTAATTCTAATTCCTATTTTCATTTTCATTAATTCCTAATTCCTATTTTATTGTTAATTACTTCAAGCATTTAGTGGTAGAACAGAGCTTAATATACTAAATCAATCATACTTATTTATTAATCAAATTTACATAGCCACACATCTCACCAAAAGTAACTCTGGACAGTGCACAATAATCAGATTAAAAAACAATAAATAAAAACAAAAATATAAAAAGCCACATTAATAGAATTGCTGGTTATTCTTCTCCTTTCTGTTTTTTTTTTTTTTAGGATTGGTTAGTGTTAGTAATTTTTCATTTCATTTTTATTTTCTGTGCCTTTGAGTCATTGCTGTTTCCTTGACAAAATTTCAAAAGTGGTTTTCCTTGCCTCCTGCCTAGGACTGAGAGAGTGACTGGCTGGCCTAGGGTCACCTAGCTAGCTTTGTGCTAAGGTGGGACTAGAACTCTTTTTCTCCCAGTTTCTGATCTACTGCCCTAGCTGCTATAATAAATTAGCTCTCTAGTGTCATAATATTTAAATTAAATCTGGATTTAAAACATATAGGAACAAAATTTATGAAGGCTATAAACTTTTATTAAAATTAAAGTTATTAAAAGTAGATATGAGGGGAGAGGTTCCTAAAAAAATAAAATCAAACAGTGAACATGGATCAATCACCAGACAGAAGATTTCTGGCTAATTATGAGAAATGAAAAACAAAAGCAAAGACATGCTGTGAGGGGGAGTCTTGGAACCATCCAGCACAGCTCAAGCAAATAAATTGCTTCCCACACTCAGTCTGTAGCATTTGATCTTCCTACTCTAGTAGAAAGAAGCAGCCCATGAGAATTAATGAACTGAGAAAAAAAGAGCCATAAGTAGGAAGGAATTTAGTGACAGTCTGTGAATGAGGTCTAACTCATTAAAGGGCTGAGTGATGAAGAATGTCTTGAAACTTGACAATGAGGAATGATGTGAAGCCTTATTTTAAAACAATAAAGAGATTATAAACCAGAAGATCTTTCAATTTATCTATATTTTCTAACAGCTTTTGTACATTTTAACTTTATGTTGCTTTTGGTGGATTCTGATTGTGTTGTGTTTTAATATATTGTGGTGGAAGCAGATTTAATCAGAGTATACTTATTGAAATCAGTGGGATTTATGCATTTGTTATGAGTAGTTTAATCATGATTGGACAGCATCCAATATTAAACAAGAATATTTAGGTAGTATCTTCTTTTATTCTTCTTGTGGCTGAAAGATTCTCTGCATCCAAAATTGGATGCAAAAGTTTCCTGAATTTTCTTAAGCAGATTGGGGATATAAGGTACATGCTATTCCAACAGTTATCATTCTGCTGACAGACATCTATGGCAATCTTAAGTAAAAGTAATTTTACCGAAGTCAATAGGAATAAACATACTGCATCTGAAGAAAGTTTGGCTGGTGGCTGAAAAGCCTTTTCTGCTTTGTCTCCTACCCTCTGGAACATCTTGCCACAGGAGGTAAGATCTGCCCCTTCTCTTTTAGCTTCAAAGAAGTTCTTAAAAACTGGCTATGTCGGCTGGCATGGGTTCCTGAAGGAGAAACTGGTGGCTGGAGGAGAACCCCACCTCTTCCCTCCAAATCCCTATTTTTTAGCTTGTTCTAATTTTTGTAATTTCAATTCACTTTTATATTTATAATTATTGTTATATGTTGCTATCCTGATGTAAGCCTCTTGGAGTCGCCTGAGCTGCGAGATGGGCGGCAAATAAATTTGATAAATAAATAAACATATGTATGAGAAACTGAAGCTTGATTTGGCTTCATGTTTTGAATTTCCAGCTCACAAAAGCAGTTCTCCATTTGGTTTCCCTTGGGCTTGCCCTTTTAAACTTTGTGCAGTATGTTCCCTTGTAACAGAGTTCCTCCCAAAGAATATGTAGACAGAGGGAGACAGAGTGAAATAATGTGAAAAGTAGACAAACAAATAATAAGCAATAAAGAAAATCTCAACCATGGAAGAATGGTAAGCATAAGAAAGAGACTCAAAATAACCCACTTTATTTTTGTATGTTATAAGAAGGGGCAGAGAGAAACTCTGAAAGGCTGTCATAACAATAAAATAGAGTTCCAACAGCACAGTCAGTTTCTTGGCCTACCTTGAAGAGCTACAAAATGAAGCTGACACTGTACAAGTTGAATGGTATTTACACATTCAAATTAAGCTGCTAATGAAACTACCAATGAATGAAACCACCAATTTTTATATATACGTTTTCTGTATGTAATTGATAGATGTGTCTATGTGGAATTCTGGTGCTGATGGAACAACAATAAAATCCAAGTTATTTGAAAGTTTTCACTTCCTTTTGAACTTTTGAACTTCTTGAACTGAGGTTTAAATAAGCATTATTTCGAAGTGTGAAAGTCATATAAGCATTTAGAAGTCTTAAGAAACTATAATCCATTATAAATGATTATTATATTTAGATTTTCAGCATCAGTTAAGGCCAATTCTCTAATCCATCATCACAGAATGTTGATATTTCAGCCATGAATTAAATTTAATTATATGCTTTAAAATCTTGTCCACTTTTAAATAGACTAAAATATTAAATTTATTCAAATCCATTTTAAACGCCTAATGCCAGATCTATTACTTTACTGCAGCTTATTTTTTACATAAAAGTATATCTGAATAAAAGCATACCTTTATACCTTTACTGAATAAATTCTTACTGAATAAATGTAATGTATTAACATACATACATTTATTCAGTAAGAATTTATTCAGTAAAGAATGTATGTTTTAAAAATATGAACTGCAATGAACAGAATATGTGTCAGTGTATACACACACATGAACAAATACTTATATTCTTTGTGTTTAAATACAGTTACATGCATACTATGTATTTATAGATAGATGTTATGATAGCATTCCCAAAATTCTGTTCTGTATCAAATATAAACAATCAGAAAACTTCCTAGATGTTGAAATAAATATTTTGTATAATAATACTGTCCCCTCATACAATCTTGTGACATCATATCAGGAGTGACTTTGAATCCATGTGAAATGTGTGGAAGGGATAGATAAATAAATTGGCAAACATCAGTTGACTGACCTTTTATATCCAAACATAGCAAGTGGCAGACAAATTCCACACACTTCAGTATCCTTGTTTCCAATTAACAGTGGCTAATCAAACATTTTTTAAACTATCACCTTATTAGGTAATGTATAATAAAATTTATACTAGAAAAATTCAAAAAGAATAATCCTAAACAGTGAGATGGCAGTATATAAATTTAATTTAAAAAGTATTATTTGAATTTACATTGATTAACTCTTTTGAAATGACAAAGTTTGTACTCAGAGATAATACCAATCTATTCCGTTCAGAGATTGTTTATAATAAATATGTGGGAAGTCAGCCCCCCCAGAGAAGGAAATATTAAAAGGGCAGAAAAATATATTTTCTCAAAGGATCTTAAAGAGGCAGAAAAGCATGCCCAGTTTTTTCTTAATAGCCCCAAATCTCCCTCCCCCAAGCAGAAACCAGCTCTGTAGAAATGCAGATGTAAACCATTCAGGAAGGTTAAAGCTAGAAGATTAAGAAGACAAAGACACCTAAAATCTGCATACCCCACCCAAACTCTAAGACAGGACATAATAGGATTAATCCACAGATGCCAAAGGGACACACTCAGACTCAGGTCAAAATACATGACACAGAAAATACAAAGCCTCAAACAGGAACAGGAAACAACCTCAAGAGCCCCAGAAGGTATAAAAACCCATTCCCTACATGTACTCTCTCTCTTTTCTTCCAGAGCCATCTTTCTGTCTGGCTCTCCTCTTCAATGAACTGCAATCTTCTTTCTAAAACAGTCGCCATGTTGTTTATTCCCGGCTTGGACTGAACCATGATGAAGACTTTTCCTTCAACAAATAGAAATTGGAAAGACACAGATTTAAATAGTTGAAATTAAATGTTTAGTAAAACTAAATAAAGAGAGCCAGTTTGGTGCTATAGTACTATGAACTAAAGACCATGAGTTGTAATTTCACCTTAGGCATAAAGACAGTAGGCTGGCTTTGGTCTTGAGGTCTCTCTTAGCCCTAGGAAAAAGGTAATGGCGAACCACTTCTCAAAAATGTTGCCAAGAAAACTGAAAGGATTTGTCCAGAGTCAACAAGAATCAAGGTTGATTCAAGGGCACTAAAAGAAAGAAACAATTAACTAATAAATTAAATACTCCATTTAAAAATGTTATCTACAGTATATTTTCCATTTGATTATTATATACAATATAATTTATTTAGAAAAAAGTAGCTTAGGATTAGGGTTCTATTTTGATACTATCCACCCATAGAACATTATTTCAGTAGCCTTCTGGCTTATGCATGTGGTCTTTCACAAATTGTAGACAGATAGAAATGTTCTGTTTGAAAAGTAGCAGCTTTCGCCTTACAATCCTACCATGCACACTATTGTTGTTCAGAATTCTCTTGAATATGGTCTCATGACCACCAATATTGGCAAATGCAAAAGAGGCCCTTAGTTTCTTAGACATTACCCTGGGCTTCTCCCATAATATTATACACCTTGCTCTTGGTGTGATTTTTAATGACCAACAAATCCTGGGGAGAGGAACAATGATGTTGAATTGATTCCATTTGTATATGATCTGCCTGACAGTTGACTAGTGCACGGGTGTCAAACTCACTGCGTCACGTGATGTGTCATGACATATCGTGACTTTTTTTGCATCGCCGGAGCTAGGGTGGGTGCGGCCTCCGCATGATGCAACCGGCCCGCGGGCTGGCAGTTTGACACTCCCGGACTAGTGGATTCCAAACTCTTTGGAAATAGTTTTCTTCCTTGGAAGTCACCTTTTGTTCAAGTCAGGACATACTTTTACATACCTGCGTTGTGAAGATCAAATCTTGATAGTGAATACCCAGATATTTTGTTTTGTTAAATAAGGAAGGACCTGCCACATTCATACATCAATGAACAAGTATACCATTTTTGCTCATTTATTTAATTAGGTTCTTTTTATATCATTTTAGAACTTAAATAGTTCTAAAGACAGATCACATTTTAGGTTATATTTAAATATATATTTATACAGAAAGATTGAAAATTTAAGAGTGTCACTGTAAATTAATACCAAAATTTATGTTTATGTTTGAAGATTTGTGCTTCAGAGTGGGAAGTAAGTATATGTTTTGATATTTCCTAGAATACCATATACTACTTGTCAGAGTATTAGTGTTTATTCCAGATAGAAAACCCTGATGCAAGGTAGCAGTATTATATGCTTCTACTTTTACTCATGGTTTAAGAATCTGGCAAATTGTAGTATAGGGTATACCCTTATAATCTGTACCATATAAACTTGAAAAAAAATCAGTTTTGTATGCTAATCAAGATCCATGTAAAGTTCCAGATCAACTTAAGAATGCATTGGGATACTGTATATTCAAGCACATATTCAGTCATTTTATAACACATATATGTATATTCATTGCTTTTGATATTGAAATAATTGATCATTTAAGATCAGCAGTTTTTTACTTTAATATTAATAACAGGCATATCATAATACGCACTCCCAGATTAATGAAAAGTATTTCTGAGGAGTCTTGCTCTATTCAACAACTTTTTTTTTCTCTCTGTAGCCCCTTTGCTTTTTCTAGAACTAAATGGAAAATACACTACAGAATAAACGTCAATGTTTGAAAGCCAGGTTTTTTTACCCTCATTCTCTCCTGCGACTTTGAATCTTTTCTACTGATCTGCTCATTGGGGATTGAATTGAAGAATAAGACTTTTTAATGCCAATTTCATAGCTATTAAATGGTATTTGCTGTTATTCCAGAATTGCATGTATATTTGGTTGCTTTATTTCATGTATTCATATTAATGGTAAAATCTCCTTTGAACTGACTTTGACTCCTACCGTAGTTAACTTCCATGCAGTTTTCTTTTTCTGAGATTCCCCCCCCCATTTTCTCCAGCCTAGAGCGCCAGGTTTTCCCTGCATTGTAAGTGATATCCTACTAATTTACATCATGCTGTGCTCCATTTTCTAGGTAACAAGTCTAAAATACAAAAATAGTGTGTGTGTGTGTGTTTTTGTGTATGTATTAATGAGCAGTGATGAATGATAATCCATAATTGCAGTCTACAACCAGTTCCAATTTAGTTACCTCCCTATGTATCTTTTGACCTATTATTTATGGATTTATCAGATCATAATATGACGTTGAAAAGCAGACTATGGAATAGGTCACAGATAAACCTATTTCTAAATTTCTCTGTGGTAATAAACCAAGGAGTCTTTCTTTAGCTACAGGAATATCAGTAAACTGAATGGTATGACATGAATTTAGGTCTTCTGTGTTTTTACTTTCAGAAGATGTTTATATAGATACTCTCTGCACTTTCCTCTATCTTGAAGTCCCTGTTTTCCAAACAATATTTCCCGTGTATCAGTAATCACAGAAATACTGAACAGGTGGACCAGATACTAGTTAATGAAGACCCAGAAAAATGAGGCAGAGAGAAGCAGCACATATAAATGGATCTTCTGCAATAAAAAAGAAATCAAAAGGAAATAACAGGAGAACCTATGCTGGTAGACCATCTGTGGTTTTACATGAAGCATGATGTTCTAAAGGTGGACATTCATGCTCTGTCATCTTTGGTACGGACTACTATAATACATTTTATATACATAGGACTGCCTTTGAATATCACCTCAAAATGTCAGCTGGTACAAAATGCAGCAGTCCATGTGCTTACTGGTTAATCCTATTGCTACCATTCTACTGGTAGTAATTACTGATTACTGGTTATTCCTACAGAACCCTAAAAGGCTCAGGGTCTGGTTATCTAAGAAAGTACCTTTCACAGATAGGAATCTAGCCATCCAATATGAGCAATGTCCTATAGAAGTTGGTAGAACGGAAGCGGACTTGATAATGGACATTTTATTTTGGAAAGTTCCATCTTTTGGAATAGATGACCTTCCAAAGTAAAGGAGGTACCCACTGTCACAGACTTCTGGAAGTTTATAAAATCTGACTTTTCCAAAGAAAAGTATTGTTGTTGTTGCATTACTATTTTTATCATAGCATATCCATAATCTCTTATTGTCTGCCTATTCTCATTATGAAACACCCACATGTTTCCTTCTGCTTACATGATCCCTTCTGCATCTTACATACATGTTTGGCATCCCTGACTGGACTCAGTGATAATTCACAGATCTCCTGACACCTTCTAGCTTAGTTCAGTTTTTCAGTTGGACTTGGTAGATATCTAAATTGATGGCTCAGCTAGTTGACAAATTTACTGCAGATAAGAATGACATTATAGAAACAGTTCATTGCAAATTAGATGGTTCGAATAGCTTGTGTATTTGTAGTGATTTAAATGCATTGTTTTTTTCTCCCTTACCTCAAAATAATGGGATGGCATTTGGTGACAGAAAATCACTAGCTCTAGCTTCAATTCACAAAAGCCTTTGTAAATGTAGTACATCTTGTAATTGTAATGTTGCCATAACTAAAGTGAAACAAGGGCACACATTTGTGTATGTATTTGATTCACATCCAGCGGTGTGGTGGGCTAGCTCATAGCAGATTGTGAGAAGCAATTGTTACATTTCCTGGAATTTCGTGAGCTGGTTGATCTAGCATTTTGATCGCCTGTTTGATAGCAAGTAGTGTTGTGTGGCGGTAGCAATGCAGAATAGGTTGTTATACATTTATCAGCATACCATTGTCCTCTTTGTTCAGGAGCTCAAAGTGATACGTATATATGGTGGTTTCTCCTATATTTTCTCCATAACAGTAATGCATATCTAGTTCTTATGTAAGATGACAAAAGTGTCTGCATTAAATGGGCTGCAGCATTCTCCATTACTGCCTCAAGCAATGAAATGTAAGATTGAGAATTCTCTTATCACATCCAGCAGACTAGTTTTCCCTAGTAAACCACAAGGGAAATGTTTCCAGAGTCACTAGAAATAAATGCTCTCTTAACACACTAGTGGATCTAATCATAAATAATGTGTGGAAAATCCTATTTTATTTTTAGACATAATCAAAAATGTTATGTGCCCTGGCTATTTAGAGAATTGGAATTATATTTTTATAAATGATTTTCTCAAATGCTTAACTTTAGAACGAAATAGGATTAATCCAACAGTACATGTTCAATGATGCATTCTTGTCACCTTTCATTCTTGCTAGTTTTCAACGTGTTACATTCGTTTTTAAAAAATGAATATTAAAGTTTCAACTTTATGTAGCTATTCATTTTATAAATCTAAATGTGTACTTTAATTAGAGTAGGCATTTAAATTTATAGAAATGAATAGCTACATAAAATCTAAGTTATGTCAGATTCCCAAAAATATGAAGGGACCATAGACTAGCTGGTGAAAAGTATGTGTTGGTAATACACTGTGTTCCAGCATTATTCTTCCAGTTGGCAAACTCAACTGTTCTCAGTATTTAAATTTTATTGGCCACTGTTATAGCTACATTAGTGAAATACTTTAGTGCTGAATGGAAGTGGTTTAAAATGACTGCATCATAACATGGTTTTGTAATAATATGAATTTTGCTAATATAGCTGCAACAGTCAGGGGAGAAGTAGTATAGCAAAATGAATGATAAATCATTGTACTTTAATCACTACAGTAAGTTACAGAGTCTTTTGTGGAAATGGCAATTTCACTGACATTGCAAGCTTAAAAAAATCGGATAGTTAAGATTCTGCAGTAGCATCTACTGAGGATTGTGCAAGTATATTAAAAATGTATTAAAACTTATATAGAGAGCTGCAAGCTGTGGGTAATAAAAATAATCATGACGGAAATAATATGAAACTAAACAGTAATTCAACATATTTTGCTGCAATAAAAGAGCATCCTGACTGTAGAACTGCTGACTTGTTTCAGATATCACTTAATGGTTGGTATTGCAACTATATGCATCTCCTAATGAGTAGTGACATGTGCAGATATCCTCATGGCACTACTAGCTTGAGAAATGCTAGTAGTGGGGAATCTAAGTTGTCCTTCTGGTATCTTAATTGCATTCCTATAGTAATTATACATCTTGTTAAAACACAACTCTATTTTTGCAGCTTCTTTCTGTATTAGAAATTCAGGACATGATTTTATTTTTTTTAAATTAAATTGTGTTAGGATTATTAACAAAGTTTCCTTCATATTTCCTAATCAGTAGGCTTCTAGAATGAGATTCAATCAACATCACGTTAAAGTACTATAAGACATTTACATTCTATAAAAATATTAGGAGAAGCTAATGAAGGACACTGATGTCAGATAAAGTATTTTTCTGGGGCAAAAGAGATTTTTTCCCCCTTCTCTAAAGAGCTGAAAAGAGATTATAGTATATGATTTTCATGTCAGATTGATTCCTCACCCACTCATCAAATTATCTATAACTTTTTCTGCAATTCTGTGAATAGGGGGTAAATGTTTGATTTCTAGCAATCCTATTAAACACCTGAAGATTCTACAATATCAGTCACAAAGGGGCACTTTGTAAAATGACAGTGGCATCTCTTGAAAGCTTGGACAACTGCTCAGAGAACCATTCTGGTCTTCTGAATATGAGTGAATTCAGATAAGTCACTATCATTGGGACTGCAACCAACCAAAGCAAATTTTAAAGCTAAAAAAGAATGGCTTTCTTAAATGTACTGGGATAGTACTACTGAAAGGGTATGTGAAAAAGACTTTATAAATTGGAACCAGTTGTGTCTCACTCATACTATATCTGTCATGTTTAACAGTGTAAACCATCCCTCTTCCTAACTTTTTCTTTATGAGTAGAAGGAGGAACACATGAAAAAGTCCACAAAGTTTGGTCAATATTCCACATGTCCATTTATTTTATCAAGCAAGCCTGGAGTGGTATACCAATGGGTAAAACATCTTATATTATAAAATATTTTCAAATTCAGTTAATCTCCTCTATACTTTTTGTAATTACATTGCTTATATGAAAGACCTGAATCCAATTATTTCTAGAAGAGCAGTGCAAAGAAAAAGACATTATCTTTCTGTTGTTATCAATGAAATATTGTCATGCATACAAATGTAAAAAAGCTTTCCATAGCCTGTTGCTATCTAGACTGACCAGATTTCCTATCAATCTCAGCCAAATGCGAAACACAGCAGTTTAAAAGACATTGCTTTCATCTTTATATATAATATGTTATGTATGGATGTTATAATTTACATAGTGTGCATATTTAATGCAATGGATAAAAGATCTGAAACTGCACTAAGCTTTTAGATTATAGTAGAATCCTTATTTGAGTCCCATTGAATATTTTGAAGAAATGAAAAAGCCCAGGAGAACATTGCCTTCAATAAAGTTGAAACTCTATCTGTTAAAGTATACACAGCATGGTAAATTGATTGTGATAATAATTAGAGGCATCTCAAAACATGAGAGGATATTATTTACACATTTTAAACCAAGTTCTGATATTGGCACAGAGACACCTACATTAATGCTGAAATTGCTCCAACAAGGCTAAATAATCACTTTTATTTATATGTCATTCCTATTACCACTTATTTGTATGCTCCTTCATATAGTTGAAGCATAAAATCCTAATCCAGAGAAATGTGGTTACATTTATATCTCTTCAACTTTAATGAAATAAAAGATTATTTCATTATGAATGGAACCCCACAAGATTTTCCTTTCAGTTAGCAAAACCACATGACAATGATGTCCACTCCCCCCTTTACAATTTGCAATTCTGGAAATCTTGCCCAATAAGACCTGAAAAAATAAATATATGATTGGAATCAAAATTCAAGGGAAAAATGAAATGTTATGCTGATGATGATAGTATTAACAATTATGAAACCACAAAGGTCCATACAGTAGTTGATGCAAATAATAAAAAAGATTTTGATTGCTTTTCTGGATGCAAAATCAGTGAAAAAAATAAAGATAATAGCAAGGCTATGAGAAAGAAAGTTTTGTGAATAAAGATATTTGGTGTGAGACAACAAAATGTACAATGAAATATTTAGGACTTGGCAAGATGCGATAAAAACCAATTTCAAAACAATTACATTAAATTATGGAAAGAAATAAGACATTGGCATATGAACAACCTTAACATTTTCCTGGCTAGGACTTATAGTGGCAATAAAGTGAAAGTATTACCCAAAATGAATTTCTTATTTCAAAGGGCATCAAATCGTATTCCAGATTAAAAAAATGCAGAATTGGCAAATAGCAATTTATATATTTATATCAAACAGGAAAAAGGCTATAAGGAAATTCAAAATTTTGCAAGACATAAAAGTAGTGGATTAGCTTTCCCAAGTCTCAGATTAGAAATATATTATTGGAATCATAAAGCAAATGGATGCAAAATTTCAAAGAAGGAATAACAGTGAAACAATGGGAAGAACTATAGGAAAAAAATCAATAAAATTTATATCACGCTACAATCTAAGGGAAATGTTCCACACATAGCGTGTTTGGAATGTGTGTATGTGCATGAGTGGCTGTTTTTGCTTTTTACTTAATTAGCCAATAAAAAAGAAGTTAAAAAATGTAAACATTTCAATAGATTTTTAGACTGCATCTTTTCCAGCAAGAAATAGTATTTTAAAAATGACTTCATAATATCTATATTGTTGGAGGTACAGTGAAATTAATGTTTTATGTAAATATATTCTACTTGGGAAAGAAATTGATACATATAATAATTCTACTTGGAGATTTCATATTTTAATATTTTCAGATATTTATATTCTTTTGAAGTTTTTCTCTATTACACAAAAGTTGATATGTAGACTATTGTTATTTGCATTTGGGATAATTCAAAGGTTAAATTATGTAGTAATGCTGAGATAGTGTATTGCCATTAGGAGTTATATGTATATTATTCAGAACCCATTACAGGATAAAAGCTAATGGGATAAGCATAGGTGCATTTTCATTTGAGTCATGCTAGTTTAACATGAAAATTTCAAGGGTATGAATTCCCAAGGGTGATTGTCTTGTGTTTCAGTAATGGAGATTAAATTTGTGGTAGTTAGTTAGCTTTTTTTCCTTACAAGCAAACTAAAATTCATTAAAAACTAATTAGAACTGTATAGGAGGTTAATACCCCATGTTAAGCATTATTAATGGAAGATAAGTAATTTGTAAAGTATCAGAGAGTTGTGAATGAATAAAAGTAAAGAGAATTAATATTTCCCAAAATATTTTTAAATGACATTGAGCATCTAGTTTAAATCTGCACACACAGAAGAAATAAAGTATAGGCCTTTAACTCCTGTGAAATTAAATGTTGGTTGTTTGAGAATGTCACAGGGAGGTAGCCTTTCATGAATAAACTTAAAAGATAAATAAAAACTGTATTCACCATAAATCAATTATAATGTTTGCTTATAGAAAAATCAGCCTATGTGAAAAAGTAGGAAATTGACTCAAAGACTTCTATACAACTTTTTTACATTGGTTTCTTGGAGTCCTATAGCATTTACTTTGCTATTTACTTAATACCTCACTACTTTTACAGTACTACTTTTACAGTATTTCTCTTTTCCTCAAGAGGCAATTATGATGTCTTCTCCAACAAAGTTTTCTCAGACTTCCAGTCTTTCTTTCCCCTGAGCTCTGCTTTTTATCCAACAAGGAGCCACTGTTTCAACTGACTTCTGACTGTTCATTTGTTAAGCTAGTCAATTTATGTCTTTCTCCCATGCAAATGATTTCCACAGCAAAGATTTCCACAGTGGACATACTTAATATTTGTTTCTAATTTAATGTTTAATCATGTGCATACAATAAATAAGAATATAAGAAGTCTGCACAATGCTGCAGCAGTTGAGGGGTTCGGGACTTTGTGCCCTCCAGCTGAGTTTCTTCCTGTTAGGGGACCCTAAACGGGCCAGAAGCCACCCTGGAGAGGTGGCAATGAAGGAAGGAAGTCCCGGGGACCTCGGAGAAATGGAGCTCGACCCGATCAGTCCAGGAGAAGCTTTCCAGAAACCAACAGGAGAAAGGCTAGCTTAACTTCAGAGCCTAGCCCAAGCTGCAAGCAACCGAAGTCAAAAGCACTATTTTAAGCGGATCGTAAACAGTGTGCTTGAATCTGGGTAAGAACATCGATTTTCTCTATCCTACCTATCAATTTTCCTGAAGGGGAGAAAACATTCCTAAGAAGCAAAAAAAAAACACCTCTGAAAGTGAAGGAGGGGTTTTTTCGCCCCACCCTTGTGCTAACGGAAGCGGCAAATTGAACCTTTTATGGAGGATTAAAGTTTGAAAAATGAACCAGTGCTGACACCTACTGGTGGATGAGGATTATGACAGCTATGGCCTGCACGTAGGACTTGGTAAAATCTGGAAAAAAACTAATCTCTACTTGTGACCTTCAAAGCTTTAATAATAGAGAACAGCCATGACAAAAAAGAAAATTAATCTGGGCTGTAGATAAAGTGAAACTTACAAACTTTACAAAACAAAAAAAGATAGAGGATAGAGACTTAAAGATGGAATTCTACAAAACAAAGAAGTATGACTTAATCCAAGTGGAAAAAAATTTACAAGAAATACTGGACTTGGAAAAGACAACCTATATTTCAACACTACAAAATAAACTTGAGGATAAGAAAAAAGACTAGATAAAACAGACTGCAGAGATGCCAGGGAAAACACTAGAATTGGAGAGACAAAAAATGACAAGAGAAGCAGAGAGAAAAAGAAGGAAAAAGATTCTTAATAAAAATGAGTGGGCAAATGCCTCTAACAAAGATACTGTACTTGACTTACTTTTTACATCTACAGTAACATCTATAAGAATACGGAAAGATTTTTTTGACTTCCGGTTCTGGTTGCAGCGCCCGCGGACGCGCAAAGAACTTGCTCTCTTTGCCGTCCGGTTTCCCCCCGCCGGTAGACCCTGGACAGGGTCGAAAGTCGCCCTGGAGGGGCGACCACCGTAGAGGAGGGCACTCGTTGATTGCGGAGGGAGCGGCAGCTCCCTCTGCGGTCCGAGAAAATCACCTTTGGGCTGATGGGGAAAAGATCGGCCAATAACATGGCCGATCACTCAGCTGCTCCAGCCGAAAGTCACAGCAACATCTAAGCAAAAAGAACCACCGTGGAAGATCCGGGTGAGACCTTTCCTTCTCTCTTGTTAATTTACCTATTTCCCTGCTAATAGCTTTAAGAACTATTTCCCTATTTTGAGAAAGCAGCGTTTGATCACTGGGGAAAACGGGCTTTGGAAAAATATTATTGTTTTTTATTATTTTATTTTGTTTATATAAGCAGTTGGAATTTGGGCATCCTGGAAAAAAAAACAAACCCTTACTGTGACTCTCTCTTTTGGCTTGTCTATCTCCAGGTTAGGTGAAAACCCTTAGGGAGGGAGTGGAATGCTTTTTTCTCCTCCCCCCCTCCTGAACAGTATTGCCTAAAAAACTTTCTGCTCTCTGGGCGGACTTATGTAGATTGTTTTGGATACAATGCAACCTGGGACTTGGCATGAAGCCCAGAAACTATGACTGATACAATGTAACTCTCTCCAGTTGAACTCTCACTTCCTGATTTTGGCGTGATGCCCAGACTGGATTACAACATAACAACTGACTGCTACTTGGGACTCTTGTTGCTTCTTTTATTTCTGTGCTGGACTTGACTATTGGCTTTTTTCTATCTTTGTTTGGAAATATATCTCTGTTTGGACTCTATATTTTATAACGCTGCAATCTATTTTTTAAGCTGAACTTCTATATAAAAAAAAAGAGGATGGAATCCTACTCACAGATTAATTAGAGACTTATATTAGAAAATTTTTTGGAAATGAGAATAGAATTTAAAGAACATATTAGAATGCTTAGCAAAAAGGAGGACTCAGAATTAAAAATTGAAGCTCAACCTTTGATTGACTATGATACACAATCAGATTTACAACTTAATGAGATGGATGGAATACATTTACAATCTATTGAATCTATTGAATCTATTGAAGAGGAAGAGGACACATCCCATATGATGGACATCTTTGATGATCAAAGGCAGAACTCAACTAAAACATTTACAACTTTAAAAGCAACAGGATTGGACTTCCAAATACGAGGCACCAAAAATGTTGACAACATGACAGTACAGACAACACTGGATAAAAGAGAAAAAGAATATGATTGGACTCAATGGTGGGAAAAGGCCTTTAGCCAGTCACTAAGATGGGAGGATCTAGAGGCCCTGCTGTGGAAACCTACCTGGCACAAAAAGAAAGCTAGAATTAGATTTAAAAATGAGAGTTAAAATTTTATCTGATGGGTAAAAAGGGCTTTTGGACGTTGATTGAGCTAATATTTTCGAGATTTTTAAGGTTACTCTGGTTTGAGTCAACATTAGATCTAAATTATGGATTTGATTATGGTTTGGAATGGCAATAGGAAAAATTGGAAAATTTAAAATTAAAGGAGTTAGATTGAGATTGAGACTGGTGAAGTATTATTGATATTTTTACTTACAAGAATTGAATGGCAATTAGTGATGTATTAAATGGACTAAATTGAAACAATTGAGGAATTTTTAGGGACTTGGACTGATTTATAAAAATATTGGATAGAGTATATGAAATAGAACATAGTTGAGAAATATTAAGATATAATAGTTATATTATTAGTTTATGATAGAAATAATTATTGTCCTATTATTATTATATTATTATATTATTATGTCTTAGGTAACGGTTTTAAAATATATAAATTTATGTTTATTTACAAAATATGTATGTGAAATAGAATAGAATAAGAGATATAATTTGATTGAGAAGTATAAATTGAAATTGGAATAATAGATATAGGTGAGAAACAATTTATATTTTAGGAATGCTCGAATTGTATACTATATGTTTATGCAAGACTAAATTGAAATAGATTAATTGAAAGTTGGTTAAGCCTGAAAACGGGTGAAAATATGATTGATAACTTTTGTTTTTTGTTTTTGTGTGTTTTTCTTTCTTTTCTTTTTTTTCTTTCTTCTTTTTTTATTGATAAAATAGAGAGGGAATCTTTAAAAAAGTAGTTTAAATTGTATATGTATGACTGTATTTTTTGTTGTGTTCTATGGAGTGCCCTATCTCCACGATGTGTTATAAGCACTTGGCTGTAAAACAAACAAAAAAAAACTAATAAAACTTGTTATGGAAAAAAAAAAAAAAGAATACGGAAAGATTTTTTGACTCAGCAGAACATATTGATTAAGAAAGGCATTGGGCAAAAGAAAAAGGCTAAAGTGAAAATTAAGAAAATAGATGATGGGGCTTATCAGAGAGAATATTTAAAAAAGAAACACTTATTTGAAAATGGTTAAAGAAATAGAAAAATTTTGGATATGAATTTGACTTTAAGAGGGAGGAGCCCCTCAAGTAATATAGTGCTTTCTTTTTCTTTCTCCTTTTTATTCTTGGATATGAGTAATATAAAAGAGTTGGAATGGCCTATATAAAGGAAATGTTTTAGATATTTAAAGGTGATTGACTTTAAGAAAATTATAAATGGATTTAAAACAATGTTTTGACTAAGAGTTAAAAGACTAGAGGATTAGGTTTATTAAAGGGAATATTTTTAGATTAAATACATTCTCAATTATGGTAAAAAAGAATGAATTTTTTTTGGAAATAAATATGTGTTAGCTTATAGGAAATAGGGATTTTAGGTAGTATACTATCTTTTTATTTTATTCTTTTTTTATTCTCATTCTTCTTTTTTCTCTTTTTAGTTTTATTTATTCCTTAAGAAAGTTAAAAGTAATGGGTTGGTTTATATGAGAAAAATAGATTTAAATATTTAAATATAATTA
The DNA here is from genome assembly GCA_023970755.1 of Azemiops feae. Classification (NCBI taxonomy): domain Eukaryota; kingdom Metazoa; phylum Chordata; class Lepidosauria; order Squamata; family Viperidae; genus Azemiops; species Azemiops feae. Next base: position 1,468,794 of record JALGBA010000250.1, read on the forward strand.
ACTCTGAGAAAATCTTAACCAGTAAAAGTATTTAGAACACTGTGGGAAAAATAAATGTAAACAAGAACTGTAAACAGGATATATGATGAGACAACCAGAATGACTAGATAGAAAAGGAATACTATATTGTTGTGATTACTATTTGTAGAAATATTAGAAAACTTTTATACTTAATCACCATTTATTAAAACAATAAGAATTGTATTAACTTAAGGTTGGTAAAAGAGAACACTATGGGGAAAAGAGGAAATCATGTAAAGTTATCATGTGGATTATAGATTATAGAATTTAATTGTTAGTGAATGTTGGCTAAATGTAAACCCAAACAATGCACTGTCTACCGAATACTATGATGATTATGTTAAAAATTAATAAAACATATTTTTTTAAAAATAAGTCTGCACAATAATCATTATTTGGGGAGAAATATCATACAAATAGTCCACTGATACCAGCCGTTTCCCTACGTAACTGGATTTCAGATTATAGCCTTCATAAACAAATTACATTATCACAAGTGATTTCAGGATTTAGATTTCTAATAATAAAGTACATGATACTGTTAAATAATTCCTTCAGATCCAATAAAGCACTACATATAAAATAAAATAAAAACCTAATAATACATAGGCTGCTTACTTTTCATCCCCATTTTTTCATTTATACATTTGAAAATATTCCAAAATTGTCATTTAACAATGTTTAAAAACATTGTGGGAGAGGAATATATAACTACCCCAACACTCGATACGATTCTCCTATGCTAGCTAGCCTACTAAAATCCATATTTTTCCTGAGGGCACCATTGATTTGTGAATATACAATGATTATATAAATAAGAGATAACATTAAAATATATGAAGAAACCAGAATTATTTGGGAGATGTAATTGAAATCTGTGTACCTTAGGCAACTAAAAGAGGGTGAAAGGGTGAACTACTGGACTTTTTTTAACACAGAGAAAAGTAATAAGAAAAGAAATATTAAGAACAAATGAAGATTATTCCCTCCCTCCCTCCCTCCCCCCCCCTCTCTCTCACACACACACACGTATATGCCAAGGAAGACCAGACCACAAAAACAAAAGCAATTGGCAGCTGCTTTCCAGGAGCAGAAAGATGGCAAGACAGAGCAGCAGGGAGATTTTCCCATAGGAAGATAATCAGCTGTCCAAACTGAATACTATACAATCTGTTGGCAAACTGACTCAAAGTTGCTTTCTTAGAGTCAAGCCAGCATGAGCCCAAGAAGGGAGTAGCTCTATGGCTGCACCTGTGGAACATTATCCTCCCAGTGATCCATGTAGCCCCAAACCTGCTAATCTTTCCTAACACTCTGGAGACTTAGTTGATCCCTCAAGTATTTGGATCAGGAACTCTCAAAACAAAAGACACTGTGTGATGTGCCTTTCTGTTTTGGGGGTTCCTGTTTAGCAGGAACAGTTATATTATTAGAGTGGTTTTCATCTGTATATGCTTCTTAGAGTCACACAGTAAAATGAGTGAAGGAAGACCCCCTTCCTCAGATAGAAGAAGAAATCTGGAGGCAGGAAGAAAATTTAATTACAACAGTTTAAATCTTTCCAAAGTAGAAATAAGCCCTCCCCCAAAAAAGAATTAATTAAATCACGAGTCCTTTTTAAATTAAAACAAACCCTCTGTCTAGCTCGTTTTCAGAACCCACAGCCTCAGACGAACCCAAGTGCAAACAAACAGCTACAAAGTATCAACTTGAACAAACATTGAAGATAAGCTTAACCACAGGAATGCAGGACCAGCTACTGGCAATTAAGACTGACAGGATTAGAACAGAAACACAGAAAAATACATAAAATTAATGAAACGCATCAGATTCTTTCCTGAGACAGGGATTAACTTTTAACCTTTTTCCTAAACAAGATTGGATAAAGAAATTAGTCCATCAATAGACACTGCTCCACGAATCAGGAATGATAGTTTGAAAACTCGGAAATTCAACGAATCAAAATTGACAATTTTGAAAACCCCTGGAAAGGTATAAAGACACACATTTGGAGACCACTCTTTCTAGCTAGCCAAGAAACTTTGCTGAATGTCAATCATCTTAGTTTCTTGCCATTAAAAGACTTCTTTCTGGCAGCTCTGCTTCAATTCAATTAATTCTCCAAAGCGCTGATCATTGCGGCCCGGCTGGAAGAATCCCCAAGGGAGGGGCTCTTTCCTCTCCACAATCGTGATGGTATAAATCATTTAAATAAATAAACCAACAGTATGTGCAAAAATGCCGCCAGGCAACTTCATGGGTATTAATCCTTATTTAATATAAGCTAGGTATTACTTCCTGCATCAAAGGGAAGTGGTCTCTGTATACCAGTTGCTGGGATGTAAGAGGAAAAGTCTGTGTATATGAAGCCTTTATTGGTTTTCAATAGGCATCTAGTTGGTTCCTGTGAAAAACGACATTGTACATACAATAGTTGGATTTCTAGGTTTGGGGAGAACTTATCAGGATTGTTTGCTTATTTACAAATATTTCACCTCATATCCCTGTGAGGTTTCTTCAGTGCAACAGTTTAGAAGTGGCAATTGCCTTGCAGTATTTGTAATCTATAAGATCTGAAGTTGGAGGAATGGATTAGTGATTGGAGGTTTCCTGAGATTATTGGGATTTTTTATTATTATTTTGATTAATTGGTTGTTGGGAATGGTATTGTCTATCTTTTGCATAGTCCACCTGCTGTTCCTGTGATATTTTTTTTCCATATTGTCTCAGTCAAATTTGTGATATGTATTGAGGGCATGGGCAGCTGTTATGTATCTATCTCGGTCCTTAATTGCAGTTATGTTTCTTTCTTTTTTTATTCAGCTGGCGCCTTATTTGTCTTATGCAATGCTCATTGCAATCTGGCAATGTTCAGGTTTTCACAGTAGTTTTTGTAGTGTTTTTATACGTTTGTGGGCCACTTTGATCCCCGGTAGTCTGCTGGTATGCTCTGATGTATTTATTTTTTTTAATCTATAGGAGTGTTATTCTTGTGGTGATTTTCTGTTTGTTTCGTTTCTTAGGGCATTTTTAATAAAAGTGGAAGGGGAGGGATATTTTAGAAGTCATTAAATTCTGATTTTTTTGAGCTTTGGTGAGTGGCTCACTCTTTTGTTGAAAGTTCTTATGCAGCTGATCTGGTGTGTTGTAGGGTGGCTCCTGTAAAAAATTAAGATTTTGTCTGCTTTTTTATAACCTACTGAATGTGTGTTGAAAAATGAGCTATTTCTATTTCAAGAAATCCACAAGATATACTATTATTTGGACATTTCATTTGAGTCAGAAAGTTTCTTGTTTTTTTAAAACAATAAACAACAGAACAATTTATGTATTCAGTTCCTATTTTATATTCTTTCTACATGGTTTTCTTGGTAAAATACAGGCAAGTTTAGCACTGCTTTCTCCTACACAAAACTAAATGATGCCTTTGACATTATCAATAAGATAATCTTCTGCCTACAGCATATTATCATATCATTGTTAATATATATCACTACAGTATATATATTACATATATCACTACAGTATATTGATATATTACTATATACGGATATGTGGTTTGTATCTATATATGTAGTCTCTACATATCTATATCTAATTACTAAAAAATGACAGTGACTTGATGGCACATAATTAATCAGTTCCCATACCTAACATGTTACGTGGTATAATTATCAGTTAAAGCCAACTCAGATTTTACATTATAGGGATGATTTTGCATTGAGTCTGCACCAATGTTTAATTATCTCACGAATGTATGTGTATCAAAAACTTCATGTAACTAGTTCAACAGGTTCTGAAAAATGGTGTGGGGGGGGAAGACATAGTAATTAAACTATAAGCAAAACAGAATAAAAAAAACTTCCCACTCAGTTCTAGAATGCACCTAGTCACTTTCTGAATATACATATACTCAGACAAATAAAATGAAATATTCAGCGCATTCAAGGCCAGAATGTCACTAAAGAGAGAAAGAGAACATTTCATGTACATCTTAGCAAAGAAATAAATAGAGACTACAGAATAAATTGTACAAAAAGCAATAGGACATATTTCCATTCAAAAATATTAACAATAAAAGTGGTTCAGAGAATATATTAGTCTAAGGTAGCTGTTTGAATCAAGCAAAAGTAAGACTACTTGACAAGTTAAACACATAAGAAAAAAAGTTGTCTTATAATGCACAGTACTTTTTATCCCAAAGGAGCCCTAAGCATTTTGCAAACTGCAGAGATGGATTGTTTCATGCATCATTCAAATTGGGTTACCATTCTAGTTAGAACACATTTTCTGTTTAACAGAGCACAGTAATAGCACAGAAGGAAAATGCCTGAATACCTTTCCTGTTAGATTTCTGAAGTTCAACTCCGAGCATGGATTTGGATTTTCAAACCAAAAATGCTCGTATCTATGGTTGGAAGCTATGCAAAGAAGATTCGGTCAATCAAGAAGTTAATAATAAAATTATATTTTAAGTTTAAGCAAATAAATTTTTAACTGATGTGAATGATTCAGTATATATATATATATATATATATATACCTTTTACTGCAACAAGATTGATATATGGTTAACCACAAATAAATTCAGGAACTCCAGCTTTCTGGACATCATTAGAAACTATATATGGTTGCTTTTAAGATTTTTGTGTAGCAAAATGCTACACAAAATGCTTCTAGTTAAAGGAAGCCAAAGAGAACTCATAAAGGAACTTAATTTAATATAGCCTTACAGTAAGATCAAACACAGCAATGGGGTTGCTAATGGGGTGACATTAAACTGGAGATGATGGCATGCCAGTGGCAATTGGAAGAGATGTCTATGAATGTCTTTGCAGCTGGTGGATTTGGGGTTTCTATGTCCAGCCAAATTGAAGTCTGTATGTTGTTGTTGTTAGTTGCGAAGTCGTGTCCGACCCATAGCGACCCCCAGTGCTTTTTTTGTAAAAAAAAAAAAAAAAAGGTGCCGGAACTCACAGATGTCATACAACCCACTTTGCCTACCCTATAAGGTTCCATCCAAAAAAGGTGCCGGAACTCCGTTCTGAGCGTTCTATGAGAAAAAAAGCCCTGGCGACCCCATGGACAACGTTCCTCCAGGTCTTCCTGTCCTCTACCATCTTCTGGAGTCCATTTAAGCTCACTCCTACTGCTTCAGTGACTCCATCCAGCCACCTCATTCTCTGTCGTCCCCTTCTTCTATTGCCCTCAATCTTTCCCAGCATTAGGCTCTTCTCCAGTGAGTCCTTCCTTCTCATTAGGTGGCAGCGCCCGCGGACGTGCAGAGAATTCGTTCTCTTGGCCGTCCGGTTTCCCCCCGCCGGTAGACCCTGGACAGGGTCGAAAGTTGTCCTGTAGGGGTGACCACCGTAGAGGAGGGCACTCGTTGATCTCGGAGGGAGCGGCGGCTCCCTCTGAGGTCCGAGAAAATCACCTTTGGGCCGACGGGAAAAAGATCGGCCAGTAACATGGCCGATCACTCAGCTGCTCCAGCCGAAAGTCACAGCAACATCTAAGCACAAAGAACCACCGTGGAAGATCCGGGTGAGAGGATCTGGCCTTCTAAAGAGCAGTCAGGGTTGATCTCCTCTAGGACTGACCGGTTTGATCGCCTTGCAGTCCAGGTGACTCGCAGGAGTCTTCTCCAGCACCATAGTTCAAAGGCCTCAATTCTTTTATGCTCAGCCTTTCTTATGGTCCAACTTTCACAGCCATACATTGCAACTGGGAAAACCATGGCCTTGACTATACGTACTGAAGTCTGTATACCCTGCTCCTGAATTCAAACTAGTCTATTAGAAGTTAAACCATGTTAACTCTCTTGCCAAGTCATGCTACATCAACTTTCTGTGTTTTCATGATAGCAATTTACCTCAATATCTAGCCATTGCTGGTGCGGTAAATAAATAATAGGGACAGATTTTATTCCATTACAGTGATAGTTGGATGACACTGTAAATCACTAGTGGGGAAATTGCTGTATATGATTTTTCTTCAATGGTGTAAAGTTCTAGTAAGCACTGAGCAAATAGACTTTCTGGGCTGTAATATGTGTGTTTAATTTATTGACATTTTTAAATCGATACCTGTAACTAGGGATTCTCCCAAGTATGTAAAAACCATTACTTTATTGTGGGATTATTCCATTTTGCACAGGACTAGAGTTCTGAAAAAATGCATGTAACAAGTGTAAATACTGAAGTGTAACATGGACATGATAAAAGAGAGTCAAAAGAAATAGGGGGAAGTGGCAAACCACATTAATGGGCATTATGTGAAGTGCATAGTTTACATAAAAAGAAAATGTGGCATCTTTTCCAAACTTGAGTGGAAAGTTTGAAAAATATCCAACTCCTTTAATGATTGTAGAAAGATGCAGTGCTCATACAATATTCAAAGCACTTTTAGATTACTCAGAGTCTTATTATATAAATATTTATTACAATATGCTCATAGTGCCTTCTCAATGTACAGATGGTATACATGGAGTGAGAACTGGTGATGCAGAAATGGAAACAACACATTGGATAAGAGAAAAGCATTGTGCAAATAAAACACAATGCAGGTGTCACCAACAACCCAGGCTGAGAAATGACCTGTGAACTGTTGTGCTTAAAGTGCAGGAGAAAAATAAACTGGGAAACAGACACACACACACACACACACATTTAAAAAAGAACAACTGGATTCTTAGACTCTATCGAAATCTTCATTGTTATAAAGTATTTTAGTATCTACAAACAAAATACTTACTTAAGCTGTTTATTGATTTTCCTGCCTGAGATTTTAAGTGCAGTTTGAGTTCCTAAAGAAAGAATTATTACAGTGGATTGGTTGTAACTGACATATGTTTTTATTTGGAAAAAAAATCACAAGGATTGGTTTCAGTAAAAATTGGCAATCTTAGCTGATGAGGTAGGAAATCCAGACAGTGCTGAGGACTTTGGTTTGTGTGTAAAACCAGATGGTTTTGAGAGAATCAGTTTAAGCTAGGATCACCTTCTTTTGGGTTAATATAATACCTGCACAATTTTTATATTATTACACCTTATGGGCACTTTCTTGTGGTTATGGGATTGCATACTCCTGTGTTTTTTTTTCCTTGTTGTGTGTTGCAGAGAATATCGTATATGAAGACTTAGCATCTCAAGAGAAAGTTCCAAACAATTTGGTCCTGCTAATTGTGTTCCTGTGAGGGATCTTTGTTCTCCAAAACTGGACACACCATAGCTTAGCAAATTTGTACAAAATGCCTTATTGCAGTGATGGCGAACCTTTTAGAGACTGAGTGCCCAAACCACAACCCAAAACCCACTTATTTATCGCAAAGTGCCAGGGCCGCATCAGCCTTATGGTGCCCTCAGGGGGGGCATGGGGGCGTGGCCCACTGGGTGGGCATGGCTGCGGTTGTCATGGCAGACTGGGTGGGTGTGGCTGGGGTGGGCATGGCCACCTCGATGTTGCTCATGTGGGGGCTGGGCAGGGTTGGGGGAGATCCAGGGGGTCTCAGGTGGGTGGGGTGGTGGGCAGGAGGCCCAGCATAGATGGGGGGAGGCACGCAATCTTAGCTGGGACTGGGGGGACATGGCGCTGATGGGGATCTGGCTTTCCCTGCTTGGGGTGGCCTTTGGCTTGCTGGGTGTGGGCGTGCTCTATCACCTCTATTCGAGCTTGCTAGCTGGCCACTTTGCCTCCTTTGTGGGGCTGCTGCTCTGGGCAGCGGCGGTGGCTTAATGGACCTGCGCAAGCTGCTGGCAGCGGCGGCACGCGTGCCCACAGAGAGGGCTCTGAGTGCCGCCTCTGGCATGCGTGCCATAGGTTCGCCACCACTGCCTTATTGCAACACACACCTTCCCTAAAACAGGCTATTGCTCTAAGACAGGGATGTCAAACTGCCGGCCCGCAGGCCAGTTTCATCATACCGATTGCCGGCAATGCAAAAAGAGTCGCGATACGTCGCGACACGTCACATGACGTGGCAAGTTTGACACCCGTGCTCTAAGACAAATCCACCCTTCTAGGTTTAGCAAGGTGAAGTTGCCATGTGAATATATCTTTAGTACTCAGTCATTTATATTCTGTCCAAACAAAAGTCTTGAAGTCTTTAAAGTAACATAACCTTTACCTTTTTTTCCACAAAGGTTCTTAACACTAGTTGGGATGATGTGCTGTTTCAGTGTTACTGCTGAGCTCCAGACAAAGCCCCAAACTTCAGGCAAGACTCCCACCAGAATATGCTGCTTTCCATAGCTTGTGATCCTGGCCATTGAGTAATAGTTTTCTTGCCTACTTGCAATGGCTTTCAATCTTCAGATGTCACCTCCACTTCCCTGTCTATAGGCTGTTGGCATTCACCTTTTTTGCTATACAGTATACACCCATATTCTCATTCTGTCTTAGCATTTATAATAATAATAACAATAACAATAACAATAACAATAACAATAACAATAACAATAACAATAACAATAATAATAATAATAATAATAATAATAATAAAGTTGGAAGGGACCTTGGAGGTCATCAAGTCCAACCCCCTGCTCAGGCAGGAAACCCTATACCATTTCGGACAAATGGCTGTCCAGTCTCTTCTTAAAAACTTCCAGTGTTGGAGCACTCACCGCCCCTGGAGGCAGGTTGAATTTGTCAAGCCACTGGAACACCGGCTTGAATGCCTGTGAGTGCAGTTCTGAGGGAATGGATGAATGCCTGATGGATCTCTCTCCCTCTCCCTCTCCCTCTGTATGTGTGTAGGAGCCTCTTTTTCAAAAGAGCAGAGACCAACTCCCAATTTCAATCCTTCACACTTCCCCATGTGAATCAGTTCTGCCCATTCAGTCCCCCTAATAGCAAAGTCAAGAACTAAGTGTGCATGGAAAACTGCTCCTCATATGTGGCCATGTTTTTCTATCCTCTGTGAGCTATCCAATCTTATCTGGAGTGCATGAATTGACTATTAACAATCCAGTGAAATAAAATGCTCTTAATTGATTTCAGAATGTTAAATTTGCCTCCTAATGGCAGCTTAATATAAAGCTTGCTTGTTGAACTAAAAAAAAAGTAATTCAAAAGACTTGGAAAGGAATCTAACTATAAAATCATTAACCACAATCAGAATAAAAATAGTCCCCACTTCTGCCTGCTTAGTTTGGTACAAGATCTCTTAAGGTATATTGATGAAATTGTTTCTATGTGTGTACAAGTATGAGTTAAAAATTCTAATCAGAGAAATTATTCTGGTCTCCTCTGTGACTACAGATGTATATCAGATGAAAGAACTATGTGCAGAGATCAAATTAAGGCAACTTTAATAGACCCATGGGCTGGTAAGCTAATAGGGTTTGTAACCATTTAAATTTCTTTTATTAAAGGAAATGTTCCAGAAAGTAAATACAACCTAATTTCTTTGTGGAAAATGTGGCTCTTATACTTAGTTTATTTTGCCTGCCACACATACGTAATTGCTACATTTAGACAAATTAGGTTTGGCAATATTTACATGCAAGCATCTACTTTCTGGATTCATATAGTGAAATATTCTTATCTACCATTGGAAATTAATTTAGCCAATTATACTTTGCTTTATGCTTTATCTTTTAGCCTAAGGTAAGATGTGATGCCACATTATTTGCTGTGCATGATGCAGCAAATATAGGTTATGGATATAATTAAAATATTTAAGCAAAACACGGTCACATCTATCTATATCTGTCTATGATGGTTGCAGGAACTGGGTATGTCTAGTCTAGAGAAAAGAAGGATAGAGGTGACATGATAGCAGTATTCCAGTATTTGAGGGTGTGCCACAAAGAAGAAGGGGTCAACTTATTTTCTAAATCACCAAAAGGCAAGACAAGAAACAATGGATGGATGGATGGAAACTAATCAAGGAAAGAAGCAACCTGGAATTAAGGAGAAACTTCCTAACAGTGAGGACAATTAACTAGTGGAACACCTTGCCTTCAGAAGTTGTGGATGCTTCATCACTGGAGGTTTTTAAGAAGAGACTGGACAGCCACTTGTCTCAAATTGTATAGAGTTTTCTGCCCAAGCAGGGGGTTGGACTAGAAGACCTCCAAGTTCCCTTCCAGCTCTATTCTGATTGATCTACTAGGAGTGTGAGAAGCATTTGAAAGAAATCTTTTGCAAAACACTTAAAGCAGCTACATCCTTTGCATGATTTACTTTGTTGTTTTAAATGTCTCTGGCTACCTGGGTATATACAAACACATGCAGACAGGTAGGCTATTTGTGCACAGCCATATACCTGCCTACTTTGCTGTGCTCCTCGGTTTCTAATAAAAGTGTGAGCATTGCAATAAAATAATATATTTGAGCCATTGCAATAAACATTAAGAATAGATGGTATAATTCTATCACCTGGCTATCAGTTGATTATCAGTATATTTACAATAGGAACAATATAATTTCTCATTATGTCCTAGCTTTACTAGAATTATTACAATCTAATAACTTCATCTCCTTTTTTTAAATGCAGACTGAATGGTTTCTATGCAACACTTGAATCAAAGGTTTCAAAAGAATTTCAAAATGAGTTTTAAGTTAATAATCTATGGATATCAAGGGGAATTTTTTAAGTATGGCAAAAAGCAGCAAAGATTAAAAATAAAGTAATGGAATTTAGACAAATCAGAAGTAACATAAAAAAATAAAATTCTGCAGTTTTTGAAACCTTAAATATAGAGGGTAAATAATTATTATTATGTTGTGTCTTTGAATCATTTTCCATGCAGTTTTCTTGGCAAGATTTAGGAAATAGTTTGCCGTTGTCATCTCCCTACGGCTAAGAGAGAATGGCCAAGATCAACCAGCCTAAGGCAGGACTAGAACTTGCAGTTTCCTGTTTTCTAGCCTGATATTTAAGCATTACATCGGGTCCCCAACCCCCGGGGCGTGGGCCGGTACCAGGCCGTGGCATGCCAGCAACTGGTCCGCACAAACAAGCAAAGCCCCATCTGTGGGATTCACACAAAACCACACACTCTCCGGTCCGTGGAAAAACCTTTCTCCACAGAACCGGTCCCTGGTGACCAAAAGGTTGGGGACCTCTGCATTACATCAAACTGGTTCTCAAAGAATTATTACCACTGGTTAACAAAGGCAGTTTGTATGAAGTATGCATATTATGATTTTGAAAAATGCTTATCAACCTCCTACTGCTGTTGCACTCATTGCCATCTATGTATCGGCCAGATTACATTGCCCTATCAAGCAATGACATTTTTGTTTTCTACTAACTGGAAACAATGAGTGGACTAATATAGCTCTGAGAGTTGGATCAGAGATTCATGAAATGATTAAATAAACAACCAATTGCAATTTTCTTCAATATTCTTCTTTGGTTCATTTTAAAAAGGGAATCAGAATGTTTCCATCATAATATAAATGGGAGGTTATTGATACTAAATGGAACATAGTTCAGTTGTTGGAATACCTGTAATCCCATCCTATCCATTTTAGTAAATCTTGATGCAGACAACTTTTTTGAGAATCAAGCTTGAAGAAGAATCACTGTCAAAGAGTTTAACACAAGAGTTTAATGTGCTAAAACATGTCTGGTGTCAGCACCACCAGCAAGAAACAGTCAAAATGACAGCTGTAACCCAGCATGTGTTGGTGTGAGAAAACAGGCCAGGACAAAACAACATGCTGGGTATGAAGGTCAGTATTGTTGGGGAAAAAATAGGAGTACAATGAGCAGTATAATGGGTAAAATCCAAATACTTTTCACTAAACAAAATGCATTAGGAAAACATTATTTCTTAATTTATACATCCTACATTTGAGGGGATATATATTCTACAATTGCAAAATTAATTAAGGAACATAAAAATGATCTTAAACCATTACAAAGAATGAAATATGTAGCTTTATAACAAATGTTTTTAAATGTTGGGGCTTCAGATTTGATGTGGACAGAATACTATAAAATTGTTTTAAAAGAATATTATGTCTATGTCAGTAAAAATTTTATACCTGAAACAAACTTGATAACCAAATAGTCTTTCAAGAGATGTTGCCATGCATTTATATACAGATATAAATATCCTGCAGTATTGATTTAAAAAAACATATTTTAAGTAGTTACAGCTTTTCACATCAATCTTGATTTGTTCCTAAAATAAACATATCAGACTCTATTAATAGGTATCAGATACAATTTATTTTATTAATACATTAAAATTCTATTAACATTGCTATCAACACATGTTTTAAAACATTTGACAGAAAAGTAAATTTCTCAAAAAATATTTCCTTTGAAATGGGATTTAGAGGAACATCATTTCCATAATTAATTCTACTTCAACTAAAACTAAATTAATTAGTATTAATTGAACAAATACAGAATGTTTTCTAATAAATATGAGTACTTAACACGTCTCTGCTCGGACTGATTTGTTTTGTTCAATGTCATTATTAAAACTATAATAAAGAATATTAAGAACAAATATATTGATGATGATGATGATGATGATGATGATGATGATGATGATGATGATGATGATAATAATAATAATAATAATAATAATAATAATAATAATAATAATAATAATAATAATAATAATAATAATAATAATAATAATAATAAAGTTGGAAGGGATCTTGGAGGTCATCTAGTCCAACCCCCTGCTCAGGCAGGAAACCCTATACCATTTCAAACAAATGGCTGTCCAGTCTCTTCTTAAAAACTTCCAGTGTTGGAGCATTCACCACTTCTGGAGGCAGGTTGTTCCACTGGTTAATTGTTCTAACTGTCAGAAAGTTTCTCCTTAGTTCTAGGTTGCTTCTCTCCTTGACTAGTTTCCATCCATTGCTTCTTGTCCTGCTTTCAGGCGCCTTGGAAAATAGCTTCACTCCCTCTTCTTTGTGGCAGCCCCTGAGATATTGGAACACTGCTATCATGTCCCCCCTCGTGTATGAGAATAATATCTTACCTTAAGAAATATCTGCTCTAAAACAAGAAATAGTTCCCAAAATTATTGAATGGATTGGCTAAAAATATGTGTAACCAAAATAAAGGAAATATATTGAGGTTATTTGGTTATGTAGAGCGAAGGAATCTGAATCAAATCATAAAATAAACATACAAAAGATGGCCAAATGGGTTATGTAGAGGGGGAGAAAGTGAGAAAATCATGGTTGAATTTACTGAGGTTCTCAAAAAGTTAAGAGGTTAGAAGTTTAAAGAATAACAGCCAGTGTATGTTTGTATAGATATGGCGTAAAAAAGGATAGAAAGGCATGGAAAATTATGGAAAAGTGTTGCTATAAATCATATTTATCTATATTTCTTTTTTGTGTTTTAATTTTATATCTCAATGTAATTTAATTACTATTTACTATTCTTTTCTGTGCTTTTATGAATTACCTACCCTGAGTGTGACGGGTGTGTAGCATTTATATAATTTATCTACATACATTATATCCAACCGAAATCCACAAATTCCAGAGCATTTACATAAAAACAGTATGACAAATCCAGGTATTGAAAACAACAGAAATAACTAAAAAATAGAAAACGACAGACATCTAAAGCCACCCCCATCTCATAAATAATTATATCTTCATTGCTTACCTGAATTCTAAAAGTCAAACATATGGAGGATAGAGGGTTAGAATTAGAGTAAGGTTTGCATTCCCCTGAAAGATAGACACATTCTCTTGACACTGTTGACCTTCTAGAAACAGGTGAAGAGGTAGCTATGTTAAAAATCTTTTTTGATTGTTGATTAGGATCATGAAACAGCTGTAGAGGGCAATCATAAACTCCAGGAAATGATGCAGTTGCTTTAAGGAGTTGCAGACAGGTGATACTTAAGCATTCCAAAGAATTGTTTGTCTTTCAATCCAAAGTAGTGCATATGTAACAATTTTAGTAGTTAAGGGCATTTATAGCATACAAAATTTTCATGTTAAGTGTGATAAGTTTTATTAAAAATCACAGAAAACTTTGGAAGGATCATTTGATCCCTGGAAAGTTTTGTTGTAGGGTATTTGTTTTAAATTTCTTCCAGGAAGCCAGAATATAATATTTTCTGGGTAATTGCCCTCGGTGGCTTCCTGGTACAGATTTAAAACAAATGCTCTGCAATTGTTTTGGATTTTGTTGGATATGGGGTGCGACTACTGCAACTCTTGCTCCCACTAATGATAAAAAACAGCTCATGCCAGAACTTTGGAGCTGTTAGCCCTTCGAAGTAGTCCAGACAGGAAGCATGACCAGAAGAGGCATCAGCACTGTCTTTATTGTAAAGTCACATTGAACAGAATCTTGAAACATTGAAAGTATTTCTCCCCTCTTCTCTTTTTACTCTTAGGAAAAGTAGGGAGGTTCACATCTGAAATGCTTCCCATGCTTTTCTCCCACTTGTGGACTGAGCTACCTCTTACAGACCATTGTCTAGGCTGCAGGTCTTCCTCTTGTCTTCCAAGGTCAATCCTGCATACCATCACACAGCCTAGCAGAGATGTGCTGGCAATGTGTTAGGGAATCATTGCTTGCATCCAAGCTTTACCAGGCCACTTCAATGTATTAGTTGCTGATTGACTGAACAGATTGATTCGTAAAGCAAGATATTTGATGTTATTTACAGACTCTTCTGTAAGAAAGAAACAAAGAAGCTGCTTTCTGGTGAAATCTCCAGTCAGAGCAGGGGGAGGTATGAAGAGCTAGCTTAGAGTCCTTGCATAACAGGAAGTGATGCACACATGAAACCATGTAACCAGTGGTGGGATTCAAGTATGTGAACAACCGGTTCTCTGTGTGGATGCCACTTCCGGCCAGCTTTATAAGCAAGCTCCCAAATCACCGGCATTTTACTCTGATGACGTTGGCAGTTAGCCAATGAAAGCTAAGTGTAATTAAAACAGTTTTGTTTGCATTTTATCCTGGTGTTCGATTATCTTCTTGAATATGAGTATACCCGGGATTCGTATTATGTGATTCTTCCAAGCCACTTTTTTTATTATTTCATACCTATAGCCAACTCTGAGCACTCTACTATCTGCATTTACATTATATTCTATGAACTCTAAGAGAGGGGCTAACTTCACCCACTTTTATTCGTACATAAGATCTGGACTGAATTACCTTTTACTCAGTGGTGGGATTCAAATATGTGAACAACCAGTTGTCTGTGTGGATTCCGCTTCCGGAAGTCCATTCTGGGCCTGGGCAACAAAAAATTAGCTACCGGTTCTGCCGAAGTGGTGTGAACCGGCTGAATCCCACCACTGCCTGTAACCTTATCTGGTTGTTCCCAGATGTAGTCAGTCTGACAAGGTTCTTGTAAATAGGTAATCAACAATAAAGAAACAACTCTGACCAGTTCATGGCCTTGTTCTGCTTTCTTGTGCCTGATATCAGGAGAGTTTAAGGGCAATAGTCAGTGACAAGGTCTGCTTCAGTCAGTTTCCTTCAATAATTGATAGTAGTAGGTTTTGTTTTTTGTTTTGTTTTGTGCTTCGCTTCCAATTAATATTGTCTTTCAAAATGACAGTTTTATTCTCTGACAACCAAGTTAGATGTTGTTTTCCATCCATCATCTACTGTTATATTTGTTCTTCTGTTTTCTTTTCAAATTCAAAGTAAGTACAGAAAAACTTTTGTAGGCCACATCTGCTTCTTCTTCCCAAATGCTTCCTTGTATTACTAATCTCTTAAATAGCATACGATGGAATGCCCTTCTTTAAATCAAAGTTTGGAAATACATGTGTAATTTTTCTGCTTTACATCTTGTAAGTCATCTGCTTTCTACTTTTTGAATCAGTCATCTCTTTGAGCAGTGACAAAATGACAATGCTAATGTCTTTGTTGCAATATACAATTTTATTTGTGATATGCCAAAATTATTAATTCTTTGAAATGATAAATGGTACAAACAACTACATATTTCAGACTCTACATCCCTACGTTCCTGTTTATTTCAGGAACTGATCTGGAAGAAATACTCCTGGAAATTCAGATTTTGTCAGAACCTAAAAGTGCATTAATCTTGCTTGGCTCTGCAAGTGAAGTAGAACTATTTAAAAACCTCTGGCTTAGCTCAGTATTTAAATATAGATTAAAGTATCTAACTTTAGAATTCTACCTTTTAAAATGTCACCTGAATCATAAAGAATTTTTTCATGTAATGAGGAAGATTGCAAGAATTGTGATCACTAATTTATACAAGAGATGAGTAATTTCTTTTTTACATAACTAGGAAAGAGGAAGTGAGGTGTCATTCAGATATCAAAGAAAGCTGACAAAATACATTTTGGGACTGTGGCAACATAATCCAATATTTTATTGCTAAAATCTTATAGCAAGAGTAAGCCAAATCATTTTTAAAATAAATCAACAATTGTTTATACAGCTATTAATAACAGATATGATATGTCTGTGAATCAATTGTCAGAATGTGATATTATCATGCATACTCAGTGGTGGGATTCAGCCGGTTCGCACCACTTCAGCAGAACCGGTAGCTAATTTTTTGTTGCCCAGGCCCAGAATGGACTTCCGGAAACGGCATCCTCACAGAGAACCGGTTGTTCACATATTTGAATCCCACCACTGTGCATACTTAATAAAGTGATGAGTATTTAGTTCAGCGCTTTGAAGGTCTACTTGAGAAAAAAAACTGATAAATAAAATTATTTTCTAGACCAATAACCAGCAATTATTTTTGTCTGTAGAAAGCAGACAGAACAAAGTGTTTCTCCCTGATTATTTCTGATTGTGCACAGCCGTTTTTCCCCTCTGTATGTATTCTAGAGATAATACTCTAAATACTAATCCCAACTGTTTATGCCACTTCTTGACAACAAACACTACTGATGCTGCAGCCACAATCTAAAGTGTGCCTGAACATTCTGAACATTTGGCATTCATGATTTGATGTGAGATTCTTTTTTTCGCTAGATTTAATAGATAGCAAAAGAGAGCTGTTTGATTTCATGCTAATTTTAGTACTATGAAGTTACATTAATATTAATAATAATAAACAATTACAATGAATTGCCTTTATCAGAAAATATAAATAGGTCTATATTCAAATAATACAACTGTAAATTTTCTAATGACATTCCTCTGAATAATTTAACCCTCTGTAAAACTCTAAAACCCTCAACTTCATTACACTCAGAAATGCTTTGGGGATAGTTTAATTTTAAGAATAAAGTCTAATTAATTCTCTCTTACTAACACTGTATTATACTTAAATCAAGATTCTTATGGGTGTTCAAAACAAAGGACTGGCACTGTGTGATTCTCAGTGTATGGAATCTCTTAACAACATGGTTAAGTATCATTAGGAAATGCAGATGTTAACACCTAATTAAATGAATTTGGTTGATAATGAAAGCTTTGGGCTTGCAGGAATAATGCTTACTGAATTAGTGACAAAATTAAAAAGGGTCCTTCCATCCCTTCCCCACCATAAACACCTTTTCTTTACACTTTTGTAAAAACAAAGTCAAATCTAATAATATTTGTTGATAATTATTTGTTTATTTTTATTATTATTTAACATGTTCTTCTCTAGGTATAAAGTCCTCTGTGATATTACATAGGTATAAGTATAGTAGATATATTTTACTACTTTAGTCCATTTAATCAGGATTCTTCGTGAATCTTATATTAAATTCAGCCACTTGCACTGCTTTCCAATATCATAGCTGTGAATATTAACCACTTTTCACTTAGGCTATTTGAGACTAAAAGGCTTACTTGTCAAGTTCTGAGGTTTGCAATCTCTATCTAACTAACCATAGCAATCCAAATTTGTTGACAATTTGACCAATATAAATTGCACTTTATTATATCATAGTCATTTTAAAGTATCACCTTGAACCCTCTATTCATAGTTATAATTATCTGAAGAGGTCCTACATTTTTAGCAATTATATTGTATATCCAACAATTGAGAAGAAATTCTTGTTGAAAGAAAGCTAAGCAATACCAATAATAATTGTTCCCTTACATCAAATAGTAGCGCATCTCCAAAGTTCAGTTTTGACAACTGTGACAAATAAATTCATATTATTGCTCATCATGCATAAGGCAAAAATGAATTAACAGACTATACCAGTTGGTGCACATAATTGACAGATTATTAATTTGACATGCATGTAAAATGTGCATGTGATAACAGAGGGCATTTAATTT
This sequence comes from Azemiops feae, assembly GCA_023970755.1. Taxonomy (NCBI): domain Eukaryota; kingdom Metazoa; phylum Chordata; class Lepidosauria; order Squamata; family Viperidae; genus Azemiops; species Azemiops feae. The sequence continues at coordinate 1,486,986 of JALGBA010000250.1, forward strand.
CTCTTTTGTCAGACGAGGTGAAATAAATCAGGAAGAAAGTTTAAGAATGAATAAGAAACTAGGACAATTGATTGTTGTGTTGTGTATAGTGAAGAAATCCATACTCCACAAGTTATATTGGCTTCAGAGAAGAACTAATTACATTAAAAAAATTACTTTGTCCCAAGAAAGGGACAACGTAGTAAACTGAATATATGTTGATTTGAAGTAGAGAGGGCATTTATGTTTCTGTTCAGCTTTGAAAACCCCTTTTCTTTGCCTATTCCATGGAGTTTGAGGATTAAATGTGAAACCACAAAGCTTTTTCAGATATTGTGATGATGTGGAGACATTCTATTTTAAGAAATCCAGTTCCTGAAAGGACCGAGGAAATTTAGCTGATCAGTCTATCCAAGTAATGGATGAAGGCAACAGAGCACCGAAAAATTGAATTCCGAGGAGTCAATTGGTTTGTTCTCTCAAGTGGTTTTTGTTTTTTTAAAAAAGATGCAGCCTCCATTTTATGTTTAACTTTAAGGATTTGTTTGCTGTTTTCCTTAGAAAATACAAGCAGCAAACTCAGATGAATGAAGAAAAGTGTGATATAGCTTTCGATTTATTTTAGAATGACTGATATGTATGCATGTTTGTATGTGAGGGAAGAGCCAATCCTTGAGCTGACATACCTGAGATCAACCTCTTGAGAAATCCTTCCTTCTTCCCTTTCTCTTCCCTTTCTCTTCCCTTTCTCTTCTCTTCTCTTCTCTTCTCTTCTCCTTCCTTCCTTCCTTCCTTTTTCCACCCATCCATCCATCCACTTCCTTTTAAGTATTTGACCTTGTTTTATTCAAGAAAAATTTAAATTCTTTATGAACCAGTGGTGCTGATTCTGGAAAAGAAGTGTAGCTTTTAGCATAAGCCTTCTCACAAAGCCATGCAACTGAAATCAGGGAGTTGCCACTTGCCTCCTCTTTGGTACAACAGTGTCAGAGAAGGTTTAAGTAGCTAATGTAAAGCAGCTAGTTGACGGCATACAGTATATAGTTGTCTTTTCCCTGGACTTTTGGGAATGTGCAGTGAGTTTGTGGAAGGAGAGTCTGGAGGCTTCTTGCATGAATCAGCATGGGCCCAGCACATCCTATCCTGTGTACGTTAGCCCTCTCCCCCATTAAAGATGCAAATATGATAACAATATGACAATTAAATCAGTCTTTTTAAAAAAAACAACCAAACCAAACAACCAAAACAACCATCGTGAAAAATTGTATTTACATAATTGTAGTAATTTATGTGATAGTGTGAAAAAAAGACCATTTAATTCAAAATTGGTTCGCTAAAGAACTGTCATTACCTTATTATTGAGGAATCATTTTTAGATGACACTTCATCATTTCTTTTCTGCCAGGAAAATTTTGTTAAGGGGGGTCATTACAATACATTTCTAGGTAATTCTGTTCATTCTTACAGTCCACTACTATCTTCCATAACATAAAGTACAAACTTCCTTGTTTTACAGCCTGAATGAGAGGTGAAGGAGACAAGTTTTTAAAAGGCTGCTGGAAGATTGATTTTTCAGTCTAAAGACTATTTCGGTTAAATGGTGCAAGGCACTTGGTTGGTATTTATATAGTTTTCACCTTTTCAGAACTGTCACATTTACAGCACAGAACTCTGAAACGGATCTGAGTTTATCTCATCAATCATTGTATCCGCAAGTGTAAGATGTTATGCAATAGCCATTTGTAATATATTTGTATAGGAGATGATGTCAAATTACCCCCTTGGATCAAAATAATAAGATATTCTGTCACAAATGAATTTTGTTTTTATTTCTTCCATTTCCTCTTTAGAATATACTAGACAATGCAGGATCCATTGGGTCCTTGTTTCAGAAATACTTCCTTACCTAAAAGAGAAACAGAATGACCATGGGCAGTCAAAAAATCAGTGGGAGCGGGAGAAATTTTTTGTTGGTTTCCCATTGAGTTTCCTTGAGGGAGGCTGGTAGTGAGCATCAAAATGTTCCTTCCTTCCTTCCTTCCTTCCTTCCTTCCTTCCTTCCTTCCTTCCTTCCTTCCTTCCTTCCTTCCTTCCTTCCTTCCTTTCTTCCTCCCTACCTCCCTCCCTCCCTCCCTCCCCTGAGATACTACAGGAAATCCTTGAGTTACAAATGTAATAGAGCCTGCCAATTACATTCGTAACTTGAGGATTCATTAATTCCCTGCTTTACTCAATGCATTTGCTAATCAAATGTGCAGGTCATTAAGTGCACATGAGGTATCTCAGGGTGGGAAAGACTATGGGAGTCCTAGTGCTTCCGACCACCCAAGGCTTCCCCCAATCCACTGAGATATCTCATGTTTGCTTACAATCCCTTGGGGTCCCCATAGTTGCTTCCCCCCCCCCATCCTGCCCCACTGGGTCTCCACAGGCACTGTGCCTGCTTTGGTATCCTCCCGGATTCCACTTGCTCCTCCCCACCCCATTTCCAATCATTGACTTACTTTTCGAAGATCTCCAGAGTTCCAGAAGAGGCTGACCCACGTGGCAGAAAAGCCAAAGTCTTTTATCCAGATGCTGGTGAAGCTGTAAGAATGTGAGGTCTAAGGAAAACAGCTTTACCAGGATCTGAATAAAAGACTTTGGCTTTTCTGCCACGTGGGTCAGCATTCCTGCAGGCCTCGTTTGGGCCCAGCCTGGCCAGCGCTGCAACAGCCTCCTGCTTGCTGCTGGGTGGCTGGTTTGAATGAGCAGCTTTAGGGATTGGAGTGTGAAGGCAGCAGCAGCAGCCAATCAAAGCAAAACTTGTTTCCTTTGTCTCATCAGGCTGAACTGCAAGCTCCACGTTGATTGGCTACCACCAATCAATTAAATCAATTAAATAAGTCAAAATCTTACTTGTACATGGAACTGTAGAAATATGGCTATAGGAGTGGCTATATACCTATGAGGTTTCTGAAGGATCTAGTTATCCAGTGGTGGAAACAAACATTGGACAAGACAGCCCTTTGATCTGATCCTGTATATTTTCATGCAGGTATAAAGAACTTGTGGCCTGTCATTCTAGCTAATCACTGATGATAGGTTTTCTAGTCCAGCAGTGTCTAGAGAGTCATAATGTCCTCTCCTCACCCAGTCTTCTATAGTATGACATTTTAAATTAGCATTGGAGTAAAATTCTCTTCATTCATAGTTGGTGTGGCATAATATCTTGAAAATTGTTTAATGAGATGGGCAATTAGAATGGATCGAATGTGCACAATGCTGAACTCCATGATTCTGCTCAGGAAAAGTATAAGTAGTTCTTCCTCATTATCAGTCAATGACAGTATTTAGTTACTTACCCCTTTTCATTTTCTTGCAAAATCTTAAAGCTTTTTAACACAAAACACTATTCATTTTAAAAACCTAATCATGAAAGTCCTTTTACTGTTCAGAGTAGAAGCAACAGCTATTTTACACTATTAAGCCAGGAACATTTCCTAATATGCCTTTCTCAATATTAATCCCCCACCCCAAATATGTGAAAACATCCAAGACAGCTTATCATTTTAAAAAGTGAATTTGACATGGACGTTTATAAGGACAAAAGCTAACATCCTTGCAGGAATATTTCCAAGTCAAGTTTCTAAATCTTATTACAAAAGACCTCTACCAGTTATTTAAAAATTAGAGATTAGTCATGGCAGTTGGTAAAAGGCACTGGAACTGGCGTAGAGGTGTTATGTGTATTATGACTAAGCTAATTATAAAATAATCTTGATTTACCATTTTCTGTATGCTAAAATTGCATTCTCGAGGTTGGAAGTGCCAGGATTTTTAGTGCTCCAAAGAGTGGTTGCTTATCTTACATTACTCATTATTTCTAAGATTTGCCTCTCAAAATAAACATTAATACTATGCAAATGTTATGCAAATTTATACTATATTGCCCTTTTTCTCTGATGCACTTCCTCTGCTTGGAGAAGGCATATGCGGCAACCATAAGAAGAAATAATCTTCAGACATGTTGCTCAGGAAGAAAGAGAAGTGCCTGGTAAATTAAATTTAAAGTTAAATTTCAATTTAAAACCCCATTTTTTCCTCACTCTCCTCAGATGCCATATATATTTATCATAATATTAAGTTTATGGGAAACATCTTCATCCAGTAATTGCTCAACCTAAAGTGGCCAATTACTGCTTCAGAGTTAAATTTACACACATAACTTTGTAAATTACAAAGATAAGCAACATATCCAAAGACAGACCAGAGGGATATATCAGGCAGTCTGTCCACTAACCATCACATGACATTTGGCTTTATCTGTAGCAGAATCACAGGAGAGAGAGAGAAAAAAAGAAAATCATAGATTTTCAAAGTGTGATGGGAAAACAAACATATAATCACTGGTTTGTTATCCTGTCATACAATATGGAGAAGTAACAGGTAGTGTAAAATGGTTGCCCATAGATCTTTATTATTCTTTATCACCCCCAACTGCTAACTCTGGGTTCCTCCCTGACATTGGGCACACCTGTGTCCTGAAACCATTTTTATAAGCCATGTCCTCTAAATCTAAACCTTGCTTTCTTTTCATCCCCCCCCCCTCCACAACTGAAGCAGCTGTAAGTTGTCTTTAGCAGTTCTGTTTCTTAAAGTAACATCTTCAATGTTCTTGTCATGGACACAAACTATCCCGAAGAATGGAACTGAAGATCCCAGGTCCTGTTGGACACTTTAGACTGTTGTTGGCATGGCTGATTTCCTCTGATCACTGGGCTCTATCCAATGGTGGGATTCAAATATGTGAACAACCGGTTCTCTGTGTGGATGCCACTTCCGGAAGTCCATTCTGGGCCTGGGCAACAAAGAATTAGCTATCAGTTCTGCCGAAGTGGTACAAACCGGCTGAATCCCATCACTGGCTCTATCTCTATGGCCCGGTCCATTTTGGCTTGGATTCTTGAAATTTGCCTTCCAAAGCGACAGTGGCCTGCACGACAGCTGAAGGATTTGCCAGGTTTTATATGGGGTTCTTATTTACATTGAATTACTCTTTTTTTTTGAAAAAGTGATAGATCTCTGTTTTAAAACAAACCTAGTACTCTCTACTAGAGCCATACTTTTTACTGTTTTTATTACTTTGTTTAAGGGCAAATGTGCCATTTTTCTACTGCATTGGCTACTTCCAGATGTTGCTGTCTATGGACACTTCCTGTCAATACTGCTGTTCCTTTGCAGGATTAGCTGAAGACAGAGCTTGCACGTTACTGATAATTTTTTGGCATTTCATTCCACACTCCTCCTCTGTTCCTGTAAGCTGGATTGATGAGTCACAAGTGTGGAGGAGGATACTTTAGTGGAATAAAGAGAGAGTCTCCCTGATGTTCTTCACAATCCTTTTTCTATGTCTGTTGCCCTATTTGGCTATGTTGGAAAAGGGGTCTACAACTAAGATTGCTAAAGACTTGTCCAAAATTCGCTCAGTTAACAGGTTGCGGGCATACAAGAGGACCATGGGATGAAATGGGAGAGAGTTTTTCTTTATATCTAAAACCTTTTCAAAAGAACAGTAAACCCATGGTCAAAATTAACCTAACTGACCAGTCACATATATTGAACATTCTGCATCTATAACTGCAACTTGATAGTGGTTAAGCCAGCTATTCAAAGCACCCAGCTATATCTGCCCTGTCCCATCATATTTTAATGAGAACTGGTAGCAATTTTATTTGCTGGCCAGGACTGTTCATTTCAAAGAGAAATTAAACTAACTGAAATGGAAAGGTGGGCAGCACACTCAGTCTTCACGATAGTATTTTTTTTCCTGGCATAATTTTATACCATCTTAATTACTGCTAGATTGCACTGAACACAAATGTCTGAGTATTCCTTTTGCTGATCTAATGCAACTGTTGGGCATTATGTTAACAAGAGATACTTACAAAGACACTTTCAACACATCTGTTTTGTTCTTTTAGAGAGGAATAGTTATTATTGTTCTGTAATTTAATTTTTTTAGTAATATTGACCAATATATTAGGTAATAGGTGATTTGAAGAGCTGTTGGAATTACATGTTTTTATGTGAATCCCCTAATTATATTTCTCTTAAGCTAGCTATAATAAATTTTTATTTTATATCTTATTGTCCTGGTACTAGTATGTCTTAAATGGAGTCTTATGAGTAAAACAAAATGGTAATATAAACATTTTAATGGTTTCACATGCTGAGATGTTATTTTCCAAGACTGGATTGGAACATATGGGACAACAGCTGGTACAAATATATCTTTAATGGAGGGATGAATATTGAAGAGGGGAAATGATGTGGAAGAAGGCAAGACAGAAAGAAGTTCTTTCCCTAGTGGGAGTGGAGAAGATCACCAACATAAAATATCTTTATTCTGATATGGGGTTAAACTCCTATTGCAATGAAGTGTAAAAGTCTGTAATGGATATTTTTAGAAAGATGTTCTTCTGCTAGGCATTGATGTTATGACTCATCACATCAGTGTTCACTGAAAAGAATCGAGGATCTGTTAAGTATGGCTTAATATGTGAAATCAGATTTGCTGCAAATAGCATACATTCTTTAAATTAGTTTGAATAGAAAACAATCAAGGTACTTTTATGGAATCCTGTGTGAGATTCAGGATAAAATGAGGAAATCCGTGTTTTGCTGAAAAATCATAAACAGTTCAAGAATGGATTTTTTTTTCTTTGTGAGATAAATCTTACCTTAATAGCTTCATAGAAGTGCCATTTTCTTAATCAGTTTTTTACATAATTGGATAGGATAAAAATAAAGAAGGCAACCCTGTAGTTCAGCCATGTCAAACTCGTGACATCATGTGACATCGCGCGACGTATCGTGACTTTTCCCCCATTGCCAGCAATGGGGTGGGCGCGGTTTTGGTGTGACACATCCGGCCCGCAGGCCGGCAGTTTGATATGCCTGCTGTAGTTGCTTACATATCATCTGTAGTAGCTATGTTTAAAGCATCTAAACCTTGTCTTAGAAAACAAGAGAGGCAGATAAAAATGTAATTACAATGAAATCTTTTATTTTTACATGAATCAGGGCCAGCGTTTTTTTTTTTTTTAAAATAGCAAACCTGTTTTAGAATTGACACTTGAGAAAGCTGGGTCAAATGTGTTAACTCGCTGAGGTTGAGTTATTACTTTTGACATTTTCATGACAAGCCTTTACATGCCACAGCTCTGCAAAGACCTTGCCCTTCACCATCATCATCTCAACAGAATAAAATTAAGAGAATAGTTACAACACACACACACACACACACACAACATTCACAGTGTGTAGCAACCACTTCAGGGAGCAGTTTCTGGTGGGCAATAGTGGATATGTACTGGTTTTCCCCTGAATCTTCCACTGGTTCAAGAAAAGAGCTGTGTAAGTCGCAAAGGCTCCCAGTGACTCAATGAGAGTGTTCCTGTGTCATGCAGGTAGAAGATACTACCTCATTACCATTACTGGGCAAAACCCTCTGGTTAAGAGGTGGCAAGAAGATTAACTAATTGAAGAAATAAGAGGAAACTAGATCCTAGAGAAGGGCAGAGTAACTGGGAGGCAATTGATTAGAGGGAAAAACACTATGTTGCTGCAATAAGGAGACAGATGGAAAAGCAAAAGGAAAAAAAAAGGTGGAGGTGATCCAGCGTGGGAAGCCTGAAGCAGATAAACAGAGTAGAGATGAATAACAAAAAAATGGCAGAGCATCAGGCAAGCGCACAGGAGAGGCAGAGCCAGTGCAAGCAAATAGATGCCAAACAAAGAGGAAATGGGGAAAAAAGTGAGATTTAGGGGGAAAATGTAAAGAGGAAAGGGAACTTGAGGAAAATTCAAGAATAAGAAAGGAAGCAGAGATTCTTCTTTGTATAGAAATCCCAAAGAGAGTATATCCTCAGCAGGGCTTCTTCCTACAGCAACAGAGAACTTGAAAGCACAAAGAAGCAGGGTGTCATGGTTCCGATAGATGAGACCAGTAGAAATAAGAACTCTGAGGCAATTGCTTTCCCCAAAGAATACTTTTAATGGCTACATAGTATCAGCACGAACAAAGGTGAACCCAAGACTGAAAGTTCCCACCCCCCCAAAGGTTACAAAGTAAAAGTTGAACTCCCCACCCCTACAGTTGTCATAAATTACAATCCCCAATTAACTACTTTGGCGGACTTTCTAACGGTAGTTCCAGCCCGCCAAAACTTAGGCAGCTGGACCTTGGTTCCCACAAGAAAGTATTTGTTATGGCTAAACTAAAAGAACACATCTCCCCCCTTCCCATGGCTGTGGCAACCGAAAACGAAGTAAAGATGGCTGCAGACAGAATCATTTGAAGGTTTGACACAGGGATTTTATTTGGTAGAGGACAGGAAAAGGAGGAAAACAGATAACAGAGAGACCAGCAAGAAAACTGTCTAGCACAGTGGCTAGGGACCGTGCCCAGAGAAGACAAGATGAGCAATTAGAATGGGACAGAACGGGGTTGGTGGCTAGATAAATCGAGATGCAGATCATAGAGTGGAAAAGAGTTTATTTGGAGGATCTGCACAGATGGAGAGATCAGTCTATTTTAATACATTTCTTTTATCAGCATAAATTAAAAACGGGTGGTGAGATTAATAATTTTAACATAAAAAGCCCTATAGGCTTATTTGCCCTATTTAGTTTTCCTTTGCCTGGAATGGGATGGTAATCATTTTCGAGAAAAAATATCAAATGATCTCATCCTTTACTGTACTCACCTCCATCTTATTGCAAATCTCCAGGAGTGTTGCAGTTTAAAGGGGTTTCTCTTATTCCACTTTCAGATCTCTTTTCCATTTTCAACTGGAGTGCCTTACTTCTTTTTATATTAACCCTAGCATTTTGTTGGCTACTTCATAGATGAAGGAACCTGCTTAACTGGGTTTTCCTAATCCAGTATATGAGCTTCTAAGATTTGCTTTTTTTTTTCTTAGTAAACAAATAGTAAGTCCAGGATTCCAGTGTCTCCTCATTTTTCCAGTCACTTGAGATAAAAGGAAAAGTTTTAACAAGGTCTCACACCATGAAATAATGCTAATGTTAAAAGGAATATCATAAAGGTGTTAGAATGCAAAAGGGCTAATAAGAAAGGGATGTTTAATAATAGTAGTGGTGTGTGCTTGCATATATGTACATTTTGATACTTTAAATTGTGTATATTAAATATAGTTACACATACACATTGTGCACGTGTAATATGTCTCAGAAATATGCATTGTATATTTTAGCATATAAAGACCATTTTTGTATAGTTGACCCTCTATTTTTTAAACCCAAATACTGTACCATGAAAAATTTGCAGATAAGCCAACCCTCACATTTTTTGTATGTTTAACTTTCATAGTTGGTTTATCCATAGGTAATCCTTCAATTATTCAGTTTTCATGGAATTTGGATTAACATTTTTGAGGGTTAGTTAAGGAGGGGATTGTACATGAGTATACACAGATATACAAATACTGTGTATTTGTACAAAAGTATTACCATAAATACTCATGTATAAACTGAACCCAATTTTGGGGCATTTTGGCTTCCCAAATTCTTGGCTTATTTATAAGTATATAGATCATGTCCAGGAAGATATGTCGATGGGAAAGCATTGGTCACTGGTTTCCTGGAATAGTAACTTAGAAGGACACAGCAGCAGGAGAATTATCTATTGGGAGGATAAAATAGCCTATAGTCTAACTATCTTGCAAACTGTTGCAAATGCTTTAGTCTGGACATACTGTTCTTAATTCAATTTAGAATTGATCTTGGGCATCGTGCAGGAGCAACTTAAACTAAAAATATGGATGTTTCCCTATTCTAAAAACTGTAAAGGTGTTGACTATTGATTTAAAGATGGGAAACTAAAAGCTGTATAATCAAAATCTCTATTGTGCTATCTAAAAGGTTAAAATGTGGCTGGTATCATTATCTACTTTTGATTTAGAGATGAGGGGGTGTAGACCCTTGCCTAGTTCAGTCTGGATTTCTTATGCATAGAAGCATTTGTAACACAGAGGAAGTGTTATATGTAGAGATTGGGGTGGGGGGTGGGGGTCAGCCTAAGTGATGATCTCAGCTTGTCAGCAGGATTTGCTAACAGATAGATTGATAATCCATCCTTCAATGTTTGGGAAGCTAGTTTCATTGTGAAGAAAGATAGTCTCACTCAAAAATTGAATATGGACAACTGTAATATGGCCTCCAATTTTAACAAGCCTTCAATAAAGTGCCAGTTTCAGAAGCAGCTCTGGAAAGTGAGTGATTTGAAATTTGAAGGAATGGGACAGAGAATGTATGTTCAAGGAGAAGAGTTACCTGCAAGCTTTTTCAACACTAAAGCTGATTTTGAGACAAAGAGGGATTTTTAATCAGTATAAAAGAACTTGGAAGGAACTGTAACAGGTTTTCCTGTTTCTCATAAACCTATTGTAATAATTTTATTCCTATTAATAATATTAACAGTAAATATAGTCTGTTCAAGAGATTGTCATTATGTTGTTTATTTTTACTTAGATTTCATTCTATTCATTCTATCTATTTTTAGTTAGATTTTCCAAGAAATTTTGGAAATTGATTTCATTAAAACGATAAAACTGGGTGATGGTGCACTGCAGCAAAGGTTCTTTTCCCCCCTCATATTGGAACTGAGGACTGCCAGATTTTTGGGGAACCCAGTTCTTGCTCTAGGGAAAGCTACTGATTTAACATGGACTGTATAAACGTTAACTGCAGACCAATTGGCTTCTGTACATGGAATGAAAAGTGGACATCAACTGGACTTTGTTTTTAGGCATTAATGTATTTTGGACTGATCCTGGCTGGGTCAGGCCCAAGGAACGAAGAACGACATGAAGAGTTACTTCTGACTAGTTTCTTTATTGTTGTTCACCTATAAACAGAAATCTTGCCAGATTAAATCAATTATTAGATATATTCTGTGAATTGCTAGGGTGGGCCCCCCTTCGCCTTTTTCCTGTATACCAAAGATTCCAAAGTCCGCTGCAGCTTTGCCCTCTTTGAAAGAGCCCCTCCCTCCTGTGACTCTGGACCACATTCCACTACGCAGGGGTGTCAAACTGCCGGCCCACGGGCCGGACGCATCACGCAGAAGCCACGCCCACCCCATTGCCAGCAATGGCAAAACCGTCCCGATATGTTGCGCGATGTCACATGATGTCGCGGGTTTGACATGTCTGCACTACAGGCTGTGTGCTAAAAAGCCTGCATAGGAAAACATGAATTAAGAAGAAAGATAAAGAAGCCACTATTGTGTTGAGACTCTTCTCAGTTATAGAACCCCAATGGGTGACTCTTGGTTACTCATCACTTCTTTGCCCAATCTGCCTCATATAGGGGGAAAAATTGATGAGAGAGAGTGCCATGGGTTCTGGGGGGAAAGAAGGATTTAAATCTACTGAATCAAGTGTTGACTACATGGATATTTCATAGTTTTCTTGGAAAAAATGCAGAAGTGGCTTTTTAAATACTGTATTTTCTAGCTTACAGCTTTAAAAATTCTCTGGTAGTCTCCTTCCATCTACTCATCAGTGCCAACCCTATTTAGCTTCAAAACCCTGACAAGGTCAGCCAGATTCTGCCAACTGCTAAGACAAGTTAAGGAGAAAATAGGTACAAACACACACAACTCAGAGAAGTTTTTTTATCTTTTCTAGCCTTTCTAAATGCAATACAGTTGGTCTAGTTTTTTTTCTTGGAAAAAAAGCAGTATGTTGACACTCTCACATACTTCCCAAAGATCTGGCTTTCTTCCCTGATACTGGAAGCTAGAAATTGAATCTATTTTTTTAAAAAAATTAAACAATGTGTAGCAAACCTCAGTTCACCAAGAATAGGTTTGTACTTAATTCTCTTATAGAAATGTCCAATGAATAAAGCTTATAGATTTTTTTCTTTCGATATCATGAGAATATCATTCTTTCCCTTCTTATGCTATAAACATCATAATCTATGCTTTGAGTTCTGTTTTAATCCTTCAGTTTTATCTTACCCCAATATTTCATTTAAAACATGAACATTCTACCTTTCCAATGAACATGTATTTATTTATGCATATATACATTTAAGATATAATTTAACATTTTCTCATGATTGTTTGGGCAAACATAAGCTAAACATTTATAAAAGCTTAGAAACAGCTCTAGGGTGGGTTAGCAATATCACAAGTCATGAGCCAATCAATACAAAACACAGCCAGCTTCTGCTGCCCATTATTAAATTTGCTCTGGAAAGATGATTATATATATCTGTTGAAAATCTGAGGAATGTGCTTGCTTTAACTCTATACTTACTTTGTGTATTTCCCTAAGTCAGACAGAGAAAAGACAAAATCATGATAAATAAATTGTTCCTTGTTAACTCATTTAACAAAATGATCATTTCATATGAAGGGAAGGGAAGGGAAGGGAAGGAAAGGAAAGGAAAGGAAAGGAAAGGAAAGGAAAGGGAAGGAAAGGAAAGGAAAGGAAAGGAAAGGAAAGGAAAGGAAAGGAAAGGAAAGGAAAGGAAAGGAAAGGAAAGGAAAGGAAAGGAAAGGAAAGGAAAGGAAAGGAAAGCTGAGGGTATGCATAGTATATGCATCACAGGAACTGTAAATCTGTATATGCTTGCATTATGTACAGTACAGTATTTCTAAAAGGTAGAAAAAGTGCAATATTTAAAAGCATACTTTTGCAGGATATTATACATGTGCATCTTTAAATATATGATATATGAAACTATATGATTATGATAAAATATGTTAAGTTCAGAGTAATATTTCATTACTGATTTTCTTTTTGAATCCAGAGGACAAGGTTGCAAATATCCACTCATATATAAATTAACTTTATTCAGTGAGATCCTGAGAGAAAGGCAGAAAGAAAGAGAAAGAGGAGAGAACATTAATGATCACTAGAACATGATACTGCATTAGCCTGAGGATAAATTTGTATCACAAGGAAAACTCCAAAAATTAAAACAAAAATGTGACATGATGACATCATCATTTCATTTAAAATTTGCTCTTTGTATTAAGTAAATGATGATGCAAGCAATACACTGGGTTAAAAAAGTGTATGTTTGGTACACAAGAAATCCTCTGAATCATGTGGCAAGTAAGTATTTATAAATATATCAGGTCGTCTGTCCTTTGTGCTTCATTCTCAGGGCAAAATTACATAATATGTAAAAACAGTGTCACATTCTCTTTTTATTTTCCCTGAGTACATGGGAGCCTGACACAAATCAGGATCCCCACAGGAGGAAGGGAGTAGCCTAATAATTCACAGGATCTCTTGTTCCTTAAAAATTAATCCTTCCTAAGATGGTTACAGACGTCAAACATAATTTCCATTGAATTTGCTTCTCTGTTTTTTGTGTTGTAAGGTCACTGGCCCTTGGCAAAACTTGAGCAATTATAAAAAAAATTCAATCATGAAAACTCAACTTCTTAAAGATACAGCACTTTATTTTCGATCGAAATAAGTCCTGGGTGGGAACACAGTCTGAACACTGGCAGCGTTGCGTTCAGAAGTGCCACACCTTAGAAAGTTAGTAGCATTGCTTTATAAACTTTGTTAGCCAATGAAAATCAGACAACAGAGTCATTACATCATAAGGAAGACATCAATCATTCCTGTACACTCCCTTATTCCCTCCTTCAGTATATCACATCCATGCACTTTTTCCCACGCTTGCATGAAATTTGTCCCTGACGCAAACACTGATTACAGAAGCGAGATAGCAATAGTTAGGCTAAACAATTTCTTTTTGTTCCAGTTACAGGACCCTTCAGTGTCAGTCAAGTGCATGCACTGAGTAGTCCTCATTGTAGGCTTTCCTCCTCATATGAGATGACCCTGATCTAGTTATAGCACTGAAGTGAAATAATTAAGTAATTGTTGGTATTACTGGAAAAGTTTGCTTATAAACCTCAGAGAAATAAAAAGCAAAACTAGCAACTTGAAGGTCTGATCATAATTGAGAAGCAAAAGTCACATTTAAAGTGCGAAATTCAGAGGATCAGGTTTGTTAACAGATTTTGGGGAAGCTGGGTAGGGTTCTGTAGATGAAAATGGGTGATTTCTGTTAGATAAAATCTGTACTTTCAGAGGCAGCAGCCGAGCTGGAGAATTCCATTATTAAGAAGAACGAAACCTTAAGACAATTGTGCGCCTCATTTTAACTGGGGACGGATTGCTTGTGGCTTCTTATCTCTTTACAATGCTTCCTTTTTATTGTATTCTTTTAGTTAGACCGATAGGATTGCAGGCTAAAGATGGGACTGGTCATTCCTGGGGTGTTGTGCGATTAGGCACAGCCTGGTGCTTGCCCTTACTCTAATTATGTCTAAAAACAGGAAAGAGTCTGCAGCTTCTATTTTTATATATATATGATATTTAAAAATATATATTTAGTATTTAATTGCAATACAAAAGCTCAGTGTATTTGTTGTGGCTAATTATTTATATCTCTGAAAAACTAACAGTATTATTATCTCAGGTGAATCAAATGCTCTTCCCATCTGTTTCAAGCAGGATGTTCTGTGCAAGTATGCACACTCATTGCTTAAATCTAATTTATGATTAATAGCAGTAGTGGCTGCTAGCAGCCTCTAGCCAAACTTGACTGATCTTGGAAAAGCAAAGCATTATTCATACTTCCACAAAGACCACTGGAAATCCCAAAGACACATGGAAAGTTAATCATCCTCAAAGATCACATTGGCAACATTTTCCTATATTGTCACTGAGAAAACACCACGTATTCACTAGGACTTAAGTATGACTTAAGACAGTGGCCCCCAACTTTTTGGGCACTAGAGACCGGTTCCATGTAAAGAGATTTTTCCGCTGAGTGGAAGGGGCATGGTTTTGCATGCTGCCTGCATCCCATGCATGGGGCTTCATTTGTTTGTGCGGCCCAGTCCACGGAATGGGAGTTGGGGACCCCTGACTTAAGAGACATTCTACTTACAAAGGAATGGAGGGCATTCATGAAGAAGCATTTCAGAGGCTACATTCTAGCATTTCAGTGAGCCACAGCATTCACCCACTATATATATATGCTCTTCACATACATGTACTTACCCAGATAGACATCCTATTCACAGACCTTTTTCATGACAAACTACTGCCTTCCTAGTGCATCACTTTCATTTGTCCCTCTTCTTTCCTACAGAGAAAATGAACAGATGAACAAAGGCATGGAAAATATTGCCTGTAAGCATTATGCTTACTACAGCATAGGCAGCGAGCCAAAATGATGAAAGAATGATGTGTGTGTGGTAATACCACAATACAAAATGCAACCTTACATCCTTGTGGCCCATTATATAAACATTGGGCCTAGATACTTGATATCTCTTATATCTACAATAGGCAGAAAGTTCATAGATCCTGTACATTAGCCCAACAGTCTTTGAATAATATCAATGCTTTCTCCTCTGAAAAATAAATTAGTACCCCAAGTTATTGTCTCTAAATAATGTTCTGAAATATATGTTTGAGTCCTCTTTATAGTTTTCAATAAAAAAGACTCCATAAATACCCATTTTTACATAAGCATCCCTTAATTAATTTACAACTATCCAATTATTGTTGTTTTTGTTGGGTCTCCCATCTATGCTAAGAATAGAATAGAAGACTAAAAATAAATAAGACAAAAATGATTTTACACTCAGACACGTAAGTAGACAACAATAGGGCAGTTTTACTTTGAATATGAACACACTTTTGTTTTGGCTTTGAATATAAAGGGTCTGAGCTCATAACAGGTACAAACTTTTAGCAATAGAGTGTAGGAATTATCCTGATGAACTATGCACAGACATGTTTTGGCTCACTTTTGTTGACAAAGAGAACCTGGTTACTGCTAGGTTAACAAGCAATGCAAAACAGCACTGTCTGAGGTATATTGTGATTGCATGTCAAATTAAAGGGTTAAGAAGATAAATCTCTTTTAGTCAGATTAGTTTTTTTATCCATTCCCTGATTTTTTAAATTCTTGCTAAAAATAAAGCTTGAGTAAACCAAGCTAAGGTTTAAATTCTTGTTTTATTTTTGTTTTTTCATAATTATCTCTGCCTTCAAATCATTTTTAAAAGTACACAGAACTTGAGCAAGTTGAAATTTAATTATGTATTGATTTAAATAAGATCTGTAAAATTAACCTTCTCTGAGCTGAGTAATGCTTAATTTTATATGAATGCCATAATTTGCTAAAAAGTATTCTTCTCTGAGAAAAAAACTTTTATTCCTTCAATAACATTTTATGATCATGATTAAACAAAATAGAAGGGAATCCCTGCTATTTGTGCAATATAAAGGGAAGGACACAAATGTAAATAATGAAATATAGATACATAGATATTTAAATCTTAGGTTTATTTTACTGCAGCATTTCTGTTTGATTATTATTTGAATCTAGTAAATACCATTTACTAGATACCATTTCATGGTTCCAGTATGATTTCTTAATAGATTTCAGGTATACAGAATGAAAGTTGATGGAAGAATAAACAAGGAATGATTTGTTTGTTATATCCAGACCAGCAACTGTCTGGATTGTACATTACCCAGGGTCCGTCTAAGAGGGATTAAGAAACAAATAGACTGAGTTAAAAGTATTATTTATCAAAAATGGAAGCAGTTATCAAGGCTGGATGTATTGCTGAGTCCTCTGCAGAATAACTGTCTGAGTAGAACCCACTTATTTGAGCATTGTGGAGGCCACAACCAGAACAGATGACCCTTGGAGAGATAAACCATTTTGCATTTAGCCCTTACTCTGTACCAAAGATATAAAACCATTTTGGACTTTTGCATACAATATTTAATTATATAATTGTATTATACTACTGCATGTGCCTTATATAGTTTTATTTTGATAGCACACATGTGTAAATTTTCACCTTTGGGTATAGTTCGTTACATACAATCTAGCAAATATTTTGTAAAAATCAAGTTGCTGTGAGTCAAAATTAAACTGCTGTACAGATTGAAGCCTGCAGGGACTCATTTTACCCAACTTCAGTCACTCCACATTATTGACATAAGCTAACTCTTCTTTTTCCTGGTTATGTTGTCTGCTGTGCAGATGAAGTGTAAGCACATTCTTCAGCGTTTACAGCTCACTTAATAAGAGGCTATTGTAGGCATCAGTGGACAGATCTTTGATTTCTCTCCACAGTAAAGAAAAAGATAGTCATTGAGTCCTGTTGGAGATCAAATGAGAAAATTCAGATTATCATCTCCTATGATTGATAGAAGCTAAATTTCTGTCAAGCACCGTAATCAAACACAGGAGGCAAGAAAGATTTGTGATAGGATTGTCTAAGTGGAAGTCATGTGAAACGCGAGTTTGTAATTCTTATTTTGAATACCGTCATCAGCAGATCCTGGATGGCAAACCAAACAGAAAACAGTAGCAGAATTCTTAATTCATAGGGAGTTACTATTCTTCCTGGAATCTTTACTGAAAATAGACAGATTCCTTAAAAGAAGGCTAGATTATTTGTCTTTCTGGCCCAAGATTTCATGCTTTTTTAAAATCTATCTTAACACTTTTGGGGGGGGAAATGTGCTGTAGAAAAATGTGGAATTTAATTCATAATGTGTTTCATTTGACTCCTACCTGCATCTATTTAACTGGAAAATCCCTGGCCTAAAATGGGTTGACCACATTACATGCTGCCCAGGGCTGGGCCAAGACATTGGCACCAGGAACAAAGGACAACTGGTACAATTGGATCCAGATTGCAGTTGAATGTTTAACGTGTTAGAAAATGGTTGACAAGCCAGTTTGGTCTAGTGGTTAAGGCACCAGACTAGAAAGCGGTAGACTGTGAGTTCAAGTTCCACCTTAACCGTAAAAGCCAGTTGGGTGACTTTGGACCAGTCACTCTCTCTCAGCCCAACCCACCTCACAGGGTTGTTGTAAGGAAAATAGGAGGAGGAAAGTGTGTTGGATATGTTTGTTGCCTTGAGTTATTTGTAAAAAATAATAAAGGTGGGATATAAATAAATATAAATAAATAGTCTCTCATTAGTTTAACCTACAGGTTGTGTGTTACCCACAGATCTGCCCAACATTTAGCCAGTGCTCCCTGTCTTCCAAGACCTTTTTGCCTCCATGACAAGGCTGGTTTTCCAGGTGACAAATGGTCTTTTACAGAATGTATTTAAAACTAACAGGAAAGAGCTCTTGTTCCACCATCAGGGATTCATTCCAACTTGGTAAGAGTCCAGACTTCTCATGCCTTATGACAGGGCAGAAAAGTGAGGACAATGTATTTACAAATTGACAGTATGAAAGCGAAGAGGCTACAGCTGCTTGCTCCATTCTCTTCCTCTCTTAGAAAGTTTGGATTGCCAAAGATTTTTGGTGGGCTGGTCTACAAATAGGGCACCACAGCTCCATGTTAATTATGGTGGACTCATTCTCTAAGCTGGATTTTATTGTGTGGTGGTTTTGCATCCAATATGTTTCTTCTAGATAACAGCTTTGATTTTTATTTCAGATTCTGATGTTTTTAGTACATAGTTTTAATACCCATATTGCTGGAATTTATTTATTTTTATTTAAAATTATATAGCTTCCCAACCTTTTAGCCCACACTGGGCGACTCCCAATCAAAAGTTAAAACAACATATTAATCATATTAAAACTATAAAACAAAAGATTAAAACATAAAAAAGAACAAAAATCTGGCACCAAGTCGATCTTCTAATTGCAATTTTCCAATCTTATCCCAGCTCTTGTGGAAAAGGCCAGGTTTTCAGAGTTTAACAGAAGACTAAGGATTTATCTGTAATGTTACTATAAGGCTGGGGGGGGGCTCTTTAAAGTCCCATTGTTCCCCAATGTAACTTTATTTTAATGCTTCTGTTTATCCAGGTACCACAGGAAGTTATTAATTATTTAAAATGGAGCATGATGAAAATTGCTTTTATAAGAGTAATTTTGCAAGCAGGGTCTTAATATGAATCTTCATTTATACAGTTTATCTTACAAAGCATAACAGGCGTACATATGAAATTAAAATCTATATATAGAAATATCTCTTTCACATACCACGCAGAAATATATGTTTTAAGGTGTAAACCAATTGTGTTATTATTTTGCTAGATGCTGATGATGGTTGTTTATCTTATTCGATGACAACTGTTGACATATTTGGAATTAATTATTTTGGCTTTGAACATACTTTTGCTTGCATCTGTAGAATGTTCAAAAACACGTCTCTTTCCTCCTCTTCTAAACAGCTTTGTGCTTTACCCTCCTGTCTCTCTGTTTTGCCTCTGTGACAGATCTAGATTAGTATTGAAAATCTTTTTTTAGAAGCAAATGCAGAGCCAATATTGATTCAGCCCTATGTGTTGCCCTATTAATAATATATACTCTCCCAATCTAAAACACACTTATCCATGGAGACCACAGCAGATTCTTCTTTCCCCCTGAAATTCTTTATTGTTTTTTTTTTTATTATAGAGGCTCAGAAATACACCAGGCATTTAAGAGTGCAGGCAAGCTAAAAGTTCAACTTTGATCAGTAAAAATATCATCTCAGCCACCATCATTTTTTTTTTGATTATTTACAGTATTTAGTCAGTTTATATGGCTGCCCATCTCAGGTTCATGACTGTAGGCAGCTAAAATATAAAAGCATTAAAAAAAACCAAATAAACAAAAACATCACATCTAAAACAGTAGCCAGAGTAAAAAAAAAAAACCATCACCTCAAATTAAAACAGTGTACAGGCTGTACTATGATTGATGTGCATTTTTCAATTAACTTCTAGAACAAAGACCACTTAAACAAGCTAGCTCTTCCTATTTACTCTTGTAAGCTGTGACATATCAAACTTCCAGCTCTATCCCAATCTTATATCCTCATTAATATCTAATCTTTCTTCGCTAATGCCTAAAGTTAGCAAGTATAGGGGTTGAAGGGGAAACAGAGATTGCAGGGCTATTAAAATTGTCCAATAAAAGCAACCCTTTTGTGAGTCAAATTCCAGAGACCAACTTTGCCTCTTAGGCTCATCATGGCAGATGGAGAAGGGGCCCCTGGGGCTGTAATTTATGGGGACCACTTAAATAAACACAATACTGTTTATTTCAGTCCTGGCACCTCTTGTAATGTCCTCCTGCTTCTGTCCTGCAAATTCTAAATTAGTTGACAATACAAGAATTTTAGAAAACACAGGCTCCACCCTATCTTCTGATCTCCAGGCCAGGATGTTCAAAAAAGTGGGCACCGTGACAGGAAAGGCTGTCTTCCTGAGTCCTGCTAGATGGCACTCCTTAGCAGACAGAGCATGCCTCTTCTGATGAATCTAGTAGGACAGGCACACATAATTAGGGAGAGGCAGTCCCCAAATAACTTGCCCCTGTGCCTTGAAGAGCTTTATAGATTATAATCAGCACTTTGAATGGTCCACCCAGAATACACCCAGAAACAAACTGCCAACCAGTGCAGTTTGTGGAGAAGAGGTGTAGCATGTGCTACATTGTAGTAGTCCATTCAGGAGTGACCATAAAACATGACTGACCATAAGCAAGGCCTTTGGT
Source organism: Azemiops feae (assembly GCA_023970755.1). Lineage (NCBI taxonomy): Eukaryota > Metazoa > Chordata > Lepidosauria > Squamata > Viperidae > Azemiops > Azemiops feae. The sequence continues at coordinate 1,507,560 of JALGBA010000250.1, forward strand.
GCAGGAAAGAGCACCACTAAAGTACAACACAAAGCTGTGCAAACATCCTCCTAACTATGGTTGCCACTTGTTTCTTGAAAAAGAGTCATAAGTGCAGGAAAAACCCCCAAATTAGAGCTGGTTCTGTTTGGGAAGTGCAACTCCATCTAGAACTAAAAGTTAAAAATCCCTGGAACCAGGGAACCCTAATACTCAACGCCATTAAATCTTGATAAATTTGAACTGAAGCCTCTTGTTCTATCCAGATCCCAACAGTCTCCATATACTGTCACGAAACCTCCATGGTATCACTTGGCTGGCGAATTAAAGCTGGATATCATCAATCTATGGATCAGATCTCACCCCATGCCATTAGATAACCTCACTCAGTAGTTTCATATAGAAGTTAAACAGGAAAGGAGAGAGAACCTAACCTTATGAGACTCTACAGAGCAGTGTCTATGAAATGGGCCTCTGCTCCCTATAGTGCCAACTGGAACTGGCTGCAGAGAAAGGAAAGAACCAGTACAATACAGTATTATCCAATCCCAGTCCCTGGAGCCAATTGAGAAAAATGTCATAGTCAATAGTATTGAAAGCCACCACGAAGTCAAGAAGATCAAGGATGGATTATCTGTCCCCCTCTGATCAGAAGTCGTCCACAAGTATAATCAATGCCATTTCAATTCCATAACCAGATCTGAATCCTGACCAAAAAAATTTCAGATAATGTATTTCTACAAGGATTCTCTAGAGCTGCTAGCATGGCCACCTTCTCTACAGCCTTACCCAGAAAGGGAAGCTTGGAAACTGGATAAGAATTGTCCAATACTGTTAATATAAAGCATATGGAACCTCTCTTCTTACTGAAAAATAAAAACTAATAAAATGATATTATGGTGTTCTAGAACTAGAGTTATATAAAATGTTCACAAGCATTTCTTCCTATCCTGCGGAATAGGATAATTTTCCGGGTTTGCATTAGAGAGAAATAGCACACAAAACTGCTTGGTTAACAGTACATACCTAACGGGGAGTATATTCCATAAACTTAATTGGGCTTAGTATTGAAATGGAACTGTGGAGGATGACAGTGAATAAATGTAATTTCGCTTAGCTAAATAATTGTAAAGATACCGTTTCAATATTATCCCTCAATAAGTCCATGAGATATTCATATCTTTCAGAAATTTTTCACATGTGTCACTAGCTTAAAATATTTTTTCCTACCAGATTTCTACATTTATTTCTGAAATTACAAAAGGTAGACATTTTATTGTTACAATTGAAAAGTGGTTTCTTTTATACCACATTTTGCATCATTAGCCTGTTCTATAGGACAGCTTCTTGGGCAAATATATTCTGCAGGTTTAGCACAACACTGCAAAACTTGAGGTGTGTTTATCACATCTATTTTCATTTCCCTGAAGAAATAAAACTTGTCAACAATTACCCTACAATTAAACATAAGTAACTATACAACTCCAATATTGTTTTTGATTTAATCTTAATATGTGCTGTCTTTTCCCTCTGTCCATTCATTCTTCTCTTGTTCTCTTCTTTTTGCTTATGTTTCTAAGAAATTCAGTGTAACGTTCAGTTACGCAACTAATCTAGCCATTAACATTTTAAATACGTAACACTGAGAGGAGAAAAACTCCCATTTTATATGATATAAATGATTCCTTTCTCATTCTACCATGGTATATCCAGTCTGATGCTAGATTATTTTTTGTCAAAACATAAAGGTTTTGTTTTGGAACTGATATATCACTGTAGATTGATAAGTTTATTAAAGTCCTTTAAATGTGTTTTAAAATGATGCTTTTTACAGACCTTGGGGAAATGATAACTTTTATTTGAATATATCACTTTCTGTGCTTCCTTGTGTTTCGATTTCCTTGGAAGCTGTCTTAATCTTTAACCTTACTTTATCAATAAAATTAAGTAGCTAAGAGTGATGAATCTACCTGCCATATTCAGGAAACACAACCTTTCTTCAGCATTTTATTAATTGCATGACAGCATTTCTTTGGAAAAGTAAAAGATACATTCTTCATTTGAAACAATATGACAAAATTTAAAAGTTATTTCAAAACATACTTTAGAGATTTCATAGCTTTTTTTTAAAAAAAGGCATGGTGTTATTTGACAATTTTTTTGTATTTTAGTGGAAAAGTCATCTTGACTGTACCATTTGAATTTTGTAATCACACTATAAGTTATATATGCATCATTTTAAAGTGAGGGCCCTACACCACCATCCCCCCCAAAAGAAATCAGGAGCTTTTTAATATCAGCCAAGATGACCATTTATCTAGTAAGCTAAGTACGTAAAATATATAGGAGAAAAATACAAAGAACTAAATACGTGTTAGCTTGATTCTTCATTATCATCATCCTAACCATTGTCTATCCACTGCAGGATGAAGGCCTTTTCTGCATGTTTCCAACCCATATGATACTGAGCTTTCTTTTGCCAGTTGGGCCCGCAATACTAGCGGATGTCGTTGTTCCATCTTGTTTTAGGTCTCTTTCATGGATGCTTTTTATCAAGTGGAATCCATTCAATGACTGCCTTGGTCCACATGCCATCAGTTCTTCTTGCTATGTTACCAACCCATTTCCATTTCAGTTCTTTTACTCTCTTGATGGCATTGTATACTTTTGTTTGTTCTCTCATTCTTGTGCAGGTCTTTCTATTGTGTTTCCCCAAATATAAGACCTACTCGGAAAATAAGCCCTAATGTGTCTTTTGGAGCAAAAATTAATATAAGACCCAGTCTTATTTTTGGGAAAACACAGGTATCTTGTCTTATAAATGCTGAGCATGTATCTTTCCATGGATCTTTGTGCCACTCGTAGCTTTTGTATTGATTGTGAGGTTAATGTCCATGTTTCGCTTCATTAGCTTGACTGTTTTTATATTTACTTATCGGTAGTTCTTATTGATTCTAGTAAATATGAATAGAACTGCTGCTGAAGTATTTTGTGGTAATATGGAATTCCATAAGTCATATACCTTATTCCCAAGCTGCATCAAATTCCTAAATCCCTCAATAAAAGTTCAATTTTACAAGCATGCCATTACATGATACCTGAATAAAGATTTATGTTCCTTAATACTTTTGTGTAGTACTTTACTTTTAAGAAATTATTTTTATTTATTTATTTACCAATTTTTTGGTTAAAGCGGGTCAATAATGTTTTCTTTAGAAAGTATTTAGTATTGCCTGAACCACACTTTATCTTATTAACATCCAGCTTGATAATTCAGTTCTCAAGCTAAACTAATAAGAACTACACACACCCCCCAAAACACACCCAAAACAGACACACATATGTACACATGCATCTGTCCATAGACACATATACATAGATACACCTGCACATATATGTGTGTGTGTAGGTGTGTGACTAAAATTATTTAATAAAAGGTCTATAAATTCTCGACAAGTGAAAAATGGTATAATTAATCACATTTGAAGTGACAGATTCAAAATGTTAACCATGGTATAATTGGGGAAATAGCATTACAATTACTTGTACACATTTTAGTAAGCAAAATGTATTTATTTTGGAGAAAGCTAAACCATCAAACACGTCAGAAGATTCCCACAACCTTTATTAATAATTTTATTTAATTGGTGTCATATAAATGCAATGAAATCAAATAGTATTGATTTTTTTTTTTTAAGGCTCAATAAAACGCTTATTCTAGGGTTTTATTAAAAAGTCAGTGTTGCCATTCTGTTAGAAATTACCTCTTGTGTTGACCTCCTGTTTATGTTTATTATGAAACAATTACCTTTTCTCCATTCTAAAAATATCATTCTATTGAAGACTATACCATAGAAAATGTGAACTGTCAAGAACCAGATAATCAATATACAGAGAAAATAATTAATTTCTTCTTGTTCTGACATTAATTCTATTAGAATTTGTATGAAATAAATTATATTCGTTTTCAGTGTATAGAATAGGAATGGGATGTTACAGATGTAGCAGAAATTCCAGCAGCTAATGTTAAATATTTTAGATATTATCTAATGGAGACTTTGCCCTAATGGAAGTCTCCCCCCTCCCCTCTAACTGCCTCTCATTCATTACTTTGGGCTTCCATACCATGGCCCATTATTTTTTGGAAGATTCCAGTATTCTCTGGAGTTTGTTAGAATGAGGTGTTATGTTTGGATGACTAAAAAAAAACCCTGGAAGGCTTCACTTTCTGCTGAGTTAAAGCTACCACTTGATAAATTCAAGGTCAGCAATGCAATTGGGATTTCAAGGTACATATATGATGGACTATAAAGGTGTGCAGTGCATTTAAATGGGATAGTGTGCAACCTCTTCTCAAAATGTTAAAGTTGTCATGTCTTTTAGAAGAATCAGTGTGGCTGAAATATAGACTTTTCTGGCTGATTGCATCAGTATGTGCATGCACAAACAGCATGACTCCTTGGAGTGCCATGAAATTAAACAGTTGTACAGGCATGTAAATGCACAGACATATGAGAAAGGCTTTGGAGTATCTAAACAAATTTCCCAGAAGACATGGTTGCTTAAATGAGAATATTTTTAACTTGCAATAGGAATGTTTTGACATCCTTACTGACAGTGGTGGAATTCAAATACCTGAACAACCAGTTCTCTTATTCAAGGCAGGCCTGGGCCTCCGAGGCCTAGACTAGACTTCTGGAAGCCAGCCAGTTCTCCAAATGCAACAAAATTTAGCTACCGGTTCTACCAAACTGGTGCGAACCGGCTGAATCCCACCACTGCTTACTGATTATATCCACTACATTGTTCTGTGGAAAAGTGGTATTTTATTCCTTAAAAGAATGCAGTAGGAAGCCTGTGATAGTTCTTCTAACATGCTCTCTGTTTGGCAGTGTCTTCTGAATTTGAATAAATGTCTAAAGTTTAGCAGGATTTTCCTTTCTCATGGCCACTGCTGTTTGTATAAAAATAAAATAAGAATTGATTGCTCCTGCTGCTAAGCTATTGTTACCAGACCAGCAGCTAAAATCTTATCCACACTGCCAAGTTTACAACAGCTATTTTGGAAGATAGGAATGGATGACATGACTCCGTGTTTACCTCCCTCTTGTCACAGATGTGACCTCCAGGCATATTTTCCTGCTGCAGTTTTAAAGTATTTTTCCTTGTCCTTATATTGTGTCAAGTACATCTGTCCATTTTGGCAGGTATGCTTTACTTCATTATAGGCTAACTACAGCATGTCACAGACTAATTTGCAGAGATAGAAACACCCCTTCAATTAAGTCAGTATTTTCCCTGGTCTTTAATTTGCACCACTGGACTTACTACCAAAAAAAAAAAAAAAAGGCAGAGGAAAGAGGCTCGCTCATGGAAAGAAAAATAATTATTAAAAAGAAGAAGAAAAATCTATCAGGTTTCAAACCAGCAAGCTTCTATTTACAAGACAAGTACAGGTAGTCCTCAACTTACAACAGTTCATTTAGTGACCATTCAAAGTTACAACGGCACTGAGAAAAGTGACTTATGACCGGTTTTCACAGTTACGACCTTTGCAGCATCCCCATGATCATGTGATCAGAATTCATGTGGTTCAGATTTATGACCGTTGCTGTGGCCCAAGTTCATGTGATCCCCTTTTGCGACCTTCTGACAAGCAAAGTCAAGGGGGAAGCCAGATTCACTTAACAACCGGGTTACTAATTTATCAACTACAGTGATTCACTTAACTGAGGCAAGAAAGGTGGTAAAATAGGGCAAAATTCACTTAACAAATGTCTCACTTAACAATAGAAATTTTGGCCTCAGTTGAGGTCATAAATCGAGGACTACCTGTATTAACGATTATTATGCTGTAAGAGCCTTGCTGCTAGCTCTAGGAGTCATTGCAGACAATGAAACATTAAAAAAAGGAATTTTATTTTAACGCTAGGTGCTGCTTGTATGTATACTTATTTGATATTTTAACTTGGAATATATACATTAAGTTTATATGTGTATGTGCATGCATTTGTGTATGTATGTGTACAGGCACATGCAAACAAAGAAATCTATTGATGTCTGTAAGAGACTTGCCCACAGGAAGGAAAATGATTGGTCATTGTTGTCTGGAAGAGAAAGGTGGGAGGGACAGCAGCAAGGGAAGTGCCCAATCGGAGGACCCTGCTATGCAGATTACATAACCTTGTAAGCTGTTGCTGAAATGCCTGAGTCCAAAAAGGAATTTCTTAAAATGGCTTAGAATTAAGCTGGCATGAGCATAGGTTATGGAACAACACATGGATGCACTGCAGATATTCCCTAATATAGGTTATTTTCGAGGGTATATATAGTCAAAGCATGTCATTCATAAATTTCCTCTTCTATTTTGTAATCGGACTTATTAAATTCCAAAGTGGGGAATATAAGTTTCAAAAGTAGGTGTTACTTTTTCATAGCTAAAAATAAATGCTATTATTCATTTAAGAATACGAGCTAAGCTAGATGCAAATGCATTATTAGATTCTAAATCCAGAATCTTTTTTTTTCTTCTTTTTTAATAGTGGACAAAAGGATTTTCATTACGGCTTTACATGCAGACAGGGAGAGTTTAGTTTGTCCTTCCTTAGCTGTAATCCTTAAAATCTGTATATATAGATTGTTTTAATTTTAGTTTTAACTGCTCAGTGATGTCCGACCCTTGATGACTTTATAGGCAAGTGCTCTCCAAGCTACCCTGTCAAGCACAGCTTCTTTCAGTTACTGTATGTTCAGCTTTGTATCAGCTTTGATATTATCAAACCAGTGAGTAAATATATATATATGTGTGTGTGTTTTCTGAGGTTTTCACGGGTGTTTGTATGTAGGTCTTTGGTAATTCGTCAAAGTAAAATGCCAGTGTTTTGGGAGCTTGCTTATAAAGCTGGCCGTTTTTGCGCTCTGCTCATGGAGCGAGTTACTGGTCTGCCCACCCCAATTGGCCGTATTGTTTCTAGCCGTATTGTTTCTAACCGTATTGTTTCTAGAGATGGCTGCTCCTATAATGCAGAACCCTATTGGTGTGTGTTGGCTTACGGTGAACAGTCGTGTGGAGGATACCGTGAGGCTGACGGCTAACCAGTACATCCAGGAAGGCAAGTGTGCCATCGGTCTCTTCCTCTGCTGTAAAATGGATGTCAGGATAGACCAAATTCAACTCATTCATAAACCTGGCGCTGTCCTGTCTCTTGATGACCACAAAGGTGTCATCCATGTATCTAGCCCAAACCTTGGGGCGATACCTGGTCATCACTTCGGTCTCCAACTACTGTAAGACCGCCTCTGCGATAACCCCCGAAATCGGGGAACCCATTGACTTATTCGTAAATGGTGCCTTGGAACATAAAATATGTTCTAAGACACAGGGCCATAGGTTGTATAAGGTCCTTGGTGCGGAGTGAGTCCTGATGCAGTCCTTCCTCTTGCTGAAGGCGGCTTATCACTGCAATCGCCAGGTCTTGCGGGATGGAGGTGAAGAGTGAGGTGACATCAAAGGACACCATGATCTCATCTTCCTCTATCCTTAAGGATTTTATCCTTCCCAGGAACTCCTCCGATGACTTCACCATAGTCTCGCTGTTCTCCACAAGATATCCAATCTGACTGCTCAACCATTTGGCCAATCCCGAGGTTAGTGTGCCTCTAAACGACACAATGGGTCGTAGAGGGATGCCTTCCTTGTGAATTTTTGGGAGCCCATAAAACCTAGCCATGGCCGAGTCTCTGGGGCGTATAGCCCTCAATGCGTCGTCATTGATTCTTCCCTGCTGTTTGAGTCTATCTGCCAGTTTGCCAAGCTGGTTTTTGAGAGCTGTCATTGGGTCTTTTGCAATTATCCGGTAGGCGTTGGTGTCACTGAGCAATGCAAGGGCTTTACGGATGGATTCCGGTCTGTCCATAATGACAGTCACCCTGCCCTTGTCAGCTGGCAGAACGACGATGGTGCTGTCGCTTCGCAATTGCTCTAGGGCCTCCTTCTCCACGACGGATAGAACGTGGCATTGCCTATGGCCCATAAGCAACCCTGTAACGTGTTGTCTGACTGAGTTCTTAATTTCGTCGCTGGCCCTGATCCGTTGAATGGTCGGCTCCAGGGCCGCAACAAAGTCGATAGCCCGTGCGTCTGTCAAGTTATGGCCCGTATCCCGCTGCAGCAATCTGATTTGCCCATAAGTTAGGGCTTTAGATGACAAATTGTGAACCAGTTTATTGGTGTGGCTGCGGCTGTCCGATGCTTGCAAAATCTCCATTTTGCATCGGAGTGCCTCGGCTTTGCGCTGGCTTGCCCTCACGGTGACCTGATGTATGTGGTGTTTGAGGGCTTGGTAGTGCTGGCATGTTAATGTGTGATGACAACGCTCTTGGTACCCTCAGATTCCAGTCGTCAGGGCACCAATACGCCTGTGATGGTCATTAATCAAAGCACATATCATTCAGCGCTGATATTGCCGGACAGTCACCTGGCACTCCACTGAGTCCACCAGTGGTTTTCTCCGCAGCGACTTGGGAGGTAGATCTCCTCGGATGCAGTCATGTAGAAACGCCAATTTGCGGTAGTTAGTCGTTACGCTCTGTGCAAGCTTTTCCCATCTCCTGGCCAGGAGCAAAACCGCTCGCACATAATTGTCCTTAATTATGCTAAAAATACGAATCCCGGGTATACTCATATTCAAGAAGATAATCGAACACCAGGATAAAATACAAACAAAACTCTTTTAATACACTTAGCTTTCGTTGGCACCATTTACGAACAAGTCAAAGGCATGCCAATGGGTTCCCTGATTTCGGGGGTTATCGCAGAGGCGGTCTTACAGCAGTTGGAGGCTGAAGTGATGACCAGGTATCGCCCCAAGGTTTGGGCTAGATACGTGGATGACACCTTTGTGGTCATCAAGAGGCAGGACAGCGCCAGGTTTATGAATGAGTTGAATTTGGTCTATCCCGACATCCGTTTTACAGCAGAGGAAGAGACCGATGGCATGCTTGCCTTCCTGGATGTACTGGTTAGCCGTCAGCCTCACGGTATCCTCCACACGACTGTTCACCGTAAGCCAACACACACCGACAGGGTTCTGCATTATAGGAGCAACCATCCGGTGTCACACAAAATTGGCTGCATTAGGACACTGTTCAAGCGGATCAATACTAACTGCAATACTGACAGAGCAAAAGCTGAGGAGAAGAATCACCTGTATCATATCTGCAGGCGGAATGGCTATCCAGTGGAATTTATTAAGAAGTACAGCAGACCGTATGAGCCTCGCGGGAGCCAACACATAGGCACGCCTATGGCATGGACAATATTGCCATATATCAACGGCGTGTCGAAGGCAACGGCGCGGATGTTAGCCCCATATAATATTAGCATCGCCCATAAACCAGACCAAACCCTGCGTGCTAAGGTAATGCACCCCAAAGAGCCTCTCCCCAATGAAGAAAGACCCTCAGTGGTATATAGAATAAAATGCAAGAATTGCCACTGCAACTACGTTGGGGAGATGACCAAATGGCTCAGGACCAGGATTCACGAGCATGAGCTGGCCATCAGACGGCAGGAACAATGTTCACAAGTATGGGCACATATGGCCAGCTGCAACCACATGTTCGACCTTGCGGGGGCGGAGACCATTGCCCAGGATACCACCAAGGGCGGCCGACTACTTAAGGAGGCCTGGCTATCTGACGGACACTCGATCAATCACCACATAGACCTACTGCCTGCTTATCAGGCATTAAGGGAGTGGGAGGAACAATGTAACAACTTGCGATAAAGGCAACGAGCACCGGCCATGCAGGATCAGAACGGCTGGCCCATGTGACAAAGAACTACAACTGCCAAAAGGAAGGAATCCCTAGTGCATCCTGTGCAAGAACTAAGGGGGGGAGCCAGGGCACAGCCAAAAGGAGGGGTGGCCATAGGACAGGGAACCAACCCACAGCAACAGGCACTCGGACGTGAACCAGGCAGACAAGGAGAGCAACCATAAGGGAGGAAATGATCCCTGAGTCTAAGAACACACGGACTGATGCAGGACAACTAGAAACAATATGGCCAATTGGGGCGGGCAGACCTGTAACTCGCTCCATGAGCAGAGCACAAAAACGGCCAGCTTTATAAGCAAGCTCCCAAAACACCGGCATTTTACTTTGACGACGTTGGCAGTTAGCCAACGAAAGCTAAGTGTATTAAAACAGTTTTGTTTGCATTTTATCCTGGTGTTCAATTATCTTCTTGAATATGAGTATACCCGGGATTCGTATTAAGTGATTCTTCCAAGTCACATTTTTTATTATTTTATACCTATAGCCAACTCTGAGCACTCTACTATCTGCATTTACATTATATTCTATGAACTCTAAGAGAGGGGCTAACTTCACCCACTTTTATTCGTACATAAGATCTGGACTGAATTGCCTTTTACTCAGTGGTGGGATTCAAATATGTGAACAACCAGTTGTCTGTGTGGATGCCGCTTCTGGAAGTCCATTCTGGGCCTGGGCAACAAAAAATTAGCTACCAGTTCTGCAGAAGTGGTGTAAACTGGCTGAATCCCACCACTGCTTTTACTCCTCTGGAATGTAGCCCCTCCCTCCTGGGAATCCACCTCCTTACTGCATTCCATTATCTAAATACCTATTATTAATTTTTTGGGAAATACAGCACATATTTTACATGTGTGAAATGGTTCATTTCACTATAGATCTTAATCGCATTTGCATTGAATAGATAGAGCTTAGAGTTATCTTAGTAAGGCAAAAAAGGTTGGTGACCTTTCTAGAAATTAAATTGCTAAAATTAAGCTGTAAAAGTTACTTCAGTCCTTTACAATGTCATAATGTAGAATTTTTATTAAGCTTTTTAGAGGATTATGAATAGGAAGTGAGAAAAGAAATATAAAAAATGAATAACAGGATAACACACAAATAGTAAAATTGAAATAAGCAAACAAGAGCTGTAGGATGTAATGATTATAACTTTATAATATATCATAATTACTTATGAATCATAAAATAAAATCACCATTAAGCTTTAAGCTAAGAATACATTATTTACTGAAATTAGAAGTTATAACACATTATTTATTGAAAATAGAAGTTATAATAAATTCAACCATTACTATTGAAATTTAAAGAGCTCATAAAAAGAGAGAGAATTTATACAGGAGACCAAAAAAATTAATCTGAAAAAACAAACAAAATTAAATAGCTCATGAAGTTAAAGTGCTGTCTTTATATAGAGAAAAATCTAAATTTTGGATGAAGTACAAATCCATACATTAACTTAAAGTTTAGGAATGACTGAATTCTATATCAGGTTTATTTTTTAAAATCCAATCCAAAGTAATTCTGGACCTCAAAGCATACTCCCATGACTTCCATGGAAGACATGGTGGACTGTGGTGGAATAGAGAGTAGTCTGGGCCTTCATAATTCTTCTTTAGACAAGAAGAGGACTTGAAATCGCCAACAAGTGCTGCACACAGTTGCTCCTCATGAGGGCATCATAAGATTGTGGTCTCCAGCATGTTTTGAGCACTGGGAGACAATGGAATACCATCTTGCTTGAACTGTGCGCAACACCTTTAAAAGGACACTGAGTTGGCATTTTTCCTTTTCTAACCAAATTTGTAAATTGCTTGTTAATTGGTATTCCTAAGAAGAAAACAGGAAAATATACTAAGAATGCAAGCTGAGAATGTGGCTGTTATTGTATTTTTTTTTACTTAATTCTCAATTCATATGCCACCACAGTTACATCAAGTAAAAATAATGAAACATTAAGTAAAAATAATGAAACATTGAGTAAAAATAATGAAACATTGAGTAAAAATAATGAAATATTAAGAAAAAATAATTAAAGCGAACAAAACAGAAAGTAGTAAAGAATATGTGATGCATATTGGGAGGATAGCTAGCACAAGCATATTACCCGGAAGCAACTATCAGAGAGCAGATCACTTCATCCTACCCCAAATCCTGTTGAAAGAACCAGGTCTTTATAGATTTGCAGAAACCCAACAGGATTGGGCATAGGGTAATATTACTTATATGGCCAAAGACCAAGATGTAAAGTTGGGTATTGTCAGCTAACTGAGGACACCAGACTCCATGCCAACAAATGGCCTCACTTGGTGGCCTCAGGAAGATGTTGAATAAAAAATTCCACCTCAGTTTTCATAAAACGAAAAGTTATTATATTTAGCCAGAAGTGTAATGACACTTTTTTTCTTTTCTTTTTTGAATATCCTTTAAGGCTGTGTAGACATTGTATGCTTCCAAAATCTCAATGCAGATGCTTTGAGGGCCCAGAGCTATAAGACAGAGGTGTGAAGGTCTGGAGCACTATTAACAGTGGGGCTGTGGCTTCAAGCAGTCTAATACAGAATTTTGATAGCTAGTGTTGTTAAGAACATTCTAGGAACAGGAAACAGATGGTTGCATAAACAAAATAACAAGGCTTAGGAGAATTTCATCCTCAGTAAAGTTTCTGCCTCTGCTCTCCCCCCGTCCCCCATCTTCATCTTTATCTCTCATTTTTGTAATTAGAAAACGTCTGACTTCAAACAATATAAGAAGGCGTGCTTTCACTTTCAAAGTTGTTTGTGTTCTGTTTCTTTAAAAATATCTGAAACATGCAATATCTAATATTGAAGTTATTAACATCCTGAAGGTGTTGTTTCTACATTCAGTTGCTCATATTTTTTATTACTTAAGATGGAAATATGGCTTTCTGATTATTATTAGGGTTGTACAGCTTCAATTTCAGCCCTCAGTATAGTACGTATGGAAACACAAGTGCACGTATGTCTGCAGCATCTTAAAACAACCATGTTTTTCCCATGATTGCACAGAAGTTGCAGAGGATAACCATGCAAATAAACTAAACAATGCAGGATCCAATCTGGGTCAGTCATCAGGACCAAGCTTTCAAATTCATGCTGGAGCCCATCCTCAGGCTTTAGCACAAGTCTAAAAGCTCAGAAGACTAAACCTTTGGTCTTGGTGACCGACCCAGATTGGATCCTGCAACATTATCCCGAGACGTGTATATTTGCCTTCATTCAAACTAAACAACGCATCTGCTTTAAAGTGTTGCAGAAAGGCACCGTGTTTGCTTTCCCATGCATTGTGAAGAATTCTTTGGAGATCTGAAATACTGCATGACTATTAATATTTTTCTCATTGTTGCCTGTTTCATCTAGTCATCTGCAAGTAACTTCCCTTTTCACGCAGTTCAGTGGGCCACTATTCAAAATAAGCTCATGTTTAGTATTATTTCCCTTTTGAAACATTGTATTGAAACCCATCGCACTCCTGTTTTTTTCCTGTGTCCATTGCCTTATTTGAAATGTGGGGTTCTGCTTATTATCCACAGAGTCGACTTCCTTTAATTTCTTTTAAAATAATGCAATCTTGTTTGTTGAGAGATCCTGTTTCAATATGCTTGCAGGTGCAATGCTCCAAGCACACAGGGTTGCAAAACATTTGGGATGAATAAATCTCTAAAACAGACTTAAAAAAAAAAAAAAGAACTAGGTGAAGCCATGTCACGACATGTGAGTTCAGTCACAACAATTTAAAAAAAAAATCCATAGAGAACGGTTCCCTCCCAAATCTTCTAAAGACTGCATATAACGGTAATACCCAGCCATGATTCTCAATGAGGTAGTACAGTTTCATTATGATTCCTAACAGATGTAGTTCAACGCCAATTACCTCTATTGTGGATTTTTATTTACCTCAGTGGAATTTGTACTGTGGAAATCCTTATGGGAAACTTTATTTAGTTCTAAGCCAATAAGTATATATAAATGCACTTTAGCAGCTTACCAAACTAAAGAAAAACAGTTGGTCTCGCATCACTTGGGAAAGAAAATCGGAAAGGGCTGAGGCAGGTATTTTCATGCAAACATAGTAGTATGTCTTAGACGTGTCTCATGACTCTGTCAATCTGAGCGTGCTCTTTGTAAGATAAAAATATGGCGCAGTCAATATTTACGGTATTTTTTCCACAGAAAGAGAAGAATCAACAATTAATTACAGTGTGTATGGGAGGGGCTTACCAGAATGGCTTTAATAAATGCAGTGTTTTCTAATAAAGTTAGGAAGCTAAGTAAAATAAATCTTTTAAAAAAAAGCATTGTGAGAGACAAATCTCATTTAAATAATGAACAAAACATTGAGGATTGTTGAAAAGGAATAATAGGCTTAAGAAAAGCAGCATAAGTGAAAAGAATATTTAATTTGAACCGCTTTATCCTATTTCCATCATGCTGAAATTTCATTTTGGATGTCCTGTATTAAGTTAGCTCTTTGGATTCTAATCTTAAAAGCCAGCAACAATCCTATGACAAGGTGGCCAAGCTTTAACATGCCCTATTAAATGTATTTCATTTTAGATTAAATATGCAAATGATTTTGAAGAAGCTTACCTATCTCAGAAATGATATTTAATCATATCTACACATAACAGAAACAAACTGTCTTATTTCCCTACCTAATTCCATAAGTTTGGGGTATCAACGTTACAAAGGTGCATTTATCTTTTTGTATGTAGCCAAATATCTGTGAGAGCTTTTGTCCCTCAGATTAGTGAGAGTTGTGAGTTACTCAAACAATTACTATGGCTAGTTGGCAAGCTTTGCCCGTCCCTCCTGATCTGTGGCTTCATTGGGATGTCAGCCTGGAGAAGCACACAGCAAAGTTTAGCCTTCTTTGGCTAGAACTCAGTTAATTAATCCAGACAGTAGAAACAAGCTGGCATAGTGTGATACAGACACCACCCTCGCCCATAGAAAATAACATCTGTAGCCTTGCCACCTTTTATTCTTAGAAGTCATAAAAAATATGGGTCAGCGCTTCTGTTAATCTGGCATCCATTCACTCATTGTCATTAGATGTAAACTTGCCCCAATCTTACGGAATTTAAAAGTGTAGCTTATCCCAGAGGACACATTGCGTTGATCAGCCTTGAATCCTGATGCAGAATGCAGAGAGCTGAGTTGATCTCCAGATTGCATTAGCAAGACGGGCAAAGAAGCAAAACACTTCATTAGCTCAAAGGGACAGAAAAGCTAAGGCTGACCATATTCAAGATGCTGAGAACCAGGCAAGTGAAAGAAGTGCCATTCAATTTAATTTGGGCACCACAAAATAGCACTACTACGAAAGGGTGAGAATTGTGTCACATGAGATGGGTGGTCATATAAGTCTTTTAAAATTATTTTTATTACTATTATTTAGGGCAGTGGTGGCGAACCTATGGCACGGGTGCCAGAGGCAGCACTCAGAGCCTTGTCTGTGGGCACGCGCGCCGTCGCCCCAGTCCTAGGCCTTCAGCTGGGTTTTATAAAACCTTTTCGCTTTAGGCCTCCGCTGCCGTGTGCAAAAAAAAAAAAGGTTCAATCAGTCAATTTCAACTTCTCGCAGGGAAAAAAAAGATCTTGCAAAGTTGAAATTGATTGATTGAACTTTTTAGTCCCACCCAGTCTGCCATTACCACCGCAGCCACACCCACCCAATTGGCCACACCCAGCCAATGGGCCACACCCACCCGGCACTCGACGATGCATAAGTGGGTTTTGGTTTGCAATTTGGGCACTCAGTCTCTAAAAGGTTCGCCATCACTGATTTAGGGCAAATAAATTTATAAGCCAAGCTACTCATGATAAAGTCAGAAAACCCATCACCATTCAATCCTCAACATTCCCCATAGGCTTTAGCACAGTTTACAACTGTAATACCAGCAATAACCCCAGAAGCAGCAAAAAAAACCCCATCACATTGGTTTAGCACTTTAGGAACCTAATTTACTCCACTGCATAAATCAAGATCCTCGTTAGTTTCACACCTATGTTGATGGTGTGATTTGATCTAACGTTTGCCAGATCAAAACATCGCTTTGGAAGCTTGGCACAGCTTTACTATATAGTACACACAACCGTTTAATTTAATTCAGATCACTTTATTTGTTTATTTATTTAGCAAAATACTGCTCTTTTTACTTTATAAATCTAAACGCTGTACTGATTTTTGCTGGAAAAAAAATACTGAATCTTGCTGCAATGCTTTGACAGCCTTTCAAGCCTCCCAGTTCTTAGAAGTCCTCTGGATAGTTAGTGTGTGCACTGAGGGGATTGTCTGAAAAGACTGTAGCTCTGCCACAGGTATTCATTAACTACAATGAGTACATGAAAGACAATGACTGGGGGAAGCTCTGAAGATCCAGACCATGCGTTCTAAAAAAAGACAACTTGTTTCTTCTGGTACATTTGACTGCAAATGTTTCTGGAAAGCATATATGTAAAAGAAACTCAAGGTCAGAGGAGTTCTAAATATCAGGGGCTATTTCAGGTTATTTGCAATTTGTGTTTGGAATACAAGCAACCTTTTTTTCTTCTTCTTTAACAAAAAGAAATGACATGAACAGTTTAATTCTTTTGGGATTGTTTGCCAGAAAATGGATGCTATCCAAAACTGGATGTTTTGGGGTTTTGAGCTCCATCTCTTGAGATTTCACCCAGCCTTTTTAACCTCTTTAAGAATCACTGGAGTTTTTCTTAGCATTAGGTACACTGCCAAGATACCGGTTTTTTTAAGAATTAAAAGGTTTTCTATTGCTTTATTTGCAACATTTCTGTGCTATCACCTGTTGCTAAAACATAGCCAAAACTAATATTGATTTTTTTGTGAATTTACTTTCTTTTAGTCTTTGTTAATTTTGATGTCACCTTGCATACAATAATAGTTATTGCTAATGCTAAGCATTACTTATTAAGATGGTATATAATTTTTTTTGACAACGAAACAGCAAACCAGTAAGCTTGAGTAAGTAGAAGATCAAAACCCATCTTGTTTAGTGTAAAGTTATACCCTATATTAATATGTTGACAGATTTACTACCTTCAGATAAGACTTATAGCTGGTAAAATTCTGTAGACATGTATGCCTTCAAGTCTACACATTGTCTTTAGAAAGAAATATGCAAAACATCAAAAGTGATGACAGATTGAGACCTACAAGCAAAAGAGGCGAAATCATGAGTTTTTTTAAAAATTATCATTAAAACCATATAACTGCAATTTGGGATTGTTGATGTGAATTTTTAGTTCTTATTGCCTTTACAATTTCTCCATCAATGGGATTCTTTGTTCAGTTGAAGAGTATAAAATGTATGATAAAATGTGTTGTTTTGAGGCCAACACAAATATATTCTATTTTATATTAACCATGATTGATTGAATAAACGTATCTTGTACCAAGAAGAATTATCTTTGGGGTCCTTGGTACTCTCTGAGTTTGGTTGTTTTTTATTTATTTATTTAATTGATTTATTAGATTTATGTGCCATCCATTTCATCTAGATTTCATTAGCCAACTAGGGAACATTGGGTCCTGAAACATCTACAACAAAACAACCAAGCTCAGAGAGCACTAAAGAACCTACAGTTAAACCCTGAGCTAAAAATATTATCTTCTGTTGGTAGCATAATGTTTGCCTTTTTGTTGCTACAATTGGTTTAATCCCAAATTGAAAACTTTGCCTATATGTATAATAAGTGTAATTCTTTCAGATAAGAATGCAGGGAAAATCCTTATTTTCTTTTTTTATAAGTGAGGTTGCGAACATTTTAGCTCAGAACACCAGATGTAGCACAATTCTACAAATGTTTAGCTGTTTGGTAGGGTATTATCAGCTTTTATCTTTCGTGGGATTCTTTTCAGTGATCTAACTTAATATACTGTGATTGAAGACCTCAGTGCAACTCCACTTTTTGAAGCAAAAGGAAGGAAAGACATAGTACATCTTCAAGATCTACAACCTTTAACAAAGTTTAAATCGGGCCACTTCTAGTGACAAATATGTCAGCTGTCTACTCATGACAATTATTGCCACAAACATCTGTGGACAATATGATCAGGCCTGTTCAGATGTTATTTTGCCTATACAGCTATCTATACCCTTGTGATTTCTCCAAATGAAGGATGAAGGAAGCTATGACCCGGTAAATAAAGACAGTCATATGGATAGCAGTTCTAGATATGGACAGCATTATACATACCACTGCAACAGCTGGTTGGGGGGGAAATAATATGAGTAGTGCTGATTTTGAATTACATTGACTGAAGCAAGTAAGATCTGTAACCAGTTATACTTCTTTGCCTTGTGTGACAGATAAGGAACATAGAACCCTGTTAGAAATGAATTTGAGACTGAATGTTGGTGCTAGTGCCTTTGGGACAAGTTAATATATATAGATGTTCATGTGCAAAGTTTAACAACGTCTTATTTTCTGAGCTGCAAAGGGTGAATACATTAAATCGCAAAGTTATACCCCCCAGGGGTTTTCATAGAAGGTAAATCTAAAAAGAATGTTTTATTTCTCTAGTTGTTTTATATAGTTATATGCTTACTATTCTTATTAAGAATCCCCGAAGACAGATTAGACCCTTATGTGGAAAAGGAGGTGCCAGAAATGTCTGAGGAAGACAATTCAAGGCCTTGTAAAAGATATTCAGATATATCTATTTGACCTACAAAGGTCAAAATCATTCAGGCAATGTTTTTCTTTTGACACTTTATAGAAACAAAATTTGGACTTTGAAAAAGCTGGATAGGAAAAGAACTTTGGTTTAGAGAAAACTCCTGAATATATCACAACAATCAAGAAAACAAATGGAATGATCAAGGGTTCTCACATGAAGGTCGCTCTGGAGAAGGCTCTTTAGTTGGGAAAGGTAGACCAAAAGAGAAGAAGGGAAAGACCAGCAGCAATATGAATAGACTGAGTTATTGCTGCAATGGGTACACTATTGGAAGATGTGAAGGACCAGGATAAGGGCAGATTATTGCTAAGAGTTGGCATCAACTTGATGGCACATGATCAAAGTTCCTTTTCTGCTTACTTTCCTGAAGGCTATTGCTGAGTAGATGTGCATAGGGTTTGTACTTCACAAAGAGCTTCCCTCTGATTTTCTATAAGAGAATGGCCTTAAATGCTGGCAGTAAAAGTTTGCAGTTCTACAAATGAATACTAAATTGAATTTGCTTGGTAGATGTTGTGTGTATTTGTGTATTTGATCAAATATGCAAAACTATTGTATACATTACAAGGCTGATGTTTGATTTTGTTTGATTTGCAGAAGGGACTTTCAACTGTAGTTCAAAACATCCATAGAAACAACTAAAATGAACAGTGAAAACTGATTCGCAGGGGTGTCAAACTGCCGGCCTACAGGCCGGATGCGTCACGCCAAAACTGTGCCCACCCCATTGCCGGCAATGGGAAAAAAGTCACGATACGTCGTGACATGTCACGTGATGTCGCGAGTTTGACACCCGTGCGATGTTTCTGACATGAAAATGTGTTAAACATTCAGAAACTTCAAAACCTATTTTAAAAGTTTAATGTATAATGAATAGAGAATTGTACAGCCGTGAAGAAAAAAAGTAATTGACATTTGCATAGCAAAAGCTAATTGGAATTTAGTTCATAAATACTGCAAATGAGGTGATGCTTAGGCTTGCAGCAAAAGCAAAATAAAGGAATCTAGTTTCTTGTTTCTGTATTCAACTTTTATTTTGTTTCAGTGAACACTGCATCACTCTGCACGCTTTATAATCTTTTTGTATATAATTTTGTTAAGAATTTTCATTATAGTAATAAAGTTTAATACAAACTAAATTGAAAGAAAGAACTCAGAATAGAAAGGAGTTGAAAATACAAGAAAAAAGTAAGACTATAATAAAGAGAAAAGAAGTATGTAAAGAAGTGACTTCCAACCTTCATCACCCAAAAAAACAACAACAACCAAACCTTGACACATAATGGAATAGAAAATATGCATCACTCTATTGTTTTCCCCTCTATTTTATAATAAATACACTAACAAAACATGCATACACAGTCACTTTTGGGTTATGCAAGAGCACCTTTCCCAAAGTAGTGAAACAGGATCAATGCAGCTATTACAAAAAGATTGTCCCCAGCTGTCTGCAAATGTATTCAAAGGAGCACTTCCATGGACAAAATCAAGGCTGGCTTCGGTGTCTCTGAATTTCATGCTAATGTCAACTTAACCACATTACCAGGTCTAGTTTTGCTTTTGCTGTTGCTTTTAAGTTTTTGGAAGCCTTGGAACTTTTATAAATGCAACCTTTCTTCTTGATATACTGTATAGTGTTGTTTTGCAAGATCAATCAAGATAATGTATTCATGGACATACTGATTCCCTAAGTCTCTAAGAAAGCTACTGTTACCAATTTGAAATTCTTTTTTTCAAATAATTTTACTAAGGTTTTGAATAAAACAATACAATAGAAACTAAGAACTAAGAACTTCAATATATATATTGACTGCAAAAATACGAATCCCGGGCATATCTGTTCAATAACACAGTCCTCGATCTCCGGGAGAAATATAAACCAGCTGTTTATTGTTTAAAAAGTTTAAAACAATAAAAACAACTATTTACAATATTAAAACAACTTAGCTTTCGCTGGTCCACTGCCAGCGTCTTCAGAGTGAAGTTTCGGGGGTGGAGATTACTTTTATAGACCTTGCTAACCTAATTGCTTTCTCATTGACCGTGTGATAGGGCCATCCGTCCTGGCTGACCGTAATTGCCTTAATTGTCCCGCCTTCTCTTTTTTCTGCACTCCAGTTCTCCAACCTTCCTCCCTCCCATCCTTGTCAATCTCCTCCTTCCTGGCGCTGTTGCCGTTGGTATGCTTTCTAGCCGCTCCCCCGTGCTCGTTCTGGGCCGCACGTCCAGATCCTTTCCATTGCTGCTCCCCTCCTTTCCATCCCATTTGTTTGCCTGTTGTTCTTCTCTTCCACTATCTATCCCTATTAGTCCTATTTCCTCCAGTTTCCCTCCACGCTTGGATGTGCGTGTGCACAGCCGTATCCCGTCCCTCTGCCCCATCTGCCTACGATCAGCTGGGCTGTCTGCCGGCTCACTCCTGAATTCACTCCCTCTCATCCTTGCAGATCCTGTCCTTCCTAATGCTGTTACCGTTGGTGCGTTTGCCAACTGCCTCCCCCCCTCCTTCTTATCCTGTTGATCCACCTGCTGTACTTGCCTTCCACTATCTATCCTTCTGGGTCCTATTTCTTCCAATCTTTCTACATGCCTGGATGTGCGCACGCACAGCCGCATCCTGTCCTTCTGCCTCATCTGCCTACGCTCAGCTGAGCCACCTGCTGCCTCACCCTCAGTTCCACTCTCTCCCCTCCTCACCGATCTTATCCTTCCTGGTGTCATTGCCCTTGGTGTGCCCTCCACCCCTACCCCCATATGCATTTTGGGTCGTACGGCTAGGTCCAGCATCCTCAATGCCTTCTCATTCCCGCCCCCCTCCTGTTGGTATTGGTCCACCCATTTGTCTAACTTTCCACCATCTGTCCCTGCTGGCCCTATTTCTTCCAGTTTCCCTTTGCGCAAGGATGTGCACCCGCACAGCCGTGTCCTATTCCTCCACCTCGTCTGCCTTTGGTCAGCCGGGCTACCTGCTGACTCACTCCCGGATTCACTCCCTCTCATCCTTACCGACCATATCCTTCCTAATGTCACTGCCATTGATGTATCTCCCAACCGCCCCCCCGTGACTGTTCTGGATCCGGCACCATTGGTGATTCTCCATTGCCGCTCTCCCCCTTTTTGTCCCATTCGTCCGCCTGTTGTTCTGGCCCTTCGTTGCCTATCCCTGCCGGCCGGCCGGCCCCATTACACGATCAATGGACAGAACACTGAGTCAACAGGGTTTATAAGAAAACTCCCCACCCCAAACACTCACTCTGATGACGCTGGCAGTGGACCAGCGAAAGCTAAGGTTGTTTTAGGTTTGTAAATAGTTGCTTTTATTGTTTTATTATTTTAATAATAAACAGCTGTTTTGTATTCATCCCAGAGTTCAAGGATTTTATACTACTGTACACACACACACACACACACACACACACACATATATATGTTTTCATAGATTTTCACGGGTACAGGTATGCAGGTCT
This sequence comes from Azemiops feae, assembly GCA_023970755.1. Classification (NCBI taxonomy): domain Eukaryota; kingdom Metazoa; phylum Chordata; class Lepidosauria; order Squamata; family Viperidae; genus Azemiops; species Azemiops feae. The sequence goes on from JALGBA010000250.1 coordinate 1,529,570, forward strand.
TGGCGTATTCGGGTCTTTTCCCGTGTAAGATTGAGAGCATCTTGGCGACGTTTCGACGAGGTCCCACTCGCCATCTTCAGGCTGGTGTCTTCGGCTTCGTGCTTGTGCGAGCAAAGCGTGATCGGAGCTGCCGTCCTTCTATAAATATTGGAGGGGGTGTGTGGCGTGTTGGCTTTGTAGCTGTAAGCGGGTTGGTTGGCTGTGTTGTTACATCTTGATTGGAAGATGGAATTGATGTAAGCAAATTAGTCAGTTGTTTAGTAACATCCTGTGTGGCTGAGGTGCTGGCTGTGTGCCCATTGTTCTTTTGTACCTGGGTAATGGGCTGTGTGGTAACATTCTGAGCTCTAGGATATCACTACAATAGGATATAGGATATCACTACAATATAGCTCAGAATGAAAAATAGTGAATAGGTAACAGAATATAAGAGAAATACAAATAAAAAAGAAAGTGGTTTCCAGTCCTTTTGATTACATTTATAAATGCATTTTTATTTTACTTTTCTCTCTCTCACACACACACTCACTCACTCTCTCTCTCTCTTTCTCTCTCATAGCATCATAATTTTCTTCTTTCCATAAACTACCTTGTTTAATCTTTAAACATATAAATCACAAGCTCATTTTTGTCTTCTTCAGCCAAAAGTCTATTAGGGGCTTCCAATCACTGATAAATGTTGTTGATCTTTCTCTAATCAAACAATTTGGCCATCTCTGTTTACTCTGTCATCTTCTCCGACCGTTTTTCCACTGTGGATATTCCTTTCCATTTTTGTGCATATATTACTCTTGCCACATTAATCATTAATCATACATAAAAATAATCTTCCATGAGTCTTTTCTAATTGACTGTAAATTAATCCCAACCAAAAAAAGGCATGGTTTCAATCAAATGTTTATCTATAAAATCTTTCTTCCAGAAATTTCTGGACTATCTTCACCTTTGTGGAGTCCTCAAGGACATCCCCAAGTAGAGTGCTTTGCAACTAATCCATTATGCAGCTATCCATATGCCAATAAGTCTGCTTTGAAAATGGCCTAAATCCACAGTTCCGAAACTCTGCCGTGGTGCCCCAGAGCATAGAGAACTCACAAAGACACTATGGAATAGTTTACTAGTGAACAGATGGAACAGATGGGAGCTTGCAGTGGCACCCTAGGGGACAGTGGCACACAGTTTGGGAATCACAAGGGTACCCTGAACAGAGAAATTGGGGGAACTTGTAACTTCAATCAATGCTTAGGAGGTGTATTCAATAATGGAATGCTGTTTCCCTTCTCCAGCAATGGGTCTGCTCAGTGAGTTAGGTATTCTCACCGTACAATTAAGTGAGTGCAATTAGTTTAATTGAGTCACTGAAATTAAATTAAATTAATTAAATTAAATTTAGACCCTACCACCACCATGGAATTCCCACAATCCACGAATTCCCCTATTTCATCAGTTAGGTATGGCGAGGGCCAAAGAGTTACAAACAGAGGCAGTGATGGCAAATAGATGGGGAAGAAATGGAGGTAGTGACAGATTTTATCTTCCTGGGCTCCAAGATCACCGCAGATGGGGACTGCAGCCAAGAAATTAAAAGACACTTGCTCCTGGGGAGGAAAGCTATGGCAAATCTAGACCACATACTAAAAAGCAGAGACATCACCCTGCCAACAAAAGTGCGTATAGTCAAGGCCATGGTTTTCCCAGTTGCAATGTAGGGCTGTGAAAGTTGGACCATAAGAAAGGCTGAGCGCCAAAGAATTGAGGCCTTTGAACTATGGTGCTGGAGAAGACTCCTGCAAGTCCCTTGGACTGCAAGGTGTTCAAACCGGTCAGTCCTAGAGGAGATCAATCCTGACTGCTCTTTAGAAGGCCAGATCCTGAAGTTGAAACTCAAATACTTTGGCCACCTAATGAGAAGGAAGGACTCACTGGAGAAGAGCCTAATGCTGGGAAAGATTGAGGGCAATAGAAGAAGGGGACGACAGAGAATGAGGTGGCTGGATAGAGTCACTGAAGCAATAAGTATGAGCTTAAATGGACTCCAGAAGATGGTAGAGGACAGGAAGGCCTGGAGGAACATTGTCCATGGGGTCGCGATGGGTCGGACACGACTTTGCAACTAACAACAACAACAAAAATATATTTTAAAGCTATAGTTAAATTTAGGGTTTAAATATTGTACTGGGGCCCACTCTGTCTTCCCTCACTCCCCCCAAAAAATACAAGTGAACAAAAGCAGGACATAATCTAAATTTGATTTCTGTTTTTTAAAAAATGAATTAAATGCAATTAATATGATTACTCTTTATGTGGTTAATGTCCACCTTTATATCAAATAAAATTGAATGATAACTTTGCAGGGCTTTGAAGATGATTCCCTCACATTTGGGAAAGCTGCAACCATGTACCTCTGGCTTAGAACAAAACACATTTGCAAATTGGTTCCTCAAATTTTCTCCTTCATTTTGCAGCTCTGGATGCCATGTTCTATTCTATACTGCTGAATTGTTGAGGTCTCTGCAGAGGCTTTATTGAGAAAAGGGAGATGAACAAAAACCCGATGAAATGAATTAGATAGTGGGAGATTTTCCTGATAAAGCAAAGATGTACTAGTGAATAATAATCTACAAAAAACAGATGCACAGAGAAAATGCTGTTTCCAAAGGTGATAAATAGAAGACATAATGTTCACTCATTGTCTTGAACCCTAGGGAAAGTGAACTGAGGCCATTTACGTTTTGTTCTCCTGAGACACAATCCCAGACTTCCTTTCTTAAACCAAGATAAAAGGAAAAAAGCATTCTGCCCATTTGTTTTGTAGGAAAGGCCTCTTGTGTAATGCTGTTCATTATTTTCTAAAATAATGAATAAACCATCCCAGGAATAAATCATAGATACATTGATTGGCAAAAGAAGCTGTTGATAAGGAAAGCAAACTCATCACCATCATCATTCAGGCTTTTTAGATTTAAGTGTAGTAAAGTGTAAGTATTCCAGGGTAGGATTTTCTAACATTCAAACTTCTTACCAGAGTGGTGATTTTTGAAGCAAGGCGGATGGTCAGGTAATGCAGAAGAACATCATTATTATATGTGCATTGCAATAAATGAGGTGAAAACTGAGACACTACATTATACCAGCTCTGCAAAGGTGGAGTGATGTACAACACAGCAAATAATTCAGACTTTTTTTCCAGTATTCCAGGGTGTATGTCTGTTGTGTATATTTTAAAGGAATTTGGATGTAGCCTATGAAGGCTAAGAGGAGGTTGTGGTAAATAATAATAATAATAATAAAGTTGGAAGGGACCTTGAAGGTCATCGAGTCCAACCCCCTGCTCAGGCAGGAAACCCTATACCATTTCAGACAAATGGCTGTCCAGTCTCTTCTTAAAAACTTCCAGTGTTGGAGCATTCACCGCTTCTGGAGGCAGGTTGTTCCACTGGTTAATTGTTCTAACTGTCAGGAAGTTTCTCCTCAGTTCCAGGTTGCTTCTCTCCTTGACTAGTTTCCATCCATTACTTCTTGTCCTGCCCTCAGGCACCTTGGTAGTCCTTTATTTTGCTGCTCTGGAATTGAAAACATTATGACATATAACTGGTCTGAAATTAGTACAGCTATAGCTATATGCTTTTTTTTTTTAATTATCTAAAGAAAATATTTTTATTTCCCATTTTTTTCCTCCAGCAAGAGCAAAAATAACATTAAATTAGAATTATGAAAAAATAATTAAATAAATAATAATAATAAAGAAATAAATAAAAAGCAACTGAACAGTTGGAAGCCAACTAGCTCAAGTGACAAATGCCTGTGTCAGTTTGAATGTTTTCTCTCACTTGCAGAAACCAAACAGATAAAGGGGGAGACTAGCCTCACTGGCCTTTGCAGGTAGTTCTAACTAGGCCCAGCCATCATAAAGATCTTTTTCTTCTCTCTCTCTCTTTCTCTCTCCCCCCCCCTCATATTTTACATCACCCATCTCACCTAAGTGACTCTAGGCAGTTTACAACAGAAACACAAAAAGTAGTTCAAAGCATCAATAAAAATCAAAGGTAATTAAGAAGAATTAAGAAGAAAGTTACAATTAAAATCGAAATATTAAAAAACAAAAGGCAGGGAGAGTGACCCGCACATAATCAACCACCCCCAAGGTCTCATATCACTCTCTGATCCCAACTGGCAGAGCCATGCCTTAACACACTCTCAGCAGACCAGAAGTGGGAGGGACACCTCAACTTTGAGGGTAAGATGTTCCAAAGGGTGGGGGCAATGACAGTGAAGGCTCTCTTCCTGGCTCCTCTTTAACTGATGGGATCCGCATCAACCTGCCTCCAGGGGATTGGACTAGATGACCTCCAAGGTCCCTTCCAACATTATTATTATTATTATTATTATTATTATTATTATTATTATTATTATTATTATTATTATTATTATTATTATTATTATTATTATTATTATTATTATTATTATTATTATTATTATTATCATCATCATCATCAATCATCAATCATCATCATCATCATCATCCTCCCTGGATAATTGAGTCGGATGGGATGATGTAATTGGGATGAGACAGTTTCTCAGGTAACCTGGCCCCATGCTGTTCTCACCACACACTCTTTCTCCATGCCTCTGATATCAGTGAGGTACTGAGGGAAGCCTGTCCAGAAAACTTTAAACCAAGATTTTTAAATATTTTATGTATATTTAAATGTGACATAAAATATTTAAAAATAAATTGTTGACGCGTAAAATATTTTGTGGATATTAAATGCACAAATCAAATTTTCACATGAAATGTTTGAGGAGCATGGATATATTTTCATACAGAGAACTGCCATCATCCTAATACTCTTTGCTATTCATAAAACCTAGAAATATATTTTGTGGGCAGAGAGGAGGAGTCTGGTAACACCTTTTCTGACTACCATGCTTTATTAAAAGGTGTCGGCTTCTGTGAGCTGTAGCTCACTGATATATCTGATGAACTAGGCTGCAGCTCACAAGAGTTTATGCCTTGAATAAAATGTGCCAGTCAGGCACATTTGCTAAGTTGAGGCTTTAGGTAGTTAAAGTTTTAATAATAAGGAGCTGCTGTATATATCAACTAGCAACCCAATCATTAGTAATAATAGTTTTCCCTGAGGCAATTCTCTGCTCTGTCTCTTTATCTATGCTTTATCTGACATGTTTCCCTATCTGACCTCCTCATTTGGTATCCTCTACGCAGTCACTTTTCATTGCTTTATAACGGGAACCCCAGGGCAAAGCTGTAATGAACTAGTGCCAGCCCTTCTGATGAGACGAATATGTAGTTAGACAGCAGACACTACTTATGTGCATCAATGTTTATTGTTCTGAACAGGTTTGCTTCCCTTAAATTTGGTAACCAGTGCATTACTTGAGGATGTTTTCCTTTTCTTTTTCCTGAGCTGATAGTGCACAATATGCTAATGTGATGGGGTTTCCAAAAGTATTATCAGATTAAAAGAGGAATAAATAAATTAATGATTGCTAGATTTGGCCAGGGAAGAAGTCATGTTTATTTCTTGATGCACTGAAAGATGCCTTTCAGCCTATTAAAACATTTCCATTTCAATTAACCAACTGCAAGTTGCAATTTTTGAGTTAAGCAGTTTTAATCTCCTTAATGGGGAAAGGGCTGAGTAAATATAGCATGCCACGTGAATCAAAACTTTCAGCTACACTTGAAAAGCAATTTACTCTGCTTTTGCAAACATTTTTTCTATGGGTTTTTAGATGTGATAAGGAAGCATAAAAGAAAGTATGGCATAAAATAAATAGTGGTTAAAAAAAAAACATGTTTTCAGAAATTATGAATTATTTACAAAGAGGTGATATTCATGTCGGGATAATATATCTATCATTTATCAACAAGAAAATGTTGATAAAAAAGTCACAATTATCAATGTCCAAGATCATGGTATCCTATATAGGGAGTCCTTAACTTATGACCATTTGTTTAGAGACCATTCAAAGTTATAATGGCACCGAGAAAAGTAAGTGATGATGTCCTCATACTTATGACTATTGCGGCATTCCCCACTGTCACATGATCAAAATTCAGCCGCTTGGCAACTGACATGTACCCGTGTTTCCCTGAAAATAAGACCCAGTCTTATTTATTTTATTTTATTTTTGCCTCTAAAAGAGGCACCAGGTCTTATTTTGGGGGGATGTCTTACCCGCTTACCTTAGGACCGCTGCAGCCAGGCCTCTCACGCTCCGACACCTGTTGCGCCAATGCCTGAGTTATTCTGAGGCCACTTCATTTGTAAGCAGACAAAGCTTCCAGTCTCTGTCATTTCTCCGTCCGGGCAAAAAGTGTTTGGGCGCCCCATAGGAGCCCAAACACTTTTCACCCAGAGGGAGACTGAAACCTTCGTCTGCTTGCAAATTGAGTTGTTGGAAACCAAGGGATTAATTTCTAACTGCCCCATTTGCAAGCAGGTGAAGGTTCCAGTCTCTCTCTGGGCAAAAAGTGTGTGGTGCGTCCAGATCACCTGCCTCCCCCCCCACCTCTGCCTCTGCACCGGACTTACCTGCACTGTTCCAAGGGGCTGGTGGGCTGTGGTTGCTGCAGGACACCATCGACCCCCGCATGCTCACTGCCACTTGTGCTGGCCACGCCCATCCTCCTGGGCTTATTTTTGGGGTAGGGCTTATATTAGGCGCACCCCAAAAAATCAGGCTAGGGCTTATTTTCAGGGTGGGTCTTATTTTCGGGGGAATACAGTAGACATATCCATGAAGACACCAGGATTTAAACTTGATTTGAAGGAAATTTTATTTCTACTAAATACAAGGACTTATTGCAAAGTTATCATCTCATACTAAGTGAAAGTTTAGGCTTTCAATGTTAATTTTCTTGCAGTGTTCCTTTTAACTACAGGAATCAATGTTTGGGAATAGTTGTACATTACATGAAAGGTATTGCTTCCATCTGGAAAAAAAATACTGAGAATGGCAAGAATATGGGAACCCAACTCAACAAACATTTACACTATAGCAGTGATGGCGAACCTTTTAGAGGCTGAGTGCCCAAACTGCAACCCAAAATCCACTTATGCATCGTCGAGTGCCGGGTGGGTGTGGCCCATTGGCTGGGTCTGGCCCAATTGGGTGGGTGTGGCCCATTGGGTGGGCGTGGCCCATTGGGTGGGCATGGCTGCGGTGGTAATGGCAGACTGGGTGGGACTAAAAAGTTCAATCAATCAATTCCAACTTTGCAAGATCTTTTTTTTTCCCGCGAGAAGTTGAAATTGACTGATTGAACCTTTTTTTCCCCGCACACGGCGGTGGAGGCCTAAAGTGAAAAGGTTTTATAAAACCCAGCTGAAGGCCTAGGACTGGGGCAACAGCGCACGTGCCCACAGAGAGGGCTCTGAGTGCCGCCTCTGGCACCTGTGCCATAGGTTCGCCACCACTGCACTATAGATTCACATTTAAAGATTCAAGAAAAAATTAAACTTTGCAGGCATAATGTTATTTTTAAAAAACAAAACCAGACATGTTTGCATTGTTTCCATAATTAAATGCAAGGGAATGTACGTGTAACTTTGTCAGCCCTCTCCCCCCCATTTCACACTTCTTAGAACAATATAAAAACAACTTTCCTTGCTTTCCCGTTGCAAAGACAGATTTACCATTAAATATATATGACTGTCTCGCTCATAAAATTTTGAGATCTTTCTGTGTTTTTCAGTATTGAAAATAACAGTGATGACACTTATTTGCTTAAATTATGTATCCCATGCGTACGGAATATATAAATTCTAGCTTGAAGCAAAAATATAGATTTGGCCTGATTTAGCCCTCAGCACTACATCCATTGAAGTTCACGGAATTGCATTAAAACTTGGCTTAATTTATTATTTATGATTATACTGGTTTAAGCAATCCAAAGTCTATACAGTGTTTAAAAATGAAAGATGTAGAACACACATAAGGTTGCACACATAGATATTATCTGCTTATATGTGTTGCCTGAGAAATCTGTTGTTTTCCATTCCAAACTCTATAGGAAAGAGTTGCATATTGGTCATTTTGTTAAGTGTATAATTTCCCAGTAATTTCTTATTCCTGGTAATTGTTATTTGCATCAATATATTGCCAGCAAGTATTTGAAAGTATTATCAAACTACACTTTCAGCAGATCCATCTCCCAAAAATTCACTAGATATGCATTTGCTGTTTCACCTTCTTTCTGCATCAGAGTTTCATGTTTCATCATTCAAAGGAAATTCATCCAAATTACATCTTTCTAGTATCTGGTCATGGTTCAGCTCATACTGAAATGTCAACATATGGGAGTAAGATCGATGTATGTTAAGGATAAATGGTGATCCTGTACATAATGATTGTACCACAACTTCCAGCAACTTGCCCAGTATGACTAATGTCAGCAATATAGTACAGTTATTTACGATATAGCAGGGTTGTGTACAGTTGTTTAGTCAAATTTGACTACAGGTTTCCTACACTGAACTGTACAGACATGTTTTGGGGTATATTATAGAACTCAAAGCCAGTGTTTGTTTTTCTAATCTCACCTCTTGAATCACCTCTTATTTATGGCATTTGCTATATTCTTCTGTAGTCTTCCTTCCCTTGAAAATTTGCTCTTTTATATGGCTTCAACATATTGCAATCTTTTCTTTTTAGTTACTGATTTTCTAAACTTTCTAAACTTATATATATATATATATATATTAAAAGACTGCAATATATACCCATCCAAGAAAAGATTTATTAAGGACATTGATTATTAAGCTAAAACTGTGTTGGCGTTTATGGATTATTATTTGTATATTCCTAAGTAGTGTCTGATGACCTTTTATTTGGACTTGGTTTAGATTTAGGGTATAGATATGAAGAGCATAGGACAAATGCTCAGTTCCAGATTATTTATTTTTTTTCCTAGAATGCAGGTAGTCCTCGATTTACAATCATTCTTTTAGTGACTGTTATAACCATTTTTCACATTTACGACCATTGCAGCGTCCCCATGGACATGTGATCAAAATTCAGACGCTTGGCAAGTGGCTTCTATTTAATTGCCTTGTCCTGGAATCAGGGGATCACCTTTTGGGACTTTCTGACAAGCAAAGTCAATGGGGAAGCCAGATTCACTTTACAACCGTGTTATTAACTTAACAGTTGCAGTGATTTGCTTAACAACTGTGGTAAGAAAATTCGTAAAAGGGGTCAAAGCTAACTTAAGAACCGTGTCTTTTAACAATGGAAATGTTGGGGTCACTTGTGGTCGTAACGGATCATGTTTTTCGCGTTATAAATATTGTTATTTCTTGTAATATATGGAATAAGCACAAGTAACAAACTAGGCTTTTAAAAATTAAACAATGACAAAAAGTTCATCTAATATTTTTTGCCAACTAGAACAGGAAAGCATTGGCTATAGCAGTGGTCCCCAACCTTTTGGGCACCAGGGACCAGTTCCATGGAGAAAGGTTTTTCCACGGACCGGAGAGTGCATGGTTTTGTGTGCTGCCTGCATCCCACAGATGGGGCTTTGCTTGTTTGTGTGGACGGATTGCTGGCATGTTGCGGCCCAGTACCGGTCCACGGACTGGGGGTTGGGGATCCCTGGACTATAGTACAGAATCTTCTTTTCTGGGTCTTGGATATCTTGCAATCTACAGAGTCACAGAGGCTGATCTGGGCCTCAAATCTTTAACTAGTGTATAAATAAAAGATTAAAAAAAAGTAGTTCAGCGTAAAGAAATGGAAGAGAAACATTTGAGATTGTGCAAGGAAAAGGGAGCTAAAAATAAATTGAGTCTGCATGAGAGAAAAAGAAGAATGATAACAGAAAGGCACAGGTTTGGGCCTGACAAGAACTTTCATTCTTCTTACTCTTGACAGTATATTTTATGAAGAGTAACATGGCTTTTAGAAAGGAATATACCATGGATTAGAAGTGTATGATACATTAAGCTTGCTAAAATTAAATCTGTGTAGCCATGGAGAGTGGATGATAGATGACTTCAGTATTTCTACGGATGCTATTTCTATTTATTTGAAGTAAAAAGGTCCTTGCTGATTGCATTTCTCTCTCTCTCTCTCTCTCTCTCTCTCTCTCTCTCTCTCTCTCTCCCCATTTCTCTCTTTCTCTCTCTCTCTCTCTCTTTCTGTCTCTGTATGTGTTGTGGAGGTAAGATGGTAGTAGTAGATATACTGCAGAAGTGGTTTTCCATTGCTTTTTTTTCCAAGAATTTCTTTTTAATATTTCCCAATCTAGGTGTTGCTATGACCTTCAGGTCTTCACCCCCCCCCTAGTATAAAGTACTGCTTAGTTGTGGTTTTTTTAATGAGCCAAGTTACTTATCATTTAGCTGAGCATTTTAAATAAACACATATTATTAAACATCCCCAATGCACCAGGCATCCAACAGAGGATAAGGGATTATCACAGTGATTTATGAATTTAGATATTGTATAAAGAGAGTAGCAAAAAATCAGGAGTTTGGTAGCGCCTTTTAAGAATAATAAATTCAATTAAAGGCATAAACATACATGAGCTACTGCTCACTTCAGCAGGTGACTAAATTGATGTAGACTTTAAATTAGTATGAGCTGGAGGTGGGGAAGTCAGGGCAGTGGGGTGTAGGGGGTGTAGCTGTGCCAATGCAAAAAGGCTAGAGAGACTTCTGAAACAACTTGCAACTTTCCCTGCCAGGTTCCACATTTAATTTGGTTGTAGACAGTTGGCAGGGAAGGTCACAAATGGAGATCATCTGAACGTGACTCCCTGCAATGTTGTAATTACAAGCTGAGCACCTGAATACACAAATCTCAATCAAGTGACTGCAGATGTGCTGTGATGGCCAAAACTTTGAGGATCAGTTGTATGTTCACTGTTTTCAGCACAACCATTACTTTGAACAGTCATTGAATGAATGGAGATAAGCCAAGGACTACCCATATGTTAAAAACCTACTGTGTTTGTTGAGACCTTCTGAAATATCCTGAAACCTATTCATGTGTGTGAGTTCAACACTTTCTCCCTTAATGATGAGGTTAAAGGCCTGCTTTTCTAAAGTCTTAATGCTGAGGTCTACTATGAAGCATTCTGGCACTTCATATAGCAGATGCTCAAATGCTATAATATGTCTATATCTATGAAGATCAGAATTGGGCAAATCATGGTATTCCCTATGACATTATATGGAAGTGAAAGTTGGACTTGAAACGCAATAAGGAGAGCGTTGATGCCTTTGAACTTTGGTGTTGGAGAAAACCCCTGAGAATACCCTGGATAGCCAAGAAAACTAACCAATGGATCATTGAACCAGAGTTCTCACTCAAGGCACAAATGACTAAGCTGAAATTACTCTACTTTACACACATTATGCAAAGACCCAGCTCTCTGGAAAAGGCTCTAATGCTGGGAAAGATAAAGGAAAGAGAGGAAGAGGATGACTAGTGGATGGACTTGGTTACAGTGGCAAGGAGCACACTGTTGGGAGACTTGAAAGTACTGTTAGGGATATATCATCTTGGAGAAAATCTGTCTATGTGGTTGCTAGGAGTGAAAAATGACTCGGTTGCACATAATCATAGAATGTTCTGGGAGATTGAAATGTTCTGATATTGCTTTGTCCTTGTTTTGAATCCTGATATCACTTGTGCACATTAATAATTTTTTGTGCAAACTTTGCTTTGTGCATCCTACATAGAATCCAGAGGGGTGTTGCTGGCAGATGATGGCATACATCACATTACAGGAAAAAAGAAATGAAGGCCCCTCTAATTTTGTACATATGGTATTTTGGGTCTGTATTTGTTATGCATCTGCCACCGAGTTGCAGTGTCATTGTTTAGTATAGACTAATTTATTAAAAATGTATTGTATGTGACAACCAGTGGGGTTCTGTTATTATTTTTGTGGTCTATCTTCTTTTTTTAAGTTTTATTATTATTATTTTAACAGAGTTCAATAATAATTATTCAACAAAAACGTGTTTTCTGAGTATCTTATTCACTAATACAAATTAAATTCCTAATCCCTAAATCTTTTTTCTGACCATTGATAAAATAGGTCCCAAGTTTGGAAATATTCTGTTTTTTTTCTTTTTCTTTCAACCTTAAAGTAAGTCTGTCCATTTCCGCACAGTCTAATATTTTTTTGATTATTTCTTCTTCTGGTGGTATTTCTTTGTTCTTCCAATATTGTGCAAATATAATTCTTGCCGCTGTTATCACATGTAGAATCAAATATGTACTTTGCTTATCAAGTTTTTCTGGCATTATACCTAGTAAAAAAAATTCAGGTTTATAGTCTATGTGTTTCTCTAACATTTTTTTCTAACCAAGTGTGGATTATTGTCCGATATCTCCTTGCTTTAACATATGTCCACCACATATGATAATAAGTACCTGGTTTGTGTTTACATTTCCAACATTTCTCTGACATGTTTTTAAACATTTTTGCTAATCTTGTTGGTGGCAAATGCAATCTATAAAACATTTTACAAAGTTTTCTTTGTATGAAGCTGACATTGTCAATTTATAGTTTCATTCCCACAAACTTTGCCACTTTTCTAAGTCTATATTATATCCAAAATTCTTTGCCCATACTATCATTGTCTCTTTTACTTGTTCATCTTCCATTTTGAAATTTAATAAGAAATTGTACATTTTTTTATTAACTTTTCATCAGAAGTTAATAATGTTTGATCAAACATAGTCTATTCTTTGTAAAATCCATACTGTTTAATATCTTTATCATATCTGACTTGCATTTGTAAATGTGACCACCATGTTAAACTGATGCCCTGATTTTCCATCTCTTGCCTAGATTTTAAGTTCCCTTCAGAATTTAGAATATCTTTGTATGTCCATATTTTATCGAGACTGACTAGATTTGGATGTACGAATGCTTCCATTGTTGAAAGCCATCCTGGAATTTTCCAATAAATTTTACATTTTATTTTTTCCCAAGTTAATAATAATGCATTTCTAATTTAGTGGTTTTGGAAGTATTTATGTATTTTATTTTTTCCGTACCATAAAAAAGCATGCCAACCAAGTTGCAGGTCATGTCCCTCCAGATACAGCAATCTTTTATTTTTAAGAGTTATCCATTCTTTTATCCATGTTAACACTGATGCTTGATAATATAAAATCCAATCTGGCAAGCCAAAGCCTCCATTTCCCTTGGCTTCTTGTAACATTTTCAATTTAATTCTAGCTTTCTTTCCTTAGAGAGTTTAAATCTTCAAAGAAATTTTTCTCCAGTTTTATAGGTATCGTTTGAAATAAAAATAATATTTTTGGTAATATATTCATTTTCACCATAGCAATTCTTCCTAACATCGACAGTTGAAGATTCTTCCATTTTTCCATTTTTGGTTTACCAATTTAATGTAATTATCTTCTTTTATTGTTGAACATCTTGCTGTCAAATATATTCCCAAATATTTGACCTTTTTGACTATTTGCAATTCTATTTTTTCTGATAATTGCTTTTTTTTGTTCATCTATCTTCTAATATGTCTTTCTTGGGAATCAGTTTATCTCTGCTGATTGCTGAGTGGGTGTTTCAGCATCCTGAATGCCTGGTTTATTTCCATCAGTTGAACATCTCTGTCAAGTTGGTCAAAACAAATGAAACTGTAGCATAGAATTTGGCTATATATTTGGTGGTGTGTTGTAGATGAAAGCTAAGCATGTAGGTATGCATGGCAATTTGTAGATTTCCTGTATAATGTGATGTTTATGTCTTTTGTGCTGTTTTACTATGATAGCAGGGAAGTGGAGCTGTTCGGTAGATAGGTCTAGGCTGAGGTTGATATTGGGATGTAAATTGTTAAGGACATGATGAAATTTCAACAGATTTCAACTAAAGGATTAGCTTTATGGACAAGAAAAAGTTGTTTTAGGTCAGCTATAAACAGTTATGGATCCACAGCTGCCCCCATTGGCTATACCACTGATTTATTGCCAAAGCTGATGTAATTATGTATGAGTACAAAATCACACATGTTGGTGGCAAGGCATGCTGTTTTGTTATCAGTGATGATGTTCCTGATGGCTTTAGATCTGTGTTTGTGGGCAGTGTTGGTATAGAGTACATCAACAGTGGGGTGGCTAAAATGAGGTTGCAGAGAGATTGCTAATGTATTTCTGTTTTCCATAAGTCTGTATTATATCTCATGCAACTGGGAGTATTGGTGGCATAAGGCATGAATCTAGAGTCCATGAAAGTTATATATTGTACATACCAACAGCATCACCACAGCCCCAACAACTTCACACAAAAGATCAGAGGAATCTTTTCATATACTCTTCCTACTGTTGCTTGATATAAGCCATCATCTGTCAGCAGTGGATTCTCAACTCTGTGTAGGACTCACACACCAAGTTTTGCACAAAAGGATTAATAGACATATATGTATCACCAAGACTCAAAACAAGGACAAAGTAATAACAGACCATTTCAAACCCCAAGGGCACTCCATCACAGATCTTAGAATAACTATTTTGTAAAAAAAAAAGGTAGTTTACCATCAGAATTGAGATTGCTGAACACATTACAATTGTTAATTGATAAGATACTTAGAATCTATCTCACATGGTAACTTGCTTTTACATAACCACCCTGACTTCGTTCTCTTCCCTTTCCAACCTCCAGCTCATCCCAATTTAAATGCTACATCAGTTTAGACATTCCAAGCATCTGATGAAGTGAGTAAAAGCCTGTATCTTTTAATGAAATGTTAGTCTGAAAAGATACTACTTGACGTCCTCTGATTTATGAATATAACAATTTCTTTAGTTCCACAGCCTATCCACTTTTGAGAGTCCAATTGTCACCTGTTGTTCTTCAAATAGATGCCCTGGGAAGTAAGAGAACTATTTATTTAGTTAGTTATTTTTCATTTGAATTTATTAGCTGCCCTACTCTCTGTACGGAGCGTTGTAATAATGTCTTCTAATAATTATTTTGTTTCTGAAATACATGTGTGAACCAACTTTCTAGATCACAGAGAACTGAACAATTTACAGCATTGTGTTTGATACACATGAACAGATACACACACACACGCAAACACACACACACACAATGTCTTGTTTTTATGCAATTCTATCAATCATTTCTACTTTTGTACAATAAATTGGTGGGTCATTTTATAATGCATTGGCATATGAGTTATAATTTACATTTAATTTGATCACTGTTTTGATACTACACTGAAACAGAGGACAAAAAAGTCACCCTCGTGCTTTAGGACTCAGATACTGAAATAGATGGTTCAAGATATTATAAAATTTACATGCATTTAATTTCAGTGTTTAATGAGGATGCACCTCAACATCTTCATATTCGTTTGAAGGGTTGAGTGATTTTCTTTCTCCATGAATATGTGTAAAGTTATGTATATTTCTGTATGCTTAGGAAGACTGTACCTGTCTACAGATAGATACACACATTCATACATACATAAGTACATGCAGATCGAGATAATGCATAATACACATCCTAAATACTAAATACTTTTGTGACAGGATATTAGTTACATACACCATACCTGCAGAGAATTGTTGTTAAATGCTTCCATAAATTTTATCTATATTTCCTGAATGATATTTTTAAAAAGAGTAATACATCCTCTGAAATTACACAGGCTTGCAGTTATTTATGGGAAATAGTTTTATGTGTTTTTTTTTAAAGAGTTATACCACTTTTAATTATTTGTGGGAAGGGAAGAATGTATTTAAAACCTGAATGGTTTTCTTCAGCCATAATAAGATACATCCAAAATTTAACTTAAAAAATAAATAAAAACCCAATTCATAGATTTTGTGTCATTGAAAGGAGAAGTGTATGTATGTATGTGTATATGTGATTTTTTTTTCTAGCCAGCTGAGACAACTATGGTGTTCTCAGCAACTAAATTACGCAGTCAATTTGGAAAAGGTCACTCTGGGTCTTCTGCAAGCCACTTTTCATTTGACTTTATTGTTTCAGCACTGATCTGAGTCATTCATTCCAGGAAAAACCCTTGTTAAACATGGGCATCTTGGTTTAGTCATTCTTCATGGGTGAATAGAGTAGGGAGGATAGTGCAAAACAAGAAAGATTGTTTTCTACTGCCAACACAGCCTTAATAAGGCCACAAACCTTAATAAGGACTGAAGAGCTCATTAAGGAATATAATATTTATAATGGGATAAATTTCATATTCTTGCTCCTGATTACAGCAATGCTTCAAATAAAGTCTAGCACTTTATGCTTTATGCAAAAAGCCATATTGTATGTTAGTGTACATGTGTGTGCTTTTGAGTTACTGTTGATTCCGGGCAACTGCCTGGGCTAGTCCCTGCAGTGTTTATATTAGAGCAGGGGTGTCAAACTGCTGGCCCGCGGGCCAGACACGTCATCCAGAAGCCGTGCCCACCCCATTGCCGGCAATGGCGAAACCGTCCCGATACGTTGCACGACGTCACGTGACGTCGCGAGTTTGACATGTCTGTATTAGAGGGTAGCTGGAAAATGCAGCCCTTACCTTAGCAAGTTGCCTCAAGTTGAAATTATGACCGCCATTTTATAAAGTATATGATAGATGCACAATTATGAAGGATCTGTCAGACTGAGTAAAAGGTGGTGATGCTCATATCCTCACTGCCCATGCTTAAAAATGGCATCTCTCCAAACCACTATCACTGGGGTGATGCAACACCCAGTGTTATATCCTAAAATGCTATTTTAATTTCACATCATCATCCCAGCTCCCCTTAAAACAATGTTAGGTCAGTACTGCTTATAGTAACTGAAGATATTTCATAGTTACCAGAATTATTAGAAGACAGTGCTTGGAACATCTTCATTGAGACTAACATTTTTCTTTATTTTTTGACTGAAGTAAACGTGTTTGTTTTGCATCTGCTTCTTATGCCTTTGGCACAATTATTAGTCTGTTGTGTGTTGAGTATTGTACACAGCTTTCATATCTTTAAGAAATTAAGTGATTATTATTTGCAAATTGTCTGCAGAAATGATCAAACCAAGCTTTTGCTTGAGCCTATTTGTTTATGCTGCCAGGTAATTTTGTAGAATCCGGGAGTTAAGAAATGTTAAGCTATGAATACAATAATATATTTGTTTTTTGTTCAATACCCAGAAATGAATGCCCTACAAAGATTTATAGTACTGGTAAATGTTAGCAGATAGACAGATAGATAGTACTTACATTTATAATATTATGAAGGAGAGCAAGCCATCTTTCTGGGCCTAGGTCTATGCATCTTTGGATAGAACAGAAAAATTGTACAAACTGAGGCAAGAATGATACAATACTTCTAACACAGTGGTTACCAGAGTATTCCCAATTGGACACAAAAGTGAAAGAAAAACTCCTGAGATTCTCTCGAGAACTGAATCCTAATGCTTACTGCTCCACTGCTAGATATGAGACTGTCTGGGCAGGTTGGACAGTTGACTGTTCACGGCTTCCATACAGCTATTTGTGCCCTTGCATTTTCTCCAAATTAATATCATGAGCATGACCATATGATATTAAGATTAGCAGTGCAGAGAAAATGATGCCAGAATGAATCTGTGGAATATTCAAAACATGGCAGAAAACTCTAGAAAAGGACGTCCTTCTCATGGCTTCAAAGCGTTCTTTAAAGCTATACATGAAAAATGGGCACAAAAAGAAGCATTTCTTTATTTGCTTATTAAATTTATAGGGACCCAATTCCATCAGATGCCAGTCTGCCACTCTTTCTCTTTCACTGTATTGATCAGCTTCTGAAGGTAGCCAATAGCAGGATAGAACAGAAAACCTTTTTTCTCCACAGAGATACACTGTACAATTTAGAATCCTGAAAAAAAATTACAATTCTAAAACCTGCAGAGTTTTTACAGAGAGAAGCACTTGTCCCTATAGACATTAATCCACTATACTGGAGGGCAATATGAATGCCAGTAGAAGAGACAAAGCTAGCATATCTTTTCTCCCATATTCCATCACTTATAAAGAGAGAGTACGTGAATTTTGAATGCATGAAGCTGCCAATTATCATTGAAAAAATAGAGTATTTGAAAAAATCATGACATGCATTTCAACAGTGTGATGGTAATATTATTTGACACAAATAATATGCCTTCAATATTTCTTTCAAGATTCTAGAGATATAAATATATATCCATCACATTTCTTTTTTCTTTTTAATATATTTTATTAGATTTTTATAGGGATGGGAAGAAGGAAGGTGAGTAGGGGTATAACATAGGGTAAAAGACAAGGGTTAGACCAAGGGTAGGGATAGGTACAATAATGGGGTTACCCCCAACAGTAAATCAACGCTTTAACAAGCAGACTATCGTCCGGGTATACATGTTAAATATGCATAGTTAACGTAATACTAAACAGCTATAGTAAATAAGTTTATCACTAATATTAATAAAAAAATTACCAATACATATCATTCATTCTATGAATAACAATAATTAATATACTATTGACAATATATTACTAACTGAAAATAATGACTTGTAAATACTAATATATTGCTTATTAATTTTAATTACTTATAAATAAGAGTATTCAATGCAAACAGTTAACATAAAAATTAAGTTAAAAAAATCATATATCCTATTTAATTTCATAACCTTTTTTCATTCTGTCGTATTGCTAACCATTGATAGAATTTTTCCCATGTTTTAAAATAAATTGTGTCTTCTTTCTCTTTGATTTCTAAAGTTAATCTATCCATTTCTGCACATTCCAATATTTTTGTAATAATAATCTGATCAGGTGGTAACTTTTCATTTTTCCAGAATTGGGCAAATGCTATTCTCGCGGCTGTTAATACATGTAAAATTAAGTATTTGTTCTCTTTTCCATAATTTCTTCATATACTTTGTTATATGTTTTGTCTATTTAGATGAAGAAGAATTGTGCTCCTAGACTATTCTTCTAGCTAGACAAATCAAAAGCAATTTTCTACACTTCCATGGAAAAAGTAGGCATTTTTGGTTTACATGTGTGACAAACAGCAGCATATGCTCCAGTTAGAAAGTATTTGGATCTTTCATTCCACTGATTTGCAGTATTTACAAGGTAATTATTTTGATCATGTTATAAAGAATATTTGCTTTTTTTCCAATTAGGAAATCCCAGGGAGATGGGTATTAGAGCAGTATTCAAAAATCATTTATTCAGTCTATCAGTTTGAAACAGCAGTAGATAGATCCTTTAGCATTTTGTGAAGGTACCAGTATCACCTGCTGATTCTTTGTTCTGATGGAGAAAGGTTGCTGAGAAATAGCAACTGTCAAGAGCTAATCAGGATTCTTTAGGCATAAAGCAGAAAAACCTCACACCTCCATGAAACCAAGGCTTTTGCTCTGCAAGTTGATAGTGCATATAGATGTAGTGCTCCCTCAATTTATGAATACAGTGTAAACATCAGATACTTGCAAAAGCTCCCACAATAAATAAAAGCATGAGGCAAGATGTTTCAGATACATTAATCTTTTTACTTAAACTATATTACAATAAGATCCTATCTTACGAAGTTGGATATACTTCTTTGTAGTGCATGCTGATAAATTAGCTCAAAGATAGTGTCAGTACATTAAAAAAACCAGTAAAAAAATGGCTGGTTATGAGATCAATATACTGGACCATAAGGGTCCAATAATTTTGGGAAACAGTGCAATCAATTTCCAATTAACAGGAAAATTTAATTAGCCTGCATTGCATTATTTCTTATGCTTTAAATGCTATCAAGTGCTAACTCTGGATCTGTTATATTTTTTCCCCAGTAGCTTCTCTGTAAGTAGTTCTCTTGCCAACTTCAATTTCAAAAATATACATACTGATTTTAATTTGGGATAGGACAAAAATCCTGTTTGCGAATGAACAATGCATTTCTTTTGCCAAACTGTGAATCAGTTTTGTCTTCTATCTCCTTTTTCATCTTTATATGAATATTAAACGAACTTCCATTTAAGAAAGGATTTAATGCTAATTAGAAGTTAGCGGTCTTGCAGTCACATCTCACAAACGCTTACTCAGGATATAATGTTCTTGCTCTATTCCATAAATTCAGTAAACTCTTTGGAACTTTTTAATTAACACACACTACAATCCTAAGCACATCTACTGATTAATAAGGACAATTGAGTTTCTTGGGACTTTTCCAGTAAATACCATTACAATTTCTTCTTTAAATTCATATGTTCACATAGTAATTTCTTACTGATGAACTCCAGGGTAATTCTATTCATACCTGTAAGAATCACTACTCCCAGGCCATCTCATACTTTCATACTTGAGTGCTCTTTTTCTTTCCAAAGGCATGAATTAGTTCCATCAGTATATCCAATGCTCTGGCTATGAAGAGGACTACTTCCTTCTCAAGAAATGCACAAAACACAGTTAAATTAGGTACATACAAGAAAGTCCAGCTGCCTCGTGAAAAAGCATCTTTGGGATAACTATGACCTGGATCACTGAGCATCTCCACAGACATTTGCATACATGTCTTTGAATAGTTCTGGAAACTTCCTTCCTTATTTTTTATTTTTTGTATGTTTTAATTTTAATCCTTCTTTAAGTGGAAGTCTAGTCACTGAATGTAGTAAAAGGTCAACTTCAGTCAACTTCTACAGATAAGCAATATATTCTAAAATTTGCCAAAAAGAATCCTTACCAAGGATTACCAAGGACAAAATTATTCTACTCCACTTATTTATTTAGACAGTTGTATTATTTATTTAACTGTAAATTCAGCTGTATTAGTAGCTGTAATAAATGTTGTTATATCCTGCCTTTCTCTCCAATTCTAAGGTGGCTTATATCCAGGTCTCCCTTTATTTTATCCTTATAACAACTTCCCTGTCTGAGGGAGTGAGTGAGTCAATGACCACAGTATGACCTGGGTATCCCACAGCCACTTTTGCCAGAGTATCAAGGAAGAGGCCCATTTAAATCCAAATTTCTAAATGATACTTTTTTTCAGATGTTTCTTAAACAGTAGTAAACATCTGATTACCAGAGCAACTAAAAGAATATGATCCATGCTATTCCTTCCTTCTATTAATATTTTTATTGGCATCTTCCTAGATAATGTCTGTGAAATGCAGGTTATCTACAGCCAAGAGCTGGGATTGGATGTATTTAAGTAAAGTAGAACAATATAAACAAATAATTTTGATTTTCTGGCCAAACTGAAAATAAGTTCTTTGATACAAATATAAAATATAGGGAAATTATACTGGAGGATTCAAATATTTCAATATTCTGTTAACTATTCTAATTTTAAAAGGAACATTGAGAGAAAGAATGTACTAAATTCCAATTCCCCTCAAGAGTCTCTTGGGGGTTCATAAAATCAAAATTGTTTGCCAAATATTGAAGATATTTTCAAAGATTTAAAATGATGTCACTATTCTCATTATTCTTTCTTGTAATTGTTTCACAATTTTTACTATTAAAAATGCAGGATTTTTTTCAGGAAAATATTTTATTTATGTTAGTATCTAATAGCTTTAATACTGCTATTTTTATATGATTCAATAAATAAATATGCTTCAAATGTATCAGTTTTAGTCTGTAATATGATAAATATTGAGAAATATAATTCAAACAAACAACAGGTTTTTTGAGTGTCCCATAATTTTTAAAAATACTGATCTAGAGAATAATCCAAAAATAACTTACAGATAAAACCAGATGAATTCTAAATGCTCATGCTTAGAGTAGGATCACCAAAAGGAATGAAGCTTAAATTAGTAATGACAAATTCTGTTGACTGTTGTGTGTCTGCTCTAAATAGAGTTATGTAAGAATCCAATCTCGTGAAATACATTTCAATGTATTTTGAATATATTTAGGTTGACAGTTGTGCCCTGAAGTCCTAAGAACATTTAACCTAAGAGAAATCTCATTTCAACACAATAAACCTGATTCCGATATTACTCTGATTGCATAGTTCTATGCCCAGTTCTCTTCAGAAGTACAGTAACACCGGATGAGTTCAGAGAGATAAAACATACTCTCAGGGAAAGGTGTCTTGAAATATAGTTGTAGATCAGTTTAATACACTGTGTTTCAGTCCAGCTTATTTTGACTTTTTTTTTTTGAACAGAGAGCAGGCAAATTCATTTCCTGATAAAGTACTGGACTGCAGCCATTTACTAAGCTTACTTTTAAAGAATGTCTATCAAGTTCCATATGTATTCCAGAGACTTGTAGAAATGAAATTGAAGCTGGAAACTTTGCTTTCTAGCATTCAGTCTTTCATTCAGGTCAGATGGGAGAGTGGTCTGTAGTCCCTAAGCTGACCACGGGCCATCCCTCCTGGCCTATATAGACAAAATACTGGCCAACTAATTTTTGTGCTATGGAGTTGCTGTTGCTATGAAGCATGTATTTTGCATTAATAATATATAAAGCAATAATGACAGCCTTGGCTAGCAGGCTTACAGATGATCAGCAAATGAACTGTATTGAATTTATATTGCAGTAAATAAATCTGGGAAGTGAGGCATAGCCATTTTTCAAATCAACCGAGCAAGAATTGTAGTCTTTGGATAGTAAGGTGATAAGGGGTCTCAAAGACAACTACAGCAAAATTTAATATATCGGGAGGGAGACAATATTGTTATTATGGTTAATGAAAGTAATACATAATTTATGTCATCCTCTTTATATATTTAAATATCCTTCTCAAAAAAACTGAGAAGAATAAATTCGGATTACAATGCAAGGTCTGTAAGGAAATATTGTCTTTAAAGACTCAGGAAGCTCTAAACCAGGGGTCTTCAAACTTGGCCCTTTTATGACTTGTGGACTTGTGGACTTCAGACTCAGCGTGCCTGGCTGAGGAATTCTGGGAGTTGAAGGCCACAAGTCATAAGTTTGAAGACCCCTGCTCTAAACCATTTCATTCTAAGGTGCTTTAGATTTAAGTTGCTACTTATAATTAGCATGTTTCATCTTGTTCTATAGTTACTGGCAAAAATACACTAAGTTCATTTTATGGACTTTTTAGACGATTATTTCCCTAATGTCCATGTTTTCTAAATTATTTCTTAACCAATGAGTAAACAACTAGGGTATTAACTCAGTTCTGCTGTCTGCCGGTATGGTATAGAGCTTGCTAGAAGTAAAATGAAGTAGAAATCCCTTGAAACTATTGTTTCTGTTCCATTTAAGTAACAACACACCAGGTATAATCTGGTTGTATCTGCAATGGTTAGCATATTATTTATTGTAAATATTAATACAGTATTCTAATGCTGTGAATATCACACATTTTTGTTTAATCTCATTATGTTTCATGTTCCTTGACAGTCTGGATGTCAGACATTTCTGTAGTAGACTGATTGTTGTTGGTTATGTGTCATCAAGTCAGTGTTCACTCCTAGTGACCATGTAGGTAGATTCCCCTGACCTGGTTCTTCAAGTCTTCCATTAGTGTATCAATCACTACTGTAACTGAGATAGCCCATCTTATTGCTGATTGTCTTCTCTTTTCTTCCACATTTCCTAGCATTATAGACCAGGAAGATGCTTAGTTATTGGTCATCTAAACATATAAACAGGATGACATATATAAATTGGGTAGAAGATTAGATATGTAATATATTATATTCAAAAAATGGAAAATATAGAATGCAATTTACATGTTATATGTAAACAGTTGCTCCAGGTTACTTCAGATTAAAAAAAAGATGAAATTACATAGTTTAGAACATAAAACTTTTGTTTTCAGGCAAGAGTTAAGGATATTTTAAATACAATTCTCATTATGTTTATTTAAAAGTAAGTCCCATTAAATTCATTATGTCCTTTAATTCTCAATAAAGGATGAGGAAGCCCTCAAATATTTCTGAATTAAAAATCCCAGAACTCCAGCCTTTGATGAGAAACACTAATATAGAACTGCAGCTCCCAATTTGATCCTCTCTAAATATATTAAGGCTGCAACTCCAACATTAAACAGCCAGCATGCTGTTTATAATATCAGGGAGTTGAAATTTTAATACTTTGGGAATATTTACCAAAATTGGAGAATAAGGACGTGTAAGATTATGAACAGAACATGCATGACTGTTGCTAGGTTGTCATCAGATATAAGAGATTTTTCCTTGTGTCTATACTACTGGTCATTGTCTACACCAGGGGTCTTCAAACTTGGCCCTTTTATGACTTGTGGACTTCAACTCCCAGAATTCCTCAGCCAGCGTGCCTGGCTGAGGAATTCTGGTAGTTGAAGTCCACAAGTCATAAAAGGGCCAAGTTTGAAGACCCCTGGTCTACACCATGGGTGTTCAACTTGTCGCAT
Organism: Azemiops feae; assembly: GCA_023970755.1. Taxonomy (NCBI): domain Eukaryota; kingdom Metazoa; phylum Chordata; class Lepidosauria; order Squamata; family Viperidae; genus Azemiops; species Azemiops feae. The sequence goes on from JALGBA010000250.1 coordinate 1,553,918, forward strand.
CACATGACATGTTGTGACATATTGTGACTTTTTTCGCAATGCCGGAGCTGGGGTGGGCGCGGCCTCCGCATGATGCAACCGGCCCGCGGGCTGGCAGTTTGACATCCCTGGTCTACACCTTCTGATCAGACAATACTACTAACAAAGCTAGAATAAGAACCTAAATCTACCCCCCCCAAAACCCTTATTTCTTTTAAAGTTAGAAACCACTGTGATTAATTCAAATGATCACATTTTCACGTTGTTATATTTTCTCATCTAGCAGTTGTGATGATGATTGAAATTAAAGGTCTTGAATTCATTAAATGGCCTTAGTCCTTGTGCTGGAAATCTTTTATGACAATGAGCACTAGCACGTGGTGACTAAAACAACTAGGTGTTAAGAAAATGACCAACTTCTCATAACCTATCATGTAATCGTGTGAGATTTAACTATCTTGTGCAATTTCTGCCCTTTCTGATCTTGGTTTTTTAATTATATTAAAGTAGTTTTAGGAATTTTGTTTTAGGTTTTAGCTGCCCATTTTCAAGCATATTACATCTTCTTGTTCTCTCTCTCTCTCTCTCTCTCTCTCTCTCTGTGTGTGTGTGTGTGTGTGTCTTTCTCTGTCTCTCTGCCTCTCTCTCTACACACACACACACACACAAAGATAGAGAGAGAGAGAGAGACCCCAATAGGCAACAGACTGGAAAGTGAGAGAGATTTAACCTATTAACCTAAGTTTAAGAGGCTTAAACTATGTTAATATTTAGCCACATCAGCTTAGTTTTAATGTGTTTCTTTAATCATGGAAAGATGGGACAGGAAGGAATTTAAACTGAAATTGCCCTAAACTGCAGGGGGAAGGAGATTTAAGTCTTCTTCCACCAGCTATTGTGAAAATCCCTTCCAACTAGGAAGAGGGGTGGGAAACCCTTTGCATTAATGTCCGTGTGTTGAGGCAGCCAGCCAAAATTAACAACACATTCTGAATAATTCAAAGAAATTGATCCCATCTTCCCATAAAATAAACAGCCAACACTTGCCTTAGGTTTGCATGTATAGGAATAAGATGCACAGTTTAACTGTCCTGTAAATTAAGAGGAAATTTTTCATACTTCCAGCTGAATTTATTATGCTGTGAAGCAGAGGAACTGTAGCCATATTTGTAGTCATACTTGGCACATTTATTTATGTATAGCTGTCTAGTATTTAAATCATAGCTATGTATCAGTTCAACAATAATGACAACAACTTTGCCAAGTCAGTATTATTCTGATAACTTGAAAGGAGAGAGGGGAACACAAGAAACAGACTCATCTCAGCCATTTTCCTGAAATTGGGACTTTTAGGAGATTTGAACCAGGGGCCCTCTGGCTCTTCAATCATACTTTTTGTCACTGGCATACACCTGTAGCATTATTATTATTATTATTATTATTATTATTATTATTATTATTATTATTATTATTATTATTATTATTATTATTATTATTATTATTATTATTATTATTATTATTATTATTATTATTGTTATTATTGTTATTGTTATTATTATTATTATTATTATTATTATTATTATACAATATTTATATTATGCTAATTATTATTATTATTATTATTCTCTCACCCCTGGCAAATTATTCTCCAATGTCCAGGTTGCCATGAAATCATTCATGGCAATGTGTGACTGTTGTGTTTTATTTCTATTTAGATCTTTGCCTTCATGCTATGAATTATTTCACATTTTTCCTTCTGGATTAGACTTTATTAACGACAACTGCATGTGGGAATATGTAAGCCAAGGACTTCAATATTATGCTTCTAAATGTGGGACATCAGAACTGGGAATGAGTGCCGTGGTGATCTGCTCTGACACCTCAGTCATGTCAGTCCAGTTAATTTAGCAAAGCATTTTTTCTGGATGGCAGAAAGCTCTCAGAATTGCCATAGTTTCCTCATCCTTTATTAGGTCTTTAATCTTAGGATTCTGTTTTCACTCAAGCTCTCCTCAAGAGAATATTCTGCTGCTAATTTTTGGATTTGATTTTCTGGAACAGGGAAGGAGAGATAGAGAAGGGCGGGTGGGGGGGAGGCGAGAGAGATTCTGATTTCACTGCAGCTCATTTGCAGTTCAAGTTAAGGCATCTCCTGCCATCTAGTGGTGAAAACAAAATTCTACCAGCAAAATAGAGGAGATGGAAAAAAACACTTTGAGAGGAAATGTTGGGAAATGAAAAGAAGCTGCAAATGATTCGAGCCATTTTATGCACTTTCACATTGCGTGGCAGAAATGAATTAGAAAACTGCAGAAGAAAGGATAATAGGTCAAAAAGAATGTCAAATTGCTTTATGGTGAAATGAAACTTAACAATAAAAGGACAGCAACATGTGCTGGTTCCGTGCTGACAGCAACAAATAAGACGATTTGCAGATAGGAAACCTCACAGGTCTGGTATCCACAAGCAGAGTCTTGTGATACCCTATCAGAAGATTGTGCTATTAAAAGGCCCTATTCTCATCAGGAATGATTCCAAATGATGTTTTCTTCAAGGCCTCCAGAAGCTCTTCCTACATAAAAGCCATTTCATTGTTTCAAATGTTCACTCTGAAAATATTGCTGTTGCCCAGTGAAATCAGGGGAAATTCAAGAAATTTTCACTCTCACCCAATCATTCTAGTTGCCCTCTGATCAACTGAACGTTTGCTTTTTTTTTTGCTTGCATTAAGCCTGCACTCTTTTGCATTAAGCCTGCATATATTGCTTTATGTCCTGTTTTTGAAACACTTAGAGTTGTGACAGCTGGTTCGTTGACACAGGGAATTTCAAGAAAGTTATTGTTCCCTACTCAGAACTGGAAGTTTAAAGAGTAATTTTTAAAAAAATCTGACTTTTCTGGAACAACATTGACTTGCTTGTGCCTCTCAAATGGAGGAGCCTTAGATAAGCTAGCAAGGCACTGACTTGCTATTTTCTCTTCTGCCAAGAGAAACAGGAAGGACAATTCAAGAACTAGCTGGGAGTTCACGCAATCAGAAAAGACCCTTACTGCTGTCTCAGGATTTTAAGAGTCTTGGAAGTGGGGTTGGAATTTCTGCTTCCTTTCCTCTAAGGTACAGCCTAGGAAGGATTCAGCGTTGGCAACAAGAAAATTATTATCATAGACTTTTATTAACTGCCTGGAGGGGGGGGGGTTACTTCAGACAGAACCAATGGGGTGAGAGGTATGATGGCCTGTTCCTTTTATGCTGCTTTTTCCACTTGATGGAAAAATAACTACTGACTGCTCGTTCTCTGTGCCCAGAGGAACTGTCAGAAAGCAAGAAACAACAGTGACAAAAATGGAGATGAGGAACAGGAGGTCACCATATTTTGGAGCTGGAGATTGGGTTGATAGACTACCAGAACTTGAAACCAATTGCAGAGTAGTACTAACCTTGCCAATTATCATTTGTGGGTTTAGACACAGATAATTGGAATGAGTCATTTTTGGCTCCATTTTCACAATAATTACTCAAATATCAAACATCTTTTAAATAATACATTTTTACTTAATCATTGTTTCTAAAATAAATCATGCTGCGACTAAATGTATATTTCCTAAAAAGAAATACTCTCTTTGCAATGCAAAAAAGATTTTTTTTTATTATCATTATATTTTTATGTATATTTTTATGTAAGGAGAAAAGAAAATTCCCAGGGAACATGAATTTCATAGTATCCTATGAGGAGGCATTATAGTTTTCATGAGAACAGATATCCTAAAATGTGAATTTGATATTCAGTAGCTGAAATGATGATACAGTTGCTGCTATCATCACAGTTTATTCTAAGTAAATTAATATACGTGCAAATGGAATTCCTTATGTATGTATATATGTGTCTAGATGTGTATGCTCTCATATTCTTAGACTTTTGCATGAAAACAGTTATAAATATGTGGGGGGTGGGAGACAAGGTTGTATCTTCAAGTCAATATTTGACTTAGCTATTGCCTTGAGAGGTCTCTGCAGTTTTCTTGGAAAGATTTTGGAAGTAGTTTGCGCTTGTATCTTTGTTAGGGCTGAGAGAGAGGGACTAGCACTAGCCTAAGGTCACTCAGCTGGTTTCATTCCTAAAGCTAAACTAGAAACCATGGTCTTCCGGTTTCTAGTCTGATGCCTTAACCAAACTGGCTCACTCACTATAAATAGCAATAATAGCAATAGCTTCATAGTGCTTTACAGCCCTCTCTAAGTGGTTTACAGTCAGCATATTGACCCCCCAACAATCTGGGTCCTCATTTTACTGACCTTGGAAGGATGGAAGGCTAAGTCAACGTTAAGCCGGTCAGAATCAAACTCCTGGCAGTGGGAAGAGTCAGGCTGCAATACTGCATTCTAACCACGGCGCCACCACAGCTCCTGGTTACCTGGTTCATGAAAGAAGATTAAGAAAAAGAACAAAGAACTTTGGTTTAGCTCAATTACTGCTGTACGCCTGCCGGTTTCTGGGTTATGAAATCTGTCCATGCTACTTGTAGAATGAACAACAGAGCCTATCACGCTGACGCTAATGCTGCCAGAACAGTTGTTTCTATTTTCTAAAATAATGCCATATGTTGTGATGCTGCACTTTAAAGGTGTTGGGGCACATAGTTATGAGCAATAAAAAAATTAGGTTTAAACTGCTGGAGATTAAGTGATTTGCCAAAGGCACTGAGAGAAATTAGCAGTGCTGCCTTGTGTTTTAAATAGCACCTCATGATTTCCATGCAGGAGTTTTTAAGATAGGCTTTTGCCCCCCTGTTAAAATCAAAGAGTGATTCTGTTTTAGAATGAACAGCAGGGAGGAAAAAGCCCAGGGACTTCCATGTCTTTTGTAGCAGAGAATTTTCTGAAGCAATGAAAGTACGACACAGCTGCTGTTGCATCCAGATTACACAAGGCACCTTTGCCCCATCATTATGATACATTTGTACTGTTCTTGTGAAAGTTTCCTTGCCTTTCCACTGGTTGGAAGGCTTAAGCAGGAAAACCATTGATCTCAGCGAGAAACACCAAGTTTTATCACAGAATGACACCACTTAATGCATCGGTAGTAGTTTTCTGGTGTGGTTTGCACTGATTTAAATTATTTCTTAATATAATGTATCTAGCTTAAATAACTGATTTTGTACCACAGCTGTTTTTCATGTATCACAATTCTGAAATATTTTTATATATATATATATATATTTTAAAAAAATAACTTTATAAACAACTTTTAGATTAAAACCTCTCTCCAAACACAGGTTGAGGCATTTAAAAGAATATAAAACAAAGCAAAAACCCAGCCTTGTAAACTGTATGTTCTACTAATGCCCTCTTCAGGTATTTTTGTCAAACAACTGCATGAGATAGTATGTGACCTTTTTGAGAAATGTCTACGCACAAGCTTTCATAAACCTTTATTCTGTCTTTAGAATTTGGAATGATGGGAGATCATACAATTAAAAGTCAGCGACCTCGATCTGTTCATGAAAAAAGGGTCCCTCAGGAACAAGCTGATGCTGCTAAATTTATGGCACAAACTGGTAATACGTTAATTACCTTTTATCTCCTTACTGTGTTTAATTTTAGCAATGCCACTGCATGTCTCCATAATCTTTTGCTGCATATTTGTCAGTTTTCTAAGCTGATACTTTTAAAAAGCCATTTATTCTTTTTTTTTTTTTAACCACACAGTTAAAACTCATAAATAAAAGATCGAAGACTTAGACAAGTGTCCAATACACATGCGATCAATATGAAGTTTTTCAAACGTATTTATTTTAATCTGAAAGTTCTATTAAATTTAAAAACCATAGTTAATCACACATTCAGGAAAAAAAATATAATTTAATGTATGTGTGTGTGTGTGTGTATGTTTTAAAAAATCTAAATATGTAGAAAGAATGGCAGAGGTTTCACAGCTTCAAGTTCAGATTACTGGGTGACAAATTACCTTCAATAAATAGCACAAGCGAGTATCTCAGTTTTCTACTTAGATTTTGTATTATGGTGTACCCATGTCTACTTAGAAATCAACCCCATTGTATGTCCCACTAATGGGACATACAGAAAAATGTGCAAAAGATCTTACCCAGCCTTTCCCTATGATTAACAATTCAACAAGAATGAATACTGCACTTCTTAAGCACAGTGACTATAAATTCATATTAGGAAATGAGGTATGATTAAAAATTACAAGCTGTGCTCAGTGACAGATTATCCTCTTCACAAGCAGACAGTATCAGATTTAACCCTCAGCATTTCCAAACAGTGGTGGAAATTTTTTTACCCCCTCCCCAAAAAAGTTGAGAAGCTACTCCCTATCAAACATTAAATTAGGTGGACAGTGATGAAACTTAACACAAGGCAGTTTTCATTTCATCTAGCCATTTGATTTTCCTAAATGCAGACATACTTAACAGCCCACTACATATAACCAAGTCACTCAAAGTATAATACAAACATCTAGCACAAAATTAAGACCATAACCTGGCCAACATAGAGCTTCTTCTACAAACAGTTACTTCTCCAGTATGGTTAAGTTTTGTGCAGTGAGGTCATGAACACAAATAAAGCAACAGCAAACACAGGGCTGGTAAGGTATATTTTCTCCATGTTGATGTTCTGATATTGGAGGAAAGAACCATGTGATCAGCCCTCTACACACATTTGTGTAATATTGTCCCATGTGTCCTACAGTAAATTTCAGTGTGAAATGTTTCCTGGGCTGTAGAGGCTCTGTGTGTAGACAGTCATGATTCTATCAAATAAACTTCTGATGTAAATAATTTTTGATAATCTCTCAATTTCATAAGGTAGAAAACAGGGTTCTCTGAACCATAATTTAAGACCTGAAATCTGAGTTGGAAGATATCAATATGATCCAGTCCAATTCAATTTAACTCCTATTGCTTTTATTATAAATTGAAAACCTTACACAGTTATCTTAAAAGTGTTTAGCTTTGATCCAACTGAGGCTCCATTCATCGCTGAAAATGTACTATCTTGATTTTTTTTTAAAGAACTTTAATCACATCTCTCTTTTGCAATCACAACAGGACTTGGCCTTTCTGGACATTCAAGCAGCCATATAATGCCAGCTTCTTATGACCCAAGGGTTCTTAGTCTGATTTGTATTTTCATAGAATTACCATAAAATGGTGCAATAGTCTGCTATAGTAGCCTGTAGATGAAATAATGCTGAAGCACGTACTTCAACACACTTACAGTGATCCATAGAGAACAACACTATAAATGCATCCGCCCTTCTGAGTAAATGTTTTTATGATTCAAAGAAAATGAATATTTAAATCCACTCCCCAAAGTATTTTCCAAAATCCTGATTTAATAATCAAGTATCTCATATCAGCCTTTTCAAACAAAATCCACTTGTCTAACATGGAGCAAAACCACTTGTAGCTTGCATATTGTAGGTTAATTCATTTTGCAAAATATTATGCTCTGTTTTTCAACACAGCTACTAATATCTAGTCCATCTCTTCCTTTTTCCATTCTGATTTTCTTTTAGTACTGATCATTGCATATGTGATTCACTGTGAACCTTTTCTTTTCTTGTGATAAAATTAATGTTGTATTGCCTTCAGTAGCATTATTAGAATCTTCTAACATGCATCTACATTTATCTGTACTTGCTCGGAAATTAATAAGATTGATAAGCGGAATTAGAAATGGCATTCATTTGTTTCTGTGACTTGAAGTTATTCCTTGTTTATTTTCCTTTATGTGTGTTTTTTTTTTAAAAAAGCATAGGTGATAAACCCTGATTATTTGTCATATCTTATAGTTATTTATGAGCAGCTGTTAAAATTGTTCAGAATGGAATTCATGTGATATCTATAAACTCATTTCTCTATTTAAACAAAAATTAATTAAAAATGGGGGAAAAGATGAAATTTGATGTAAGAGATATTTTAAAGGGGGGGGAATCTATTTTTATGCTGCATTCATATGCCTAGTTATGATAACTCTGCACTGCTGACATTGAAACACCTCCATCCAAAATACATTTTGTGCTTTTCTCTAGTGAATGCACAGTTTTTCTACTTTCAGGCAGCTGCTTTCACCTCAGTGGAGAACGGAAGACCAGTTTTTCCCATATGTGTTCTGCCTTTTCCACTGAAGGGAACTGAGAAGGCTTTGTAGATGAAGAAGGTGTAGGATATTTATTGTCAAACAAATGTGCAACCTTCAAAACAAGAAAAGACCCTTTTCTTCCAGTGACATGGACTGATTTGGGTTCATAATGAAGTAACCATGTTACTGCATCCCTATCATGTATCTTATTTTAGTTTCAATGGAGAGAGAGGAGTGTGGGTGGGGAATATATTAAATGAAGGTGCTAGATGTTTGTTGGAAGAAGAAGATGATCCATGTTTAAAAACAAAAAGTACACAAGTGTGCATTGGCCCTAACAGCACATGTCTGCAGCATGACTGTATATATTCTCCAACCATGAGTTATGCTTTCCTCCATATTATCCTCTCTTTAGGTATTAAGAATTTAAAATTATCATCAAGGTAAGTGTGATATAGATTTGTGGGCCATTTTAATCAATACATTTTACTTTGGATACTTTTTAAATGTACTTTTGTATTTGTTTATAGTTCAGATCACTCTTAGTGTTTAGACCTTAGGAATCTACTCCAGACAAAATAAAATTATGCTGAATGTAAGCACCAATTAAATCTTCTGAAGTTCTAATGCAAATCATTGTATGACAGTTTGATTCCATAGGGCCCGCCAAAATGTCCAGTATCTGTTAAGTCCCTTGGGGAAAAGATATAATTAATTCAGTGGGTTATGTGCTACATGTACCTCTTTTTACAAAAGGTTTGGTACATTCAGTAAAATTTGTGGGACTTGCTCAGGCACGACTGATGGCAGCATATGCTTCTAGAATTCTGGTGTGTATTATAAAAATAATATGTATATATTCCACAGCTGCCATCTCTGCATGTTTTAGTTATATAGGCTTGGTGCAGTCAAGAAAGTACTTCTAATATAACTTTTAATTTGACACAAAGAAGAGGACTGTCACTTAGTCTTCAGTCCCATTAATAAAGTCATGAGTGAAAGCTAAATCCCAGTTGACCCAAGTAAGGCCCAATTAATTCAATGGAGTACACGAAGCTCAGTACTGGGGTGTATGCAATGTGGATAGCAGTCTCCTGAGACATGAACAGTGCAGTCATATGCTTGTTCCCCTCTGACTTGCCACAGAGAAAAAACTATTCCACAATGTAATAAATCCTAAAATTGTTCAATAACAAGCCAACAGATTGCTTCCTGATTTAAGCTACAAATGTAACTGGTAGATGTGAACTTCCCATGCTATCCTCTTCTAGCAGATTTTATCCCAGTACACAAAGCCATACTTAGTGACTCAATTGAATCATTAAGCTATGGGACCAAGGTCAGGGAAGGATGGGGAAAACTCCAAAATGGGGTGATGCCTTCAATTATCCAGATTCTCCTTTCCAATCAGGCTTCTACATCTCAGTTTATATCATTCAATAGGGTCTCACAATCATCCTTGAAGTATTTGAAGGCAGACCTAGAAAAGCTTCCACAGGCAGCAGAGTAGTTCATAGGTCAGTTGCATGAGTCAAAATCCAAATCCCTCCTAAAGTCATCTATTGTTTGCAGCCTAACACTCTCTACATTTACCTCACCTTAAAGTTTTTTACCCCCAACAGAGACCTGTTAGCTCATTGCACTACTCTTGAACAAGAGAAATCTTTAACACTCTTGCCACTTAACAGTTCATAATCCTTGTGTAGCAGATGAGCAGGCTTCCCACCTTTCCCTCACTACATCATATTAGCATAGTCACATTACACAGCCATATTACCCTCCTTCCCTGCTTCCAGTTTTGAACATAGAGGAGCACATATCTCTCTCTGTGCCCCTTGAAGATTGTCGTCACTTACTTCATGTCTGAAGCAGGCAATGAGATACTGTAGGAATGAATGAGTGCAAAAATTTAAAATCCCATTCCGTACTTGAGATACCTTATCCATCTGTCTGCTTTTTAATCTAATATCAGTCATATCTATGATAATGGCTGATTTTTTCTAGTTAGATAAATTTCATTTTGTCAATCAATCTATTCCTCAACACCTGTCACAACCAGTACAGTAAGTGAAAATCCTTGAGTCATGTTATATTTTGGAACCCACGTCGTCAAAGTCTCATTGCCTAGATGTGAAACTTTTAAAAAAAATGTAACATATTACCGCTGGGATTTCTGTGCAGATAGACATGTTGAACCTAGAGATATCTTACTAGAATGTCGGTTAATATATTTCAGAGTATGCCATGCCATGGATAGTGTAAAGTTTTGTTCCCATCTCCATGTTTTAACTACAGAAACCTATTTTACATGTCTCACCTGATAGGAATGGCAAACATTCATTCCTATTCATGACGAAGAAGAAGGTAGGTAGGTAGGTAGGTAGGAAGGAAGGAAGGAAGGAAGGAAGGAAGGAAGGAAGGAAGGAAGGAAGGAAGGAAGGAAGGAAGGAAGGAAGGAAGGAAGGAAGGAAGGAAGGAAAAGAGAAAGAGAAAAATACTATATGTTGATTCTTGCTTGGGAAAACCCAGCAATTCTTCCATGGTTTCAACATTATTTCCTATTTGAAAAGTTAAGAACTAGGATATTTACTGTTTGAAAAGTTAAGAAGTAGGCTAAGCATAATCATATAAGATGTCATATATCAAGTTAAAACCAGAAAATAAACAAACACAAGTGATTCACATTATTCTCACTCCACTTCTTAATGAAATGAATAGGGCTGCTAGATTTTAAGCTGAAGTTGATTTTAGGATAATATGGATGAAATGAATTCCTCTTCTGTAAAAGCCTAACAAAAAGACATTCTTTACATTTCTTGTTTATCTGGCAAGACAGAAACTTGATAAGAGCGGTGACTGTCTGTATCTTTGTAATTATCCAGGAAAGCAAAGCCCCCTTCAAATATCATTACAGAGTTTTATTGTTTAAGGTGACAAAAGAAGGCGATGTTCAATATATGGAACATTATTATATTGACTGCATTTAATTTAAGTTGGATTTATATTTAATCATATTAAGTTTTGTTCTGAATATATCTATTCCTTTACTTTGGCCCGCCCACTTTTTGGAATGTGGCTCATTGCATGCCATTCAATGTCTAAAGACTTTTAGACCCTTGGTCTAAAAAAAAATGTTACATGGTCCTTTTTAGTGCACAAGAGTAGAGTGGTTTGTATTTATTTGAAACAGGATAGGATTCAGAAGCATAGCAGAGGAAAAGTGCAATGGATGTGCACAGCTTCAGAAATTGTGCTTTATCTGCCTACCCCTTTTTTAATGCAGCCACGTTGTTTCCTGGGATCACACAGCTGCCATATGATCCCCAGAAATGACTGCATTGGTAGGTGCTACATTGTCTGAGCCAAAGGACCTTTTCAGAATTGAATCTGAAGCACAGTAGCACACTCGTAACATCTTGGTCTTTTCTTGCTGTTACCATTCAATAGCCTTGCCCTTCCAGCACTATAAAGTTTGGACTAGGGACTTTTTAAAAGGAAAAAAAAGTAACTGTCTGAAAGTAAAACTCATATTGCATACTTTAAATTTAAGAAAAGTCTCTTTCTGCTAACACTTCACCTATAATTTAGTCATTGTTTTGTATCTACTTATTTTATGCTTTTTCATGGCTGACACATTTAGTCATTCAAGCCTAAGCCAACATTTCTCAAACTTGTTGTATGCTGCCCAGAGTTACTTGATCGTGAGGTGGAAAGCTATATAAATATAATTTAGATGTAAGTAAGCAAGTTTTTATGGAAAAAATAGTGTTGTTTTTTTTCTTTTTCTCACTCCCCCATTGGGGAAAACTGCTTTGCAGACTATTCTTGGAAATTTCTCTAAGATGTGCTGCAGCCTGTCAGAATGATGTTAAGCCTTTGGCAATTGGTTGATACAAAATGGTGGCCAGCCATCATTTTGCTAATATCAGCACTAATGGAGGGATAAAGTTATGCTTCCCCATCCCAAGAAACTAAAACTGTCACTCACAATGGGCAATAAAAGTCATACTCTCCCATCCCACAAAATCTTTGGAGAAATGGCCTCACTTAGTTTCTTTGACAAAGAGCTGAAGAACTATAAGATTCCGCTTTCATTTTGTTCTATTATAATTCAACAATCACTACAAATATTATAAAAATAAATTAACACACAAGATTAGGTTTGCTTGTTCCTTAACGCCACTTGTTACCTGATTTTCCTTTTACCTTGGAAATATACTTACTTTCTAACTCATTGTATATTTTTTCCCCCAAAATGCTTAAGTCCAGTAAGCTTTTATTTTAAAAATATGTTATCTTTTTTTTAATGTTTCTTAGCTATTCTTTGCCTTTTTTTAAAAAAGTACACTCATGATTGTATTCATATTTGCTTATTGTCTTGAATACAGGTGAATCTGGTGCTGAAGAGTGGGCCCAGTGGAGTACATGTTCAGTTACTTGTGGTCAAGGGTCGCAGGTGCGAACCAGAACTTGTGTATCACCTTACGGGACACACTGCAGCGGCCCTTTAAGAGAATCAAGGGTTTGCAATAACACTGCCCTCTGTCCAGGTAGTGTTAGCAGGCAATAAATGAATTTGTGGATATTTTTGAACTGTTGAATGCTAACCACTTGAAATACTACCCTTTACACGTGGCTGGTGACAGGCACTTTACCTAGCAATTTAAATTATTAGTCATTGGTTCAAATTGCTTTCTTTTGGAGCTAGCAATGCATTATTGGAGGATATTTTGCATTCCAACATTTTAAAAACATTCTTACAGTATTTACTTTGGATAATAGCTCAACTATTACAGACATAATTAAACATGTTTTACTCTCTAATTGGTTTACATGGTTACAAAGTTAATCTGAAGCTGAAATGATTTAAACTAACAGAGGCCATTTGGTTGTTCTCTATTGTGGCAATTCAAAATCATAATTTGAGATTACTTAAAAATAAAAACAGCCTTTTTATCTTTAAGTGTCTTCTTATATTTGTGCAATTTAAATCCTCTTCTAGCTTTCAACACATCTAGAAAGGGGACTAGCCTTCTGGCTCCACCCTCTCATGCTACCTTCCTTATGTGGAACATTTCTGGAAGTTATATATATATAATTTTAATTAAATATTTTAAAAGGAAAATGAAAGCTAATACAAACTAATAAAAGTAACAAAAGGAAAGAAAAAGGGAATAAATCCATAAGATATCTAAAAGTGCAAGAAAGAAAAGAAATTAAAAAAAGATGGGGTTTTTTGCAGCAGTTATAAGTACAATTATAAATCAGCTTCTTACTCTATGGTTACAGCATAACTTTCTATAATCTATCCTGTCTAATTATCAAAAACATAAATCATATTCATTTTTTATGTTTCATGTAAAAACTCTATAAGAGATTTCTTATCAGCCAAAAAATGTGGATGTTTTCTTTTCTCTGAAATGAAGTCAAAAAGTCAATTTCAGCAAGTTTTACCATCTTTACCAATCATTCTTTCAGTAGCACTGAATTTTTTCTTCTTTGTGCATATGATAATCTTACTGCAGTTATCATGTACAAAAACAAAGTTCCATGATTTTTTTCCAATTGTTTCCCCAACAATCCCAACATAAAAACATCTGTTTTCAGCTGTATATTAATCTTTAAAATCTTCTGAATCAGTGTTTGTATTTACGTCCAGATTTTTCTAGCTTTTAACATGTTCACCAAACAAGATAAAATGTCACTTCTTGTTGCTCCTATTTCCAACTTAAATTTGAAGTGCCTTTTTATATTTTAAACAATTTATCTGGTGATATATTACCAATGGTACATCATTTTATAAAATATATCTTTAAGGTTATAATATAATATAAATTTCAGCCCTTCCATATATTTTCACATTGTTCTATCTGAATATTGTAACCAAAAATTTTAACCCCCTTTATAATACATATTTCACTTGTTTTTCTATTTCAATTTCAATAAAAGTGTATATATTTTAGCAGTTACATGTCCCTCGTTTATACACAATTTTATCTCAAACTCAACCTTACAATGTTCAAACCATGAATTCTTTTGTCTGCTTTGAGTCTTTCTAATAATTGAAAATAAGAGAACCATTGGAAACTATATCCCTCTGCTACCAGTTCTTCCCTTGATTTTATTTGATATTCTCCTTGACACAATTCTCACAATAAGTTAGCCATATATTCCTATTTTTTCTGGTCTATAAAATGCTTCTTATGCTGAGAGCCACAGATGTCTTTTCGGGTACAACCTAGGTTTGTATCTATTCCATATTCTCAATAAGGTACATCTAACAATGATTTTTAAAATCCATGTTAACCTTGACTTTGTTGTATCACAAATGTCCATGCCACCCAAATATCAGGTCATGTTCTTCTAACTCCAAAAGTCTTCTATTTCTCAGCTACACCCACAGTTTCACCCAAACCAAACAGCAAGCTACAAAATACAATTTTCAATCAGGTAAATCCAATCTTCCTCTTTTCTTTGCATCTTCTAACACCTTATATTTAACTCATGTTTTTTTTCTCCTCCTGCCACACAAATTTAGATATAGTTTTTGCCACTGTTTAAATGGTATCTAGTTATCAAAACATGTATTGTCTGAAACAAAAATAACATTCTAGACAAAACTTTCACTTTTATCAGAAGAAATTCCCCCTGGCAATGACTGTTGTAGCTTTTCCCATCTTAACATATTTTTAACTTAATTCCATTCCTTAACATAGTTATCTGAAATAAATATAATTCATATTTGTCTTACTGATGCCTAAATATTTTACCTTCTTCTCAATTTAAAACTGATTTAATTCATAGTACTTTTTGGTGTATTTTCTTTTCTTTTTTTGTTAAGATTTGTGTTCTGTTTATTAATCTTGAAACCTGATAATGGACCAGATTCTTTTAATTTATCCATTAATATTTCAATTTCAATTCCCTTTAAAGGATCTCTAGGGCAGAAGGACATCCAGGAAGAAACCAAACAAAACACCCATACAGTTTCTTTTTTATTTTTATTTTTTTAAATAAGCCTTTTTAAAATCTAAGTATGCCTAAATCTAACTTTGCAGATAATAAATGACCACAGAGGGTTTTTTATTATTATTTGATTCTAGTATTTAAAGATTTACCTGCAGATCTTCCTTTGGGAAGCATGGAACTAGCTGAGAATCAAACCAAACAAAAAACATTTCAGTTCAGTTGGAAGGAAGGAAGGAAGGAAGGAAGGAAGGAAGGAAGGAAGGAAGGAAGGAAGGAAGGAAGGAAGGAAGGAAGGAAGGAAGGGCTATTGCTCAAGAGAGTAGCCTATCCTGCAAAGTATATTAAAAACAAATCCGCCCTGACTGACTGCCAGATTTTACTTCATAATTGCAAATTACATTTACACCTTCAGTAATCAGGAATCAAAGAGAATCAAAGAGTAAACCATGAGTCATGTACAAACCTCCGTGACAAAACAGCTCTTCTTGTTACCCTTGAAGTGCTAAAGGGACAGAAGAAAGAGTCCTCACATGAGTCAAAGCAACAAGCTCAGCCATGCCTTTGCAAAATAATCCATAAGACTATGAGTGGGGTACGTTCCCCACATTAGCTGAGCAACCCAATCAACAATCCTTTGCATTTTAAAATCCTGCATTTTAAGGTCTCTGGAATTAAAGGCAGAAAATGTTGCAATGATGGATACTAAAAACTCAGCAAATCAGCCAACTAGAATTACTCTTTTTTTTTGCTTTTTTCAAACGTTTCAAAATCAGAAACACCAAAACAAGCCAGCGTTCAAACAACCTACCAAATCAAAGCAAGCTTATCAATATAGCTAAGCTTAGGTATACAAGCGCACTCTCTGCATATTGTTCTGTCTTGTTGTGGAGTTTCCAGAAGTTGTTTATCTATTATTCGAAGATGAAGAGTGCTTTTGAAGATGAAGATTCACTGCATTGTAATAAAAGGCATCCTAAATTTCTAAATCAACAAGGGGCCGTAGCATGCAGAGTACATGCACACATAGACACTCAATCCACATTCTTTAGCCCAGCAGGCTAATCATACCAATACTGTATGGTGTTAGTATTTTTTTTCCCATGTATGTCCTTCCTGTTTTTATTTTTAAGGCCACACACGCACAAGACTCCCAATTTTCATGTAGGAATGTACTCCGCCATCCCCCAAGAAATCTAACCTACTTTGTAATTAGATTACAACTGCTTACAGGGATTACAGATTACAGAGAAGAAATAGGTGGATCCCAAAAGCACTGTGCTCTTTAGTTCATTCCTTAGGATGCCTGCTGCTTCCCTGCAAAGCTTCACTCCCAACTCACTCCACCCATTTTAAGCCAATTGCAAGAGTGGAATGATCACTCTTGGTCCAGGAAAAACAGCTCAACAGATATCTCTCCAATAGACCACTGCAGGGAAGACAGCTTCCGGTGACTTCGCTTGAAACAGCATGGAACTGTTGAAATCCTTGCCTTTTGTTTTGTGCTCCAAGCCAGGGGTCCCCAACCTTGGCAACTTTAAGACCTGTATTTTTTTTTTACGGTAATTGCCTAGGCCCTGCCTGTTTGCATTGAGGGAATCCAGATTTTCATCTGGCGTTTCTGTTCAGTTTCCTGTTGTTTATGAGAAAGGAAAAAAAATGTATATGGGAAATAGGACTAATGTAGATATTTAAATAAGTGAATTATAACTAATTACTACTAACTTCGGCAAATTTCACCCTCTTAGTCACCCTCTTGGTTTATGTCATACCAAATTTAATAATGGATAATTCTAATTAAATAGGGGGGTTGGTACGCTTTATAACGTTGACCTCCAGATTAAATCAAATATATTGCATATAGCTACCTAGATAGAGGGACTTTGTATATGAGGTTGGAAAGAGAGCTTCCATGCTCTTAGATTTGTCACACTCTCTAAATGGCTTCTCTCCATATAGGAAAAACTGTCCATGCAGTTGAACATACTTTGGTAAAATGAAATGAAAATCAGTTAAAATGGAACATATTATTGACTTACAGTGACTCTGGGATAAATAGATCTTTCACAATATGATTTAAAAGCATCACAAGAAATGATGAATGCTTGGGATGGGAAGTATCCCATATCCTTTTTGCTCTTCAGTTGTTAATCCCTAGCCACTTTTTAATCTTATCAGCTGTATTTATACCAGTCTTACCTTTCTAATTATTGCTAAAATGCTTAAGGTAATCCAATCAGAAGAGGGATGTGAACTTTGTATTTCCTCCCCCTATTGCATACAATATTTTCAGCAGAAACTTTGTGCTTTCTTTGCTTGAAAATGAAGCTCCACTTTGCTAAATAATTTCTGCATCTTGTTGCAGTTAGATAATTCTAACTGTCTGATTATAGAATTGAAGTAGACCAACTTGTATAGCTGCAATTTTTTTAAAAAAACACACTGCATTGCTTTTTTTCATTCAGGGAGATGGAATCCTTGGCAGAGCTGATGCAATAGTTTTTAGAACTGAATACTTAAAATAAATGTCAACATATTTTATAGAGACTGATGGATTTCACATGGCTGGAGAGATAATTATGGAGTTCATTATTTCATTTGCTGAGTATCTAAATCATTATTTGAAAGCAATCCTGCCTTTTAAAGAAAATATAAGTATTAATAAGATTAGTACACTTACGGCAAAGCAGCTTCATTCGTGTTCAAACCTGATTATCTTTATTGAACTTAATAGAACAACAATAAATTCCTCATTTTCCTCAGATCCAATGAAACTAGTTATGGAACGAATAAATGTACTAGGTTGAAACAAGAGAGATTTTGGCTGGAGACATTGAGACATCTGAACTTGGAATTGAAAAACACGCCCATGGAAGTATACAATAGGGCAGTATTTTACATTCTCTGCTCATTTACATATGTCTAGTGACATGAGCACCATGTTTTTCAAGGTATAATTCAGAGAAAACAATAATAAAACACTAAAGTCTCCAGAATTTATGGCTTGAGGTAACTCAACTGCATTTATCGAATAGGAAAACAAACCTATTGTGTTGGTTTATGCCCACACATATATTTTTCGGTTGATGTTACCATTGATCAGCTGCAGGCATCCTGAACTTTATCTGGAAAGCTATCAGTTACACTTCATTGCTAATAGACAAAGACTGTCTGGCAGGTCCAAGGCTAACAAATATGATCTTGTTGTTCCACCCCAAATAGCATTAGCCTATACTTCTGTTTAAGTTTGAACTGCTAGCTTGAAGCACGTTTGTCCTGCTTCTCTTGATTGACTCCAAATAGAACTCAGAACCTTTGTTTGATTTATAGTTTGGAATACATAACACTAAATGGAAGCTGACATTTTAACCATACCTTTTTTCCTTTTTAGCAGAGTATGATAATACAGTATTATAGTGTAGTATGTATAAATAAATAAATAAATACATTCAGATGAAGCTTTACAATATAGGACACTCATGTCTATTGACTAAAACTCCTGGATTTACAAAACTGATAAGTTGGAGGTTAAAATACCTTCACCTCTTAACAACATTTTTGTTGTGGCATTCACTTTTTTCCTGCATTTTGAGAGAGTGCAGATACATATTTGTCCCATTATAATTGGACTTACTGGTGACTTCTTTTGGCTATGTTTATTGGTTTCATAATACAAATTCTTAGAACTATTTGGAGCAAAATAGAAATATCAACAATCAATGAACAAATATGCCATTTGTACATGAACACAATGAAATAAAATTTAATGTTGAAGCTGGAAATAAGGAAATAATGTATAATTTAAGCTTGATAAATAGATGACATTTTATCATAAAGTACCTTAGAGTGAAACCAGTTTAGGACTATTTTATAGCACACCTTGGACATGCTTTGAACTTTTACAAAATAAAGAAAGAACATTAATTTTATTGTCATCTGCTGTTTTTGAAGCATTTCATTTTGACTGAGAAAACCCAGTTTTGAAAATATTTAATCATCCCCTCCAAGTTTGCATAGCCTAGTCAAAGATCAATTAGTTCACATTTATATTAAAACGAAACACTTGATGGGGTAAATTTCAAGCTCATCCATCTACCTGATGATAATCAATTTGTTGTACTGTTCAACACATTATTACTAAATACACATTATGTCATTATGGTTTTGTAATATAAGAAGACTATCAAGGCTACATTAAAGAAGCCTGTGTTACCAGGTGTTTATTTTTTTTCTAAGAGCACTTATAATATGAATATTATTATTTATTTCTATTCATTAGTAGAAGTTATATGTTATTAATCTATTTCAAACGTAAGGTGAAACACCATATCCTTGAAGCTGTTTAATCATAATATTAATACATTCCTTTCTAGAGGAAACCCCCATTATGTGTCTAAAGTTGCTTTGGGCGTGTAGATCCTCTCTCTTCATTGGAATTTAATAAAGTTAATGGCATTCATGGAGAAGTTGTTGGTTGTCTAGGATTCTCATAGCTCTCTAAAACTAGATTCAGAGGCTATGTCCATATTTCAAACCTATACATTCCACATTGTATTAAATTAGATTTCTTTTGGATAACATTAGCTCTGGAGTCATAAGTTGACTTAACAATCAGTGTTCAAGAGAGCTTTCTTCTATCCAGCACTAGCGTGCTCTCTAAGATGCATTAATCGATATTTGTAACTGGTGGAATTGCTATTCGTTCTTTCTCTCTTTGTAGCTGGCCAAGTAATTCCTCTTATCATTTCTTCTGCTTGTTTTGAATTCAATTTGTTACTTGTATTCTTTTCTTTTTAAAGCCTCTTTGCTTTATTACAGTACATGGAGTTTGGGAGGAATGGTCACCTTGGAGTTTGTGCTCATTCACATGTGGTCGAGGCCAAAGAACTAGGACGAGGTCATGTGTACCTCCTCAGTATGGGGGAAGATCATGTGACGGACCTGAAACACAGCATAAGCCTTGCAATATTGCCCTGTGCCCTGGTGAGCATGCATAGAATGACTGTTTTTGCTTATGAGGTTTATTTCTTTCTCTCTCCCCCCCCCTCTCTTTTTAGCATACTTCCTCTGTGGCCTGCTTTTGTTATTTTCTACACATTGAGCCTAAAAACTGCATGAAGGATTCATTACTGGAGTAAACTGGAGAATTAATTAATACATATGGTTAGAGTTGGGTTAGCAACCTTATCTTGTCCTGCTTCTTAGATCTTAAAATCACATGTTTGGCAATCCTTGGGAAGGCACAGCAAGAACTCAAATTGAGACTCCAAGGACACAAATGTCAAGGCTTTTATCAGCTGCCACCAGACCCCTTGTCCCAAAGAAATACAAATTCATCCTTGGAAAAGGAAGATAGCTATGCATTAAATGCTCTCCAAAAAAAAGACTTAAGGGATCCATGGTATATGAATGAAAAATGAAAACTCAGAACAAGAATGACTTTTTAATCCAGTAATAATCCCCTATGTAAAAAAAATAAATGCTATTGTCAGAAAGGCAGCTCTTTCCAGGTCTACCAGTGACTCCTCTGCTTCCTCGAATAGAAAGACTTGCTGATCAGGCTAAAATCTGAATAACTAATTTGTTTAGTAAACCTACTCAGTTTGGTGCCCTCAGTAAAGCATGGTTCAGCTAACCACTTATTGTGAACGCATGGGGAGGACTGTCAGGTGGTGGAATGGCAGAGATACTTTTGAGCAATTTATAAAATAACATGTAACAGTCTATTCAAAGACCAAAGAATTCCTCTTGGATCTTGACAATTAGCTTAACCTGTAAAACAATATGGATGTGAAACTGATGATCTGGGAATCCCACATAGGATTCAGAGTTGTGCTGCTGCAATATAGCTTCCCCTCCTTTTTGCTCCAGCCCCTTATACCATACAAACTAATCCTAAAAATCAGAAAAAAAATTCTAAAATGGCACAGGATGTAACATATACAACACGGCTCTCTGCAGCTCCCTATGTACTGTATATAATGATTTTGTGGGTACTTATAACAGAAACATTGTGGTTGCTTGTGGGACAAAAAGTAAGGTTAAGTAGATGATGCTGAATCTAATAACAATAATGACCATTTTAGAAATGGTCAGATAAGGGACATCTCTTTCTCATTCTTCTCAGTATATTCTCCAGGCATTCTTTTAATACTAACATTATTTTAAAACTCTGTACTATTCCATTCCTATCAGATATTATCAATCATCTATATGTTAATCCATTTACTGTGTATTCAATATTATTCAGTTGCAGTGTTCAGTGTGTTTGGATGTGAGGCATATTACTGAAATGGAAGTAGATAACACTTCTGAAGTGATTCAAACTAAATGATTATTTAAGTGAAATCTATGACAACTCTGAATACTGATGTACTGATGAGTAAAATGGTTAGTTATATCCATCTATGCATCGCAGCCTGTGATGTTTTTGGTATGAGCTATTAGGGAGAAAATCTCCTCTCTATGTTTTACTATCCCAGTGATTTTCCCCTGAAGGAAAAAAGAATAAAGCAAAGTAAAGGATATATTTATTAGAGTGCTCTTAAAACGATGTGGTTTTAAGTAGTTAACACTATTAAGCATTGGTAACAACAGTCCCTTTAGCTTACAAATATCATGTGATAGAATACCGCCATAACCATTTAACAGACACAGTATAAGGAGACACACAAATCAAGTACAAAGAGAACAATGTAGTACAAGCCTACAGTATCAAGAAATGTTGGGTGGCTCATTAATTATTCATTTCAACCGATTTCTCAAAGTATAATCATATCTCATAAATAATGTTATGTTCTGAGTTCATTACTTAGCTTGTCACCTTTCTTGTTAATATCATTCCGCAATGTCATTGAACTAGAAATAAATGACATTTGATGTTTATAAGATGTCATCTTTGCATAAAGCCGCAAAATAGACTTAATAGATACAACCATTTGAACATTATTATTTTTTTGGAGTTTTCTAGTCAGTGAAGGTAGTACTTAGTCCACCGTAAATGTCTACAAGACTCTTGGTTATTTGGGAGACTTTTTTTGTGTAGAAAATGGAGAGGCTGTATTCACATAGTCACTCTTGTTTTCTATTATTTTATAATGAAAATACACTTCCAAGGGCGAGAACCAGAGATTGGGACATGCTTTACAACTGTATGATCTGTCTGTGTTTCTCATAGTTCTCTCTTCGGAATAATCCTTTATAAACTGCCTGAGCCTCTCCACTTATCCAGAGTTATTATGTCCAATGACTTAAGTTTCCATTATTAACATAAATGAAGCAGGAACTTAGTATTTGGATAAAGTGCAAATATTTTATATCTTTGGGTAAATACCACATTTTAACTTGTTCCCATGTCATATTTCTTAATTGAAACAGCATTTGCAATTGTAGTACAAATATACCTTCCAGCCATCTAATCATATTTTTCCTTATTGCACCTTACCTTACTTTTGTCCAGTAGTAGATCAGTGATCAGCGACATGCTTCATACATACTTTATTTGAGACAAAAATTTTAAAAGGCTCCAGAACTGCTTAGAGGAACTCCATAGGCTATATGCTTCATACCAAAGATTTGATTTATGGCAAGTGGCCAACATAGATTTACTTAGGGATTTAACCAGTGGCACTTGATGTCCTAACATCAGGTACTACTGATTAAATCCCCAAGTAAATTTATTTTGGCCACTTGCCATAAATCAAGTCTTTGGATATGAGAGCACCACCTTATGCTTAGGTAGATGTGTAGTTCTTTGTGGCAGAGGTTCTTGTGCTTTCCATATAGGGAGCTGGGGTACAAGCAATCACTTGCTTGTCATATTCAAAATGTTACTCATGACGCCACTGCTGGCTCTTTCATTGGTGCTGCGTATTGTAGCCTGCCAGGGAGCTGCTTCATCCAGAGCATCACGTTTACTTGTGAATCTGGAATACAATTGTTATATAAGAAGTTAAAAATTTCAAGGCAGTAGTGCTGTGCAGTGCTTCAGTTTAGGTTCAGAAGAAATACCATAGAACAAGAGGGAACATGAACAAAGCACCTGCCTATGAAAACAGATGTAGTTCTTTAATATGTCTCAAATAGGCATTCACAATCCTGAACTTTCAAAAGCAGGGGTCCCCAACCCCCGGTCCGTGGACCAGTACTGGGCCGCGGCATGCCAGAAACTGGTCCGCACAAACAAGCAAAGCCCCATCCGCGAGATGCAGGCAGCACACAAAACCACGCACTCTCCAGTCTGCAGAAAAACGTTTCTTCACGGAACTGGTCCCTTGTGCCCAAAAGGTTGGGGACCTCTGTTCTAAAGTATGTCTTCTGAATTAAATTTAAAACATAGCCCATCCCTCTGAAGAGATGCTTGGCCATCAGTCCCGACAAGAAATGAATAAGAAAGGACTCCTACACCTATCGGACACCACACCTACCAGAAACCAAAAGTAGCATCTAAATGAAGTAGAGGCTGGCAAATGTTGCATGTAGTCCCACTTTAAGAATGAGTTCCATTCCCAAGGTCTGCCCTTAAACTGCATTTGTACGTAAATTCAAACCAGTGTGCATTTAACCTGAAGTATTGTGTATTTAACTTAAATTTTGTTCCGTTCTTAACTATGGGACATTGGTAAACAGGGCATTCTAAACCCCGGAGACTATCTGTACCCCTTACAGGTTAGGAGTTAAATTATCTAGAACAATAATATTCATCAATATCATCAATAAATATGAATAAACATGAAACTCACAATACAAAAAAAGTCCCACTGTTCTCAATTCCAAATGTAAATCTAAAACTAACAAGTTATACTAAAAGAACAAGCTCTCTGGGCTCTAAAAGGTAAATGGATTTCATTTCTATTTTGTGTCTGTTGCAACAGTTGATGGACAGTGGCAAGAGTGGAGTACTTGGAGTCAATGCTCGGTGACCTGCTCCAACGGCACCCAGCAGAGAAGCCGGCAGTGCACAGCAGCAGCACATGGAGGCTCTGAGTGCAGAGGTCCATGGGCAGAAAGCAGGGAATGTTACAACTCTGAATGTACAGGTACATTACATTCCCTCAATCCCTTCTTATACGGTGGTGGGAAAAGGTTGAGTATTATTCTTTATTCTCTTAACAGTCTGGGATGTCATAGAGGCAGAGAGATACTCTTGGGCAGGGGTCCCCAACCCCTGGTCCGTGGACCAGTACCGGGCCGTGGCATGCCAGCAACTGGTCCGCACAAACAAGCAAAGCCCCATCCATGGGATGCAAGCAACATAAAAGCACCCTCTGGTCCGTGGAAAAATCTCTCTCCACGGAACTGGTCCCTGTTGCCCAAAAGGTTGGGGACCTCTGCTCTTGGGTACAAGATTAACTAGTATGCTTTTGAGCAATTTCTAAGCTGTGATCTAGACATTTGAACTTGGTCTTCTTCTGCCATAGTCTAATATACCACTCTTACCATCCTTGGCTAAAAACGTTGCTTCGTGTTTAATGCACGACAATATCAGGGTTCTCCCCCCCTTCTGCTCATTTGTATTCATTTTTAGAGAACCTCATAAAGTCACTCTTTCTCAGCCCATCTCACCTCACAGGGTTGTTGTTGTGGGGCAAATAGGAGGAGAAAGGTGTGTTGGATATGTTCACCATCTTGAGTTATCTGTAAGAATAATAAAGGTGGGACACGAATGAAAGAATAGCAGTGCTAAAATAATGGAAGGGGGGATGACAAGTTATAGGGCCCGAATTTAAGAATGCTTCAACAAGACCCACAATAATGAAATGCCTCATTTTGATTAGATTGCAGTTTGTGATATCAAATATGCATCTGCTGCAAAACCTTGTGGACACAGATATCTTGGTACAGTTATCCGTCAGATGATATCTTGTTTAGATTAAATTAGTTACTATCTTTTTAATACCTTGTTTAGATTACTCTGATGAAAGAGAAAAATACAAATCCAGGAATTATTGCTGTACAGCTCCCAACAGTGGTTATGCTGGCTAACTCTGCTGGGAATTGGAGCCCAACATCCAAAGGACAGCTTGTTTCTCAGGCCAGCTGAAATACACTGAAAACTATTCGGCAGACTCCACTAGTGCCAAAGATGCAGTAACCTTGTTTACTGGGGCCAAGTGCAGAAAACATATATCATCAAAGTTAAAGTGGTTGCATTGGCTCTGGGTCCTCCTCTGGGCATACTTGAAAAACTCTGGCCTTCTAAAGTGGCCTAAGTGGCTTATTAAGACTAATTTATAACAGGGAGCAGTTGGCCTTGGCTAACCATGAGGAAAATTCAGCAGAGTCTGATTTGATTAGGTTTTGAATGGAAGACTATCACGCTAGGACTGTAGACCAGGCTGAGAATTTGGGAGAAAAGAAATCCAAAAGGAACCACAGAGTAAACCTCCTCCATATTGTTGCCAACCCAACAACATGGATATGTCCTTGTTGTCACCAGGATAAATTTAAGGGAGATTTCACTTTTTCCCTTTCCTTTTCCCTTTCCCCCAAAAGCTGCATCCTTTTTGTTATTGCTTCTTTACAGTTCAATATTGTTTTATAGCAGCTTCAAAATCACCTTCTGCGTGAGATTTGTTTTAAAAAAAATGTATAGAAAGAAATTCTGATTATCATTTCTTGGGTTATTGAAGGCTACTCCTATATATTTACAGAGCAGACTTTTATATATATATATAAAAGAATATGAGAAAATGAAAGGTACATTTAAACAACCCTTGTTTTCTACATGCAGTCATACCTGTCCCAGAAGAAATGTGGGCTGAAGTTTAATCTGTTCAGGGAACAGGAATCGCTTTGTAATTACAGTATATTACTGAAGAATGGCTCAGTATTTCAAAGTTCAGAAACGTTAAAGGCTTTACTGGAAGGTCTTATGAATATAGTAGAGAATCTCTCTTAATCCTGGAGACTGGCACCTTTTAATTGCTCTTTAAAAGAATTATTGCATCGGAGATGATAAATGCAGTTTTTAAATTATCGTAATTTAAGAAGTTCAATACTTGCATTTTACTGAATATTTTCAATAGTGCCAAAATAATTTTTCCTCTCCTAATTCTTGCAACTGGGATAGTTAAGATTTCTCTGTTTATTTTGTTTCCCTTCGTTTTTTTTAAACTCAGCTGCTTCAAATGCTTCATATTCTCCATACAATTTACATGCAATCCACCCTTTTTAATTAACTTGCTTGCATTATGAATAACTTCATGTAGCTTCAGTTCAGTTTCTTTTGCTTTAAATTCGCAACAAGTCATATGCCAGTTAAGTTAATAAAATTCCGTTTTGATTGTGTGCTTTCTGCTTTGGCTGAGGTTGAAAACATTTAGTTCTAAAATGTCTTTGCTGAAATAGTTTATTCTAAGTTTAGCAGATAAAGAATTCTTGTCTAGAATGGTTAATTTCAGACATGTTATAGCAGTACATTTATATTTTACTAGCACTTACCATCTATCTCTCTCCCTCTTCCTCCACCACTTTCTACATAGTTTTTCACTTCTATTTTATTTTTTTACTTTCAAAATTGCACGTACACCTGACCTGAATTTTCTTGCTGCAGGTTTAACTTCAGCACAAAGCTAGGCTTCCAGAATCTCACCTGCAAGAAAAGGAAGCATTTTGCTAGTTGCTTTTACTCCGATGCTTTTATTTGTAGTAAATCCTCTTGTTTGAGATTTTAGGATTGTCGGTTTATTAAAGGACGTCTAGAAAGAACAGCCTGTGTGGAGCAGAGGGAATTAAGCACATTTGGATCACTCCATAATACGTAAGGAGGAAAGAAAGGGATTTGAGGAATGCAATATGTGAAATCCCCAAAGGAGAGGAATTTATGCCGGCTCTCTCTTTTTCTTTCTCTGTCTTCTCTTATTTATGTGTTTTTTTGACAAGGCTGAGTCGAATTTCTTTTCTCTCACTAGCACTAGGAGAAGGATCAGTACAAAAGACTGGATAGAGGAGACATCTGGGGACTTCAGCTATTGCTTTTACAGCCTTGTGGTTTTTTTTTTTTCATCTTCCAGTCTAAGTTAAAAATGTATTCAAGACGGCTCTTAATAACTTGTCAGGTTGTGATCACACTTAAAAACTAAAGATGGGCAGAGCAGCAAAGGCAGGAATAGCGGCTTCCTTTCAAAGCCTGCTTTCCGATTGTCTCTACCAAGGAGAGAGAAGGTTAATTTGGAACTGTATCGGTTAGCGCAAGTTTATGCAATCGATGCATCTTAATTCTGAAATAATCTGCTGTACTTTTATTTACATTAAATTTAATAAGAATTTACATTTAAGAGCCGTGGTGGGGCAGTGCTTAGAATGCAATATTGCCGGCTAACTCTGCCAAATGCCAGCAGTTCGATCCTCACTGGCTCAAGGTTGATTCAGCCTTCCATCCTTCCAAGGTCGATAAAATGAGGGCCCAGATTGTTTGGGGATAGTATGCTGACTCTGTAAACCGCTTAGAGAGGGTTGTAAAGCAGAATGAAGAGGTATATAAGTCTAAGTACTATTGCTATCTGTTTTATAATGATTGTTATTCAGAATGTGTTTTTTTTTTAAGTATTCTACTCGGTAATGTCTATTTTCATCTATACCTCCTCCCCAAATACCCAGATTTGAAACATTCAGAGCAAGAACTGCACTACATAACTAAGTCCAAAGGGAAAACATTAGTCTGAAATCATGTCAGTTTGCTTAAAAATACAGGCAGAACAAAATTCTCTAGTGTCTGTACTCACAGTCTTGTTTGTGTGCTCCTCTGAATAATATATGTTGACATAAGCAATGTGAAAAGGGATCTTTGGGTGGGTGTTGGTTCGTTTGAAAGCAGAGAGTGGTTTGAAAAGCAAATCACCCGTGTCCTCAAACTGCAAGAAGAGGTGGAGCGAATTGAAAAAGCCACTATATTGATGGGGACATTTTGAATTCACTGACGTGGAATTTATAAGGGCCTGCAAAGAATTTGGCCCTCCGCTTTCAATCCTTAATGATGTCCTGAGGTGATGGCAGTGGTGGGATTCAGCCAGTTCGCACCACTTCGGCAGAACCAGTAGCTAATTTTTTGTTACCCAGCCCCAGAATGGACTTCTGGAAGCGGCATCCACACAGAGAACCGGTTGTTCACGTATTTGAATCCCACCACTGGGTGATGGTGAACTACAGAAAAGATAACATCCCTTGCTTTCAGTCTTGCTTTCTGTCAGCTTCATTATCTTATCCGTGTAAGGCGAAGACCTTTTTTATCGGCTGCAGTTAATGCAGATGTTTATTGTATGTGAAAATAGTGACTTTAAAGTAAATAGCACATAAGTGCACTGGAACAAAATCCAGGCGAAGTTGAGAAGAATGCCAGGGCATAGCTCCTCCTCTTCCTCAGTCCTGGGGACACCTTCAGTTGGGTGGGGACACCTTCAACAGGCAGCAGCGGGTGAAAGGGAGACTTTAGCTGATTGAGATGCCTGCAGCAAGCATATCTCAAAAATTAGATTTTTCCCCTTGCTCAGCCACAAGACATCTTGGCAAAAACTGCTGGAAACGCCTGGGTACCATGGTGGCAATCACTGCAGCAGCAGCAGCAGCTCCCCTTCCCCGTATAAAAGCCAGTTCTTTTTCTGCTAGCAGTGGCAGGTAGAGGGCAGCACAACATCATTTTAACTGCTCCCCTATCAACTTCCAGGGATTAAGGCTGCACTGCTAAATGCCTTCTGAACAGTAGCATGTTTAGTGTTGCTTCACTTGCTTTTGGGGGAGTTTAATGTGCTACTGATTTGCTAAGATTTTATTATTTTATTTTATTTTATTTTATTTTATTTTACTTTATTTTATTTTATTTTATTTTATTTTATTTTATTTTATTTTATTTTATTATTTTATTTTATTTTATTTTATTTTATTTTATTTTATTTTATTTTATTTTATTTTATTTTATTTTATTTTATTTTATTTTATTTTAATCAATCAATGGCAGCTGCTATTCAGAACTGAAGGGAAGGGGCAAAAATCTGTGAAAGCTGCCTCCTACTGCGGATACTGAAAAAGAAATCCACCATATGACACATTTCAGGGATAGCTTTTTGCTGGAAAATCGTAATTCTTCCAAGGATTAAAAAGTGTTTATTAATGAAACTTTTTTTTTTTTAATGGAAGAATTCCTTGGGTGATATTTGAAAGGTTAAGTTGATGCAAATTGTTCTGTTAGCTGAAGCCAAAGGAGCAAATGAGAATCCTTTTTTTTTCTGTCATGATTAAGAGTCTAAAGATTCTTTCCTGGGTTTTTTTTTAAATTTGATTTGGTAGTATTAATAAAAAATATATATAATGAGAAATTTACAGTTGATGAACCAAAGAGATATTGCTGAATATATAAAAATAAATCATTGTATTATGCTGCAATATTAAAATAGCTGTGTAAATGAAACCTGGTAATTATTTAAAATATTTCATATTTACATGTTACAATCATGCTGTGAAAATGAGGGTGCCATCAATATATGTTTACAGTGCAATCCAATGCATGCCTATTTAAGAGTAACTTCTGCTGAATTCAGTGGGGTTTGCTCTCAGTTACTGTATTTTTTTCAACCACAGCCACTTCTCTTTGCTCTTATTATATGGACAACACTATATTGCATTTAAATTTATTTACCAGCTGGATTCAAGCAAATTGCTCTCTCTCTCTCTCTCTCTCTCTCTCATTCTCTCTCTCCCACTGAACTGAAATATATGCTTAACTCTGGCTAGCTTCTGCCCATTCTGGGGTATTTTCTCAACTAACTTTGTTCTGTCCTTTTTTAAATGGCTGTTTTACCCATTTGGGTGGATCTGTTTGTAATAGCTACTGTTGTGGTATCGAACTATTATATACATATATATTTATATATGTATTTATATTTTCTTCAGCTAACGGTCAGTGGAATCACTGGGGCCACTGGAGTGGGTGTTCCAAGTCTTGTGATGGTGGCTGGGAGAAGAGAATAAGGATATGCCAAGGTGCAGCTACTACTGGGCAACAGTGTGAAGGAAGTGGAGATGAGGTTAGACGGTGTAGTGAACAGCGATGCCCAGGTAAGTAGCAGGTATGTGTAGAATGTGGTTCAATATGGCTTTCAGGTTTAACATAATCACATCTATGATTTAAAGTAAAGATGAAAGAAAGATATCAGGCCTAAACCCAAAGACGACACATTGAAATTCAGTTGAGTCCTGTTCTTTTTTTATATATGTCTAATAGACCAAATCCAACCAGATTAAAACTATAATCTTCTGACCTAACAGATATGGGCTACTCTAAATCTTTTATTCCTTCCCCCATACAGTTCAGGACTGCACAGTCCCTTATTTTGGACTTTTGGAGCGTGCTGCCTCCTCCTTGGGAAACCATTGTAGAAAAAGAGTAGGCAAAACTGAGGGTGGACTAAAACACATCATCAGTTGCCACAAGAAACCCCAAACCAAACCCCTTGAATTCCATGGACTCTTATTTAGCACCGATTTAGCGCTGGCCGTTAGTTGATTGGATTTTTGTGTATAGGCCTCAATAAATCATTTATGTGGCAACCTTCACAAATGTTCCTGATTCTTTGCGCCCGACAGCCATGGTGTAATTGCTGAGATTCCTCCCTGTCCTTCTCCACCTACCTGCACATTTCATCACAAAAGAACAATTCATCTGAAACTACTAAAACAATTAACAAACTATATTTGTAAATTGCCATCAGGTAAAACCTTGACCATTATTTATTATCATGCTTTGAAGAAAAATGGACAGATTTCTCTGAAGAGGAAGATGTAGGTGGTGGTTGTGGGACCTGTAGTCGGGATAATGTATAATGGTCCGTTGTTGTTGTTGTTGTTTTAGTTTGATAATTGAATTGGCTCCAAATAATGTTGTAAGCCATTCCGACTTCTTCACAAACTGTATCCCAGCAATTCATAAATTATTTCAGTTTGATACATGATGACTTTTTAATACTCGATACAAGTATTAAAAGTAGATGAAATTTGAAATGCTGACAATCAGATTTGTGTTTGTTACAAATTGCTACGAAATTGTTACTCTAAATTCTGCTCTTGGATTCATATAATCAACATAAGTAGAAGCAACAAACTGGGCAAGGACTTGGCATCTTTCATTAAGTATTTGTTCTGTCCCAGCCTATAGCCGTCCTTGTTAAAGGCACAAGGACAAAACCCCTTTTGAGAAAATAGGCTGGAGACAACAAACCCCTTTTAATATGGGTAACAAACCTGCCAAACAGTCCAGAAACAAAAGCAGCAAAACACAATCCAAATGGAGGAAATTGTCCACACGAAACACAATGCAAAGCAGAGAAGTAGTCACCGGCAATACCAACAGAACATGATCCCATGAAGTACTTTGCAACGGTTGCCTTCAGCAACCAGCACCGCCCACATCTTCCCTTTTTACAAAGCAGCCCCAAGGCGTGGCTTCTCAATGCCTCCTCCTCCTCCCCTGAAGTTGTCGTATTGACTGCTGCTGACCTGCTCTAGTTAATTGCCTTCTTTTACGAGCATCAATAATGTCTACCAGCTGTGAATCCTCAAGGTCTGACTCATCCTCTCCACACAGCTGAGTTTCATCCAGAACACGATTGGAGGGGCCAGGCTCTTCATCAGATTGTGAGTCTTGTAACTCATCAGAGCCTCCCTCCTCCTCCTCTGATTTCGTGGACTCAGCTGCTGGGTCCACTGGCTGGCACGGACTCACAACAGTATTAGAAACATTTCAGTGTAAAAGCCAATCACTCGACAGGTTTTGGAGAATGTAGGGAACCAACATATCAGATTCTGCTGCTCTTACAGCACCTCTTCAGGGTCTGAATAATGACTTGCTATTTCATCCTCCTTTCTGATAATGCTGGGATCCAGATTTGGCCTTCTGATGCTCTGCTATTGAATTATAGCCCACCCTTTTCATTGGAAGTTAAATAATGAAAACTGTGGAAGAAAATCCTAACACAAGGTAAAACTGTTTCATAAAATTACATTGAAATCTCTTTTGGCTTAATAGAACTTAAATATATGCTGCTTATTACAATCCTATGTCTACTAAGGACTGAGGCCATTTAATGAAACTTGGACTTAGGAAAGTTCGTGTAGGACTGCAGTCTATATCTTTGATTGAAATAAATTAAAA
Source organism: Azemiops feae (assembly GCA_023970755.1). Lineage (NCBI taxonomy): Eukaryota > Metazoa > Chordata > Lepidosauria > Squamata > Viperidae > Azemiops > Azemiops feae. The sequence goes on from JALGBA010000250.1 coordinate 1,586,113, forward strand.
TGTGCAAATGTACTTAATTTGAGTTTAGTCTGTTCTAATTACAGAACCTTTCCCTTGGCAAACAGAGGAAGGACAAATGTTCATTCAATCGTCTGAAATCATAATTGGACAAAATTAATTGATATCTTTCTATTCCTGATGGGGTTTTTTTTTTTTTTTTGCATATAGCAAATTAGCTCAGTTATGTAACTCTTATGTATTTTAGCTTGATATTTTAAATTCCATGCTTTCATTTTATGTATCTGTAGTATCTTTGTTAAATACTTGCTGAGTATATTTCATTATCATGACAATAGACAACAAACCCTCCTTCATTATACAAACACAAATATGACAGCAAACAAACGAAGAGGCCATTGTGGATGACTTAATATGTAATTTCAAGTTTTTGTGTGAATATCTAAGGTAATTTCACTGGGATTGATTTCCCCTTCCCCCCCATGACAAGCATGGAGTCAGAACTAGATAGTGCCTTGTTCTTTGCTCCTGCTCATAGATACATATCCAAGGTAGTGAAATAGGCTAGAATTGTATATTTCTCCTCCCTTTCTGATCTTTCTCCTTCACTTGGTGAAATCACATGAAGTCCTGGAAAGTCTGTGCTAGACCTTAAGCAACTATCAATCTAAAATCAGCACACACTACAAAAGGTGCTAAAGCCTTTGGAGAACCCAAATGAGAATATTGCTCAGTCAGAATTATTCCATAGTTTTATTGTCCAATGGACCCTGCAGCTGCATGTTCATGATCTCTTATTTCTACTTTTATTATCTGTCACTATAAAGCTTGCTTTGAAACAATATATAAGTTGGTGGGATAATCAGCAATAATTGGAGATCGGAGCTGCAAAGTGAAATGGGAGAAAAAGCCTAATCTCACTCTGCTCTTTCACGGTACAACCTTCTCCATAACTAGTCAACATTACGGGAATGCAAAAGATATTTGTGGTCCCTAAGACATGTCTGTTCCAATAGAATTGGGGATCCAACATCTATCAACTGTTGATTGGATTTCTTCTGGACATTTTTAATTATTTATTTACCCTGCCTACTAGCAAATCAATGCAAACCCACGGCATTGTACAAAACAGTCAACAATAAAACTTCCAAAATCCATCCAAATATCTTCAACAACTGTACCTCTAGTTTCTCCTTTAAATGCCTTTTATGACAGAGATAATTACAGCAATAAAAATGCAATTACATATGCAGATATGGTTCACTCAGATTCTATGAATAAACTAAAAACACAGCAAGAACTCCTTAGTGAAAGCTGGAATATACCATGGCTCATATATTTTCAAATTGTCAGAAGAATAAAATTGAATCTCAAGAATGAAGGAGAAACATTTAAAAAAAAACCAAGAATTTGAGACTCTAATACAAAACCACCTATTATGGCATGCATATATATTACTTAGATATAGACTAAGAGAAAATAGCTGTGGCCACCCATAGTTTCTGTCCCTCAATCACACTGTTACAGCACAACAGAACTGATAATCTACATCAAGGGTGTCAAACTGGCAGTCTACGGGCTGGATGCGTCACGCGCAAGCCACGCCCACCCTGGCTCCGCAAAGGCAAAACATTAAGATATGTCACAATACATCACGTGACGCAATCGAGTTTGACACCCGTGATCTACCGCTGCTGATAAAAAATGACTACTTCCTCTGGGTTGCTGGTAGCAGGAACTTCTCAAAAACCTTTCATCCAGCATCACCACTCAAATTAGCTGGGTCTATCATGGAAGGAGAGAAGTAGACTCACTCTGATGCCATACTGACTGCTCCTGGAAGTGTATTATCAGAGAACTACTATCTTCAGCTGCCCATTTCTATGTTGCCTCTTCTTTGCTCCACCTCCTTGTTCAAGGTTGGTGGCAACAAGAAAGCATGCTGAAAAATATTGGAAATCCTTTTCTTTAGTTCAGGTACAAATACTGTAGGTGACCAGAGCTTCATTGTGTTTCCCAGCCCTCAAGAGAGCTAGGAATAGAGCACTTCCATTTGCCAATCAATCTCTAACTCAGAGATAGGCAATCTGATGTCCTACTGATATTTTAGGATATTATATCTAACTAACTGGTTGGGAATTATAAAAATCATACTGCAAAATATGGTTGAAACCTTAGATTGCCTTTTTTGCCTAGGTAATAAATAACAACACATTTGGATGTAAGTGATTTACTGCACAAATTCCAAAACAGAGTGAATTTTGAAAAGTAAATTCTAAGGATTTGTCAGTCAAGCACTCCATCAGGTCTCTTGTGATTGAGACACAGCTGTGACAGAGAGGAGTCACTATCCCTTATAGCTCCAGTTCCATGTAGTTAATACCTGGTCCTTGTCTGCTTGCCATGGTTCTTCCCAGGCATAGGAGATTGCTTAATGTGAGATGGCTCACCTTGGATGAGAATGTTAGCAAATCCAAATACCAGAAGGCTATCTAAACCAATATAACAAAGAAACAAACATTTGATCAAGTCTGGGGAACTTTCTCCCAGGGGAAAAAAGGTAAACTTCTATCATGGGCTAAGAGTCTTCCATTGTTTAGTCAACTGTACTTATTGGAGGATGCTCTGTGGAGAGCAAATGAAGACTTGCAGAGAGAGCAAAGAATTAGCAACAGTATATAGGAGATATATTCCCTAAGCCTGGAGCTTTAGAACAGGAGCACACATCTTTTTTTTTTCTAAAAGCAATCCCCTTTGGAGTGAAGAAGGAACCTGTACCCTTCCCCCAATGACTTGACCAAAAACATAAGCTAAATCTGATTTAATTTAAGTTGCATTTAAGTATTTTTATTAAAATTAATATGTTTTATCCTCTATTATTTTGCTATGTTGTTCCATCAAAAATTATTATTTGAAAGTTATTTTGAGGGATCTGGCAGGTTGCATCCAAAGCTTAGGGAGACATCGATTTTGTATCCTTTTTTGAGGTTTAGTCTCCTTGCTGGTTTATGTGTTGGCTGTTAAGGCTAGTTTTCTTTCTGGTCTTGGAGTTCTGCCCATTTCAGGAAATACTGCATGTCCAGGAACCCAGTGTTTCGGCAAAGCATCCCTCATGCTTTAATTCTTGCTCATTTGGTTCTTAGGGGATGCGTTCTGAGGCCACCCTCTGCCCTAGGTTTTCAGCCAGCTTTATATCATTGAAAACACACTAGTTCATTCTTGCCCTCGTGCTAAGCTACAAGAAACATAATAGAAAAGCTTTGACAAGGTCAGAGCATGCAACTTTTGATTAAGAACAAGAGACTTCTGTAGAAGAGACTTCTGTGGACAGACTTCCCCGACTTCTGTGCTCCAGGTACATTTCCCACTGGCGATGCAAAGCCCTTGGAGATGGTAGCAGAATCTCTGCAGTGCTGACAGCTTGTTGTGCTCCATGCATAAAACCTGCAAGTGGAAAGTATTTATGAATATTTGGTAGCAGAGATCAGATGAATGTAGGTGGTGACTGGAGTTTGTCCCCTGACTGGGGGCTATAGAGTACCAAGGAAAAGATTTTATAGCAATAAAAGAAGAAGAAGAAGAAGCCACAGTATTTATACATGAGAAAGCTTAGGTAGAAAGGCATACTGAAGACAGTTGTGTCGGTTTTGGTTTGGAGGTTTGTGTCTATCGCTCCTTCGGCTTGACTTCCTTGACTTGACAATGTGTTGTGAATGCTGAATTGCACATTTCTTAAATAATATTTTATTGACAATTTGGTAATTTCAAATATCAATAATCTGATATATACTATATGTCAGATATATGCTATGCTGTGCTGTGCTATGCTATGCTATGCGGTGCTGTGCTGTGCTGTGCTGTGCTGTGCTGTGCTGTGCTGTGCTGTGCTGTGCTGTGCTGTGCTATGCTATGATCTCTGCTTATGGTACATGTCACGCCTGAAACAGGGAAGGAAGGTATGTAAAATTCACTCTCTGGAGGCCAGAGGGATACCCCCAATTTCAGAAAGTTAAATTAGACATTGGATTGCCTCTCCTCCCTCTTTGCCAGCCTTGGAGTTGGATGTCTGTGTTGAGCGCTCTTTGATCTTGTGGCTGATCTGAAGTTTTGGGCAGACAGTGATAATTCACTAGATCATAAGTCTTTGTAGCTCTGAGGCACTCTGCCCGTGCTAAGTAAATTTATATTATCTCAATAACTTTTCTGAATTTATTCCTTCCTGGATTAAATCACCTAATAAAACATTTTTTTTCTTCTTACTTTTGCCCTTTGATTCAGAAACTGACAAGGGCATTCCAACCAAACAATAGGATTCCTTTTCCTGTGGTTTAGCCATGTTCCTGAAAATTCAATTTTTTTTTCAATGTTCTCTTTCCTCCAGAAGTGGATACATTCTAGAACCTCTGGAATACATCTGCTATCATCCCCAGACAGCATTACCCCATGTGAAGGAAGTCAGGAAAAATAAGGGCCCAGCATAATTCCAGACTGAACATAGTCATTTTAGCTCATAGCTATTTTGTGTATAATTCTTGAGAGAGTATTGCATCACTGTGTAAATAATGTATGACTTTTGATTACAGGAACAAAGCCCTATCATTTTCTTGGCAACCCTAATGAGGTTCTATACCCTGGTTTTCTTTAGGGCTTTAAAAAAAACTGTATTTCTGGGTTTTCTTGGTGATCTCTTATCTAAGCACTAATCAGGACTGAATTTCCATATGTTGCCTTCAAGAAGAGCCAAGTTTGCTAGGTGTCACTGCCTACTGATAGGCAGTCTGTTAACCAATGGCCCTCCTGTTTTATTTCTTCACATTTTGGGTAGAAAGTTCCTCTCAGTATCTCATTACCCCTAATTAAAAATATTAAATGACTGTCAAGGTTTATTTGCTGATATATTAATTTCACCTCCAAATTCAAGCAGAAGCACAATTGTCTTATAGTCAAGTGTGGCGCTGCTATTTCAGCATTTCCTGTGATCTTACAGACTAGCAACATTTGAAATGAACATAAATTAAGGATCTATCTGCCTTAGAGATGTACATTTGTTGGCAATTGTGACCAGCCTGTCATGATTTATAATTATCATATATTTAAATCTGTTTGATTTTACAAGAAATTTTGTCGTGCTTATCAGCTTTGTGCATAAGGCCAATAACATATAATCATTGCTGTTTTGATAGCTGGTACAGGAGAATAAATGAAGGAAAATAATCTAAGATTACACAGTGCCAGTTCAGAGGATTCTTCCAGGCATAAAAGCCCTGATGAAAACATGAATGTTTGGCATGCAAAATGGCAATTCCGTCTATGATTTGTCAGGGACAGAAGTGACTGTGTGTCCCCAGGATATAAGCTCTAGGAGAGCTTTGCCCTTGCATTGAATTAAGAAATAGACTGCTAGGCTCTGGAGTCAGCTAAACAATTGCTCAAATTAATTTGACGGAATTGTTTGTCACAACATGGAACAGCTCCTTTGGTGTGCAAAAGGGGAAAAAATTAAAAATGGATAATTTGTCTGTTGTAAACGTAAACTGAATAAGACTTGGAACAAGGTTTTCTAAACGCTGTAAAAATAAGGACAAGTCACAAACAGCAGCCTAAAGTTCTTACCTCCCCCAGTAAAAAAATAATATAAATTAAAGATAATTTCTGGTACAAGTCAAAATATTCTATTTAAGTTTATGAGGATTTTTAAAAAAATATTTAGATCTAATCTAATTTTGATAAAAACAACTTTAGGTCAAGAAAAGGGGTAGGATATCATACTCCACAATTATCATTATCACCAATAATGCAGAAATGTTTGTGATTTTATAATTGTGTGGTGATTCAATTGCTTAAATTAGGTGTGTCCAACCTTGACCCACAGGCTGGATAGCTAATACTGCAGCCCCATAACTTTATTATGTGATTTGTATACAATACACTGTACATTAACTATATAATATATTTTATATGCAGCCCAAGACAATTCCTCTTCTCTCAATGCGGCCCAGGCAAGCCAAAAGGTTGGACAACCATGGCTTAGATATTAATCCAAAGATGAAAGTTCATCCTCACTTTTTTTTTGTAAAAGTAGAGCAGTGATTTCATTTTGAACAAAAGAAGAGTCGTTTTAAGAGTGAAAGCTCAAGTAACAGAAAAAGGGGTTTTCTGAAAAGAAAAAAAATGCTGACGTATGCTAGTGTCAACCATAAATCTGAAATTTGTGTGCACAAGCATTCTTGCTTATTTATTGGATTTATAGCTGCCATTGGATAACAAACAACAATAACATATAAGCCATTCATTTATTTAGCGTATGGCATCTATAGAGGTCACGTAAAGTATAGTAGTGAGCATATAAGCCAAGATGCCCAAGATTTAAAAAAAAAACCCAATGCAATACAAGTTTTATGCAATTTATATTTATAAACCTGTTGGCATTTATGATGGTCTTGAGAGAGGGAGGGAGGGAGGGAGGGAGGGAGGGAGGAGGGAGGGAGGAAAATGTTGTTGTTGGTTTTTTTGTATATATTTTATTAGGTTTTATATAGGTATGGGAAAGGTAGGGATGGTATGGGTAAAGGGTGGGGTTGGGAAGTGGAACTGGGATGGGGATAGGGATAGGTACAGTAGTGGGGTTACCCCCACAAAAAATCCAACGCTTGAACAAGCAGACTCTCGTCCGGATACAAATATTGAATAACAGTACTTAATACAATACTAAACAATTATAATCATTAATGCTGAAAATAATCATAAAATTAAAGCTTACTAATTAGGTATAATTCATCCTGTTAGATTTCACAATCTTTTTGCTCTAACGTAATGCTAGCCATTGATAAATATTTTCCCATGTTCTAAAATGCACTGAATCCTCTTTCTCTTCAATCTCTAATGTTAATCTATCCATTTCTGCACATTCTAAAAAATTTTGTAATTATAATCTGGTCATGTGGTAAATTTTCATTTTTCCAAAATTGGGCAAATACAATTCTCGCAGCTGTCAATTCATGTAATATTAAGTATTCATTCTCTTTGCCATAATTAAGTCCTAATATTCCTAGCAGAAACAATTCTGGCTTATATAACATGGCGGTCCTATCTGCAAATTCAAACAAGATATGAAAAAGATGTAAAATTAATGGATGTTTATAAAGAACAGACACTATTTGATAAAATACTTCTGAAAACAGATGAAAATTTGATTAAGAAGCTTTACAAATTTCTACTAAGATGGAAGATGGAAGAAGAACAAGTAAAAGAAACAATGATAGTGTGGGCAAAATTTTTTGGATACTCTATAGACTTAGAAGATTGGGGAAAGCTTTGGGAGAGAAATATTAAACTTACTAAAGCAGCTTCATATAAAGAGAATTTATATAAAATGTTTTATAGATGGCATATGACATCAGTTAGATTAGAGAAAATGTTTAAAAATGTATCGAATATTTGTTGGAAATGTAAACAAAAACCAGGTACTTATTACCATATTTGGTGGATATGTCCTAAAGCTAAGAAATTTTGGGTTAAAATTCATATATGGCTAGAAAAGATGACTAAAATACAGATGGAAAATGTTGTTTTGTTAATGGAGATCACCAGTATCCACGGAGTTCATGGATATATATTTTTTCTATCCATCCGGTAGGCAAGGATGAAGCAAGATGAATCTTTGATATCTTCTTTTTTCCTTCCCAAGCAATTATTGCACAGCATGGCTAACAAAAACAAATCTAAGGACAAGTATAATATGGCAAAATAAAAATGCTACTTCTGCCTAGAAGCAAATTTTGTTCATGTATTACTTCTAGTCAGCTTCTTCCTTTAAATAAGCTCCAAACCAGTTTATACATTTTAAATAATTTAAAAGATGTAAATGTGTTGTTCATTAATAAACATAAAATTAATAAACAGAATATGATAGTATGTCAAATAGCAAGTGGATAATAAAATGGAAGCCATATTTTAGAACCAAGACTGCTGGCACGGTAATTCATATGAAGAAATCGTTGAAAGAAACAAATCCAATTTACCATCTAGCAAAAATACAATAATTTTGATTATCGACAGAGGTTACCACCCGATCAAAAATCCTTTATGTAAAATTTGCTGTCTTATCCCCAGTTAATATGTGGACAGGAAAAAGTTTATGCCAAAGTTTTGGCCTCTGATATTGTATGGTATTTTTTAGCCAAGCTTCGCAGACATTCCTAAGATGTTGTTGGCTGATTTCCTTCCGGGTGAAAATGGGATGAGAGTACTAGAGTCATCCATTTTCTAGCAATAGCAATAGTATTTAGACTTATATATCACTTCACAGTGCTTTACAGCCCTCTCTAAGTGGTTTACAGAGTCAGCATATTGCCCCCACAATCTGGACCCTCATTTTACCGACCTCGGAAGGATGGAAGGCTGAGTCAACCTTGAGCTGGTCAGAATCAAACTTCTGGCTGTGGGTAGAGTTAGCCTGCAATACTGCATTCTAACCACTGTGCCATCACTTTCTAGGCACAAAGGTCTGTTTGAGAGACTGTGTATCTTCCCAATGGTAGCAAGAAAATCATAGATACATACAGGACACCATCCACCAGCCCACTTGTATAGCCAACCAAGAGTGATAAGGTCCTGTTAAAGTTATTGAATGAAGTCTTAGCAAGTGCATCATTCTTTTTGCCTTGAGCCTGTGTTCCCTTAGTCCTTTTCCAGTTCAGCAGATCTGTCATAGCTACTCAGGACTGCCCTGCCTTTCTCCACTTCTATCCCTTGTACTTCAAAGGCATCAGTGTTGATTTGGTTTACTGAATTTACAACTAAATATGTGGGAATAGCATCTACCTAACACAGCCATTTAAAGGATTGCAAACAAGTACAGTAATTTTGTGTGTCATTCTATTTCTTTTCTTTTTCTTGTGGGTAACATGCTTATGTAATGAACAGAAAAACTGGCAGCTTTCTATACCAGGGCTCTTATAAAATAAATAGTATCATCTGATGTTACTTGACTGCTAGGCATTTCTGTTCAGAACGAGAAAGTGAGAGCAAGGGAGAGTAGGAAAGAGAAAATACAATATACACATATTTTAATACCAATAATTGTGGTATAAAGGAGGAAGACATCATAGCATACATTTTAGTTATTGGATAGATTTATATCTTATCTTGCCTTCAGAAGCCCAAGACAATATCTATAACATTTTCTCCAGGCTTTCTCTACAACAACAATCCTGTGAAGCAGGTTGAATTAAGAAAGTGACTGGCCATAAGTTACCCAGCGTGGTTCCCTGGTAGAGAATCAAACTTGGGTCTTTTTTTTTTTATTCTAATCTTGCACCTTAATCACTATACCATACACTGTAAAAAGTATAGCTCAGATCAAATTGTAGATGCTTGATGGTATTTGCAGGATAACTTGGATTACATTCTTATTGTAGCTGTACAATGAGCAATGTACTTTTAAATAGGGACTGTTTTGTTTGTAATGCTTTTTTTACAATGTGGAGTAAAGTCAGGTTCCTCTTTTTGTTTCTTTCCGTGGTACATTAGTGTGGTTTTGTGAAGGTAGATATTGTATTTGTTTTGCTCCTTTATTGGACTTAAATGGCCACCCATTTTAACCAGCTAACTTTCAGAGCCTGTATAAATTCACTTTCAGTCTGCTGTTCAAAGCAAAATCGAGTGCACCTCGCTGTTAGAACAGTGTCTTGCATGTTGAAGTGTACAAATTCAAGCCCTGATATTACTAGTTAAAACTGAGGAGAGACCGGAGATCTCTGCATGAAACATCTACTGGTGAGGGAAGCTAATATTAAGCTAAAAGAACAAATGCAACAGGATGGGATAAAGCAGCTTTCTTTGTTCCTTTTGTGGCTTTTACCTCTGTGGCAATGTATCACTGAATCCCTTTATTTTAGATAGTTGTTTTTTTTAAAAAAAACACCTGTTTATGAAGTCTGGTTATGCACATAGTTAACTGCATATATTCATTTTAAAAAAATAAAAGCAACATAGATCAAATTGTAAAAGATCAGTCCCGGCACTATGAACCTGAAAATTTTTTTTTTTAACATTTAATGAACTATGTGCAGTCATGCTCATACCCTACCTTCAGGATAAAAAGAAGCACTGTGTGCAAATCCCAGGAAAAAAAAATCCCCATGCTTCAGAACAGTTCTTTTTTAGCAGTTACGATGAAGTGAAAACAGCTCCCTTTCTTAAATGTTTGCCATTAAGATATATTCTTGCTCTTCTGGCACTGTCAGCTTTCTTGACATGATCTGAAAGAGCTTTGACTGAAGTAATTTTAGCAACCTATTTCATGCACTTCACATTAGCTTCAAGAAACATCTGCAGGGATATTTTGTCATCTGTTAAAGTGCTCATTTCTTGCTTCCGTAGAACCTCGCATTTCCACTAGATGTGTTTGCCATCTCAGGGCAAAAAAACCAAGGTAGCGTCCCATAAAAATGTTCACACGCTGAATTAGTAAAGCTGTAGTAGCAGAAAAAATGCACAGCTTTGTTCGATGTATTTACAGACGTGAATGCAAATCCTGATTTAAAATACCAAATGGATTACTATATTTATATTTATGGTATATTTATATACTATATAAATAGTATAGTATAGTATAGTATAGTATAGTATAGTATAGTATAGTATAGTATAGTATAGTATAGTATAGTATAGTATAGTATATAGTATAGTATAGTATATTTATATACTAAAAGAGTCTCATGGCACCTGAAGAACTTTCCTTTTTAAAGAAAAGTAATGGCAGGTGTACTTTGGGGAATGTCTTCCATTTAATTTTGAAAGCATGTTATCGCTGCTCTCACAATGCAATTGGGAGGCTGTCCATTCATAAAATGGCTGCAGTGGGGGATGTAACTAGTCACAAAGCACCAATATACAGAATGTTCTTGATCATACTCTCCAACCTGTCTTCAAAATGCTTTTTACTAACCCTGCTTAACATTTGCCTTATTTTGCAACAGATCAGCATACTTTTAGACAAAGTTCTAGGCTACTCATCTATTTTTTTTATAAAAAAAATTAAGAAGTCCATGGGCTCAGCTGGGGCCCAGAAGCATTCCTAGAAGTAAAAAAGAAATGACTCTGGAAGCAAGTGCATTAATGGGAAGCCTTGCAGGTGCTTAGTTTCTTTAAAGATGAAATATGTTGTCAAAATACCTTTCAGAAAACAATTAGTTAAATATAAAATTCAGTTGGGTCAAGGACAGTAATTAGATACATGAGTCTACTATTTTTTAGCTTGTTGATATAGATCTAAACCAGGGGTCCCCCACCTGTGGGCCGTGAGGGGTTTGCAACTGGGCCGTGAAAATGGCCAGTGAGTGTGCCCACGCGCATGGGCATCCTCATTTGCATGAGCAGCAGGCGCGCACTCCATTTACGTGAGCAGCAGGCATGCATGCATGCCGCTTGCAGAAATGGAGTTGTGTGCACGCTTGCTAGTTGCTTGCGTGAACTATCCCCTTCCTCCCCCCCCCCCACCGGTCACAAAGCCGGAAATGCTGAGGAACTCTGATCTAAACAACAGCAACTAACAACTCTTTGCACTTCATCAAATAAAAAAGCCACAACAATAAAAAATTTAAAAGTATATTTGTGTCCAGGAAGAAAGAAACCATATAAAATATTTGTAGTCCTCAAATTACTACCACAATTGAGCCAAAATTTCTGTTGCTAAGTGAGTGATTTTTGCCCCATTGACAACCTTTCTTGCCATTGCAGTTGTTAAGTGCGGGACACAGTTGTGAATCTGGCTTCCCTGTTGACTTTGGTTGTCAGAAGGTCATAAAAGGTGGTCCCATGACGGCTGGGACACTGCAGCCGTCATAAATGCGAGTCAGTTACCAAGTGTCTGAATTTTGATCACATGACCATGGGCATGCTGCAATGATCATAAGTGTGAAAAACGGTCATAACTCCTTTTTTTAAGTGCCATTGTAACTTTGAATGATCAGTAAATGCACTGTTGTAAGTCGAGGATTACCCGTAGAACAAAATCAAATTCACCCACCACCCTATCCCAAGGCCTGGGAGAACTGCAGAGCTTTTCAGTACCTTTTGGAACATCATTGGGATGGGAGTCATACAGATCTGTGGGAAAATATTATTCTGGAGGGTAGATACCTATAACAATTTATCTCATCCACTGGTTTCATATGGATGTTTCTCAGGAAGGGTGAAGCTGTCTGAATCCAACCTTTTCCTCATCTCATCAATAGTGATTGAAATAGACCATAGAGAAAGGGATACCATTATTGACAGTATCACAATTCTGAGAGATCAAGGAGCACAAGGATGAATGCACCATCCTGGCACCATCCAAAGTCATTAACAAGCACAACCAGTGTTGTTTTTATACTATATTTGTGCCTGAAATCTGACTGGAAAGGGTCCATATAATCCATTTCCTCCATGTTACTTTGGAACTATTGCCCACCTACCTCCTTAACAACCTTCCCTCTTGGAGACTACCAAAAAAAATGACCAAGATTATTGAATCCAGCAATGGTTTGTTAAGGAAGGTCAAAGGAACCACCCACTTTCTGAGAGAAGCTGATACCACTGCATGAATCACTTCCAAGCCAACTTTAAATACCCAGGAAAGGTTTGGAACTAAGAAACAGGTGACTGAGTTCACAGTTTGAAGGAACCTGTCCACTTCATATGGAGTTATAGACTGAAGCCCAACACAAGGAAACCCACAAGACCATGCACCAAGCAGCTCAATTGCACTTGCCTAGTTGGAGTCCAACACTCAGCAAATCTAAATGATTTTATCTGTGAGATCGCTAGAATATTCTTCCAGCAGCCCAGTAGATGTTCCTGTGACTCATCCCTACTCAGCCAGAAATGAGACAATCTGATCAGGGCCATTGGGAATCTAGGGATGCATAAAGGTAGTGAAATGACACTGCCACCATTACCGGCAAATATGGGCTCTTGATCAGGTTTGGTCAAGTTTTCTCTTCCTCTAATGGTGCTCCAAGCATCTCTTCTGGTGCTTCGTTTCCCAGAACCGTTTATAAAACTAAAGCTAGGATCAGCGCAGAGAGAGAGAGGCTGTGTAGATCAATCCAAGGCTTCATTCACAGCCCATTCCATGATGTGACTAAGGCTTTAAGTGAATGCCTATCATATCCTCAGGGAAAATCCCAAGCTTCTTCTGGAACCCTACAGAGGTTAGGGTTACCTTGGGCAGGCTGTTCAAATGGGCCCTATTTCTCAGTGACCTAAAGGGCAATCAAAATGATTTTTTTTTTAAAAAAAAATAGCTATTGATTTATTTTATTTTTTTAAAAAAAAGCTTCAGTCAGAAACTGAATTGACCATGCTGATGGAATGATAGTAATGGTAGTAATAGTAACCCAGAACAGAAAATAAAACAGAGCAGAATATACAAGCCAAACCATTTTACATTTCTTCCAGTTTGAATGCTCATCCCATCTGCTTGCCCATTCTCTAGGGGGGAACAAACCAGGTTTCCAGACATTTAGAGAAGACCATCAAAGTCGGGGCCATCTCTGTAAACCTTTATAAGTGATAGCAAACCCTTTGCATTTTACCTGGAAACTTACAGAGTCCTGCAACTTGCAAGGTGGTATATCACACGGTGTTATATTAGAACATAAAAGCATATGACTGGGAGGCACCCCAGAGGTCTTCCAGTCCAGTCCCCTGCTCAGGGCAGGAGCCTTATACCATTCCAGTCAAATGGTTGGCCGGTCTATTTTTGAAAATCTCCAGCACCCACAACTCCTGGAGGCAAGCTATTCAACTGATCAGTTATTCTCACTGCATGTACTTGCCAAGTCCACAATTCATATTCAGTGTTTTTACATTGCAGCACCTTATGAAATATGTCCTGAGGATTATTTGATATCATTCCTTTGGAAAAGGACGCCGGCAGGGGATATGGCATTCAACCGATGCCCTCTTAACGCTACAGGTATTGTTACTGCTTCTTTAATCCAATCTGTATTATTATAAATCAGATTTTTTTTTTGCCCCTTTATAGTTTACATGATTACAGTATTCTTTAAACTAAAATCTTCCAGTCCTAAATAATGTATACATTACTTTTTAAAAAAATCTGTATGTTTCACACTTAGTCTTCCAGTACTTCTTCTAGTAATCAATTATTGATCTATTCTTAAGCTAGTTTGCTGGAAATAATGACCTGCTCAACAAAACAAAATTCATAATATTCCTATATTTTACTCTGATCCTTTTCCTAAAGATATCATTTTCCTAAGGCAGGGGTAGGCAACCTTGGCTCTTTTATGACTCGTGGACTTCAACTCCCAGAATTCCTGAGCCAGCATAGCTGGCTCAGGAATTCTGGGAGTTGAAGTCCACAAGTCATAAAAGAGCCAAGGTTGCCTACCCCTGTAAAGGAAAAGCTAACGCTTCCTATTATAATGTAATATTTGTGGTGCACACTCTCCACAAGGATACAGAATTCTTCTGAATGGACTTCTTTGGTTGATTCTGACTTGTGTTTCCATTGCATTTTTCTCCCCCCTCCCCTCATCCCTTTGTTCCTCCTTGTTCTTTATGACTCACAGGTACCACTAGCAGGCGCTGCTCTCTCAGCCTTCACGGAGTGGCCTTCTGGGAACAGCCGAGCTTTGCTAGATGCATATCAAATGAGTACAAACACTTGCAGCATTCAGTAGGTGCAAAGCCAGCTTTAGTACTTGCTCTATTTATTCATTGCTAAAGAACAACATTAAGGGGATAAACTGTTTTGCTATTCAGTCAGATCATCTGATGCTAAAGAAAAATAAACATGGCTAGAGGTGGGGGGGGGAATATGCATGCCGTTTGTTTTCATCCTTTGTTTTATTATTTTGTTCAGGTTTATTTATTTATTTTCCTATGAGTTCATGTAATTATAAAATAATGCATGGTTCCTGGCCTTTCTATTCTTTCCCTTATGAAATGTTTACAGGCGGTGGAAGCCGCAAACTTCTTTAGGTTTACTGGGAATCCTGATTGTGAATATATTAGATTTCCTGAAGCTACAGAACATTTTATAACTCATTCAGCGCTTTAATGGTGCGCCCATCAATCAGTAGCACGGATACATTTCCCCCCCCCCTCAGTTCTACTTCAGCTGAGAACAAGCACAACGGCATAAATTTAGCGCATGAGATAACCAAAGAAAAATGATAGAAGCGCAGATTGCTTTTGAAAAGTGAACCAAAGATCTTCTTTCTTTTTTCCAGATAATAGGAACATATGGAAGTTCATTTCCCTCCATTCTAAATATTGTTTAGATTTGCAATAATTTCTTTATTATTATTATTTTTCTTGGTACACAACTTATAGGCTGCTCCAATCAACTGACTCTGAGTCCCCAAATTCGCTATTGGGATTAAAACAAATAATCTTAATAGCACTTAGTGCAAAAATAACCAGTCGAAGACTCTCTTAGCTGTTTCTCTCCTTTCATTCTCCAAATGCACTTTCCTCCCTATTTCCCTTTTTCACAATACTCCCGTAAATACCACCCCAAGGTGCTTTTGTCTCTATATAATTTATATTGCACTGGGAAGGCATAGCTTTGTATAAATGCACATTAAACACATACCAATTAGAAATTCTATTCCTGCTGTTGCCCTGTTCCTCTTCCTCTGTAGCCAGTGGAAGAGCATGCACACATCTGTCTGGGATCTTCAAAGCAGCACTGCTGTTCTTCCTCACTTCTGCCCAACCTGGAGAGAAGGAATAACAGCTGCCACTAACAGAGCTCATACTGAACCTAACAACTGAACATAACATTCTTGAATGCAAGAATGTGAATTTTCTGTCTTCATATACCTTTTTTTGGGGTGGGGATGAAAACAAAAGTACAATAGAGGTAATCCTCATTTTTTATATAGATATAGATATAGATATTTTATTGGTTTTTAACTATAACAATCTCTAGTGCCTGGTGTACAGCATGTTGTCTTGGTTTATATTTTAACAAGGAAAAAAAAAGGACAGTAATAATTAATTAACAGTCAATAATGATTAAATTTAATAATTCCATAATTAATATATTAATTAATAATACATTTCTTTGATCTTCCCTTCTCCCATTTGTATTTTCCTTCTTCAACCTTAGCCAAAATATGATTCTTAATATTTTCAATATATAAACGATTAGGTATAGGCATTTTTTATGTTTATACAAATAATAATAATCTTTATATATAACAATTTTTTCAGCTTATATTATTCTCATAACCATCATCTCATTAGTTCAGCAAACATCCTATTTTTATAATTTTTGTTCGCTTAGGTTCCCTTATATTCAATCCAATTCTTTTTCAGTCATAATTTCTTCATATTAGTCATCTCACTGTCTAAATTTTCCCATTTAGGTACATCATCCCAATATTTTATGTCATGCATTATAAAAATACTATACTTTTTATCTGTCTTATAATATCTATATTGATTTACAATTCTTAAAAAAGAAATTAAAATTCAAAAATGCCATTAAAATATAAAAAAAAACACTCATTGATAGAGAAACTTGCCAATTTGATCATTACCAACTTGCCAGAAATCCTTTCCCATGCTGTATATATAAAGAAACAATTGACATATGTGCATAATTTGCTGTGAAAAGTCAGGTGTAGATTTGGCTTTCCAATGTTGTCTAACAATTCTCTTGGTTCCCCCTTTCCAACTTGATTTATATAACATAATTTTGGGTACTTTTATATGTTCCATGCAGTCTAAAAGAATATATAAATGCTCAGTGGGCAGTAATGTTGTCTTGAAACAACAAATATTATGTTGTTTGTCTTAAAAACATTACTTGGTATTCTATTTCTTCATTTCAGTTAATTTGATTCCATTGTTTCTATTGCTCACTATAGTAGCAAGTACTGGCAATTAAAGAATTGTAGGTGATGTGTGAGAGCTCTTTCAGAAAATATACATAAAGATATACATGCTGATCATTTGACCATATTCAAGTGTCTTTGGCAAAGAAATTACTCATTGCACAAACAATATGCTTGGAGAAGCTTTATCTAAAAAGGAAATGAGGAACATATTCATCAGTGTTGTCAATTCAGTAACTCAATCATCTACATGTGATGAACTGGGAATAAAACTCCAGCTGGCATCAAAATGTTTATACTTTCCTGTCCCTGTTTGGTCATTCAGTAAGTATTACATGGTGATTACTTTCTGATTCTCTCTTTGTGTGTGTGCATACACACACGTGCGTACACATACAGTACATGCATACCCATGAATGCTAAAATCACGTCCTTAGATACAGGTTTTATTTGCATCTCCTGATAGCAGCTCTGACCAAAGTTGTTATTGTCATTTGGTCTTTTAAAACAAGAACTCAAAAAATTTATTAGGTGTTTGAGGAATGATTTTTCTTTCTTAAACTAGGCTATAGTGATTGATTTACTGTACTGTCCTTGATTCCTCCCCTCCCATCAGCATTGCAATCTTGTTCTCTTGAACTACATTCCTGTTACCTCCAAATGAAAGGATGGTCATTTTAAATGAGCCCATGGCACACTCCCAACTTAATGATCAGTCATTTCTTAAATGGAAAAGTTACAGTGGAACCCAACTATTCTGTCAGATCCACTATGAAATGAAATATACCTGTGAACTCTAAAAAATGGATTAGATTGCACATTTCTGGGTCATAGAAAACTAATCTCTGAAAAGCATTTCTCATTCTAATATGTTGGAAACCAGAGAGAGAACAAATAGTTATCAAAAATAGCATGTGTCCTGTAAAAGATACTTCTATTCTTTTTACAAATTTAGGTCACAAAAGTGGTTTCCCTCTTTCTTGTATTATTGCAGCTGCTACAATGAAATGGAACTTGAATAAAAGAGCTGTGAGGTGAATAATTATTTGCTTCTGTTGCAGTTCATTAGAGCTGATTTCAATTTTTTTGTTCCAAATAATATTACAAAATTCATGTATCTTCCAGTGCCTCTTTTCCTTGATGAAATTTCCTTGCTCTAACACTGGGAACTGAAGACTTTCTTCTGTCCAATTCATTTATTTCCCTAATGGCTCATTATAGGAGTCAGGTAGAAATTTTTACTTCAAGTAGATATGAAATTAGTATTACTGAATTCCTCATCCCATGAGGCTTTCAATTTTTGCCACTGCTCTTTTCTCCAAAAAACCTTTCTTTTCCACTCTATCCCTATACTTACCAATAAGGACTGTCTTATATACTTATTTTAAAAAATATCCTCCCTCCCTCTCTCCCTCCCTCCCTCCCTCTTTCTTTCTCTTACCACAGTTTTAATTTTTCTCTGTTGCAACAGTGATCTGCCCTAGTCTGATTATTGCCTTACCTGGGTGCTCTGAGCATCAAAACCAGACGAAGCAACAATCAAATTATCAACTTTTATTTTGTCATTCCCAGAACCAGGATGTAAAAGTCCTTATTTGGAGGTCATTGATTTGCTGGTGCATATCAGTATGAAAGCAGAGATAGTTAAATCTATTTCCTTTCCTGATAATAATATAATATCAGAAAGAAATTAACCAAGAAGAGTTGCCAGACTGTTTCTAATATCCCATTGGTCTGGGCACCTGACAGAGCATTAAAAATCAAGATATTCTATTGGTTTGAGGCCCAGCTAGTTGTCTCCTATTCTTATCTTTTTTTTTTGGCCTTTCAGAGTTTTACAATATAAGCAAGATGTCTGGCTAAAAGGCAAGTACAGAAACGTTTATACTGTTTCATCCAGAATGAAGTCAGGTGTATAATTCCAGAATGACCATGATGGTCAGCTCATTTCAATGGCGAACTTCACATGCTACCAACTAAAAGATTCTGTGGAATTATTCCATGATTCCTCTTCACTGGACTACATGTGGAAAAGAAAATGTTGGAAGAAACCATGATAAGGGATGATGGATTTACAAGAGGAAGTCCATTCCTTGTCAGTATCTAATGTCAAAGGAATGGTCATTATGGTCAAACAAACCACTTGTTGATTAAAATAATCATTTGTGCTAAAATATCCATATTTTGTTTTCACTTCTGCATTAATAAAAAGCAGGCAACTATCAGAACTACCTTTCAAGTCAAATTAAATTTTATTTAAAATGCCTTAAGCAGGCCTCCTGGCACATTAAGACTAACCATATTTGTGGCATGAACTTTTGCACACAAGACATTACTGTAGTTTATCTGCTTCTCAACAGTAGTAACAGTAAGCAGGTAGAAAATATAGCAGTATAAATAAGACTTTAATATATTTGATCTGATTGCTATCCTTTACGGTGCCAACAGCTATTTTTCAGCACGCTCTTGGTGCCTTTACAAAGCATGCTGATTATTTGAAGAAAGTGCTGCCCAAACAAAGCATCTCTATGAATAAGATGTCCCATCCCACATACCCAAAGAAGATACTGTTCTAAGAGAAATCACTAGTAATTTCTGGCACGATTTGATTGGCTTAGTATAATGTTCATGGGAAATACTCAAACTGGGGCAAATTTTTTAAAGTGGTATTTGGAGGCCATAAATGGAGACCAAATGAAGTATTGATGTAGGAAAATCATCCCCAGGTTTTGCAGTTTTTCCTTTTTTTATGTATCAATGCCATGGCATAACAGGAAGCAACAGCAGCTGTTGCTATTAGGTTTGGATGGATGAACAGGGCATACATATACCCATATTAATTATACCCTCTGGAGACAATTTCAGTTTGGTAACATTGTGCCAGAAAAATAATAAGCCTTTCTCCCTGCTTTATTTCTCTGATAAGATGAACAGGCCTCTGTGCATATTTTAAGTATAAAAATGTGTGGAGAGCTAATAATATACTTGCCATAACATGCCTAATTTTAGTTCCACGTAAAAGAGAAACAATACTTGCCATAACATGCCTAATTTTAGTTTCGCGTAAAAGAGAAACAGTTCATTATTGAATCACTAAATGATGATAGAGTGATGAAGAACAAAACATGATACCTTTTTAACTGATTTTGTTACCTGGCAGTCATATTTGCTATGATATTCCACTATAACAACTGATTCCTCGTGTATGTTTGTGGCTAAGTCACTTTTGAGAATATTTTGAACACACATTGTGATTGTTTATTTTTTACGTCTGTGTTCAAAGAAGAATCATTGCTATTGCTGCCATGTTCCATCTGGACTGTGACATCTTAAGCTATGTATAAATTTCATATGAGGACAATGAAATGTTTTCAGATTCCTATTTTCTTAAGACCATTCCTTGATACGGTCAATTCAAAAGGCCTTTCTATAATCAACAATCCACATACAGTGGTACCTCGGTACTCATCGTTGTTTCCACGAGATGAGATAAGTACCAAAAATGATGAGTACCAAACAAATAATGTAGTGAATCACAAGGCAGCCGACACCGACAAGTTCTAGCTTCTGCATTGAGTACCAAACAAATGAGTATCAGGACAAAATTTTTCTGTCAAAATGTGTCGAGTGCCAAATTCAATGAGTTTCAAAGCAGTTGAGGACCAAAGTACCATAGTACAGACTTCTTTTTGGCATTCTGTAGCTTTCAATTACTTGGCTGTACATCAGCAATAGCATCTATTTTTTTCTAGATCTTTTCTAAAACCAGCTTGAGTATCTGCATCTTCCTTTCCAGGAAGGCTCTAATCTTGGTTAGATGCTAACCAAGTAAGTAAGTAAGAGCATCATGCAATGTATTGTTGCACACTCTGTTAAGTCTTGTTTCTTGGTATTCATATGAAGACTGGTCTCCTCCCAACTGTTGCACACTATGTCATTGTCCAGATTTGCTAAATATTTTACTGATTCTTCTGTAGCTTGCTAAATCTGCAGATATATTATGAAATTCTTTAACCTGGTACCCATCGGCATCCTTTGGTGTACTAAGTTGAGACTGGAACCTTCTTCTGAGTTTGGACATCTTTTAAAATACTTTCCTTATTTTCCTGTGTCTGTTTCCATCTTCAGTATCTTCAGACATGTCACTGTAATACTGTTTCTTATCTCTTTAACAGCTCTCTGGAATTCTTTGTTAAATGCCTTCCTGAGATCTTTGACTTTTTTTGGCTGGGGCTTCTCTTGTTTGCAACTTGCACAATTTGTTCTGCCCTCCAGTTTTCCTTCTTCTATTTCTTCAGCTTTGGCAGTCTCTTCTCACATTTATCCTTAACAAGTGCTTTGATTCCATTCCACATAACTGAGTAGTCTACTTCCTTGTGCCAATAATTTACTCAGTTTGATTTCTGGGTGCTCTATATGAAGATGCCCTTGTATATAAACATTGTTTTGGTTGTTTCAATATTATGTTAGGAATGACAAAATCAATGGATTAACAAAAAAAGCTATTCTTCTGTTTCATTTCTGTTTCCTAGGCCATGTAATCCAATTATATTTTCCTCCTTACTATTTCAGACTTTGACATTCCGGTCTCTAGGCACAAACAGCGTATGTTTCTTGCAGGTTCTGTCAATTTCAGATTGAACTTGACTATAAAATTTATCAACTTCTTCTTCTTCTGCATTGGTGGTTGGAGCACTAACTTGGATAATCATCGTATTAAACCATTGCCCATGATGTCTAATTGATATTATTCAGTCACTGTATTATACCCAGCTGTGTTTGCTATGTCCTTCCTGACTCTGCAAGCAATGCCATCCCTTCATTGTTTTTCAAGCCCTGAGTAGCAAACAGTTTAATTTTATGCCTGAAAGTGTTTAATTCCAGTCCATTCCAATAATTTGGTGTCTAAGATAACTGCATGTAATCAATTAATTAATTTTCATTGTGTTGTGTTTCCCCATGCTTTTACTTTTACATTTTATGTCCCTGTGTAGTTCTGCCTTTGCAGCTTTTAATTTTTTTTCCCTGCAGGCAACATCAGAAACTAGATATCCCCCAAATTTTCAGTTAGCCATAACATAAGACTATTGGTACTCTAAGGATCCCCAGGTATTTCAGTAGCATGTTGAATGCCATTTGGACGGAGGGGCCCATTATCCAGTGCTTTATTATCAATCACTTTAAATTGCTATACATGAAGTTTATTGGTAAAATACAGGAATGGTTTATTATTGCCTTCTTCTGTGCAATGTGAATTGATGTCTTTGCCATTTTCAAGAAAGTATAGAGAATATGTGACAGAACCTGGGGGTGGAGTTAAAAGAGTGATCAGCCTAGAATCCTAATGTAGCCACCACCTCCCTTGAATTCCATTGACCCTTGTGTAATTTCAAGCAGATGCTTACCA
Organism: Azemiops feae; assembly: GCA_023970755.1. Classification (NCBI taxonomy): domain Eukaryota; kingdom Metazoa; phylum Chordata; class Lepidosauria; order Squamata; family Viperidae; genus Azemiops; species Azemiops feae. The sequence goes on from JALGBA010000250.1 coordinate 1,608,340, forward strand.
TTAAATGAACAGATTCCTGTGCATAGGCTGACAATAAATCAATTTACTTGGACCTTTATGTCTGGACCTGATCTTCTGCACCTGATAGAAAGTTATCTGCCTCCAGTAGCTTCTTATATTACTGCTCTCCTACATAGGAGCCTGCTTGTTTAAGCTGGGGAGCTGGAATGACCTTCATGCTTTGGGTGATCCTTTAGAGAGCATATACTCCTGGCCTTCTTCACTCTTTCTCCTATAGCAAGATGAACAGCCATATAATTTGTTTAAATAAACAGATAAACATCAAGATATACTTGTGCACAAGTGCACATTACACTAAATTGTATATCCCTAGTACAATGAATAAATCACAGAATTTCTTATGTGGATGCAGGAACTGAGAGGGAGAGAAAATCAGCTAGCTAAGGTAAAAAGCCAGAACAATCAGTACTATGGAGATGACAGAGTTAAACAGTATCCAGGTGATTGGACAATTAACTATTAATAGTTCGTTCACCAATTTCTGAGACGTGTTCAGTGTAGCAGATACAGTTCACAGATTAGCTATTTTCCCCTATGTCTCTGTCTGTAATTAATCTTAATATAAACCCCAAAAAACCATGGCATACATTAACAGACTGAGTTTATTTAAAATACAGTCACAATATATTACCTTATGCCTTCGATTCATAAAATAAGAACCATATCGTTTGGCCCCAAGTTTTAATCTGTCAACATACCGTTTTTAAAAGTAGGTTTTTGAAATTCAGCTTCCTCCTCCTTGATTCTTCCACTTGTCAACTCGCATTATAAAGATAAAGAAGACAAACTCTCAAAGACGTTCTCCTTGATTAAACATCACCAGCAGGCAAATTCTTCACACAGCATTTCAGTGTCAACAGGATTAATAATAGATAATTGCAATATTAAGAGATAGGATTTCAAACAATTATATGCTCACAGTCCAAATAAAAAATGGGTAACAGACATTCCACAAACAACAAAGTTAAAGAAATTCTACAAGCTTTGGATTCAAGAGGGAAGTTGAGCTTTTGGAATAGATGCATCTGAGTAGCTTATACTTGTGCAATAACCGGAACAAGGACATACACTATAACATTGCTCATTTTTTAATGGTGTTCCATAAAATAACTTACCAGTAAATTCAAAAGGAATACCACTAGAAAAAGTTGAAAGGATCACGCACCTCGGTTCTAATTTACATGAAAGGTGGGACATGACCGCTGAAGTAAAGACAAGGATAGAGAAATCTCGAACAGCATTCTTCAAAATGAAAAAGGTCTTCTGCAGTCACGACATAAGCCTAAGACTGAAAATCAGGCTTGTCAGATGCTATATTTTTTCTATCCTGCTCTATGGAGTAGAGAGTTGGTCTCTGACGGAAGGCCACCTGAAGAGGCTAGAAGCATTTGAAATGTGGATTTACAGGCGGCTGTTACGTATAAGCTGGGTGGACAAGATCAGAAATGAGGAGGTTTTAAGCCGCCTGGGAAAGCCAAGGGAAATCATCAAAACAATTAAAAAACGAAAGTTAGAATATTTCGGACATGTGATGCGACACCCAGAAAAATAAGGCATACTCCATTTAATCCTCCAAGGAAAGATTGAAGGCAAACGAGGTCCAGGCAGAAGAAGAACATCATGGCTTCAAAATCTAAGGGACTGGTTTGGACAAAACTCAGCAGCACTTTTTCGTGCGGCTGCTGATAAAAACAGGATCGCCAACATGATCGCCAACGTCCGATAACGGATATGGCACAAGAAGAAGAGAAGTTCCATAAAACTGATTCTGTAACAGATTTCAAGGTTTCAAGGTGATATTGCGTCATATAAAATACAGAATACAAAAATACAGAATTTTCTAAACTGTTTTAAGAATTTTGAGTAGGCATTGTCTCATTTTTTTTTTATAACTATATTTGTGGGAAAGCTGATGGAGCCATCTAGCTAAAAAAATCAGCATCATGCCATCTGTGTTTTGCACATAAACCTCAAACAGGATAAACATATGCCACAGAAGGCGGGACTACTGTCCCTGTAAAATTGGCAGATACAACTTGCTAAGATAACAATATTTTTCTTCTGTAAAAATTATTGAAATTATGGGAGTCTGTCTATTTTGGTCAATACTGATTTTAAGAACAAGGACCTATCTTAGCAATGGCTATCTGTATTAAGGTGAGGTAATGTATTTAAATATTGAGGCTTGTATAGGAAAAAGAATGCAATCATAAGAATGGCCAAATGAATAGAGAAGGATTATCCTAAGTTCTTTTCCTATTTCTAATGGTACCTTTTCAATCTTTATTTCCATTCGACTTTGTTTCATTTGGCTCATTATCACTACTCATTTTGCTTTTCCTTATTATCTTCCATTGACCCACCATTTCATGTTGGAGTAATACTGGAGAAACTTGATTCTTCTGTTTGTTTATGCTCTTTTACTCTTTGATCCATAATACCAAATTAAAAAAAAGTAACAAAGTAGCTTTGCTTAGAAAAAAATTAGAAAAATCATCTATCTACTACTACCTTGTCTAGATATAAAGGGAAAACAACGACAATTATTTTATACAATTAAGCAACTCTACAGTCACATGTTTGTTTGAGCAGTATTTTCAATTGCTTGGAAGAATTCAAAGATGAAGATAATTAGCACATTTCAAAATTCTTCATTAACAGTTCCAAAAAGTAGCAAAACTATTCACACTGATATTATAATCAAAACATCACACGAATATATACTTAAAAATAAACAATTCAAACTACGTATTAAGACTGGAACTACTCAAGCATAAGTGTAATGTGAGCAGAAATATATTTTATCCAAAGTAAGTATCATCTGATATAACATGCCCTTAACAACATCCTACCCTGATGAATTTTAGGCACCTTGAATTGGAAGGGCAACATTTTGTAGCTAGAGTTAGTGACAGGACAGTTGGAACTGAGGTAGAGACAAGAACCAGCCCTGCAGAAATCACAGCTAGATGGCTCTCTATAAACATAACTGGTGAACTTTGAAGTTGGAGAGTTATTAAGCCCTCACTTTCTTTCAGCCTAACACACCTTATAGAAAATTATGGCAACAAGAGAATTGTTGGAAGGAAGGAAGGAAGGAAGGAAGGAAGGAAGGAAGGAAGGAAGGAAGGAAGGAAGGAAGGAAGGAAGGAAGGAAGGAAGGAAGGAAGGAAGGAAGGAAGGAAGGAAGGAAGGAAGGAAGTTCCTTACAGAGTCATAAAATATAAGCAGCTCATGTGATAGAATCCAAATAGCAAATGGTATTTATAAGTAGAAATACCTACAATAAAATATAACTGCTTCACGCCGTGGTTAAATTTTAACTCATGAGGAATATTCCTACTATACTTGAGCTACTTGGAGTTCTACTCATAGACTTAGGGACTTGTATAATTTGCCTTTAAGTTCTCTAGCCTAAAAGGTATAAATTAAATAATTAATTTACTGATAATCTGTGGACGTAACAAATTCTCAACAACTGCATTTTTCATAATTCATCTTGTGAATATTCCTTAGAACATTTGAATATGCTTATTACCCTACTTTGGGGTGGTTTTTTTTGTGACTATGGTAACTGGAAATGAAATAGGTGTTTATTGCTCTTAGCCAAACTTTACAGAATGTTGTTTTGACAAAATAGGTCTCTAGGGATCCTGCATCAATGTCCACAAGTATTGAAAGACCAATTTCATTTATATGCCTATTACCTTGACCACAGGAGGAAGACAGCAACTGAAATAGTGTTTCAAAAGCTGCTTTAGTTCATCACCTTTGGTTTATAGAAATGTTAATGAGCCCACATATAAGATCACTACAAATATGACCTTCCATGTAGAAAAAAAAATGTATGTTGATCTAAACAGTTTTCTTAAGTGACCAGAAGCTCAGTATTAAGCAATAATCATATATACCTATTGTAGGTAACTATATCAAGAAATACCTTCTCTGCTCAGTAACTCAAAACACAATGCACCTTTGCCACTGTTAGCATCACAGGAACAAAAGAGAAGCTAGGGTGTTTAACCAAATCTGGATTGCTCTTGTCAAAACATCTTGACAGTTCCTTTAATCTACTGACTTATTGATATAAACAGTTTTTTCCAACAGAATATTAATATATTCACTCATCATTGATAAGTAGGCAATATAAGAATCTAATGGTTTTTGGTGCATAATTTGGAAATATTTCATAGTCAAGATAAAGCCACAACAGTGCTTTAATTTCTCTATATTTTGCTGTCAAAATATTTAATACACAGTGAAGGGACCACTTATTTTACTGGAGCTATAAGACATTTTTCTGTTGTTATTAAAAACAAATATAATCAAGGAGATAAAATGTATTTTACCTGCTATATAGTTATGTCTTCCCTGTAGAAAAAAACAGTATGACCCTTTGCTATCTACTCGGTGGACAATTTTGGCTAGAATAGACTCTGCTGTTCTACATACTATTCTGAGTCCCTTTGTTATTTAATCCAAGATTGTCTTTTTCCCCCCTAAGAAGATATCTTTTAGCATCATCCCTTGACTTCATGTCATGTCATACTCAGTTCTGTTGGTTTAAACTTTTATCCCTTTGAAGCCACTGGATTTCTCCCTGTTCATCATTTATTCTGTTGGTCCTGTTGTGTGTGCTTTTCCAAATAAGATATGTAAGATGGGGGCAACAGAACAGAAATTATGCAATAAAGAGCTCCTGAATATATGTGAATAGCAGTTTATAGTTCTTCTCTTTCAACAAGAACAAGTTTTTGTTCTTATCACCATTTCCATGTGCCACTGTGACTGCCAGGAGACGTTCTATAGTAACTTGGATATCAAGTCCAGTTACATAGACAAAAAGAGTATTTTTCCATTTATTACTCTTAAAAGTGTTTGTTTATATATCACATTTAGAAACAGCCCACCTGCCTCACAGAGTGATTCTATGTGGTTTAGACCACATCATCCATTTAAATCCAAAAGAAACAGCAAAGGGTTATAGAGAAAAAGACTGTCACCTGGCAATTGCATAGAGCTGGATTTTACTTCTTAAGAAATCAGCTGGGTAAAATAGAACTTATTATGCTGTGCTAAAATAAATTCCAGCATGTTTTGATCCCATCAGTTGCTCATCTTAGGGGATAAATTGCTCAAAAATGCAGCAAGCCTGAGTCAGTCAGATTCTACTATGCCATTCTTTTCACGCTTATCTCCATGACATACATAATATAAAAGAACCTATAAATCAATGCTTTGCCAGTGACTTGAATAGAATGTAGATTGCTATCATAAAGTGGTTATTTGCTGTCGTAAAGTGGTTATTTGTGCAGTGATGTCTGGTTTTCATAGAAAATATGTATGAAGGCTCCATATAAAGCTACAGCTGTTTTTTTTTTAAATAATAATCCTCCAGATTCTCCAGTTCATGCACCAGCATTTTATTATGTGAAGAGTTAAGTATTTGGATTTTTCCAGCCTCCTGATACACACACACACACACACACTACATAATTTCTGTAAATTATGTCAGTAATGTTATAAGCCTCGTGCAGGTGTTAGCCCACAGCATAATAGGGCTAAAACTAGGAGCAGCTGTGAGCATGCAGATGAGTCTGGTTCTGATCATTTCCATGCTCCTAAGTGTCATAGTAAATACACAAAGGTCTGTATGAGCAGTGTAAATGTTTTGACTCAAAGCATTTAATCAGCACCTTATACAATGGAATTCTTGAACTTGGAAATGTTTATAGCAGGAATTCCTAAACCTTTTCCCATCACATCTCCCTTTAGTGTAATTTTAATGTACATATAGTACAATACCCTAAACATTCAAATGCTAAAATAAACACAAATGAGCAATGGAAACAATACAAGGAAACTTCGGGAAAGGTTCGAACTGTGTGAAGATCTCAAAGCAAGCAATCACAAAGTGAAGCCCAGGTCACAACTTTATACCCTCTTCTGACCCTATCCCAATGTGTGAGGCAAGCAAATATCTTGGTAGCATTTTAAAAAATGTTCTACAATAGGTTCTAATGTTTGTATTTTCCTTTTACTATTTATAGATTAAAGAGCATCTTGCAAAGGGACAGAGGACGCTGGCTGGTGAAGGAATGTCTCAGGTGACGAAGACTCTTTTGGATTTAACTCAAAGGAAGAATTTTTATGCAGGGGATCTTTTAGTTTCTGTGGAAATTCTCAGAAATGTTACAGATACATTTAAAAGAGCAAGTTACATCCCTGCATCAGATGGTGTTCAGGTATGTGAAACCGTAATTACAGAACAATATGAAAAAGATTTAATATATTTTATTATTACTGTTATACATTTTATTTATATCCTGCCTATTATTTTTATAAACAAGTTAAGGCGGCAAACATATTGAATACTCATTCTTCCTCCTGTTTTCCACACAACAGCAACCCCGTGAGGTGAGTCGGGCTGCGAGAGAGTGACTGGCCCAAGGTCACCCAGCCGTCTTTCATACGTAGGGCAGGACTAGAACCTCCTAGAGGTTCTAGAATCTTCTGGTTTCTAGCCTGGTGTCTTGACGAGACTAAACTGACTTGTAAAAAGATTTTACATGCAGGATGGCTAAGATTCAGTTCCTAACATCTCCAGTTAAAAGAAATGTCAAGGAACAGAATGGTTTATAAGATCTTGGAGAACTCTTGTCATCCAGTGTAGGTGTTGGCTGAGTTCACTGATCATAATAAATGATAGATTGTTTTAACCCTGTTACTTATTGCTGTCATCAACATACATTGTTCATTGTTGAACTACGAAAGCCCTGCCAAGCACTGATTTTTAAAATCCTCCTGGCTCACTCATGCACCCATTATTTCCCATGACCAGAAATTCCTATGACATGATATGCATAGAACAATACAACATTGTCCTGTGCCAGTACTCACCTTTTGTATGCAAACACTACAGCAGAGGTCATTTCAGATACAATGATGAAATCTTATTTTGGGATGAGGTCTTGAGTTTAAACCATCCTTTCCCATTAAATACGTCAAAAATCTCTTTGATTTCCAGTTTCAAGAAAGCCATTGTTCACCATTGCTTCTGAAAGGATAATCATGTTTTGCATTTGTTCTCTAAATGAGATTTAGAAATCTATTTCAATTACAGTTTCCTCTTCAGGTTTGAAAGACAATCATAAATCGCTATTTACCAAAAATGCACTGAGGTTGGGAGGAAATGTAAACCATGATGCCATGGTTGGGATGCAAGTACATAATTTATATGCGGCATTTATATGTGGCATTTACATGATGATAGCACTATGAGGATATCATCATTTTGCCATCAAAATGCTTCCAAAATTGCTTGGAACCCAGACTTCTTTTTATCATTATGTTTGAACTTCCTGTTCTGATTTCTTCTTTTTATTGTCACAAAATTATTACATTTGGAGGAACTGCAACCCAGTTTTTCATATTAATAAAATCATTATGTTCTAAGTACTCCCCCTGCTGCCAGCATCTTAGACATTGTTCACATATTTCACAGTGAAGAAATAGCTACTACATTTTAACTACAGTGATACAGCTCTGCAAATGTTATTTCTTTCAAACTTAGGAGGGTCATATAATCATGGCAGGGACAGGGTTTGCATTAGAATTTGAAACTTGTAGTAGTGTAGCACTATTCCACTTCCGAGTATTACGACCTTTTAGAATTATGTGCAATCTAAATCGCTATAAAATGATGTCAAAGTTATTTGTATAATCTAAGCCTTGTCTAGCTTGTCTAAGCTATTGTCAACAGTATTGCAATATAAAAATATAATGCTGTTTTTACCAAAGAAGCTGAAAAGACTGCAGGAAGCAACTAAGCATGGCTCAACTGACCAATGTCTTAAAATACATGTAATGCATTTCTCAATATTTTGTTTTACTAATATAACACCAAAGACATTGGTTAATAGCATATATAAGGTGGATTTCCTAGAACTTGGACATCAATAACTATGTGATTTGCATACAAATAAATCCTGCATAACAGTTTCACAAGTTTAACAATGCAAAAATAATGAGTTGTAAATTCATGGCAGCAACAACAGCAAAACTCATAGACTTAACCTATGTAAAACAGTGGTCATATTTCACGGTTGCTTGAATAGAGACAATAATTATGTAAGGCACATCCTTTCTGTTATCAGCTACAGGGAATGACACAGGCAACAATAACAAATTCTCAGATTTTTTTTCTCTTAATATCCCAAGCAAACTGACTATGTGTCTCCATTCAGTTTAAGGTCTTATCCCTTAGCATCCTAATCTACTAAAAAGAGGCTTGGTTTCGGATACTTGCTCTACCAAAAGTTTACTTTTGATGATAGAGTCATATAACAAGCAATAGCCACCAAAGCTGGAGATTAAAAAACATATTTGCCATAAATTGTTTCCAAATTTCTATAACCACTCAGATGAGTTTTGGTTACACCCAGTAAATATATTAATAAAGCATTTCAAAGTGATCCGATTTTCCTAGATGTTGATTCAATGCTAATTTTATCAAATGACCTCAGGCTTAGAATTGTTATTGGACATTGCTACCTTTTTATGCACGAAGAACACGTGCATAACATTTGTTTAGTAGACAAATATTTTATTCTAAGAATTAATCATGCAACCGTTTGCATATCTGGCTTTGTGAGCAAGGAATGGAAAATTTCTAGTTGGTTAATTGGTTTGTTGTAATAGCCTAATTAAAATCATTTTTTTCTTACCAATATAAAAATAACAGCTGCAATGCTTCCTCTGGAACCTATAAAAGTGATAGTGCTTTGTTTAGCCTCTGTCTGGTCAATATTTCAAAGTGCTAAGAGTATCAGTGCAAAGCTCAGTATTAGCAATGTAGTGATAAATTTTAATATGCAGCAGTTCATTATAACAGTCCTCCATCCCCTTAGCTCATCATCCTAAGGACAATACAAAATGCAAGCAACTCTGTTAATAGCTTCTTGATCCTTAGATGTCAGAATCTTATCAGGACATTGTCATCTTTATCAGTGCATTTTCCCAATTATATTCGTGTACCATGTGCCATTTTCTCCTGAGATGGCAAAAGCTATTTATGCTTTGGTTTTATCCCATCTTGAATATAGCTTTCTATTCTTTATCAAATAAGTCTTGAAAGGTGTGTAGAAACTTCAAATGATTGAAAAGTTGGGGGTAAACTACTTAGTATGTTCCAAAATAACTAGCTATGCATGCTCGATAATCTATGCTAACTGCCACCTTCTCACAGGCTTAATTTAAGGTGTTGAGCTGAATGTTTAAGCCTTGAATATCTTAAGGTCTGACTGTCTCTTGTTGCAAACCTGGACAGACAGTAAGATCAGGAGAAGAGGCTCTTCTGAACTCCCATTCCACTCCAAATTACGAAGACCCATTAATTTGCAAGAAAGGCAATCTTCTTTTGAAGAAAGTAGTACTTACTGTGGAATGCACTTATTTATTTTTTAAGAAAATTTATATGTGAAGTCCTTGATGCCCTCTGAACTTGGCTGTTTTCTTGCAGACTTTTTATTATCCAACTAGGTAACATCATCAGTGTAATGAAATATCTGCAAAAAACAACCAAGCTCAGAGAACAGCAAGGACCCCACAATTCAGCCCTGTGCTATAAATATTCTTTTCTGTTGATAAAATTTATATGGCCACCGAACCTATGGTAACTCCAGGAAGTAAAACCCCAAATGCAAAACCCGATAAACCCACATCCCCTGGCAACAACTTTGTATTGCTTTGTGTTTCCACTCTCTCTGTAACCATGGATGTCAAGCCCCTGCGGGCTTGCCACTGACCGGGAGGGGGGAAGGGTCACGGGTGCAACCGGAGCGGAGGCCTGACAATGGACACTTTTTCCAACAGGCATTTGTTTGTTAATAATTTTAACACTGGGTTTCATCTTTGATTTCTATTTTATATTCTAGTTATTGTTAGTGGTCTTGAGTATTCAGTGTGGATGAAAAGTGAGATAAAAATCACATAAAAATACAGTGAAATAAATGTACATCCCTAAACGCTACACAGCCTGGAATTCAGTGGATTAGGATCAGCCAAAATAATAAACATTGAAATATGGCGGATTTATTTTTGTAATCTGTTATCCTACAGAGCACCATAACTATTGGTGCTCTCCTGTACTACAGTTTTAAAATTTTGGAGAACATCATGCTGCTGCTTGAGCATTTGGGTGAAATATATTTCCTAATTAATTAATAATCTTGATTAAATTACTAATTGATTGTTATATGGCATACAAAATTGCCCTTCAATAAACTTGTATTAGGATTTATTCAACAAAATGATACCTAAATTTTGAAGAAAGCAATGGTTATACTGTGTCATTTTTCAAAGGAGACTTAAAGCAAAGTCAGAACTGGAATTTCTCTACCTATTTTATTTTATTTTATTTTATTTTTTGCATTCTAGGCAAGGCAGAGCATAAAGTACATTAAAATAAAATCCTGGCAGGAATCCCAGATGACTTATTGGTAATTAAGTTTTATCATAAAATTCAGGTGTTTTTTTTAAGTGTGCATCCTTTTGAAAATGAAATTATAAATTACCATTCATAAATTGTTCTGTGACCAATATATAATGGTACTTAAATTGTAATCCAGCATGACCTTTTATGTATATGTAAGAAAATTTGCAAATCCAGCATATACCAATATACAAATTAGGAACTATAATATGATGGAAACAGCTTATATTAAAACTGCTCTAAGAGCTCCTATCATGCAGCCCAGGTAACAGATACACAAAAAGAGCAATAATAATTCAGACAATCTTATTTATTAGAATCTCCTATGAAGCACTGAAATCATTTTTTATAATTGGAAATTGACCTAACTGGTTTTAAAAATACAAAAGAATACAGTCAATTTTTGTGCCTAATTCTTAGGCTTTGACTCTACTTAACAGAAAAAAATAGATGTGCATTCCAGTTGCCTCAGATCTACTTTCATTCACATTCTATCCATTTTCATTTTTCTTTGCAGAATAAAATGTGTGCCTTGCATCAAACAACTTGAGGTTAGTTTTATCAGTAGGGCTATATAATGCAATTGGACATGGATGCACATTCCATCAGAACTAAATGACAGGGCGCTTATTTGATTAAGCATCGACAGACATGAAAGGGAAAGGTTTTCCCCATCGCTTTAAGAGAATAAATAATTTCGGAGAAAGTGACTATCTGATTTTTATACTTCTATATACATGTGATATTTTTTCAATTAGCAATAAAAGAAAGTCCACTACATAGCTGTAAATGCTGAGGAATGTAGGGTTTCTTTTATTTCAATACAAACTGACCTAATTTTCATTTTTCAAAATAATATATTCAGCCTCTTCTTTAGGTCTATAATCAAAAAATGGGTACTTTGATAAATGTTTTTCTGAAGACATGATGAATTGTATGGCTTTGGCTTTGGCTTGGCTTTGAAGTTACACAGTCAAGACATAAAATGAGATTAATCTTTTTTATTCACAAATATATGTGGATTTCCAGGAATCACTCATTGCTTCCAAGTTATTTACAAAGCACTCATTATAAATTTTTCCCAGGTATTGATGTGAAGTTAAATGCCCCAATTCTGATTAAATATTACTCAGGATTTCTCAAATATAACAGCTAGATTTTGGGTCAACCAATTGACAAGATCCTTTAACATCCTAGGATACAGTTAACCCTAAAGATTTGAGCTCATTAAAGTCATTAGATATTCCCTGCCATGTTCTATGGAGCTTGAGTGGGATCCTGCCTCTTAAACTACTTCTTCACAACTGTCTACTAGAACATATATCATTTTCACAAGGAAAAAAAATGAGTCAGAATAGTAGCTTAGCCTTCTCCTTGATGTGTTTCCTTTGCTATCTTCATGGAGTAGCTGGTGTACTCTTTTTTCTTCCTTTTATTTTTACTCTGTAGTATTTGAAGAAACCCTTTTGATGTTTTCAGCATCCTTTGCTAATCTCAGCTCACTGTGAGTGTTTGCTTTCTTGATTTCATCTCTATAAATCTGCTACTTATATGAGCTCATCCCTGGTGACTTGTTCCTCTTTCTACCATACCATTGCACCTTGGCTTTGGGATTCTTTTTTTTACTAAAACCTTTTTCTTCAGACATATTGGCTTTTTTCCAATGCCCTCCATTTTTTTTTCTTATTAGAATTATTGTGCTTTGAGTATCTTCATTTTTAGGTATCTTTTCCATCTTGAGTTTTTTTTATCATCATCTTCTTTTGGCATGGAATTATATTTACGACTGTATATGAAAGGATGAGTCTGCATTACGTTCTCTTCCAACATCATACTATCTTTTTTTTTTTATAGCAAAGTTAGGATCATGTCAAGATTAGGCTCAAATTGAGGATCCTTTGTGCTTTCACTGATTTCTGAAAGAAAAATGACCATGTTCTGTCTAAATTTTCTGGAAGGATCTTACTTAACAAAGTTTTGCCCAACAAATAACTTAGTAAGGACCTGAAGTATCCTTAGTTGTTCTTTTAATGAAAGTTAGAAGTTGTCTGATTCCAGGATAACTCTTTAAAGCTTACATTAATGTAGCTTCCAAATGGTCTTCAAGGCAGTCCCTTGTAGAGTGCATTGTGATACTCCAATTATGAGACGATTACAACACGAATGACAGATTTAAGTGGCTTCCAATACAAATTAGGTACAACCGGCACACCAGTTGAAACTGGGCAACGATTGCTTGTATTTCCACTGCTCTAAGTCAAAATGACCCCCAGATTGTGCACCAGTCTAGGGCATGGGAGTAGAGCCCCATCAAAGACTAAGGCTGGAAAGTCCCCAGTTCTAGTAGAAACCAAAAACTAACAGCCACTAGGATTTGAACCTGAGTCTGTTCCTCCTTATCTAGATCTAGAGCAGGGGTTTCAAACTGCCAGCCCACGGGCCGGTTGCATCATGCAGATGCCGCACCCACCACAGCACCAGCAATGCAAAAAAAGTTGCGATACGTCGTGACACGTCACGTGATGCGGTGAGTCACGTGACACCCATGATCTCTAGAGCTTCCAGTTGCCAGGGGAGGACGCTAACAGCATCATTCGGTTGGTCTGGAATTTTGATCTGTAACTGAATATCACCTGTATTTTGCAAATAGCAAACCCTGAAGTGGTGGATAACCTCATGCAGAAGTTTTTTTTATAGATTTATAGAGGTTGTAGGAAGAGCTGGAGGATTCAGCTTTAAGGCACACTAGAGATGAGGGCCTAAAGATGCAGCCATTGCCAACACCAGCACAAACTGATTATCAAGAAAGGAGAAGAACTACTGTAACATGATGCCCTCAGCTCCCAAAATCCTCAGCTAGTCTAGAAGAATACCATTATAAGCTGTCTTGAAAGCCACCAAGCAAACCAGAAGCATAGTGATGGACACACACACACAGCTCTGCCAAAATCATCAGCAGGCATAGCTAGTGCTGTCTCCATGCTGAAACCCAGCCTTAAATCAAACTAAAATGGGTCCAGATAAATGGATCCAGATTTTTGTTTTCCCCTGCTACTTCAAATCTTCCAATGAAAGTATGTACTGCACATAAAAATATGTTCAGGAATTTTTTTCAGAAATGTATTCGTATCAAGACAAGATGCATTAAAAAGGAATATAAATGGAATAAATGGTATGATTTGGGGTTCAGGAGAGGGCTGGACTGGGCCAGAATGCAGCAAGCTGAAGGATAGTTGTTGAGGGGGAATACATCATTAATTGTTTCATAGTGTTTGACAGCATGTTGGTGGCTGCACTATTCTTATTACAGATTTGGCAGTGGTTCTTTTGGACTGGTTTTGAATGGGGGTGCCAACTTTGAGGTTATATTTTTGGAGGACTGGACTGCTAATGGATGGTAAGATCAGGCTGAGAGGTGGGCTGCTGTGAGATGCTGCTGCTGGGTGCTTTTGCTATTGCCTAGTTCCTTCTGTACCATCTGCTCTATTCTTTTTGGAGTATGTTGGGGCTTTGGAGGTGTGAGCGGGTGGGAGATGACAGTAGAGTGGCAGAATACTTTAGAGTATTTTCAAGATATTATTTGATATTATTTTAATGACAGGGTAGTTAACGTTTTTTTGAATGATTCTGTATGCAAAATATACAAAAGCTTAGATACGGAATTGTTCGCTTTGTACCTCTCTTTCAATGCATCATAGAAATGTGGGTGATTTCGTTCTTCCTCCTATTCATATTCCACAGCATTTATCAAGTCTGCATTTTGTTCTAGCCCTCCAGTTCAAGTATGATGAAGTTTCAGATCTTGGTAATAAAGTAATTAGAAATAAATATCATCACCCAATTCTGTCTCAAGTAACATCTGGTAGAATCAATTTTCTTAATTTGCATTTTGACCTGGATTCTGAACTGGGACAAGAATTTGGGATGTTTCATAAAATTATATACCATAGTAACTTCACACACTGTGCATATACTGTATGTGCTACATTTGCAGAATTTATACAGTTTATGTGTAGAAAAAGCAAGGCTTAGTTATTGTGTAGCTGCTTTTTATGTAGGAGAATTAGCATCAAGTCCTTGGCTACATGGATAGGGTTATGATGACTTTGTTCTCAGCCCTGGGAAATGTTGTTAGATTGGCAATAGAAAGGCTGCCCAGTGCAAACACCATTGCTAGGGGCAGAAACTGAAAGGAAAATGCTAACTCATAGCTTGATCCTATAGAGTGGCATATTGCCATTTTAGGCCTTTGTAAACAATCAGTTGCCTTTGATTTGATTTGTTTTCATTTCTTGTTGGCTTTGTATCCCAATGATGAATGGATATGGTTGCATTCTATATTAGAAGAGAACAAAACTATGGGATATGTCAGTGGTTCTCAACCTTTACTTCACCACGGACTGCCTTTAAATACCACCAAGACTGAACTCAAGATTTAAATCATAACACTTCTTCAAGCCTTTGCACACCCCCTGTGACAACATTGCATCCCCCTCCCCCAGGGGCCCATGGACCACAGGTTGAGAACCAGTGAGTTATGTGAGATGTTTCTACCCATTGAATTTAAACCTAGGAATGGCAGTGATGATGATGATGTATGAATTGAAGCTCTCATGAATTGCTGCCTTATTTACTGCATTTACTTATTTGTTAAATTCATTTGCCTCCTATCTTGCTGTGGGGCTGCTCTAAGTTGCTTATAACAACAGGAAAAAAGAAATAGAAAGAGTGTAAACAGAGGTAAAATAATAGAACAAAAAATAAACAATGAAAAGGAACCCAGTGAGAATACATTAATATGATAAATAAAAAGATGGACGGGTGGAGAACAGAGAACAAGGAGTCTGCCATCAATCCAGTAGCTATCTCCAGCATGAAAGTCCCCCATTTGGTCCGCGGCCAACTGGCAGAGTCAGCTCTTCAAACTCTTGTGGAAGGATAAAGAGGCTTGAATTCTTAGTTCCAATCAAGTTTTACTTTATATAGTATTGAATGGTTTGTTATGTTCCAAGATGTTCATTACTATTTCCTCCATCCTCATAACTCAAAAACATCACCTTTTCTTCTGCATTTCTTCACAACCCGTATGCCACAGTTGGGAAAGTCATGGCCTTGACAATGTGGACTTTGGATGATGGTGTGATGTTTTTGCCTTTGAGTGTTCTGTCTAGAATTAATACTACAAGTTGTTTTGCACGAGCAAAAGGCTTTATTTGGCAATTGCCTCATGCATGGAGACAAAGGCTATGTGAACATACCCAACATAGTTCTAAACAGAAATTCAGAAACTCCAAGGAAAACTCCGAATTTTGATTTTAATTCTCTTAGTGAATTGGCAAACCTACTTTTTGTATTTTTTTAAAAAAAGCATAGTCTGTTTGAAAGATGTAAGAGCCTTCACAGATTTTTTTTAAAAAATATAATATTTTAAATGATGGCCCACCATAATGTTTAATGCTATGGGTGCCAATTTGCCATAACCTCAGAAAAACAAAGCTTTGCATAAAAGCTCTAACAGAGAAGTAAGTGCTTTATTCTTCCTTTGCCAACTTCTTTTCCCTGAGGGTTCTTCCTTGAACTCTTCCTTGCTCCACTTGGTTTATGAGAATAAGAGCTGTAGGGAAAAGTTGCAAGTGAAAAGAGACAACTGGGCAAATAATTAAGCGTCTCCCATTACCCACTTATTTGCTATAATTCTGGATTTTTATAGCATTTTATTTATATTGTCTATAGCTTTTGCATAGTTTTATCTTTTTAATATTGTGATCCTACCACTGTTACCCTGCGGTAGGATAGGCAGCCAATAAATTTAATAAATAATAATAACAACTTTTTCCACACTGTAACCATTGTGTAGCGCTCAGTTTCCTATACACTTTTTTGTTCTACTTGTACTAATATTAAGCAACCTTATCTTTCGTTATTTTTGTGGAAGAGTAAAGTACAGCAAGAAAAAAGCAGAGTGCTGGATTCAGCTTTAACCATATTTAGAGATGGTCCATTGAAATCAATGACTAAACAGGAGATCTTCTGATTTAAATTGATCTACTTTAAATACAAATAAGTTGGCTTCAGTTGAATGCATTTGCTGCTGATTCATGAAATATGTAAAATCAGCTGCGCATGATTTTTTAAAAAATTTGGGCCAAGCTTGAAAGCCTACATTTTAAAAATTCTGTACTTTCATCTTATACCACACTGATCATCTATATTTCAATATTTAAAGTTAAAATTGTGTTTTTCTACAGTTTTACCTTTTCTTTTCTTTAAATAAAGTTTAATTTTTTCTATCCCCTCTGGGACTGATTTATTTACAAGGAGAGAGGACTATAATCATATATCCTGATGCTACCAAGGGGTGTTATAGAAATTGTGTGTTTTTCACTTTTACACAATAATTGCCAGAGAGTAACACAGATATGGCAGGCATATCTTTCTCATACATGCATTCTGAACTCACTTTTTTTAAAAAAAAAAAGATTATTTATTTAGACAATTTATAGGCCCACCCATGTTAAGTATATAATCCTAAGTAGCTAAGAACAATCTACTCTATACACTACAATACATCATATAGAAAACAATCACAACACATGCAAAATTAAAAATAACCATAATATAAGAACCCAAGCACTATATGGAACTCACGAAGCAGCTATACACATATAGAGTTCAACTAAAAACATGATCCAATGTTTGGGGGAAGAACCAGGTCATCAAAACCATCAAAAAATGCCAGGAAATCTGGACACCTTTGGATCTCAGGGTGAGGTGTTCTATAGGGCGGGTGCCATAATGGATAGATCTGATTTTTTAAAATATCTAGCTCACACACAAGTTAATAAATAATTGTTAAGGCCACAGAACTGAATGCTGAATAATAGCAATCACAAATAAAACTCAATAGTTAATACATCTGATTATCATGACAAATATTCTAGTGTTGCAAGCATTATTACTGCTTATCACATAGAAGCATAACTTAACAACAAACCATGGCTTTCCTTGATTTAGGGCAGGAAATCTGAGCATTTCACATATTTTGGACTTCTCTTTCTTCAGCCCCATCTTACATAGCCAGAGTCAAAGAAGCATGGGATCTATATCCCTAATGTTTGGAGGGTTCTAGATTGACTAATTCTGACTTAGGGAAATGGCGTATGATCAGATTTGACTACAAAAGCTTCTGTAGGACTTCGTTGTGTTTTTCATTAATAGTTTATTGTTTTGATGCATCATTTTTTTAATAAAAAGTAATTGTCTCCTTGAATTTTCAGAACTTCTTTCAAATAGTTAGCAACCTTCTGGATGAAGAAAACAAAGAAAAATGGGAAGATGCGCAGCAGGTAAATATCCCGTGTGCTGTTGACATTCCCTCTTTTCTGCTTCAAAAGGATTGTTGTTGATTCATCAGTCAAAGATCATCCTAATTGGCCTAGCCCCCAAGATCTGTGCGTCTAGTAACTGCATGTTTTCAGTCTCTTGGATTGTCAAATATATAGGTTTTAAGGCTATCAATAATTGCTAGTTCTCATGAAGTTATAGGATGAAGGGCAACTTAACTTTATTAAAGAACAAGTATCAGAATTAAGACTTCATGTTCTGCTTGTGTATAATCGATGGTACACCAAATAGATACTTGACCTGATTATATACTTATATGGACATTAAGGGGGTGCAATGGCTCAGCGGTTAAAGACATTGAGCTTGTCAGCTTGACAGCCTAGGTTCAAGACCCAAATGGCGTGCAACGGGGTGAGCTCCTGTCCTTGTGCTAGCTCCTGCCCACCTAGCAGTTCAAAAACATGCAAATGTGAGTAGATAAATAGGTACCACTTTGGTGGGAAGGTAACATCGTTCCATGTGCTTTGGCATAAGAGTCATCCTGGCCACATAACCAAGAAATGTCTTCAGACAACACTGGCTCTCTCAGCTAAGAAACGCAGATGAGCACCGCCCCCTAGAGTTGGACACCACTGGAGTGGGGAAATCTTTACCTTTACTTTATGGACATTAACATTGTAATTGACAGAAGTTCCCTTGTTTGTCCCAGCCTTAGTATATTTGCACATATTTAATTCAGAATGCTTAAAAGATAACAAGATAGGTTGTCAGGAAAGAAACAACTGGTTCTCCACAAGATGTCATTAGATTAAATATTCATTGTTTGTTATAAAGCATGTATGCATATTTTATAACTTATGAGATGATATATTTAGCAGGAGTTCTTTCAGAAATCCTTCAGTAGGATTTTAGGATGATATACCACAATGAGTTTTTAAACACATATTTTAAGATAGTTAGCACTGAGAGAGTGACATGCATCTAATAATTATCTAATTTTCCTTAGATTTTATGTTGCAAAATAATTATTTAAAACAACTCTCCACCTTTGTCCAATAGTAAAATCTCCAAAAACGTACAAATGCAAATTGTATATGTAAACTTAGCATGTAAAGGCCAAATCAGAAATAATGCACAATTAACTCAATTGCTTTTTCATCTTTTGATTTTAAGAACCAGTGGATGAATCTTTGTTGATATCCATTTATCATCCATTTTTTCCCCAATCCCATACTTCATTGACTTCCCATAACTGCTATCTATGGATGGAAAAGTCAAAATATTATTCTTTTTATCATAAGTTTAACACATTTTCCATTTGATTTCTTACTAAAAGAACTTGCAATGCAAAATTGCCTGCCTTGTAATCACTGCGAATTTATACACTGAATCAAAAACTAACAGTGTGCTAAATTCCTCAGGAAACTCAAGCAGTCCCTTCTACATCTCCCAGGAGGTTCTCATTTAACCCTCATTATATCCCAAAAGATTCCCCTACTTTTCAGTGCACATATGGGAATCCATTATAGATGTTTCTGGGGAGGACAACCTTCATCCATGAGAGCATGTACTGTTGCTGAAAAGGCATCCATCGAACAACCCAACCGTTGTAGGCTTCATTAATTTTGTTATGCTGCTGGTGATTATTGGACAAATTGAGATCCTGCAGTTACTGAGCGTGAGACCTTTTGTTTTTCCCTCTCAAGATCTACCAAGGCTCCATAGAACTAATGCAGGTGATTGAAGATTTTATACACATTGTTGGAATGGGGATGATGGACTTTCAGAATTCGTACTTAATGACTGGAAATGTAGGTAAGAAATAGGAATGTCTTTTACCACATACATATTTTAAGCTTTCTTAAATAATCATATCATGTAAATATTATTTATGTGACAAATAAGATTGAGATCCATCCTCTGTTCCAAATGTATTTTTTTTTTCGTATTGGCAATTGAAGCAAGTATATTATGTTCTCTTTTGACACACACTTTGAAAGTAAGTGTGATTATGAAGTAAAACAAATTTTCTAATTTGAAGTTGCAGATATCACAGGAGCAAATAAACCTATTCTGAAATTACTTTTGCAGTTCTTCTAATAAAGTTTCAATTCTGTTATATGTAATGTTACACAAAAAGGATCATGTTATTTCTTCCTCTGAAACTAAAATATGAGGCACTTTAATGGAGACCCGTGTGGATAAATCAAATAGACTTCATAAACAGAAGTTTCTCCAAGAAGCAACGATCAGTTATAATTCAGGGAGTTAAAATATATCCTGGAAAAAAGGCAATAGCAAACCATTTTCATGTTACATGAGGGCAACTGCACTGTTATCTCTACATAAGTCACCAGGAGTTGAATTTGATTCAAAGATGACTTTATATCAAATTAAATACAAGTATTATATAGAAACTTTGTGGCTTTTTCTAAAAACATAAAATTTTAACCACGTAGCATAGTTAATTATTTTGCATCCACATCCTGATTAACATTTGAATTCCAAATGTGCCTCCTTCCCTAGGAGTTATGGAAAGATCAAGGAGTAAGGGACATTATTGCTGATGCACAGTAGATAATCGAGAAAGCCGTAGAACTCAAAAAAAGTCAATATGTGTTTATTGCTTACAGAAAAGCCTTCAGATAGATTGACTATGTCAAGTTAGTAGAATGTCTTCAGGAAAATAGGAATCCCAGAATATTTTACTGTCCTCATGGGAAACTTATATCTAGAGGATGCCATAGACCGCCCAGAGTCACCTCGAACAACAAGATGTGTGGCATATAAATTTAATAAATAATAATAATATTCCAGATGGAACATGGCAAAACAAACTGGCTCCAAGTCAGCAATGAGATAAGGCCAAATATATATTGAGGGAAAGTGAAAAAGATGAATGGGGTTTTAAAATTGGAGGAAGAAACACTAGTACCCTGTGGTATATTAATAACATTACTTTGGTGGTTGGAAATGAAAACATTTGGCAAACTAAGAATGACAATCAAGATGCACATAAAAAAGAGGGAGTAGGATTAAAGGTAAATAAGAACAAATTAATATAAAGAAGACTTAACAGCTACAGCAACCACTCTTAGAACTGTCAAAGAAAATACTGAAATGATGGATAGCTTCTGCCCTTTAGCATTGACTATCAACAGTGAAGCAGTCAAGAAAAATGTCACATGCAGAATCATGCAGGCCATAGAAAGTTAAAGTTTGAAAAAGCAGAATAAAAAGAGTGTTGATGTTTGGAAACTTTGGTATTGGAGAAGAGTCCTAGTCCAAGAAGAAAAAGCAAATGGATGATTGAACAAATCAATCCAGTGTTCTCACTTAAGGCACAAGTGACCTGCTTCAAGTTATATTCTGAATATATTGTGTATGTTCTACCTACCTCTGTTGAAAAATCTATAATGCTGGGAGAGGTAGAAGAGAAGAGAATGACCAGCAGTAAGGTGGATAGCTTCAACTACAGTGGCAATGGTTGCACCCTTTGAATACTTGAAGGACCAGATTAGGGATAGATACTACTGATGAAAATCTGTCTATGTGGTTGCTAAGAATCAGCACTGAGTTGATAGGACATAGTCACCATCAATCTTTGAATTAGTTGGCAAGAGAGTACCCTGAAGGCTAAGATTGGGTAGCAGGTAGAAGTTTACTTTCTGACAAATGTTCATATTCTACCATGTCAAGTGTTTTGTGAATCACCCCCCCCCCCCCCCGTAGCTGTTTTATAAGGACAATCACCACATCTTCTTAAAATATCAAAATATTAATGTTTTCACCATCTTGAAAAGACTATTTACTTTAGTGTAGACATGCTGGTCTTCTCAGCCATCATGAATATAGCAATCCTTATTGTTGATTTGTAATCTAGGTCTATTTTTAAATCTCTCATCAGAAGGCATCTTTAAAAGTTATATAGAAGTGCCAATTTCAGAAAAATCACAAAATCACAGAAGCCTTGCTTTCACAGACAAAGCAATAGAAAAATTGATGCTTGATACAAACTGCTGAATAGATATATTTTTTACTGGCTTTATGGATTGGGATGTGTTTTGAAGGATGACATTTAGTGGGTTTATTTTAAGGTGGCTTGCTCTCAATTCATGCACTAAAAGAGGCAGAAATAGCTGTTTGCCATAATTAAGTGAGTGAAGAAGATTTTGGGGACATAACCTCCCCTAATTCTGTGGCAGTTCTGCACATGCGAACGTTACTAAATAGGTTCTTGAATGGCCTTAAATAGATACCTCAGGTTAATAGAATTAATAAGTGTTAGCAAAGAATCTGAAAGAGTAAAGAGAAACAGCTATTAAATATACTGGATTTAGCAATCATACAACATGCTTCAATTGTGTTGAAAAAGCTGGAGGCTCCTCTCTTATATCTAACAAGAGCAAAATAGGCATTGACACTGACATCTAACACTATTCATAATTTTTATGTCAGCAAAATCAATTCTGAGCCAAAGAAGTTTCCGAAAAGACTGGTTAAAGAGAAACAAGAAGAATCTGCTGCTGCTGCTCTTTTTGTGTGTGTGTGAGAGAGGGGGGGGGGAGAAGTGATGGTTGTGTAAACAGCTTAACTAAAACAGTGATATATTTAACAAGCATAATCACAATAATCGCCTGCAGAAAAGACTGTGAATTCACAAAACATCTTAATACTTAGCACAAACTAGCTGGGCTATCACTTGCAATTGTTACTTACAATTCCAAATAGGCATATGAAACAGGCATGGTAAAAATTACTATTATTTTCATAATCTATTTGAACTACTTTGTCACTATTCTGGTTATGTTTTCATAAAGAGTATGATTCGCACTTCAAAAACATAGATGTATGTGTTAAGGCATCTTTTCTTAACCATGATGATGACAAAATGATGGCATGATACAACCATCACCCTCATATACAAGTAGCTAAGGATCAGAGTTTGCATGGCAATATCCTACCTCACCATGCCCTCTACCCCAGATGCCTATATATGCTTCCTCTTAAATAAATCTGCATAGAGTTGTATCTCAAAATAGCAGATCCCCCCACCATTTCAAATGTAAAAAAAAAAAAAAGGATTATATACATACGGCTGTGACTAGGAGGGAGAATCTGGTTGCCAAATAGTCAAGACATGTATTCTGTTGAACACATCAGAAAGATTGGAAGA
This sequence comes from Azemiops feae, assembly GCA_023970755.1. Lineage (NCBI taxonomy): Eukaryota > Metazoa > Chordata > Lepidosauria > Squamata > Viperidae > Azemiops > Azemiops feae. The sequence continues at coordinate 1,631,373 of JALGBA010000250.1, forward strand.
AAATGAAAAGTTACTAGAGTGCATACTGGAAAAGAAAGTGTGCTGTTTGATGCTTTAACCTTGAGTGTATAAATGTAACTTAACTTTGTGAATCTATATATGTATATGCAAATGCACACTCACATGTATAAAAGGTATATATGTCCAGGAAAACCCTCCCACAAGAGAGAGGCTGGCACTTGATCTTCTGGAAGAGAAAGGTAGCAGGGCACAGCAGAAGGGAACTCTCCAGTGGGAGAATATGTTGGCCTGCAGTCTGGACTGAAAACCTTGCAAACTGTTGCAAAAGTGCATCTGTTGGGACAAGATTTTTTTTAAAAAAAATAATTAGAATTAAACTGGAATGAGTATAAGAGAGCAGCTTAAACGGTAAGTTCAGATATGCCTATAATAGGAGCTGAGAAGGAAAGTAGATGACTGTAATACGTTGTTGGAAGAAGTAAGTCTTAACCCTTTCGATTAGAAACAGATGTATACAGTAGTATTTTCCTTTAGTATAGCCGAGGGCCTTCCAGAGTATCAAAAGCCATGTAGCCATATAGTATATGATTTCTTATCCTTAATTTCATGATTAATATCTTTTCTTAGATCAGGGTTTCCCAAAGTGGTCAATATTGACTCCTAAAGATCAGTGAAACTATCCAAGGGCATGATGATAATGATGATGATGATGGTGGTGATGATGATTTGTGGTACTATTAGAATAGTATTTATTAAATTGTTTTGCTTTAATGAATGTTGAATGTTTGGGAGTCAACAAGTTGAGTTTGGGTACCCCTGCCTTAAATAAATCTCCTTCCCTTTTCCTTCTGCTTAATAACAGCTGCTTCATTTCTTTGAGTCACTCCTAATGACTTCATGGACATGTCAATATACTTTCCTTGGAAGTATTACAAAAGTGATTTATTGACCCTGCTTTCTTCAGGGTTTTTTTTTTTTTCAACTTCTCAGTTAAACCTACAACTTTGGGATTCTCATTGAATCTCCCATTCAAGTACAATTAGACCTGACTGTTTAGGTTCCAAGGTCATACAAGATCATCCCTGTGCTTCCAACTGCTGGAATATCTGTTAACTTATATTATTTTAATTGAAATGTGCTGGAAAAAGATGAGCAAATGCATTTTTGCATTTAGATTGCCTTGTTGCAGTAGGAATGTTTTGCCTTATTTTTCTTGAAAAGTGACCTGTATCAGTTATAATTATTATGCATTTGGAAACTCTAAAATGCCTTTTTGTATTTGTTTCCTACAGTTTCCAAAATAAGTCTAACTAGGCCATGCAGATAATTTGAAAGGTGGAAGATTTTTGCATCAGAGAATTAATTATTCACAATCCATAAATGCTATAACTATGATTAATAGCATTTTACCTCAAAAATAAGTTGTCTGTATATGTTTACTTTTATTTTTCATTTACAATAATTGTAGACTGCCTTAGTTGTGAATCTCTGGGAGATATTCAACAAGATGGAAAAAGAAAAAGAAAAAGAAAGAAAAAGAACAGATTTAAACCAAATGGCATATATACTATGATGGAGTATCCTTAATCAATCACTATGTCTCGGTTTTATACATTAATATTCCAGTTCAAGATCTCCTGACTATCATACATGTGAGTTTTTAAAATCACTGTTTAACCAAATCTGACCAAAATACTTTTAAAATATGCCAATACGAATCTCAGACAAGCTGAGTGAACTCAATGAAATTTTCTGCAAATAGTTGTGCATATGTGAATTCTATAGTTTAGTGTTAAATTTTAAAAGGGGGAGAAATAACTTGTTGAATTATGTAACTCTGTGCTGTCCAATAATAAAACAGATTATTGAATAACACCCAGCTTAAACACATTGAAGCTCTAGGTGTAAGAAGCTCTAAATCTAAATATCTGGACAAACAAGGACTATTGAAAAGGAACTGACACTTTTCATCTTTTCCCTTATGGCGTACAACCAAGAAAATATTCTATAATGTTCAGACTGTATAACATAACTGAAGACAATGAGGTATGCTAAGTAGATTGACGATTCCAAATTAAGAAGAAAAATAAAGTCAACAAGCAATTTTATCTGGCAGAAAAAGCCACTTGAAGAATAGCATCTCCAAATTCATTCCCTACTTCAATACAAGAAGCTTCAGAGCAACCTAAGAACACTTCCAGTAAAGTCAATCATTTTTAATTCACATCTTTATGCACAGGGAAAAGTTTTAGGCGTTTACAGATAAAGGTATTGGGTATCCTGTATGCTCCCTTCATCTTTTCAGTGGTGTGATATGGGAATTGAGAGTAGATTTTCATATTTGGCCCTCTAATGCTCGAAATTTCCTATTGCACTTCTTAGAATCACTCCAAGAGCTTTTCTTTAAAACACAGCAGGTCACCGTGTTCCTCAAACTTCACAAATTGATCTTGGTGACAAACGGTTATATATCAGTCAGCTTCTCTTACTCTGACAATTTAATGAGGTGGAAAAGAATAACAACTGCCTATCTCCTTGCTTGAGGAAGAATTAATGTGCTTGCCACAAACAAATGCAAAATGAAGACAAAGGCATTTTCATTTTTCTTCTTCTTGATTTTCTGATGATACAATTAAAGGGATGTACTGTATAACCTGAAGAGGTTTTTAGCAAGGAAACTAAGAAAAAACCATCGCTGCATTGCCAGTAATATTTTAAAGTTAAAGTTATCTTTGGCCAAGTTGCTGTCATTAAAATTCAAGTACAGGTATATAGTTATTATTCTAAAGTAATCACACAGGTTTTTTTAAAGACTGTTTTTCTCCTTGACAAAGTGATTGATGCTATAACGATTATAAAATTCAGTTATAAAGATATCAGAATTCAGAAGCAAGTTCAGGCCTTGAGAGTTTTCCTGTCTGCCTATAAAACAAACAATGATTGAATGTTTCTTGAATCTTTGAACTAAGGTTAGTTCTAGAATGTGAACTTAGGGCCTGTATAATCACTTCTGCTGTCTCCATTTCCCACTTTGATATTTGCTTTCAGTTTGAAATGTTGATTCTTCTAGAGATCCAGGTTTTTTTCACTTTCAATGTATCTCATTCTTACCTATCACTGCACCTCCACCCCATAACAATGAATGCAGGAACCTCCAGAAATTCAAATATGATTTATCTTTAAAGCCTCTTTCTTTCTTATCTCCTTCAAGTCTCCCTTATTAAATATTTTTACACATATGTGTAAAAAAATGCATTATTGCAACATTTATACTGAGGATCCAACAGCAAAATGTAACATACAGCAATCCATTATCTTCCTGATTACATATTGGGTTCAGTGGGTCCACATTACCATTTTAATTTCTGTATAGAATATTGGTTTTGAAGACAAAGACACATTATCCTGAGAATATGTGTATGAGAATAGAATTACGTCTATTATAGTAAGGACTGTGCATGTCATCCTAAACTCCTGGGAGGTGAGTGTTAGGGGAAAAAAATATAATAAATGATGTGCATTTTTAAAATAGGGCATCATCATAAACCAATTCCTTGTGCTGTAACTATTTCTGTGATCTCAGTTCTAATCCACTAGATTGTAGTCCTATGCATTAAGGTATTGGAATTAATCCTATGAATGGGGTTACTTTTGAATAAATGTGTGCGGGGATGCGTGCATACATTCACTTGCATAAACACATATTGCCACATATACCACTACAGCAACAGGGAAATGCGTTAACTATGCAATTATGCTTTTTCTATAATACCTGTCTTTGCTATAAAATACACTTGCATATGCATTTCATTACTGAAATGTAATGAATTCACCCTAAGGAGAACAATTTAATAGCATTTATATCAATTAATGGTAAAGTTGCAGCCGGATACAGAAATGGAGAAATTCTCAGTGTCTTAGGTGAATTACACAAATACATAGTGGTAACATTTAGAAGGTGTATTGTAACGTGACTCTCTAACCATTTTAATTCACTAAATTTTCTCCAAAGACAACAGTTTTAATGGTTTCATCTTTTGAAATAATTTCATGTAACAACGATGTGTTGACTCTTCCAAAATTGTTTGTTGTGGACTTTAGAACATTCATTCTTGGTTAATTTAAAAATTTTAGTGACTCTAATCCTATCTAAACTGGTGGATCCAGAAGGTGGTTGTTAAGGGCAACACATATGACCCATAGGTACTTTGTTATGGCATACCTGAGGAATCAGTCTTTTTCCCTATTTTTTCCTAATATCTACCTGTTGAATACTCTAGGATAGGTCTACAAGTTCAAGGAAAAATATCTATATGTAGATGATACTCAAGGGTGGAAGCCTTGATTAATGTCTAAAGACCAATAAGGTTTCAACTCTGACCCAATCCAGACAAGACAGAATAGCTGTAGATTTAGAGGTTGGTTGGTTTCAGATTGTACTATATTTGGCTGTTAATGGGGTTATTCTCCCCGAGAAAGTGCTGGTTTTCAATCTGTGAGCCCTACCGACTCTTACATTTCCTGCTCAAGAAGCAAGAGTAGACTGTGACTAGGAGGACTTTTGCACAAATTATTATTATTTCAGTGGGGTTGCACAGTCAGCCAGATGTTTAGACTGTATTTGACATCTTTATCCACCTAACAGGTCCTGCCCAAAGACCTGAGATAAGCAGATGTTGTTTGATGGTATTAAAAGGCATCATCTCAGGATGAAAGCTATTCTAAGTAAAGCTGCCTTTTCCCATTGACTGATGGTGATTTTGTCAATGCCAAAAGTGTTCAATTGGTGCTTCAGATGTTTTGGGGTTACACCCAAGACTCCTGTTACTATTGGTACTACCTTTGCATTCTTTGGCCACAATCGTCAACTTCTGTTTGTAGGTCTTTGTGTTTTGTGATTTTCTCCAGTTCTTTCTTTTCTATTCTGCTATATTCAGGTATTGCAATGTCTGTTATCCAGACATTTTTGTCTTTGTTATCAATAATAGTTAAGTCTGGGCTGTAGTATGGTAGATGCTTGTTTATTTGAATTTTAAAACTCCAGAGCATTTTAACGTCTTCATTTTCCTTTGTCTATTTTTATGGTCCCACCAGTTCTTGCTTGCAGGAACGTGGTATTGCCGATATTCCAATGCACCATTGTTTTGCTTTGTGATGGCATTGTTTGTAGCTAGTCTGTGCAATCTTCTTGCAGCAGCTAACTAAGTGGCCTACAGTTTCTTCAGCTTCTCTGCAGAGGTGGCATTTGCCTTGTAATGCTGTCTTCTCAATTCTGGCTTTGCATGCATTTGTTCTTAAGACTTGGTCTTGTGTAGCCAGAATTAGCCCCTCTGTCTCTTTCTTCAACTTTCCTGTTCTTAGCCATTGCCAGGTCTTGTTATCTGCTTTCCCTAATAATTGTTTTGTTTTTGTATCGGCCATGTAACATTTTGTCTTGCCATGTATCTTCTCTATTCTTCATTCGGTCATTTCTGTAGACTAATTTGGCCTCTCTGATTATTATTATATTTATATACCATCAATGACTCAATAGAATAGAATAGAATAGAATAGAATAGAATAGAATAGAATAGAATAGAATAGAATAGAATAGAATAGAATAGAATAGAATAGAATAGAATAGAATAGAATAGAATAGAATAGAATAGAATAGGAGTTGGAAGGTACCTTGGAGGTCATTTAGCCCAACCCCCTGCTCAGACAGAAAACCCTATACCATTTCAGACAAATGGTTGTCCAGTCTCTTCTTAAAAACTTCCAGTGTTGGAGCATTCACAACTTCTGGAGGCAGGTTATTCCACTGGTTAATTGTTCTAACTGTCAGGAAGTTTCTCCTTAGTTCTAGGTTGCTTCTCTCCTTGATTAGTTTCCGTCCATTACTTCTTGTCCTGCCCTCAGGTGCTTTGGAGAATAGCCTGATTCCCTCTTCTTTGTGGCAAAAATATGTACCATCTGCAATATGCAATGAAAGTATTCCTTTTCCCAACAGTCCCTTTCATCCTGCCCAGACAGCTAAAGAATATCTATTAAGGGCCTGGACCTACCAGGAGATCTAGCATGAAGGGTTATTCCCCAATCTCATAGCTTTCCAAAAACAATGGAAACATGGTTCATGCCTGGGGAATTCTGGGATTTGAAATCCATGCTCTTAGAGTTTCTGAGATTGAGAAACACTGCAAAGTAACGTGGCCATTTTTACAGTCTTTATTTTAGCCTTTTAATTTTAGTTCCTATTTCAATCAGTTTTACTATGACTGTGTATTTTGTTTTGATTATTTAAATTCTTTAAGGCACTTAAGATTCCAGGTGGTTTTAGGTGGTCAGGCCACATAAGTAAATTATATTTGAGTAATCCTAGACAACTGTTATAGTGCCAGATAACTGGAAATTTGAATAACAGAATGACAGCGTAGAAGGGACCTTGGAGGTCTTCTAGTCCAACCCCCTGGTCAAACAGGAGACTCTATACCAGGGGTAGGCAACCTTGGCTCTTTTATGACTCGTGGACTTCAACTCCCAGAATTCCTGAGCCAGCCAGACAAGTGGCTGTCCAGTCTCTTCTTAAAAGCCTGGAGAAGATTGGAGGATTTAAAGATTAAAAGATTGGAGAAGACTGAAAGATTCAAAGATTGGAGAAGAGCAAATGTCCTTGTCTTCAAAACAAACGAAGAGGAGGCTCCATATTTGAACTTATATGCCCCACAGTTCAAATTCAGTTCCATGCCTGTTCAGGTTAGGCTCAGTGCCCTAAATGGCCTCTTCCAATTCTATAATTCTAAAGATAGATCATTGAACAGCAGAATGCCTGGAGAAAAGGCAGAAGTCTAGTATATCTTTAAGAAAGTCTATTTCAGATCAAATTTTATTACTTTATTGTTACATTCTATTTTACAAATTAAGGTCTAAATTTTATCCTCTTAATTATAATTTTGAAAATCAGATGAAACTGCAGAAACCAACAACTGTTCTGTCTTAAATCTTGGCTGTTGCTCAAACTTTTGATTCTGACAATCAATAGATGTGGGTAAAGTGAACAGATAGAAAAGAGGAACTCTTGAGAAAAGGGTCAAGCAGTACTTCCTTCATTTTCTCCGAGTCTCTCTTAGTATTGTGGATTTTTAAAGCTCAGGAAAAATTAGATGGAGATGTGAATGATGTCTTATTTGGCTCTTGGCTGTCTGCACATCATTTAGCTGCAAATCAATTGACAATGAATCAGAAGAACAGACAGATAAATGTGCTTGCTATAGATAGCTAAAAGCACCAGTTTGTTAAATATTGATTGGTGTGAAGGATCCAGCTTCTTGGATATATAGAAATAAATTATGAAAAATATACAGGAAACAGAATGATTTCCAATAAGATTATCTTCACAACTAATCTTCAGAAATATACAGTGAACCCAGGGAGAACTAAATGTTTACCACTGATACAGGGTTGTCATGATATGTAATTATAAATAATTCTACTATAGAAGGTTGCAGCATACTGAGACTCTATTCGCTTTGCATTATAGCCCCACACATTATTGCCTCGGGTTTCAAAAACCTAGTTAAGTGCAGTTGCTAGCTAGATAAGATTGCCCACTTCTGGTCTAGATCCAATCAATGCTATATGTTTAAGGTTTAAATATAACTGAGAAAAGGAGCTTAGAGACATATTCAGAGCATAGTTCTGTCTTCAAATGTCTGTGGAGATTCTCAGTCATTCAGGTCATGGTTGTCCTATGCGGGCTTATTCAAAAGGCAACTGGACTTTGTTTTTTCTTGAAGACATTTCACTTCTTATCCAAGAAGCTTCTTTAGTTCTGACTGAATGGTGGAGGATGGAAGGATTTATATACCTTGCAGTTATCTGGTCGTTGGTACTCTTTCTGAGAGTCATTGAGGCCACCTAGAGGTTTATCTGTGCCCTCAGAGTCACCTGAACAGTGAAAGTGGAACCTTTTTGGAACTGCTGAAAGCAGAGCAGTTGAGCAGTTACAAGAAGGTTCCACACCCATTTGCACTATTCAGGTGACCCTGAGGGCACAAGTAACCTAACTTACAAGAATAGACTAGACTAGACTAGACTGGACTGGACTGGACTGGACTGGACTGGACTGGACTGGAATGGAATGGAATAGAATAGAATAGAATAGAATAGAATAGAATAGAATAGAATAGAATAGAATAGAGCTGGAAAGGACCTTGGAGGTCATCTAGTCCAACCCCCTGCTCAAGCAGGAGAACCTATACCATTTCAGACAAATAGTTTCCAGTCTCTTCTTAAAAACTTCCAGTGTTGGAGCATTCACAACTTCTAGAGGCAGGTTGTTCCACTGGTTAATTGTTCTAACTGTCAGGAAATTTCTCCTTGGTTCTAGGTTGCTTCTCTCCTTTGATTAGTTTCCATCCATTGTTTCTTGTCCTGCCTTCAGGTGCTTTGCAGAAGAGCTTGACTCCCTCTTCTTTGTGAGATACTGGAACACTGCTATCATGTCACCCCTCGTCCTTCTCTTTATTAAACTAGACATACCCAATTCCAGCAACCGTTCCTTATATGTTTTAGTCTCCAGTCCCCTAGTCATCATTGTTGCTCTTCTCTGTACTCTTTGTAGAGTCTCAACATCTTTTTTACATCATGGTGACCAAAACTGGATGCAGTATTCCAAGTGTGGCCTTACCAAAGCATCGTTCTTCAGGTTTCTCTTACTTCAGCTGAAAGCTCCCTATAAATAAATGCATATAGCTATGCTGGAACACTTGGAGCAATTCCTTTTCTGTACTGTCTTGAAGCCCAACTCACAAATAATGCTGTTCCTTTCCTCCTTTTGTCAAACCTTTAGTCCTTGCATTTCACTGATGAGTCTCATATTACCAGATGCATCTGAATTCATATTTGCTTTCTAGCATTAAGACTTAGAGTTCATCCTGTTTGTTTCCTGTAGTCTGTACATTGCTGGACTTCTTTAGTCATGTAACCTGATGTACAGTGTGCATTCCTGTATTTATTTGTACGTTACTGGGTACCTCCATAACCTGCATCTCCCTCCCAGCCTTGGCATTGCACTATTTACTTGGCTATCTTCTCCTTATCCTAGACTAGAGAATTTTGTCTAAAACCTTCAAATTTCAAGGCATTTTCTTTTCTTTTTTTAAATTCTTATAATTGTATTCATTTATAACATAAAATATGAAAATACAAAAGCAAATAGTAAGGGACAGCAATAGGGAAAGGGAAAACGAAAAAGTGTGGAGAAGGGGAGGGGAGGAAACAAAAAGCGTTGACTTCTGACTTCCTCGGTTGCAGCAAAATAAGACATTAAGATCGAATCTCAACTTTTTACATTTCTACAGTAGTATGAACTAGCCATTTCTATATCAACAAATCAGTCTAATCTGTAAAGCCCAAAATGATAGTATCATTTTTTTCCCCATCTCAAGCACAAAGTCCAGAAGTGATTTCAAAGCATTTTCCAAATGCAAGTCTTCCCAATTCTTATAAGGATCGACCCATCTATTGCCAGGAGTCCATTATCTTGGAAGTGCATCTCAATATAAAAAAAAATAAAATCTAAATTGTTCCCAATGGCACAATCTGATAGATGTTCATTTCCAATATTCTTCTTTCCTTTCATCTTTTCTTTTCAACAAGGAGTGAAGAAACATGGACATTTTCTTCCGCCTCTCTGTACTTGCCTCTGGCTTTCTTTTGTCTTTTGAAAGGTTTTATGGTACAGGTAGTCCTCGACTTACAACGGTTTACTTAGTGACCATTCAAAGTTACAAAAGTGACTTACGACCATTTTTCACATTTATGACCATTGCAGCATCCCTATAGTCACACAATTTACATTCGAATGCTTAGCAACTGATTCACATTTATGACGGTCGCAGTGTCCCCGGGGTCAAGTGATCACCTTTTGCGACCTTCTGACAAGCAAAGTCAGTGGGATTCACTTAACAACCGCGTTACTAATTTGACAACTGCAATGATTCACTTAACAAATGTGGCAAGAAAAGTTGCAAAATGGGGCAAAATTCTCACTTAGCAACATAGATTTTGGGCTCAATTATGGTCGTAAGTTGAGGACTACCTATACTTCCACAAATGTTTCCTAGATGCAATCTAAGAATTCCTTATCTTCCCTGATAGATTTGGGGATAATGACGCATCTAGTCCCTGTACCTCAGGGGTGTCAAACTGCCGGCCCGCAGGCCGGACGCGTCATCCGGAAGCCACGCCCACCCCATTGCCAGCAATGGCAAAACCATCCCGATACGTTACGTGACATCACATGACGTCGTGAGTTTGACATGTCTGCTGTACCTTCTCTTCCAGAACGCAGTGAACGTATATTTTCGTTATATGTACTTCTTGTCATCTTCAGGGAAGAAAGAACACCTTGATTCTGAATTTTCCTCAGCTAGATCTGCAGGAAGCAATACTTCAACCACACCCAATAGGCAATCAGCAGCAGTCAGCAGTATGCAACAGGAAATAGTCAGCAGCACTCAAGAGTTTCTCTCCCTAGTTGTCTAAAGGTGTTTTTTTCTTCAAAAGGAAACTGGGCTGTTTTTTTTTCCTTGAGGAAGAAGAAAACATTTCGCTTCTCATCCAAGAAGCTTCTTCAGTTCTGATGGGGGGGCGGGGATGAAAGGAAGCCATCAGAACCGATGAAGCTTTTTGGATGAGCAACAAAATGTTTTCTTCTTCCTCCTCAAGGGATAAAAAACAGTCCAGTTGCCTTTTGAAGAAAAAATAAATAACTACGACCTGGATGACTGAGATTCTCCACAGACATCGCTCCCTAGTTGATTCTTCCTCTCTTTTCTGATTCTTTCCTTTCCTTGGTTAAATTCACCTGCCAGTTTCTTACTCAGATATTGAGATTCCCTAAAAAGAAATCATATTAGTTCCTTGTCATATAGTTTATAGTCAGTAATTTGGTGCCAAGTCTTATTGAACCTTGTGTACAATTAGAATACCGTATATAATGATAGAAGAAGAAAAACTACAGCTTAATTTTCACGTAAACATTTTAAACATAACCAAGACACATTTCATATAAAGCATTAAAAAGATCCCATAAGTACTGAATGCAGAATACTTCTTGAAAGTATATTCAGGATTTGCTGCCTTTGTGAATTTCTTAGCATATTGAAATTTGAAGGCAGGTTGGCCTCATGCAATTAAAAGTTCATTTTAAAGAGTCCTCATTAGCCCAATGCTTGTTTCAAAAAGCCTTCAGAGGAAATATCCCCATTATTCTCTCACCAGTAGGTAAAGCAATATAATTAAAATTAAATGTGTGTTTTACAAATGAAGTTCTCTGCTTTCAGTTTACTCTTTGTCAAGTCTCCCTCCACCCCATAAACATGCTGGCATTGCAAAGCCTAATTGTTCAAGGGATGGGGTGGGACACTGGAAGTGGGGAGGGAAAGATTAAAAACAAAGACTATCTGAATACACATTTATGTTACCATGAAGGATTGCAAGAGTCTGTATGATGGTCTCTCTGACTGAGCTGTCAAAGCAGCCATTGTATCAGTCGGATTAAAAGTACCTTATTCTGCATTACAGCTGAGGAAAAAAGCTTTACCAGAAATTTCTGAATGTAGATTAGGAAACCTCTATCATTACAGAATTTGATCCGGATTATTGTTCATTTTAATTTATTATTAAATGGTGTGGAGCTAGTTCACCACCCCACCACCCCGGTGGTGCAGCTTGGATAAGCGCATAAGCACAAACTAAACATACCAGCACTCTTCAGCAGCCAAATAACTATGTATTAACAATGTAATCTCCTGGCTAATTGTACCATTGCCAGACACTAAATAATAAAGATGGAAATGCTGTGTATTGTCCATGTAGTCGAATGTTCAGGGGTACGTTTGAACCAGAAATAGGACATCTTACATTGAAACACAAATTGATTTATTGACAATGTAGAGTCCAAGCCATCTTCCAAAAGAGGTGGAGTTATCATCCCTCTTTATAGATTTATGCAAATAAGCATATTCATCTGTTTGGATATAGCACTCAGGCATATTATGTGCCTAGTAAGGTGCATGAAGTCATTGGAGTGTATCTATGAGGTAATGGGGCAAGATGACAAAGACAATAGGGTTTTGAAAGAACTAAGAGGCAGTATAACACGAACAGATTTTCTAGGGTTTTACTTGCTTTTGCTTTACCAGAGCTCTCCTCTCTTCTTAGTATCTTAGTATCTTTTCCAAGCTTACTAGCTTGGTCTTCTGTGGCTAAGTTGATCGTAATTTCTCTGAAAAAAAAATAGGGTAGCTACCTGATCTGGTATCACATAGCTAAGATCTTACTTTGTTTATCCTGGGAAGATGTATTTGGGTTAGAGTCTTTTAGCTTGGCCTTGCAAAATCTCCAGATTGTCACTTTTTAAAAATTGCTTCTTTCATGGCCTCCATTCTCATTCCACTTTTATGTTACTCACAGATGTTAAAATACCGTACAAAAGGCAACTGTGCTTTGAATGGTTCTATGAATGCATCAGAATTCTTTTAATTTGCCTTTGCAAGGGCCTCTCTGCATGAAGAATTTTGATGCAGACATATATAATACCACAGCAAGATTGTTGCTCTTTTGTGGTGTATGTGCTGTGTTATGAATGTCTATGTGTATATTGGTAATGGGGGAGGGAAAGAGAGTTTCAAATAGGCCAAAAATTGAGCCAATGCCATATGGGATGTTCTGATCCCAGAACACTATTTGGAAAAACTGGATTTACCCAGTATAGTAGAACAGCAGAATATGGAAAGAACAGAAATGAAGAAGCCCTCTTATTCCTTATAATGGCTGAGGCAGAAACAGGAATGGGATTTTAAGATGTCAATATGATGCTGAATTATACATCAAAAATTATGGAACAATCTTCTGCCGAGGAAGCATTTACTGCTTCTTGAGCCTGTTCCTTCTCCCCAGATATGGCTGACTGGGGCAGGATTAAGGTAATAGTACCTATTGCAATCCAAGCAGATCCATCTTAATTAGTCCACCAACCATTGCAGAATTCATTTGCAGCTGATAGCCTCAGGCTCACCAGGCTCTGATCATTACAAAGGTCTTTATCTTCAGATTTCCCTGTGCTAGGAGAGGAAAATTAGGTCCAACAAGTGCACACCTACCATACATGGATCAACCCCAATATCGGTAGGGATATCCCCATAACTGCAATGGAGGTTAGAAGTTCCAAGTCATTCCTCCCAAGGATAGGGATCTTTGTTTGTTTATTTAGATCAGAGGTCCCCAATCTTTTGGGCACCAGGGACCGGTTACGTGGAGAGAGGTTTTTCCATGGACCGGAGGGGGCATGGTTTTGTGTGCTGCCTGCATCCTATGGATGGGACTTTCCTTGTTTGTATGGACTGGTTGCTGGCATGCTGCGGCCCAGTAGTGGTCCACAGACCGGGAGTTAGGGACCCCTGATTTAGATGGTTAGTTTATATGCTACCCACCTTGCCATCAGGTGACTCTAATGTTGAATATCCTCAGTACTAATAATCTAGGTGAGTCCAACACCAGCCCCAACATGAGTTCAAGAAGCTTGGGTAATAGTATAGCTTCTTCCCCAGAATCCAATCGAGGGAGACTGTTGTCTAAAAATGAGGACCCAAATTGTTGGGCGCAATGTGCTGACTCTCTAAACTGCTTAGAGAGGACTGTAAAACACCATCAAGTGGTGTATAAATGCTATTGCTCTTGTTGTTATAAATAGACCTGGGTTTAACAAAAACAGGCAGAGGCCAAAATGTCCATTGATAAGAAGACTTGGTATGGGCATTTATTGGGAGAAGAAAAAAAAGAGGCAAATGATGCAAATTGAGTGACAATGCAGAGTCTGCTCTTTATGTACTTGTGTGTGATGTTGTAGTGTTGGTATACTGTAAAGTGAAAAGCTTGCCTCATGATGCATTTTTCCTCATATTAGAGTCTTGTTACTTGTTACTTCTTACTGTTATAAGTCTTCTTGCAGCAGCTTACCAGGTGGTCCATCATTTCTTCAGCTTCTTTGCATAGGCGACACTTGCTATCTGTTGCTGCCTTCTCAATTCTGGCTTTATATGCATTTGCTCTTAAGGCTTGGCCTTGTGCAGCCAGAATTAGCCCCTCTGTGTCTTTCTTCAACTTTCCTGCTCTTAGCCATTGCCAGGACTTGTTATTATCTGTTTTTCGTCCTACTTTTTTTAATGTACTGGCCATGTAATGCTTTGTCTTCTCATGCTTCTTTTCTTTATTATATACAAATGCCTATGAGCTCAGGAAGAGATTCTAGATAGAAATGGAGATTTATACCAAATTGCCCATTCACTTTCTCTGGTAACAAGGCAGCCAGCCCTACTACCATACCTCCCTCTGTCAAAATCCGCCTCATATTCCTCCAAATCCTTGATGCACAATCACAATTTTGGTCATAAGTTGTGATGGTCATAAAACAGGCCATGATATGACCATGCCTGACTTATGACCTTTTTTGCAGCAGTCATTACGCAAACGTGATGGTCATTAAGGAAACGCCATGTTTATCGACTGAATTCTGCAATCCTTAAGCAGAATCCTTAAGTGGTTTCTGGGTAAAAGTGCCAGTTTCTGGGTAAAAAGTTGTAAATTGTGGTCATGTGACCATGGGCTGCTGCAACAGCTGTAAATGCAGGGCAGTTGCCAAGGACCAAAAATGACCAGGGGTAGCAGACATTGGAATTACCTGTAACTTGTTTTCATAGCTATTTGCCAAATATAATGCTGCAGTCTCTATACCCAATCTATCTTGAAATAAGTTGCTATTGGCTATAAGAGCTAAAGCTGCTCTGATCACTCAATCAGAATGATCAGAGCAGCTTTGTTTTATTCTACTTTACTGATCACTTAATAAAGTAGTGGAATAAAACAAGCAAGTAATCACCAGGCAGATCCTCCAGTCTTTCACCATCCTCCTCACAAAGGCCAATTCTTACCCCAGCACCTTCTGCCTTCCACCTATTTTTTTCCCTTGCCCATTTTGCTGGATGTGTTCTTCGAAGGATCCAAGAAGCTGATGGAAACAAGATACATCTTTGTCTTCCTTTTCTAACCTTTCTGGGTTGTGTGTGTGTGTGTGTGTGTGTGTTTAAAAAAACATCTTTACTGTTTTATATAAAAACATTTTTTTTTAAAAAAATCATAAATAGATGGCTGAGGTCAGGTCAAGAGAAATGTCAGTAGATAAAAAAAAATGACTTGCTCAACACAGATGTAGCCAGTTTAGTTTTTCAAAGCAAAAATAATGTTTATTGTGCCACTTCAGAGTCCAACACAGCTTATGATGTTCACCTTACCAGTGTTCTTGTCAGCATCTAAATAGTCTACCACTGTATTAGGGGGGAATTTGTTTCATATATAACCTAATTTTTTAATATTTCAATATCAGTAACTTTATTACAGGTCATAGACTCAACATACATATTGGAACAACTAGATTAAATAGAATCAAATAAGATAGAAGGATAAAAAAGAAAGAAATACCAATGATAAAATGGAGTAAAAATAATGTAACACTTCAATGCTTTATGCAGAACTCTCCTCTACACAGTACAGCCAAAAGAACCAGCTTAAAATTAATTTGTTTTTCATGATCCATGTGAGTTCTGTAGGTTAAAAATGAAAACTTTGCAACATGTCTATGGAGATTCTCAGTCATCTGGTCATTAGAACTCTTTCTGAGAGTTGTCGAGGCCCTTGGAGGTTTATCTGTGACCTCAAAGAGAGTGCTAATGACCAGATGACTGCATGGAATATATATCCTTCCATTCTCTACCATTCAGTAAGAACAGAAGGTCTTCTCAGCTGAGAAGCAAAAACATATTCAGGGGAAAAAAACCAAGACAGTCCAGTTGCCTTTTGAAAAAGCACATTTGGGGAAATTTTGCAACAGCTTCTTTAGGATTCTTAATGGTAAGAACTTCTCTACCATGCTGCACCCATGTGATATGCACCAGCTTCATGATAAAATTTCATCCATGAAGATGTTGCCATATAAAATTTGTTAATCCCAAACTGGCTAAGATGTTGGACTAGGAGTGGGAAGAACCAGATTCTTGATCAGCCTTCAATCCATGGAAAATCTGGGTGATTCTCAGCCAGTTGCTCAGTCTCGGCCCAATGTACACAGTTGCTGTTATGGGGACAAACATGAGGAAGAAGCATTTTGTACATGACACCTTGAGCAAAAGGCAGTATCTAAATGCAGAAGTTATTTTTAATGTAATAGTTATAACTGTTTAGGTAGTCCTCAACGTACAACCACAATTGACCCCAAAATTTCTGTTGCTAAGTGAAACAGTTGCCCTATTTTACAACCTTTCTTGCCACAGTTGTTAAGTGAGTCGCTGCAGTTGCTAAGTTAGTAACACAATTGTTAAATGAATCTGTCTTCCCCATTGATTTTGCATATGACAAGGTTGCAAAATATGATCACATGATTGTGACTGTCATAAATATAAACAAATTGCCAAGGATCTGAATTTTGATCACATGACCATGAAGATGCTGCAACGGTCATAGGTGAAAAAAATGGTTATAATTCAAGGACTACCTGTATTCTGAAAGATATAATTCCTGACCACAAGTCTCCTGATTCAACATGATTCAAGTACATCCAACCTGCATTTGAACTAAGTATGTTTCTTTGTTCCAAATGAAATGAAGATTTTTTTTTCCATCCATGCATGCAGAGAGAGGAAGACAGTTAGCTTCCCAACTCCATTATAATGCTGAGCAGCATTTAATATACATTAAAAAAAATTCCATGCAGTATAAAATACAAAAGGAACATTCAGAAAAAACCACCACCATCTGACAAATTAGACAATCCACAAGGGGCCTTTGCACAAAATATCTGACTATTTTATTTTGTGCTGAAATATACAGTACAAAATGTTAAAGCTTACAGCAAATCTGAAATAACTAACATTTTAATTAAAGATAGTTTTATAGTTTTAATTAAAGACCTTTTATGCTTCTCATTTAAAAGGTTTTTTTTGCATAATTCCTTATTGTGAACACTTAATCCAGAGTGATTTTCTGCTTTGTATTGGTGTATGCAGAGCAAACACATTATTTTTGTTCTAATGAAAATTAGTTAAATCTTTTTATAAAGTAGTTAAATCTTTTTATCAAACTTGTCTCCATTGATATTGTACAAAATTAGGAATTTATCTTGTATGAATCTTATCTTGTATTCTGTTTCCCTTTTTAAACACACTTTGCAAATACAAGCATGCACTATAAAATCAGAACAAATGGCACTTTAGTTAACGTTGTTTACAATAATATAGCATCTATGTATGTGCATTTTTAAAAACTTTGTTACCTGGATATTTTACTAGATGATTTAATCTCTGTTTTCTATGAAATAAATTCTACACAGAACCTAAAGGTATTTTATTGACAAAAATACATGCTTATTGACTTTGGCTGTTGTTGTTGGAAGCTGGCCTTGAAAATTGTAAAAGGTGATCACATGACCTAGGGACACTGTGAATATCATAAATGCATGTTGGCTGCCAAGTACCTTAATTGCAATCACATGGCCATGGGAATGCTGCAACATCCACAACTGGTCTGGTCATAAGTTCCCCTGTTCAAATGGTCATTGAACAAGTGGACGGTAAGCAAGGACTATCTGTACTCTTCAAAGTGAATCTGGAAGGCAATCAGAGTACTCTCCATTTTTTTTTTGCTAGATTACGTGGCTACATGTCTTATGCTGTCCCCTCCTATAAATCTCCAGTTCTTTTAGATTCATTATACTCCAGTTCTGCATAATTCTTGTTAGTGGAAAATATTAGGCTTTAATTGCTGTTTACCATCATATTCTGAATTCTGCTGATGTTCTAGACTAGGGAAGAAGCACAGAAGTTTATTTTATTCCCAACACAGAATAAGTATTGATAAGTCATTTTAGAGAGTTATGGATATAATCCAGATAGTATCAGATTAACACCAAATACAATGCTAGATATATTTTAAAGCACTATGTAGCCCCGTCCCTGTCTCTTCTACAAAATTTGGAGCGTAATTGGAGCTTAACATCGAAGGGTAACCAATTAATATCTAAAATACTTAAATAATCACATTTTGGATAACTATCCCAAAGTTAAAGATGTTCAGGTTTCAGAAGATGAATTGGCCTGACACAGCTCCAGTTCAGCAATTCTTAGCAGTCTCTGGTTTGGGAAAAAATACATTGCATTCCTGCTTATTGTTCAAAAGCTTGCACTGCATCCTTTGACTTCTGATTGCTTCCCTTTTTTTAGTCAGGAGATTTCTGGGAAACTGATGTTCTCTGGGTATCAACTACCAGGCAGCTGCTTCTTCTCCAAGTCATGCACAGCTTTCTCAGAAGGCTTCAGGAGGCTTCTGAGCATCGTGAGAAGGCCATGTGTGATATGGAGAAGGGTGCACATGGCCTCAGCTGGCTCCCATAAGGCCATGCAAGGCTCACCTCAACAGTAGCAGGAGGAAGAAAACAGCAAAAGCCCTCTGGGGGGAAGCAGCGTTGGTAAAGCGCAAGACAGCAGGATTGGCTATGGCTTTGTGCTGTGGCAATGGGGTGGCTGGCCATGGAGCAAGGATTGAGGTAGCCCTTTGCAATGATGGTGGTGCTGTCAGTGCTGGGTAAGATAGAAGCCCTGAGGTAACTGAGAATGATGAAGGCCCAGGACTCTATTTCAGCCCAGCCTCACTGACACTGCTGGCTATGTAGGGCTGCTGTGCAGGGCAGCCAAAAGGCTAGAGATGGGAAGGGGGGGGAGATGAGGTAGACAGGTGATTGGAGATAGTACTCTTGGTCGTAAGTGTGGGTGGGTTGCCAATCACCCAAATTTGGATCATGTGACCATAGGGGCGGTGCAATGGCTATAAATATGGGGACCAGGCACATGTACCATCTGTTCAACCCCGCCATAGCTTCAGTCTCTGAATAAAAGGTCTTTAACTGAGGACTACCTACAAACGAATCTCTAAAGACTGCCTCTGTTCATTGCTCCCTTCACAAGCACACAAGGAAAAATGTTCAAGAGCGCAGTGGCTGGAAGTTTTGTGATACAGAGAAATTTGAACTGCTGAAGTAAACCATTTCAGAATTGGGAGTCTTTGCATACACATGCATGTAACAGCCTTAAATTCAGCTTTGCTAAAGAGCTAGCTGTCAAGCAATATATTCTGGAAATCTAATATAATTATTACCGTGTCTCTTGGTTTGAATTACACTTTCCTTTAAAATGAAACCCACTTAGGAAAGGCTGAATCGTTTTATGCTGTAATTTTGTTATAACTGCTTTTACAGATCTTCCTGTTGTCTTTCTCATTTTACCCCTCTCTGGGGCATTTGCTGTAAATGAGTTATGCACATCATTGCCAATAGATGCAATGTGCAAATAACGTCGACTCTATTACCTCTTTCTAAGATTATTTAGAAAATGGATTGTTATTCGCTTTGCTAATGTGAATATGTTACCAGCCTGTTAGAACTAGTCTGAATCTTATTTCAAATGCTTAGAACTAGTCTGAATCTTATTTCAAACTGACAATGTTACCATGGAGTCCCACTCAGTGTGCTAAAATCAGGATACAAGTAATCTCTAGATAACCACTATGTTATAAATAGGGTCAGATGGATAAACAGATTTTCAGCTTCCCTTTGTTTTCTCCACCCTTGTACCAATTATAATACACAAATGGGCAGGCATTTCAGTTAAAAAAATAATATCCCATATTTGCATTCAGAGCTATGAACTGTCAGCATGTATTTTCATACAACTCACTTAAAACTGACCGTAATGGCTTTCTGGGTTTTGCAAATTAATAGCACAATTCAATATATGTTTATTGGGGAAAAAATCTACTGTATTCAGTTGTTCTTACTTATGCTCTGCAGTGCAACCTAAACATTGTTTCTAGGGAAAATAAGTCCTATTTTGGAGTAGTGACTTGGTTGAGTTATGTTCATCATTAAATAATAGTTTGCATAGCTTAATTCTGTTTGGTTTATTTCTTCATGTTTACATGTTGTACTTCAGGTTTTCCCTAAATGATTTATTTACTGCCTTCAAAATTGGAATTTCAGTGGTTCTTCCCAACCATGGACTTATCATGATTTATTTGGGTCCAATAAGCTAAAATCATAAATAAAATCAGTTTGGCCCGATAGTAATTGCTTTCATGTCAAGCTCTTCAGCATTTTTGCAGAGTTTTTCTTCCTTGCTAAGATTTTGCTTTGCAAAATGCCTTTCTCTACCCACATCCATACCCAAGATTAAGTTTTCTTCATTCAACTTCTCAGCAGCCAAATTTTGTTAAGATGGTGGTGGCATAAAAAAACCTACAAGGGCATTCAACCAGAACTATTCATAAGAATACATTGAAGATTAACTAGTGTTCTTATCGAGCTGTTCCAATAACTTGACAGATAAATCTACATACAGTATCTGTTCTACTAGTTCAGGGGTGTCAAACTCGCAATGTCACATGACATGTCGTGACGTATTGTGACTTTTTTGCCATTGCCGGCAATGGGGTGGACACGGTTTCGCTATGATGCATCCGGCCCATGGGCCGGCAGTTTGACACTCCTGTACTAGTTCAATGATGATGTTATTATTTGAAAAAATAAAAGGGAAGGAGATCTTTGTTGAATGAGGCAACCCAGGTAGATGAATGGTGTCTGAATGAGTGGGAGCCAAGATTGAATTCAAACAGGCTAATTACAATTTGATTCTTATCAAATATACAAAAAGCTATGTGAGGAAGGAAATGTTGGGCAAAATGTTTATTAGGAGAGATTAATGCTCATTTACATCATCAAAGTGAACTGTTTTCTAATTGGAGTATGTATCCCAGCCAGATCATAAATGTACTGAAAGGATTGCGTAAAGTATTCTGCTCAATAAGGAAGCTTTGCACTCTGAGGGCATACTACAAGTAATAAATAACCTAGAGAAAAATTTTCTTAAGCTATTCAGACTATTTGCATCTTCTTTCTTTATATGTCAAATAAAAATATCAGTCATTTACTCTGAATGGTCAGTGTGAAGGTAAATGAAGTGAGGTGCGATAGTGTTTTACTCTCTAAATGTGCTAAGCAGAAGTAATAAAATGGTAATGATTATTTTTCACATTGCAAAAAGGTCAAAAATGACTTGTACGATACCAGATTCCTGCTTTCTACTTTGTCCAAAAGGAAGCTGCAGGCTGCTAATATGTCAGTCTATTTAATAGGGCTTGTGTGCAATGGATGTAAGAGTTGTTACTGCTTCATTAGTCTGGTTCTAGAAATTATATCTCCTCAAGCAGTTTATAATATTTTCTCCCTAATTCTGTCATTTTTAATCAGTTCAGAATCTGGTCTGAAGATATAGCTCTAATATCTCCTTCCATGTGAATCTCATGTCATGGAGTAACAGAATGAATACTCCCTATTAAGATTCTGAATCTAACTGACAAGTGAGAGAATAAAATTCACAGTGTTGCACTTGCAGTCTATTAGTCATGCCTAAGCTTGTCATCTTTCTGGTTTTTATGCATACAAGGAAATAATTCTATGTATTCAATGAGCCGACCTCTGAGTCCACCAACGTAGGATTGCAGTTTTTGTTCTTTCTTAATTTGAAATATGTTCCTATAAAACTTTTTTTTCACAGTCAGACTTCTGAAATACATGTGCTCTTCTTAACTGATTCATAATAAAATACTTTGACTACTAAAACAAGAATTCTGCTTGATTTTTTTTCTTTTGGTATACTTTTTCTTAATAGTGGCCAGCATTCAGAAGCTTCCTGCAGCATCTGTTCTAACAGACATCAATTTCCCCATGAAAGGAAGGAAAGGAATGGTTGACTGGGCCCGAAACTCAGAAGATAGGGTTGTAATCCCCAAAAGTATCTTCACCCCTATGTCAACAGGTATTTTAATTTTCTATTTCATGAAAGCTCCGTGAAGAAAGCTAACTTGCTAACTGGTGGGCTTGTTTCATCAATATTTTGGATCAGCCATTTGAAGATTAGCATTACAGCCCAATTTTAGACTCACTCCTTCTATACATATGTATAGTGAAAAATGTGTAAATGTGTATAGTGTAAATGATTAGCATGATTAGCATGACTAGCATTTACAACTAAACTTCTATTGTTATAATATGGCAGTTCTCCATGACTCAAGGAAAACATATAGTAGAAAGAATGTCAAGCTTATTCTTCATATAATTCAAAGTCCTTGAGCCTGTGAAAGCTAATACCTGGATTTCTCTTTTGAACTTCTCACTAGTTCATAGGTGGTGGTGCCTCCATATTATAATGCACCTTGAACCTGTTTCTATTTCTATGGGACCCCAGTTGAAGTTGGAAATAATATGGCAACAGCAAAGAGTCAGTAGGGAAATCAAGGGGGAGAGTCAGTATTTGAGTGGGTCTCCATTATTATAATCATAATAATGGAGACCAGCTGAAAACCATTTGTCTGCTTCAGAGTGCACCCAAATGGCTGCTGTAATCTTTGTGCCACTTTGTGCCATTTCAGGAATAGCCATTTCAGTTCTTTATGTGAAAAGGGGACTGACATAGTACACATTTATCTGGTTCTTCCTCTTCCCTGTTTCTGTATCTGTGTGTGAATGATCATGTTCATTATCTGTAATTCTGATCTTTGGGAAAGGAAGTGATGGGCTTGTCACTACTAAGTTACTATCCTCTTACAAAACAAGCAAAAATAGATATGTGCATGAATGTGGAGTGGCGAGGGAAGAGAGTTCTCATGATTATGAGATAATTCCATTTTCGTATGGGAATGGCCTATACTTACCTTTGCTGCACAAGATTGATTGATGTGACTTCCTCAAATATAGGCTTAAATAGGACTTTATTAGCTAAAATTGACCATGGTTCACTGTGAGTTCATTGTGGCAAACTGGTTTTATTTAACTTGTGGGGTTGGTGGGGTTATTTAAAGACCAGTGACTATTCCAGTGACTTTCCTAAGGCTAATAGTTTCCTAATAGTTGGATTATTAGATTAGACTATTAATTATAATAATTAAGATTATAACACAAAATACCAGTTTAGCAGCAAATGAATTTCACAGATAACAAGGTTTCAGGATGCTCCTACCGCATATAAGATGTTCAAGTCTAGAGACCTTTTTTCATCCCTAAGTGTAAAATCTTATTACATTATTATAAAACAATTCACTAGAATATATTACAATTGCAATGTTGGTTTTCTTTAAACAAAGTTTTCTATAATGATAACGTGTATGTATATATATATATATATATATATATATATATATATATATATATATATATATATATATATATATATATATATATATATATATATATATATATATATATATATATATATATATATATATATGTTATGGCAAAGTTATGATATAGATATATATATATATATATATATATATAATGACAAAGTTGGAGATGATTGAAAAGGCATCAAATTTCATCTACATATTGTCTTCTTTCTTCCTTTGATTTTAGAACTAGATGAATCCACTGTGTTTGTACTTGGAGCAGTGTTGTACAAAAATTTAGAGCTTATTTTGCCTACCTTAAGGTAAGTGATAACTCTAAGAGACAGTTCAAATGGAGTGTGTCTCTAAGATCTGTGCTGTAGAAAGCAGGCAGAAATGCAATATTTTTTTTTGTCTAAAGAAGGAACAACTAACCTGGTTTGGGTTCTACATGAAGTGTGTCATTTGCTTTTCTTGGTTTTCCCATTAACCTCCAATAGCAGAACAGAAGAAACTATTCTCCAGTTTTGTTTAGCAACATCATTCCTAGGTCTGGCAACAGCGTTAAAGGGTAAATAAGGGTGAGGCAACAGCATTGGAACATCTAGAGTAGAATCAGGCAACTTGGTATTTTCCATGTGTCTTTAATTTCTGAAATCCCTTATCATTAGCCAGACCAGCAAGGATTTTTGGTCTTTGATGTCCAAGTCCCTTGGATCACACAAGGCTGCCTGCTGATCTCCTCCTGCTGGAGGAGTCAGCCAGAGATAAGACAGCAATGGGAGAAGGGCAGAAGCTCGTAATAGGAAGAGGAGATACACCTTATGAGTGAACCAAATTACTTTCTTTAGCTCAATACAAGCAATGAGGAAGGAGACAGGGATGGTCAGGGTTTTCTCCAATGCAAAGAGGAATGGTTAAGAATTAGGAGGGAAGACAGAATGTGTCTGTATGTGTATGAAGGACAAAAAGAGCAAGGGAGAGCTGTAGAAGAGTTCATAGTGGTGTTTTTTTGTAAATTCCACTGTTTCAATCTGTCAGCTGAAATTAAAGCATAAGTATTAGCCTTGAAAGTGTTAAGGCATAGTGTCTTAATCGCAGATGGGCTGTACGTATTTATAGATGCAAACATGCTTTCATCTGTGTAACGTAAGTGCTTTAATACTGAGTAGATAATAAAATAAAAATAAAAATACAGATGACACCATTACTAGGTAATTTATTTAATACAAATGCTACTTGATGTCCTAAGCATGTGGGGGGGGGAATCTACTCTTGGTAAATAATAGCACTGCCCCTTCCTTGGTGCTTTATCATAATTGGGCACAATATGATATGTCAAGATTTAGGCACAGCTGAGTAGGTATAACTGAAAAGTCAAGCCTCTCAACTTGGTGGGGGAAAAAAAACCCTGCAACCATTGGCTATTAGACATTTATAATAAAAAAAAATGTTCCATAGAAAGCAAAAGGAGATTTGTTCAGAGACTGACAAGGCAGTTTTTGCTCAGTCTGTATTACAGTGCTTCAACTGTCAAGTGTAAACATAAATGAAATCAGAGAAGAATGAAAAACAAGATGATATCCAGGATGCCTTTTATATACCCAGGAAGAAGTAAGAGAAGATACTTAATTGCAGCTTTATATCTTTTCTTTCTGCTCCCTCTGGTGAAGTCTTCACATCAACAGCTTTGTATGGGACAAGATACTACATATGCAGAGTGAGAAAAATACTAGTGAGGAAAATTGATAGACAGTAGTAGAATGTTTCGCTCTTCCCCAGCTGTCAAAAGTCTCTTAGGACCACGAAACAATTATGTTTTCCTCTAAGTCAGGCTGTGGAGAATTAAAAAAAAAAAGGTTTTGGACAGCGAAAAGGGATTAAAAGATCTTTATTTGCCCACTAATCCTCCCATGGGTTTTATCTTTCTAGTACTGCATTACCAATAACTAGCGAGCACTTAATAGAGAAGTTTGCTTATGAAGGGAATAGCTATTTCTACCAACAGCATAACTATTTCAGCTCTTGGGGTGTGTGGTGTAGTGATTTAACAGCCTTGCTGAAGTCAAGTGGGTCTTCTGAATGGAAGATTACCTTAAACCCCCCGTATATCTTGCTAAGTCTCATGAACAAGATGTAATTGTAATAAAAGGAAATGTTAAAAAAAATTGTTTAAAACCTAAAGTTTACTCCATGATTCCAGGAGCATTTGAACATTTTGTGTAAATGGGAGTATTTTCTCAGATTCACTCTCTAGTTCTTACCAAACCCAAAGTTGGTTTGATGCATGTTTTGCCTTCCAAATAAGTGCTTGTTAAATGTTCATTTAATTAATGGTAATTAGATATCAGATAAATAACACGATTTTAATTAATTAGTTACATCAGTTCAATTTTCAGAACCATATGTCAAATAATTTTTGTCAAAAGATGGTCTCTTTTGATATATACAAAATCTATGTGTTCTGAAAATTTAAATTTGTTTTAAATTTTTAAATTTAAATTGTTAGTTTTGATACGTAGAAAGCAGTCCTTCATCCCACCATGTTTATAGTTTGATTCTTTTATGCCGAGAAAGTCAGATGTTCATAAACCTTATTCTCAGTTTGTAGGATTTTCAATATGATTAATAACATACTTTGAGAACTCAGTGGCAGCTTGATCAAATTGTAACACTATGAAAACAGTTTCCATGTGGAAAACCTTTACTACACATGCAATTGTTGGCAGCATAGGATCAGGTACCATCTCTCTTCAGTACACATGCATGTAATACACTGATTTTTTTGCCACAAAGAAAGGTGAGATGTACCCTCATTAAACAGGGAAACATATCCTGCTATGTTAATGTAAAAACTAGATGGTTGAAGGAAAATTTTCTTCCATTGCTCTTCCTGTGCATGTTAAGAACTTTAGCTGGTGTTGTTTTGCAAATACCATCCACCTCTAAAGTGAAGATGGTTACAGCAACAAAAAAAAGGTTTTGTTTCAGAAGTTGCAACCTAGCTACGGAATATAATGTACCCTCCCTCCCCAAGGTTTCTCTTCTGTCAGGTTGTGGGGTCCTTGGTGCTCTCTGAGCTTGATTGTTTTATTCCAGATGATGTTACTTACTTTGATAATGAAACAATTGAGCTACAAATATGCTCTTTTATTCTTGTCATCTTTATTGCCTTATTGGCATCATATAAAAACATTTTTACCTGGATGTCTTTATATGTTTTTATACATATCTTCATTTTCTGATCATACATGTATTTTTTTATACATATCTTCATTTTGATCTGTCTTCATTTGTATTCCCAACAATGTTTTTTTTAAAAAAAAAATGTGGGTTTTTTTTTAATAAGCATTTGAAAAATAAATTGTATTTTTTAATATTTCAAGAAAAAAATTAAACATCACACGGTATATGTCTTAATGTGTTCTTTACCTAAATATAACCTATGCCCTTCATTGCCCTTAAGAAAAATACACACTGAGTTTAGTTATTTTCCTGCATAAATAATTACAATATTATTCATTCTTAAAAAGTGTCCTGTTTGAGCAAGAAAGAGTCGTTCATCACACCTCTGTGTGTTTTTGCCAATAAGACTAATTTATCAGACAGTTGAACAATAGTGTGGCATAGCATAAATGTTGTTGTCAATGCATTATTACTGTCCTAGATTTTGTTTTCACAGTCATTCTAGATTTATTTCCTGTTTAATGCCCTTTCATGCCAGAAGTGTTTTGAGACATTTCACAAACCCACAAACACTAAACGGGGGCTCATTAAACAAAATCTCTTCCAGAAAAAAATAACAAATTTTGTTTAAAAGCAGACAATACTAATTTTTGTATATGAAAATTATATCTGTATGGATATTAAATCCAAAGAGGTTGTGATTATTCAGTTATAAGACTTGATATAACACATAAATACACAATTCGTTCATTTACTGAATTGGAAAAAATTTAATAGAAACTTTAAAACTTAATTGGACGGTTTTACATCTTGTGCGATATACAATAAGAAATCTGTATGTGCAGGATTTCAATATGCTATTGGGTATTTATTGTCTCTGGGGTACTTTGAAAGACAATTTCCACACAGTAGAAAAAGATATAGGTTTAGTACTTCATAAAAATAAAATAAAAAAACCCAGCAGATGGCAGCACCTAGCCGACCTTAGGTCATCTCAAAAAAAAAAAAAAAAAAAGGCAAGATTGGACCTTGATTAATACTTAGAAGGCTACAGAAACACTTCAGTAGGTGAATTTCATTTCACAGTGGGATTTTCAGATGCTCTTAAGTTTAGGAATGGAAACACAAACCTCCCGTGAGGCAAAATGTTTATTCTTAATTATCCAAGCTTCACATTTAAGTTGAAATATATACAAGGGAAAAAAAAGTTCATCTTGCTTTTTCTCATGAAAACACTGCATTAACTGACAATGGGTAGCTTTCTGGAAGCTCAGGAGCCTGAGCTGTATTTTCCAGCTGAAAAGAAACTGTCCACTTCAGCTATACAATGACAGCTATTAAATAGATTGTTGCTTCTAAAGATTGCATTGTGATACGGAAATTAGCCATTGCTTTTATCCTAACGTAGTTCAATTTCATAAGGCACACACTGATAATTTTTTGAATAGCCTGCACAGGGAAGAAGATATAATTCCTGCAGTTAGGAATTTGGCAGAGGAGCTGAGGTATTTATAAAAGGCATCCTGGTTTTTTTTTACTCCAGTCCTCATGCCCAGTACATCATTTTTAATCCATACTGGAATCACATGCCTTGATTCTGATTTTGGAAATGTATTTAATCAATTTATATGGCTTCCCATCTTTCAAAGGTGATTCTTGGTGGCTAACAACACATTAAAACAATAAAAAGAAAACAGTGAAATAAAAATACCAGCAATGGTCACTAAGAATGAAAATAACAGGACAATAGAGAGAAACCTCTCAATATACCATCCATTTAGGAATATCAAAGAATGGACACTTAAATATTGTCTCCTTTGTACTGAAGTCTCATTATTCTTCCCTCCCTTATGGCAATGGTACCCTTTAGTAACGCCTATCTCTCAGCATCCAAGCAAAGTAACACAATGGCCAAAGGGCAAACTAACTCAGATGACTTAGCTCATCAAGACTATTCACCTTTGAAACTCCTTTAAAAGTGAAGGGCTTGGCAGCTGACACCTAGGTCCAAAGCCAAAAACTCATATGTTTCCTAGTGAGTCTCATGACCATTAGGTCAAGTCCTAGAGAGTTTCATGACCATTAGGTCAAGTCAACTTAGGAATCTTAGAGGGCAGTACTGAGATCACAAGCATAGTGTGAATTCACTGCTGCTGCTTCTTTTCTTTTCTTTTTAACACCGAAGTAGCTTGTAAATGGCACAAAATTACATTTAAGTCCCTCGTGTTATTGATGAGAAAAACAGAGTTGATTTTGAGGAAATTCTCATTGCTGCCATTCTTATGAATGTTTTTTAATATGTCTTCAGCAAAATGGCCATATCAGAGTTTTACGAAAAAAATGTGCTTTGTCTAAAACAAATCTCAGGTTTACCAGAAGATTAATGAGTTTATAGGCCTGTGAATATTTATGTTGTGAATCTATTTTTTTAAATCAATAAATTGTACTTAGTAAAAGGCACTTGGATCAGCAGGAAGAGTGTCCTTATTCCTGAATATATTTGACCACATTTTTATAAATTCTGTGGAGGGAAATTGATTTAAATTCCCTTCTAGCTAGCCATTATTTAAAGAAATCACAATTTCTCCTTGCATAAATTGTAGTTTTAGTGACTTGTGTTTTTAATTGTTCTTTTTCCAGAAATTATACAGTTATCAACTCCAAAATCATTGTAGTCACCATACGGCCTGAGCCCAGAACATCAGATTCCTTTCTAGAGATAGAATTAGCTCACTTGGCAAACGTAAGTATTTCTGCTTATTTTCCAATTGGCTGAAGATTTTAAACAGAGAATATAAAGAACTATTTCAACCCGAGTCAATTTAAGCTCACATGTTTTATTTTTTTTCACTGATTTTGTAGTTTGGGGCTACTTTTATGTAATTAGAAGCAATATGTATACAGTATGAACAGAAAGGACTCACTATAGAATGACAAATTCATCTTATTTTAGATTCAAAAGCATCACGATTTCCGTATCACTGAATGCTTAAGTATTATTAAACT
Organism: Azemiops feae; assembly: GCA_023970755.1. Taxonomy (NCBI): domain Eukaryota; kingdom Metazoa; phylum Chordata; class Lepidosauria; order Squamata; family Viperidae; genus Azemiops; species Azemiops feae. The sequence goes on from JALGBA010000250.1 coordinate 1,660,827, forward strand.
GTATTATTAAACTGTTCTTTATAAACTCTATAAACTACACCTCCAAAATGGTGTATTTATTTAATTTTTATTTCATTTATTAAAATCTTTAACCTACCCAATGCCAGAAGCTCTGTGATACAGAGTTAAATATACTACAGGTAGTCCTCAACTTACAATAGTTCATTTAGTGACTGTTCAACAGTTAGAATAGCACTGGAAAAAGTAACTTATGACTGTTTTTCACATTTACGACCGTTGCAGTATCCCCATGGTCACATGATCAAAATTCAGACAATTGGCAACTGACTCATATTTATGATAGTTGCAGTGTCCTGGGGGTCACGTGATCACCTTTTGCAAATTTCTGACAAGCAAAGTCAAAGGGGAAGCCAGATTCACTTAACAACCGTGTTAATGTATCAGGTGCAATGATTCACTTAATAGCTGTGGCAAGAAAGGTCATAAAAGGGGCAAGATGTTTTGCTTTGCAACAGAAATTTTGGGCTCAATTGTGTATGTAAGTCGAAGATATCTATACTTCAACAAACATTACATTCGGAAGACGGACTGCAGAATCCAGGAATATATGCTGAACCCCACAATAACAATCATCTGATGGAGGCATGAAAGGAAATTCATTCATGACTTTAAAGATGATACCTAAAACTTATCAGTTTTAGGTTTGAGTTTTGCTATCGATAATTAATGTAAAAGTAGTAGAACAGTCCTAAGCTTTTCTGATAGTCATCTGAGAGGGAACAGAATGAAAAGGGAAAAAAAAATCCATTCTGGGAGGAATGTGACTCGGGGAATCACAGAAAAAGTTATGCAGATATAAATATTCTAGTGCTAGTAGACAGCTTATATTAGTATAGGTAATGTAGTACAACCAGTATAGTATAGTACAGCCAGCAGATGTTTACACTGGATTTGGCATTTTTTCCCTACTTATTAAGTCCTTTCCAAAGACCTGGGATAGGCAGATGTTGTTATTTGATAGTGTAAAAGGTTTTGTCACAGGATGTAAACTGTTCCAAGTAAAGCTGCCTTTTGCAATTGACTGATGGTGATTTTATCAATGCTATTGATGTTCAAATGATGCTCCAGATATTTTGTGATTGCACCCAAGGCACCTATTAGTATTGATACTATCTTTGCTTTCTTTTGCCACAGTCGTTCTACTTGTATTTTCCTGTCTTTGTATTTTGTAATTTTCTCCAGTTCTTTCTCTTCTCTTCTGCTGCCTCCAGATACTGCCACATCCACTATCCAGACTTTTTGCCTTTCTTATAGACAGTTGTTAAGTCTTGTATGTTATATGGCAGGTGCTTTGGAGATTTTTAGTGTTGATTAATTGGAATGGGTGGAATTTCAATACATGGCCAACTGCCCCACTGAAATAAATGGTTCATAAAATTTAACTTTTCATTGGGCTGTATCCTAAAATATGAACAGATCAATATGAAGAATGAAAAAATGTAGATCTTGCCTTGGAAAGGGAACGGCAAAGGGGAAAAGACTATTTAATTCTGAGAAAAGTGGATATCATGAGAAAGAAACTCAAAATAAGCCTATCTTAATTATGTCAGAAATTCTGACAAGCCTTCGGGATTCTGTTATTCTCTCTCACAACACTGAGGAAAATTTCTGGAATTTCTGCTGCTTTTTTGTCTCTTGAGATTGCATAACTTGAAGGCCTAAAAAAGTCACTTGAAAAAAATGGTAAGTAGGAATGGAGGTTATAATTACAGGTGGTCCTCAAGTTACAACAATTTTTTTAGTGACAGTTCAAAGTCATAACGACACTGAAAAAAAGCGACTTATAGCAATAGCACTTAGACTTATATACTGCTCCATGGTGCTTTACACCACTCTCTGGGCAGTTTACAAGGTCAGCATATTGCCCCCAGTTATCTGGGTCCTCATTTTACCGACCTCGGAAGGATAGAAGGCTGAGTCAACTTTGAGCTCCAGATCAAACTCCAGGATATAGACAGAGTTTGCTTACAATACTGCATTCTAACCACTGCGCCACCACGGCTCCTAACAACTTATGATCATTTTTCACACTTATAGCCATTGCAGCATCCCCATGGTAATGTGATCAAATGTCGGATGCTTGGAAACTGACTTATATTTATGATAGCTGCACGTGATCATCTTTTGCAGCCTTCTGACAAGCAAAGCCAGATTTACTTAACAACTATGTTACTAACTTAACTGCAGTGATTTACTTAACAACTGTGGCAAAAAAAGGTTGTAAAATGGGGCAAAACTTACTTAACAACTGTCTTGCTTAGCAACAGAAATTTTGGATTCAGTTGTGGCCATAAGCCAAGAACTGCATGTATTTTTGTCCTCATACTGGAACAGAACAATAAGCAATCCAAATATTGTCATTAAAATATATATCATTACTGGGCCCAATAACAATTTGTAGAACAATGGCATAGTATCACCAAGCCAGGGGAAAGTTAAATGAACTTGAGAATGACCTGTAACAGTCCTTTTTCATTCCGCCCCCCCTTTTATTGCATTTTTCAGAAATGCAGTGACATAGCGTATGGCTTTTTGTCACACCTTGAAAATGTTTGTCAGTTTCATTCTGGCAGCACAAGATGAAAGGCATTAATTGACACTTGACTTCATCCACTTGTTTGCAATATTAATAACTATCGTGTTAGCTGAAGGACTGGAAGTGCTGACAATACAGAAGGGCAGTAGCAACCTTATCAATAATATCTTAGAGGAAGTGTTGTTTTCTTTTGACTGGTTTTATATTTGATAACCTGAGATTTAAAATATGAAAGGGAAGAGAGTTTATTTAGGCAAAGAACTCCAGAAGCACTCCAAAGGTCCACCAACATAAAAGGGAAAATGCATTGAGAATAGTGTTAGCATTCCATTAAGAATAGACTGTGTAGCTGTTTGGATTCAGATCTTGGTTTGTTTATGTAAGAGAGTTTAATAGAATTGTTAAAATGAGACCATCTATCTATCTATCTATCTATCTATCTATCTATCTATCTATCTATCTATCTATCTATCTATCTATCTATCTATCTATCTATCTATCTATCTATATCTATATCTATATCTATATCTATATATCTATATCTATATCTATATCTATATAGATAGATAGATAGATAGATAGATAGATAGATAGATAGATAGATAGATAGATAGATAGATAGATATCAAGTAGCACTGCCAATTAATCAGCATCTTTTTTTCTCAATGTGCTAATTTAATGGTTTTTTTAATTTTTCCTCTACAATAATTCCCCTAAATTTAAGACACGATAGTAATTGTTGTAATTAAAATGGCTTCACTCATGCTTTATTTTTGAACTCTGTAGTTAATTTTAATCAGGTGAAGACAATTTTGCTTCAGCTGTAGACCTTGAACGTTGTACATAAATGGCTCACAAAGTACAGAAGTTAATGTTACCAATTTAATCGTTTAATTATTTAATTTATTCACTAACGAAGAAGTAAAATCCTGAACTTTTATTCAAATATTCTTTTCTCATATTGTGCTAATATGTGAGTTAAATCTGTTTTATGTGGTTTAATGTGATAGTTATGATCATATGAATATCGAGCTTAAGATATCATTGTTTTAGCGAGAATCTTGTTTAAGTGGAAAAAGCAAAGACCTGAAGCAAGGGGTATCTGTGTGCAAGGTTGTGTGTCATAGTGTGAATGTCAAACCTGTGAGCTTTCTTTGAAGAGCACCTACCTTTCAGGATGGCTCAACAATTTTGACACATCTATTCTTCCAAAAAGAAGACATCGAAGTGAAGAATATCACTGCTTTAGAAAATTGCATAGTTCCTGGTGATTGATTTTTGCACTTATTACTAGGATGCCCATGACAATTTCTCACCAAAGCTGGACTTGAAATCAGAATTAAAAGGGGATAGTTAATCGTGCTGCAACAATAATTTCATATTTCTATCAAGAGCTCACTGTACAGTGCTTCAAACTATCAGCCAGGTTTTTTAAATATACCCTGTTTTTATTTCAGAAAAATATCACATCGTGGTATTTTCTCTGAACATCCAATATCATTTTTGGGGCCCCCAAGAATGGCCCCTGTAACACCACAGCTCCGCAAGCTGCATTGGTTACCAGTCTGCTTCTGGGTGCAATTCAAGGCGTTGGTGATCACCTTTAAAGTCCTTCATGGCATGGCCCCACGTTACTTGAGGGACCGTCTCACCACACTGGGATTGGCCCATCCCACTCATGCCAGCAGAGGCATGCTGTGGATCCCGTCAGCCCTATTATTCCGGATGGCGGGGTCCAGGAGGAGGATCTTCTATGCTGTTGCTCCTACCCTCTGGAACATCTTTCCCCCCAATGTGTGCTTGGCCCCCACCCTCCTATTTTTTTCTTAAGGGCCTAAAACATGGCTCTGTCCCAATGGAGAAACAGTGCAATGGAGGTGATTGATTGAGTAATAACAGATCCCACCTACCCCACCACTCCACCCCCACCCTCCCCATGTGTCTTTGGTTTTAATGTTTGTTTTAACTTTTCATGTTTCAACTTGTATGCAACTGTAAGCTGCCCAGAGTTACCCTATGGTAAGCCGGGCAGCCAATCAATTTTATAAATTTGATAGATAGATGATAGATAGATAGATAGATAGATAGATAGATAGATAGATAGATAGATAGATAGATAGATAGATAGATAGATAGATAGATAGATAGATAGATAGATAGATAGATAGATAGATAGATAGATAGATAGATAGATAGATATTATTTGTTTCATAAATATACCATTTACCTCTCTAAGAAAGATGCTTCTCATTTTTGTTTAATGATGCACTAATTTTACTGTTATACTTTTTAAAAAGTAACATAGGGCTAATCTTACTTTATCTCATAATATACTAACAGGAATTCTCGAATAGATGCTTGATAATATTAACTTCTACAAATATAAAATTGGCAACATTATCATCTTTCTAGAGCCAGTTTGGCATTGTGGTTAAGGTTTCAGGCTAGAAACAGGAAGAGTGTGAGTTCTAGTCCCACCTTAGGCACAAAGCCAGCTGGGTGATCGTGAGCCAGTCACTTTCTCTCAGCCCTAGGAAGCAAACAATGGGAAACCACTTCTGAAAAACTTTGCTAAGAAAACTGTAGGGACTTGTCCAGGTAGTCTCCAAGAATCAGTCATGATTCTTTCTATTGTAAATGGAAGACATAGCTATAATAGCTATAAGATTCAAAGTAGCAACATCCTGGCATGCTACTGAAACAGACATTGAAACCTCCTAAGAATTTCTTCTTAAATACATGAGAGTATCATCAAAAATGATCATGCCAATCATCTGCTGAATATTTTACACACATACCCAATTTCAGCTCTGGCCACAACATATACAATTTCAGATATTGTATGAGTTAATGGATGGCATATACACCCGTTTGTGCATATAATTGGGGAATGTATTTTAACTATATACATTCTTTGAAAAGGACAATATGTAATTGGATCTTCTTGGACCCAGGAAGATGATTTCTTTTTTCCAGTTTAGGTTTTTAAAGAACAATCTTATCTCAATAGGGCAGGCTAATATTTAAAGTTTGCAGTGTGAAAGAAGGGAAAAATCATGCTACACTGTCAGGTTTGGTTAGGCACATTTCTAGTTTAGACCCCTAAGTGTCTTACTCTCTGTTTATCTATTGTCAGAATGACCTGCTAGGGTTCATGTCTTGTTTGCATATAATCTAATGAAAAACTTATTAAAAATGTTAGTCTGTTGGCTTTTATGTGTATGCTGATTTATCAGAGTAGCTGATCCAGAGCAAGGATAGAAAAAAAAAAGATATATACAACTTGAGTATATTGGGCATAAAGAGTGGCGAGGTGTTTTCATACTTATTTTCAGCAGTCTAGATCAGACTGACCTGGACTGCAGCCATAAATGGAGCATTCTATAAAACTGTTTATACATCGCTTCCCAAGAGCTTTTTTGCTGATTTCTTAATAGTGACAAAGTAAGCTGCTTCTATCTATCCAAAAGAAAGCCATCCTGGAGGCCTTCTTCTATGCCAATCCGAGTAGATATCCCTTAGGGCCATGAACACTATCTTTAACATTTAAAGAAGGAAGTAGAAGCTGATTTTTTGTGGAGTATTATATGTTTGTAGTACAATATATGAAGCAATATAGTCAACGGAGATAAAAGAAAACAGTCTTCAAAATGGCAATGCATTTGAAACATGAAAACTGGTCAAAAGATCATTTGTAAATTATGAAGCAATGTGCAAAAGATAGCTCTCTAGATGAATGACAGTGGTTCAGCAAGGTTTTATGATCCTAACTATTCAGACAAAATAAAACAAAACTATATTGTATGTGAACACGTGCAAATTAAACTTCTGAAATTAAGAGAAACTTGGAATAATGGTGAATGGATTCACAGAGCTGGGAATTCTATCCAGTTCTTATGCTCATTCAAATCTCAGAGTTCAGAATTCTTTAATATAAAATGCATGATTTTTTGGGTTGTTTGTTTGTTTTGTATTTGGTTGTGTTTGGTGGATCATGAATTTCTAATATAAAGATCAAGCAAGTCCCAAAAAGCTTGAAGTCTGTCCATGTCTGATTTAGAATATCATGTTTATATATATTTCATACAACTGAACTGTTCATTTTTATTCAGGATTGAAGAGTTTTTGCTGTTAAAATATGTATATTTTTGTTACATCTCTGAGTAAAGGATACATTTTAATGGATATTCTCCCACTTTTTCAGGGCACACTGAATCCCTATTGTGCATTATGGGATGATTCCAGAATGTAAGTAACAGATGTTTATTGCTCTTATTTGGGATTTATATTTCCAAATCACATCAATATCTAGGTAGAGAATAGATTAAAAGCATTATTATGATATGCAGAAATCTGTGCTAAACATGAACTTAAGTATATAATTATGCCAATATAGTGCTGTGCCAGTTTCAAGATCGTGTTTTTACATTATATATTGGCATTGGAAAATCGGAAATCTAACCAACTCACCCATCTTCATTCTGGCATTGATTAGTTAATAACTTATTATTGTCAAGGGTCTCTGACAGTCTATTGGTATGCATGGAATTTTTTACAGAAGCATATGATTCCAATATGGCTCTTAGGATTAAATGCTTATTTGTGCTATTATTGCAAAAGAACATGTTACTAAACAACATATTCTGAGCACATTGTCAATTTTTTAGGCAACAAAGTGTTTGTATGTGTGCATGTTACGTACAAAGTGTGTGTATAAGTTTGTGTATTATTTATTGTGGTTGATGAAATGGAGCTGGTTAATTATTTCAAAACTATTATTCTAGCAAAGATAGCTGTATCACTGTTCAAACAAATGCCAAAGGAATTTATATTGATAAGAAATTGTATTGATATGATAGAGGAAATGTATGTTTGTTTCTAGGATGCTGTATATTCACAGTTGCCATCAACTATGATTTTTTTTTCAAGCATCATTGAATATAGTCAACTGTACAATGTTTTCTTCATGAAGTCTATTAGGCTGCATTTCTAAGTGCATTTACTACAGAGTAGTCAAAATGAACATTGTAGGCTGTACTTTTGACTAAGCATAGATTGCATTGTCGTGCATATCTACCTACCTGTCTAATTTTTATAACTGTCCATCTCATAAGCGACTCTGCGGTGTACAACAAAACCAAATAAATAACTAAAATCATTGTCATTAACAAATATTTAAAATGTTAAAAAGCTACAAAGACAAATAAAATGAGCATTATATGTGAAGGGATGTTAATAGTAATGGGGCCACTTCACTAATTCACCTGTCTCCTGGGGCCCCCAGGGCTGCTGGCATAACCAGGTCTTGAAGATCTTTGGGAGTTTAGAAGTGATGAAGCCATCCTCACTTGGGAGGGGAGGAGATTCCATAATGTGGTGGCCACAGCAGAAAAGGTCCACTTCCTTGAGCCCGCCAAATGTAGCTCCCTAGATGATGGAACCCATAACTTTGCATCACAGCGAGATGGGCGATGAATACATTTAATTAATAAATAAAGTAAAAATTCTGTTAGATCTGGTGTGACAGGCCAATGAAATCAGGGAAAGGCAATCCCTCAAATCATCTGGTCCCATGTCATGTAGGGCTTTAAAGGTCAACACCAACACTTTGAAGTGGTCTCGGAAACAAAGTGGTAACCAGTCCAGCTCCCGCAACACAGGTATAACTTGTGCTCTACCAGAGACATAACATAATTGCTCATGCTGCTGCATTTTGCACCAGCTAAAGTTTGCAGATACTCTTCAAAGGCAGCCCCATGTATAACACATAGGAATAGTCCTACTGGGTGGGCATTAATGACCATGAGTAGGACTCTTTTTATCCTTTTAAGGCCTGTTTACAGCTAACAGATGTGGCAGTGTGTGTTCTTGCAAGAAACAACTATTCTTGCAAGCTTCTTTTTTGGGCATAGTTTTGGTCAAAAAACAACTCTTAAAAATGAAATAAAGAAGAAATTATAGTTTCTTCAGGCACTTTCTGAAGTTTTTTTTTACAAAGTACAGTGAAACACATCTTTATAAATCACATTATACGATAAATTATTTGCAAGCATTTCTTAAAGTCTTTCTGACATATGGGGGCTGATCATAATTATGCTTGTATTTTAGAGACTTCTCTTTCCCCATTATCAGTTATTCAAAGTAAGGGTTCTCTGCACTCCAGTGACAAACCTACAAGTGTAAAGAATCAGTGTGAAATAGATTTTAAGAGAAAGAGCGAGACTGAACAAAAATAGCATTTATGCACTATTATTTTCCTTTGTGCAGGTAAACATTTCTGTGTCAGAAAATGATTGCATCCCGCCAGTTTAATTGTGCTAAAAGCTGTGAACATTGAAGAAACATTTGAATCTTTTTGCACATATTTTATAATGATTTACTGCAATTGTTCCACAGCACTCATCATTATTTAAGGGAACATCAGTGATTCCGAAGGCAAAGAATATGGTTAAAGTATAGATCCACCCTTGTGTAACAGAAAGATTATGTTAATTGAGATAGCTCTCTGTTGTGTGTTCATGTCAGTGCCGCTGCACCTGGCTCTTTTTCATTTTTCATCCTTTCTCTGCCATATTGCAGAGAAAGGATGCATTTTTCAGTAATGCATTTGGGGAATCCTTGAAAATGACTTACGGCAGGAAAGTACTTCATATCTCAGGTACATGAAGTAGTTCAATGGTAGTTTTTAAATGGCTGTTCCTAAAGCTGCTTAAAGATTTCCAATAATAGAAACAACCCAATGGGAGAGGCATTAGTCATCAGAGACTACAGTATGTGGGATCAGAAAAGATGGATGCTACCATTTGTTATGTTTCTGTAATTTACAACATGACTACCACTACTGCAGGTTGCTGAAACAATTCATTTTCTTCTCCTGCCTTGGAGTTAAGCAGATCGCTCACAAGAGTTCAGAAAAGGATCTTTTTTCCTTCCATTACGTCTTCTATTGCTTTTTCAATAAATTTGTGAATGTAGAGAAATAATCTTGTTTTATATTTCTTTACCATTTTTTCCTCTGCGGTGATTTCATGAATGAGTATTTTACTTTATTTGATTATCTTACAGAATTTGTATTCTAACACTGTAGGTCTTAAATTATAATAAAAGCTCCCAATGTACTGGAATGGGAGGATATCTGTTTTACTTTTATTTATTTATATTTCACATTGTCGGACCTGCCACAACTTAAAGCTCTAAATAGAAATGATCCTTGGCTCCGTTTATTGAGAAAGGTATACTTTATTAGAGGTCAAGTGTATTGCAGTATTGCAAAGCCAGAACTGAGAATCGCATGCCAATATCCCTAAGTTCTACTTTTCCCTCCCTTAACTATTTCTCATTGCCCAGCCCAGTGTAACCAATCAGGCTCAGGCAAGAAGTTTTCATAACGGTCAGTCCAAGCACAGTTTGGTATGCGGCTCCCTCCTTCTTCCAGCTGGGTGTCCTTGAGACAGTGTCTCAAGAAGATTCAGCACTTACTTTTCCCCCCCAAGCATCCCATCTTTCATTCCCCCTCTCCACAGTTCATGGCAGTCTATCACTGCATAGTAGCGAAACTGACATATTTTTGAGCCGCCCATCTCCTCCAGAGAAGGACTCTGGGCAGTGTACAGTAAAATATTATATACATTGTGTAAAAATTAAAATTTTAAATACACACATATACACATTGTCACGGTTCCGACAGATGAAACTCTTCAAAAGAACTTCGAGGCATTGTTTACCTTAAAGAATCTTTTATTCGAGAAACAAAGTATCGGCACGACATAGTCGAAACCAAAAACTAAATTCCCCTCCCCTGGATACAAAGTAACAAAGCACAATTCCCTCCTCCAATAGACAGTCATAAATCACATTCCCAGCCCGCCAAAACTCTATCAACTCTGGGCCCAATGACCGTGGGTTCCCACGGCTGAGTTATTATTGTTATGATTCCATCATCTATAGATAAGTTTAAATTCTATTCTATACAATATCACACTTTTCCATACATGGCAGACTGAAATTATGAACCACTCTTTAAAATTATATAAGCCTGGCATATCTTTATGTCCTTGAAAAACAAAGTCATTTTGGTTTGGTTATATTACAACTTGTTCTAGCCAGCTATTTGGGACAAATGCAGATAGATCTAATATATTATTAGTAAGAATTCTTGCTTACTCATTGCTCTCTCCAAAAATTGCAGAAAGTATAAATTGTTTCTTGTATAGAAGTTCCTAAATTAAGCAGCTATAATCTAAAGAGTTTGTGATATAGCTGAACAGCCATATTTACATTATATCACACTGAAAGACTGTGCATTGTTATAAATCATACAACAACCAGAGTAAAGAGTAACTGGAAGAAGATTATCCTTGTTTTTTTAAGACAATGACAGCAGTAAAGTCATCACGTTTTTCCATTCTCATTACATCACCAGAAAAATGTTCAATAAAACTTCAGATCAATGAAGGAACAATCACATCTCAGTCTCAGAATACATTAGAACCACTAGAGGCTTGCAATGACAACTTTGCAAGACATTTTGAGGATAAAGTAGTCAAAGTCTCTGTGAACTTGGCATCTTCACTGACAAAATTTGCATAATTTAAATAAGAAGGGAATAAAAAAAAAAGATCTGAAAGCATGAAGTAGGCTTGCCCTGTGGCCAATCAGATTCTAGCTCTTCGAGAATTAGATGTTAGAACTAAGCAGTATTCCCTATCTTATATTCACATCGCTGTAGTAACATGCAAAGAAACAAAAATGAACAGCAGTTTGCTGCTTATGAAGCAGTTTCTCCAGCTGTTGCTGATTGCCTTTTGAGCAATACAGTACACATACAACCGTAACCTCAATTCTTTTACAGTGGAAATCATTACCTTTACTTCTGCTCTTATTTTCATCTTTGCCATCATGTCATTATTACGCTTTCGCTATTTTAGTTATACAGGCCCGTATACTGTCCTTGCCATGCTTACAAACATAAGAAAAAGCACAATCCCCATTTCATAGCAGCCCTGTTTCAGACTTTAACATGGGAGAAACAGTAATACAGTACAGTATTTCCCTCTGGAACATTCCATCTCTAGAGGTGAGCCCCCCCCTTCTCCTGGCCTTTCAAAAAGAGGTGGAAATAGGGCTCTGCAATCTTACTTGGCACTCCCAGAGGAGCATATAGCCATGGGGCATCCTGAAAGCCTTCCTCTGCATTTTAATTTTAACATTGACCTATGGCTCTTGTTAAATGTTAAATATTGCTGTTATGTTTTAGTATTTTATCTGTATACCTCCTAGGGTCTCTCTGTGGGGAAATAGCAATAACAATAGCACTTAGACTTATATACCGCTTCACAAAGCTTTACAGCCCTCTCTAAGTGGTTTTACAGAGTCAGCCTATTGCACCCAACAATCTGGGTCCTCATTTTACTGACCTCGGAAGGATGGAAGGCTGAGTCAACCTTGAGCCCCATCAGGATTGAACCCCTGGAAGTCAGCAGAATTAGCCTGCAATACTGCATTCTAACCACTGCACCACCATGGCTCCTTGGGCAGTTTTAAACTTGACTCAGTAAATAAGCAAGCAAGCAAGCAAGCAAACAAACAAATAAATAAATTTCTATTTGCAAAAGAAAATGAACAATTCAGAAAGTTCCAAAGATATCCTCAGGGGCATTCAAAGCCTCATGACAAAACAAGCAGAGAAAGAATATCATCTAATCTAATTATTGGTGTGGGTTGTGTCCCTGCACTTTGTGCCTCTGACTATGGTGTTAAAAAAAAGAGAGAAATGATTTTTCAACCCATAAACAGACAATGGAGTCACCAAGAAAAAAGAATTGAAGGGTATGGATTGGATGTAACCCAAACAGTTATGTAACAACACCAATTGGTACTTATATGAATGGCATGCACACGGCATGTACTTTCCTGCTGTTTGTATTGTCGCATTTCACCAGATATTTTTTAGTCTAGATTTGGAGTGCACAACTTTGGGCCATCATATATCTGATGCCAACTTTCCCCTTCAAAATGGGTAAAATAAATTTGATTTTATTTCAGTGTGTTGTTCTTATGTTGCTAGGTTTGTCACTTTCAAGTCTTCATAACCCAATGGATATAATTTTGCCAGAATTGTCTGTCAATAAAAAGTAGTTGATATGATTATTTCCTCTGTCTTTAATAATTTTCCTCTTCTATACCATTAAAAATTATAATTTGGGAGCCAGTATAGTGTAGCATTAAAATATTGGACTTGGACATAGACCATTTAATTACCTTAATAACAAAGCTTATCTTTTGCACTCAGGATGACCAACCACAAAATTATGCTGTAAAGATCAAATTAAGAGTGATCGCCACTTACGCCATCTTGAGTTCTCAGGAAAAAGGTGGCAATTAAATGCAATAAAAATTAAAAAAACAAAGAAGTTCTGAAAATGAGACTTAAAGTTATAACCAAAGAGAAACTGTCCTAGAATTCATTTGGTATGGAAATATGGATAGAGCAAAGTTTTCAACCTTCATTCCAGTGTTAGGACATGGAATCTTTTGCTGAAAATAAAAATGGGGAGATTCAGGATCAATTAAAGGAACTACTTTAAACAAGGGGAAAATAATGAACTTTTGAATATGCCATCCAATGACACCTTGAAAAGGGACCTAGATAGTCTCCTATCATTAAATGATGGACAGCTTCCTTTAAATACCAAGTGCTAGAAAGCAAGACATCATTCTTCAGTCTTCAGTCTTTGTAAAACATAGAAGATGGGCCATTAGCTTGATCCAGCAATACTCTTGTCTATGGAAATCAAATCAAATCCAGGTACCTTTTGAAAAGCACCTTTGGCACAGCAAGACTTTACTTCTATAAGAATTTTTATTTTATTTTGCTAATACTGTGTCAAACATCACATTCTAGTTCTACCCTGTACCATTGGGCTAATGCATTATTTATCCTGAGAGTGGATTCTAACATTTAGCAGAAATATATATATTTGGGAGCACGAGAGCCATTTTCACCTAGTGGTTAAGGCACCAGGCTAGAAACTGGGAGACTGTGAATTCTAGTCCCACCTTAGATGTGAAAGCTGGCTGAGTGACTTTAAGTCAGTTGGTCAAATCCTGTCACAACCAATGGATCAACCCTGAGTTGATTTGAAAACATTAGGAAGAAATGTATAGAAAGAGAGAGAGGAAAAAGAGAGTGCATCTTTGTATTCTCTCAGAATCAAATTTCTAAGGAAAAGAATTTTCCTAAGAGGATTGGGTTTGGTTGATATTTCTTTCCTTCTTAATAGCTGGAGCAGTGTAAGTTTCATTTAGCATATTGCACCTTCTGGTCCAAGGCAGTTTTGTCTCTGTCAGCATACTGCTGACAGAATCATTCTAAACAGTTTTTGATGAGGCTGCAGAGGATTCAGAAGAAGGAGTAGTAGAAGAAGAAGAAGCTTAAAGACTCAGCTACTATCTCCTGAAAGCAGAATCATATTAACTTACAATTAGTAAATAGAACCAGTTTCATTGCTACTTGGCACAACCTTATGAAGTATGAATGAAAAATTGAACAGGTAAAAAAGGTGTTTTGTGTAAACTAAATCAAGTATCAATAAAAGACAACTAACCAATACTTAGGCAATCGCCATATTCTAGCAATAAGTATTTACTTTTATAATGCCATATTTTAGCAGTGTTCATACTGCTCTGACTTGTATTAACTCTGTGAATGTCAAGCAGGAGGGAAATCAGAAGATCCAGGCAAATTTGAAGGGTTATAAAGATTTATTGCGAGCTTAAGAATAAGAATCTATAAGAATCTGAACTACTAACAGTTAAAGCAATTTGGCAGTAGATAAAACTCAAAGGAATTCAAGGTGAGCTGGATTTAGATCTCCTCTGGGCGCAAAGGGACTCGGGACTGATGACGCCTGTGATTCTTCTCTCAGGCTCATCTCCTACAGTGAAGTTACCCAGAGGTCAGTAGTATGACCCCACTTTTGATCAGGAGAGACTTTTTTGAAAGGCTAAGAGAGATTTATTTCAGGAAGGAAGGATTCACTCACTTGTTCCTGCATGCAGTTGTCCCTAATATACAGTTAGTCGTGGAAATATACAGTTTGTTCTTTGGAATTATAATTAATCTTCCATGTGGTCTGATCTAATCACAAAGTATCACTTTTCAGTAACAAAAATGTTTAACATAGGAGTAACCACCAATATGTCCAAATAAAAGATCTTGATCTCTGTGCCTTCCCATCCTAGCAAAATATAGACAGGCACATGGTTATCAAAGTAGAATTGATAATTAGCTATAGTTTGTTATTAGGGTTTATTAGATTACCTTGGATCATACTTAGCCATTTTGTATATAACAACAAATTATATTTTGTATTGGAAACAAATTAAGTTGGTCTTAAACTTGATTTCAAGGTGCTTTTATGGGTGCCTAAGGTATGCAAAGCTATATTTCTGCATGGTGAAATGGGCTCTTTGCGATATTGGCAATATTAGAGAGAACAGAGCAAATCTCTATGAAGTACAGGAAGTTAATTTCCTGAAAGGTACTTTATTTCTTTTTTCTTTTTAATTAATAAAACAAATTATAATAATTAACTCTAGGTAAGTTTAATCTATACTGTAAAGTACTGTAAAATAGAGTGGTACTTCAGTACTCGTTGTTAATTGATTACAGGAGGCACAATGAGTACTAAAAATGATGAGTACCAAACAAACCACATGTCTTATCACATGACCCTTTGTTTTGGCTGGGAAGGACTTCCTGTCTTTCCTTTTCCTATGTCAGTGACCTTCCCAGCATTGCTGACTTCCTGTCTGCCCTCTGTAGCCGTCACCCATTTCCTTTTGCAGCCACTTTCCTGGCATGGCTGACTTCCTGTCCATTTGCCATAGCTGTCCCCCTCTTCCTATTGCAATGTAGCAAACAAACAACAAGTACCAGGACAACATTTTCACGTCATAATGCTCCGAGTACCAAATTTAACAAGTTTTGAAGCAGTCAAGTACCAAGGTACCACTGTATATAAAAATTATCCCCAGTAAAGGGGACCTCAGGTCTAATATATGGACTCTTGCTTCAATAAATTTTTTGAATTGATATTTCACAAACTGTGACAATGAACAGCTAAATTATGAGGATTCAGCGGTATATATACCACACATATTATTTTGAAATCACAGATTTCACATGAAGGGTTTGTGTAGAATCAGTTCTTGTTATGAATACATCTGCATCCTTAATTTCTATTGGGTCTATTTCATAATTTTTTGGAAAAAACTATCTATTTGAAAAACCTGTTTCTAAGTGGAAGCAGATCTGTTGAAAGAAAAGGATATATCACAAATTACATAGAATTTTACTATTCACAAACAGCTGATGTTGTTAACAGAAAATAAACCGAGAGCTCAGGAGTAAAATACACATATGCAGAATTCTGTTTAGTTGGAAAATTAATTTTAAAAGAAGATGTTAAAGCTTTATTTAGACCCCATGGCAATGCTGAGCACTATTAAATAATTTGATGTGGGTTTTTTTACCTGTGTGCTATGCTGTTTGATAGATTGAAATATGGTCCTTATCACTATAGATAAGCCTAAGCATCTTTAACATGAAATATCATAGTATTTGCTTGTTAAAATGCACCTCAGAATACTATTATATTATTGATTAATTAAATCAAAAGGTTTTCTATTGTACTGCTGATTATTCCTTTCTGGCAAACACTTCCTCTCTTCATTTTATTGTACTTACTTGTTTAAGACATGCAGTGTTTTATTTCCTCTAGAGGTTTATTGCAATATCTAAATTTTTAGTGTGGATCACAAGGAATCAATAGAAAACTTAAGAAGCTCTGTGAAGTAGTGATAAACCCTGGAGCAGAATCGAAAAGAAAATTCCTCCTGCTCTCAGCATTTTTATCTCACTGCTAAAATTGCATAATATGTTCACAGCAGATCATTCCTTTTAAACATTCCTTTTAGAGTCTACAAAGGACAGGAAACTAAAGATTGTCTACTCTATGCATCTATGTTTGTTTATTATATTTAATCATTTGTTTATTTGTTTACAGGTAGTCCTTGACTTATAACTGTAATGGAGACTGCCCATTACGGTCATAAGCCATGCGGTCATAAAGCAGGTCATCACATGATTGACTAGATTTTACTTATTTTCATGGTGGTTATTAAGCAAATAAGAGTGAGCGTTAAATGGTCATGAACGTCTCTGCAGACATTAAGTGAATCAGTTGTTCACAATGGGGTGTGTGTGTGTGTTTTTTGCTGAAAACCAGAAGTAAATGCTGGGTTTTGACAAAAATGTAAACCATGGTCATGTGACTGAGGGATACTGCAAACATCTGTAAATGTGGGCCAGTTGCTAAGCACCTGAAATGTCACATGTCTGTGATTTATTCCTTGAAAACATTTTTATTCCTTGAAGCTTCTTGAATGAGAAGCAAAATGTTTTCAAAGGAAAAAAACAAAACAAGAAAGTCGAGTTGCCCTTTAAAAAGCACCTTTCATTCAGAACTGGATCACAAGTACCTTTTGGGGGCTTCCAATGTAACTTTGAAAAGATGCTAAATGACCAGCTGTGAGTCAAGGACTACCTGTATTTATTATTATTATTTATATCCATGATTCTAGTTAGAGCAGGGCAAATACTCTGGGTCCATGAGGGCATGATGGAGACAGGTCTTTCTGTACCAAGTAGAGTTGCAGCTGATGTACCTATTGCAACTGGCAAAGCTTCCTCTAGCTACAGACTCTGCCTACTATTCTAGCAGGAGCTGTGAGTCTAGAAGGATCTCAGAATTGTGCACCTGGCTAGGATAATGTACAATGCTGTAATATTATTCTACTAGCAATAACAAATATTTCTGGCAATTTGAATCGTTCATGTTTCTTACGTTTGCCATCCCTACAGGGCTTGACATTAATCTTGTAAGTTCTTTAAATAATTCCCTTGCATAACTCATTCCTGGTGTAATTCATGTGAATGAATCATTTTCTCATGTTCCCCCCTTTCTCAAGAATCTCTTCTGTGATGGTCCTGTTTCCTCCCTAAATATTTTACCGCCTTGGTACTACCATAGTATTTTAAGTATTCCACGTTTCCACCATCTCTACAGGTATCTCAAGCATACTTCCCTAGGAAGGGAAAGTCTGAGCCCAGATGGCAGTTGTCCAAAACCCTTGAACCCAGGCCTCTTCCGAAAGGGGCGCACCATAGTTATCAAAGAGCAGCAGATGCCAAGCAAAGCCAAACTGTTCAACAGCACTATGCAATCAAAGTATTTTTATAGATCATCATTTGGCCAAAGATATAATTTTGGTTTGCTGCATGTGTGTAGGTAGTCCTTGTCGAGAGATCACAATTGAGACCAGCAAAGCTCCTCAAATATTTTGCTCAACCAAGAAATCTCATTCAGATGAACGTGAACATTTACAGACTTACCATCCTTTGGTGGTGTTCTCCAAACCGCAGCATATATATGTTACCTTCATGGTATTTAAAAAACAGAATCCTTATTTAAGTCTTCCTTAAGTCTTAAGTCTTTCTCACTGAAGTATTTGTCAGAGGCAAATAAACCAGATCAAGGAAACAGAGAACATTATGATACAAGGAATAGACAATATCCTTTCCTCCAGACCAAGGTAATAGGACATATTGAGTTGACTCTAGATTTAATCTGTTTTAAAGTAGGCCCGTTGAAACTAACAGGATTTAAGTTATTATTAATTTCAGTTAAATTACCTAAAGTAGAACTAAGTCTGAATCCAGGCTATTGTTGGGGGAAGATGCTATAATTCTGTTGCTATAGAGATATGAAGTGTTGTTTCTGCAGAAGTGGCATTTCTGCTGCCAATTTCAGAGCTCCCTATGAGCCTAGTTGCAGTCAGTATATCTCATGAGAAAAACTGTCTGCCTTTAATCAAGGAAGAAAACGAGCAGGACAAGTACAAGCTTGGAGCATTGGAAATGTTTCGACTACTATTTTTTTTTCTTGGTATCTTTGTTTTAAAATGTGTCTTCAGTAAAGCAGAACTGGTTATTTTTGGAGCAAAACAATCGATTAATTTCTCACTGGATAGTTTTAATGTCCATCACAGTTCTCATTTTCTGTTTCATGAAGCAAAGCAGCACAATTACAAAATGGGCATATGTAACTCTTAAAACCTACATCCACCTAATCCACCCGATTCTATGGTGAATTAAACACAAAAACACCTGTTGAACTAATGAATTCAGAGTGCCGCCCTACTCATAACAGGTGAAGATGGCAACAATGATCATGAAACTGAAAAAAATATTTTTGTACCTCTTTGCTTCCTATTTTATGTTAGGCTTGGAAAAGATCTGACTCAAAATTCAAGAACAGATAACAAAGCTCATTTATATATGGAAATGGGATCTAAGGCTTACTTACAAAAATACTTGCTACATATAGAGCAGACATTGGGGGATATATTGTCCACCCACTGTAATAAATCTGTTCCTTTGCTAGGATATTTTCTGAAAACAAACAAAGCCTCAATTTCCAGTATAGATGTCAGTATAGATTTTATTGATTATAAATTGATAGGGAGATAATTGGCATGTGGCCTTTGTTGCCATTCTTAAAAATTTAGAATAATATTCCCAGTCCCCAAAGATTTGGAATATGGGGAATATATATCTGAGTTAATGTATTAGTCAATATAATAAAGCAATGCAATAGAATGGAATAGTCAGCAATTAATATATATGTAAATAAAGCTACAATTGGGGACTACCATTCACTATTGTTTTTAATCAGTCCAGGACAGCCTGTCAGAAATCAAACAATGTCAACAACTATAAAAAAACAAGAACACAACTTTCTGAACCATGTTAAAGGGGGAACCTAGGCAACAGAACTGAAGGCCGCTATTGCATCTACTAGGCTGGGAGAGAGAGAGAGAGAGAGAGAGAGAGAGAGAGGTGTCCTCTGGGGCCTGCTTTACACAAGCAGTATACAAGCTTAGTTCTTACTTTCAATCAAAGTGTAATTCACTATGTTAAACCAAGGGATGTTTACAAAATGGAAAATATATTTTATTTCAAATATGGAATGAATCACTGTTTTCCAGAATTTCTGCCTAATCACAAATAAAACTCAGAATACAGGCAGTCCTCAACTTACAACCATTTGTTTAGTCACTGTTCGAAGTTACAATGGCATTGAAAAAAGTGACTTATGACTGTTTTTCACACTTACGACCACTGCAGCATCCCCATGGTCACATGATCAAAATTCAGATGCTTGGCAACGAGTTCATATTTATGACGGTGGCCGTGTCCCGTGATCACTTTTTGCAACCTTCTAAGAAGCAAAGTCAATGGGGAAGCCAGATTCACTTAACAACTATGTTACTAACTTAGCAACTGCAGTGATTCACTTATCAACTGTGGCAAGAAAGGTCATAAAATGGGGCAAACTCACTTAACAACTGTCTTGCTTAGCAAGAGAAATTTTGGGGTCAATTGTGGTCATAAATCGACTGTATTTTGGTTGTTCCAAGTTTTAGTTGAAACAAAATCTAGATTTATGGGACAAGCAGGGCAAGGCCAGCGTGAACCATCTTTTTCTCCCCACAGGAACCCCCAGCAGCCTATCTGTCCCTGTTCTTCCTAGCACCTTCTTTCCCCTTCTCCTTTAAGCCACTGTCACTGCCATTACCAGATATTATACTGGCCTGCTGGTGTCTTGATCATCTTGCCTTCCCTCACTCAGCTATTGCTGATGTCCCAGGACAGCATATGCCAACAGCATGTCTTCTGAAGTTCCAGCATCTTCCTTTCCTCCGATCTCCCTCATCAGTTGCTGAGGCACATTAGCCTGTGTGGATGTTTCTTACTGTGGTGCTCCCAGCACTGAGGGACAGGCCCTCCACCACATCCCTTCCTTTCTTCCCTTGCTTCTCCCTCAGATGCTATGGGCTTTTTTTTTCCCCACTGTTCTCTCTCTCTCTCTCTCTCTCTCTCACACACACACACACACACACACACACACACCAACTTCTTTCTAGAACTTTATTTCCAGAATAACACAGCCTTGTTTTTAATCAAAACATTTGAAATTCATGTATTTTGGTTTGGACACAGATCTCCTGAAATCAGCAGTTCTCTGCACAGAATGTTTTTGCACTTTTCTACTAGAAGTGCTTAATTGATCGACAAAGCTATGAATTATAGCAGGCTTTGAAAGAGACTGCCGAAGTAATTAATGTTCTGTCATTTCTTGGCATCATTGAAAAACTAACAGACAGCAGCCCTCGCTGAGCCACCTGACTAATATGCCAAATACAGGAAGTGCTTGGAGCAGATCAACTTGTAGACCGCAGTCATTCAGCTTGCAGATAAATCTATGAGTGGCAGAATCTGTTTGACCTATATTCCATTCCACAAAATAAGAAATATATTCATAATGAGTTTTTCATAGATTAGACATGACATTTCATTCACATGGGTGAAACTGATATAACCTAGAATTTTAAGAAAGCAGCTGTTCCCATGAATTGACAAATTACACTTTTGTCAGTATGCAGTAAACTAAAATGAAGCATAAGCAATAGGATGGAAGAAGCTATTTACTGAATTGGTGATGCTGCTATACAGTCCTAAATCAATAGATTGCCTTAACCAAAGTTCCTTTCTTTAGTGTTAAGAATTTTAAGCACAGCATTGTGACCCCCAGACATGAAGAATTGCTAGTATATGGTGTTTCTGAGTCCAGACAATAGTCATTGTAAATCCAGTGGATTGCACAGAACAAAAGAAAATTGATTGTATCCTGCTTTAACATGTTACAAAGCAAGCCGATAATCAGTTTGTTCATAAAGGGATTTCATAATTGTCAAGATGTACTTGAATGTCTATCCTCATATAATCAAACAAAATTATGAACTGGTCAGATCTGACTGAAAATGCTATTACACAATAGTAATTGGTAGCCAAATTCCACAATGAAACATAGCAGAAGTCCAATATAATATTCTGGGGTTGTTTCATACCATAATTATTTCAACAATTTGTAAATTGATTCAGGAGACTAGTGTTTATGATCTTTGCAATAAAGAAAATCAATCAATATATTTTTTTCTAGATAATTGCAACCAAGACATTAGTTACTACAAGAGCATTTCTGAGAATATGAAAGGAGATACTTTCTGAGTTCCACTGAATCAGAAAGCAAGTAGCTGTCTGGTTTATCTGTTTCTGAAAGAAGTAAATTAGATGCTAGAAGAACTATCTGAAGATGAGAACTTTCTGCACAATGCATTTTTAGGTGGGGCACAAGACCTTTGGAACTGTTTCTTGGATTAAATTCTTTCTGACCGTAGAAATCAGTGATTTATCCATTTGCTGGCAGGAAAATAAATGACAATTCTATTTTACTGCTGTGGTCATTACAGCCACACATTCTACTGTCCCAGTATGTTTCCTTCATGGCAAAACTATTAATTTATATACTATAACTTAACCTATAAAGGTTTTATCAATCACAGATACAGAATAGAGATGAGTAAATGAACATTACTCATCTTTTTCCATATACTGGACAGAAGGAACTTAAGAGTTCATGAGAAGGGGGGAAAAAAGAAGAAAAAAATTCTGACAGATTTATCCATCCAGACATAGGAGTTTAAGTTCTTCAATCATAAAGGTCTGAGTATAAATCTCCATATATTTATATGTATATGAGATGCTGTATTTTTTCCTTACAACTTTTACAGTTTTATGATAGGCAAATAAAATATGATAGAAGTGCCTATATTGAGTTTTGGCAATGAATATGGATTTGTGAACTTTAAAAAAAAAATCCTTAACAATATTGCTATTTTTTTCATCAACAAGACAGCAAGAAATTCAAATGTTGGAAAAGATAAAACTGATTAAAGCATTTCTGTTCAGAAAAATTTGAGGGTTATCACCGAAAATGAAATGATGACGCAAAGAATGTTATCACATACTGTATAGTATTACAAATTTTCTCTTTAACTCAGTGTTTAGTGATAATTTTTCCAAACATCTCTAGATTATTCACAAAAAAATTAACTCATTCTCGATTTAATCAAAAGTTTGCTGTCTGTATTCCATGGGTTTCACTGTAGATTAGAAAAACAACCCACTAATTTAAGACAGATTTGTCCCAGGAAACCAAATTCTTACCCCCCCTCCCCTCGAAATTGGCAGTCCAAGTGACAGATTTGTTATTTACAGTCAACTAATAAGGCATTGGCTGTTGTCTTAAGGAGAGAAATACTTGTTTTAGTACTGACAAAGAACTCATTAGTATTAATTAATTAATTAAATCTAGTTAAATGGGCTTCCACGTATGCTTTAGTGCTTGTTGTTTTACTGTTTAGATTGTGGTATTTTTTGTGGTATCTGATTTAATGCACAATCAAAGTCACTTCTATGCAGCCAGTTCTTGACCCACTTAATTTGTTCTGCAGATTCATGGCAGGGTCAAATATTTTCACTGCTGGAACACTATTGGTGCAGGACAGGACACCCTCCAGCTGGCTAATGGAAGGGAGCACCATTTTTCTTGCTCTGCTTGTTTACTGAAATGAGAAGGGGAAAATATTAAAGAACAAGCAACTTGGGTCAGTATACAAGGAAAGCAGCAAAACCGCTCCTTAGACTGGTTGGTGATAAAGTAGGAAATCCTAAGGTTGAAAATAGGGGTCCTCCTCAGGAGTATTTATGTATACTACTACTCCCATGGTGAAAGGATTTGTTAGTGACATCACTGTTGCCCAGAGGGCAACCAGTTGGGGGCTTCTTTCAGGTCCTTGTGAATTGCCCACATAAGTGGTATCCATTTTATCTACTTGAGGTCCCCCTCTATCGAACTGCTGGGTCAGTGTGAGCTGGAGCATGTGACGGGAGTTCACCCCATCCTGTGGCAGCAACAGGTCTCAAACGTGGGGCTGCCGATCATCAGCTCAGTATTCTAAGCTTGTGAGCCACCGTGCTCTTATTATGTACATACACCTACAGAAACTACTTTCCTATGCTACCAATAATATTTACAGTGCTTCCTTTGGAGCTGAATTGGAACTGATAAATAATAGACTCAGTTTTCAAAACTGCTTGTAAATCCTGGCATTAAGAGCACATGTGGAAGGGTAACAGCACCAAACTCAGATTGTACAATCACAATATGTATAAAAGGCCTCGGGTTACAGTGTAGCGATGGAGATTTAATCAGTGGAATTACTTAAATATTTAGATAGAACATCTAGGAAAGATGTAGAAAATCATTCAGCCATCTTTTAATGGAATTACTCTAATTCACAGTTTTTCAATTTATAATAAAAGCTGCTTTTTCCATAATTCATGAAATAGCTTAGAGAAGTGCATGCAAAATTTGTAAATTTGGGGAAAGTGTGTATAAAGCAACATATTATTACAGAAAACCACCTACAAAAAGTGTAGAAAAATGGTTTAAAATGCATGTGCTATGCACATGAATCAGAATATTTATGTGGGATAGGAAGAACTATGGCTGGATAAGAGAAAAAAATGAGCAAAATTTAACTTGTCTGTTTTTTTCTACATTATTCCATTTTTTATGGAATGAAGCTATAACAGGTAAATTTGTTAGTCTCTCTCTATGCATATCATTTTCCTACAGTTGAATTTTATTCCTTCCTCCTCTTTCTCCTTCATTTGTCCTCTTCAGTTTGGCAGTATACAGGATCTTCAATGATATACCTTTCTGGTATTAGAATTCAAAAATGAATAAAGGAGGACAACTTTGCCTGATCCAGAAGCTTCTCCTGCTGCTTATATTTTACTTTATAATTGTGAGTTCTGCTTCTTACAAGGAAAGGATTAATACACAAGGCCCTATAATGCCTTGATTGCCATTTCAAGACCCAAACGTAAGGCTTTGGCCTTACAGCAGCAAGAACATCTGGCTTTGAGGTTGGCTGTACAAATAGATATGCTGGTATCTGTCTTGTGGCTAGGGGAACAATTCAGGTTTAGTCTGCTGCAGCTTTGCCCTAGCTGTGCTGTCCTTCTACGATGTTTTCTATCAAAAATTGCATTGTGCAAAAAAAGATGGCACAGATTTCATATAGATAGATATAGATATAGATATAGATATAGATATAGATATAGATATAGATATAGATATAGATATAGATATAGATATAGATATAGATATTATATCTATATCTATCTATATATGAAATCTGTGCCATCTTTTTTTGCACAATGCAATTTTTGATAGAAAACATCGTAGAAGGACAGCACAGCTGGGGCAATGCTGCAGCAGACTAAACCTGAATTGTTCCCCTAGTCACAAGACAGTTATCAGCATATCTATTTGTACAGCCAACCTCAAAGCCAGATATACATGTTATATTTATCTATCTGTATCTGTATCTATATCTGTATCTATATCTATATCTATATCTATATCTATATCTATATCTATATCTATATCTATATCTATATCTATATCTATATCTATCTATATCTATATCTATATCTATATCTATATCTATATCTATATCTATATCTATATCTATATATCTATCTATATCTAAGATATATAGATATAGATATAGATATAGATTTAGATAGAGATAGATAAATATATCTTTATGAAGCAAAGGATGGTTGTATTCAGTTTGAATTCTCAATATAGTATTACTTTAGATTTTTCATGTTATGAGGGCATAACAGATTCCATAAATAGTCTTGTAAAGCTCAAAGGCTGCATTTATGTCTGATGTGTGATGGGAATTTTTTTTTTTGTGGGGGGGGAGGTGATCATTAAGGAAGACATTTTTCAAAATTCATTTTAGGACGATATAGAAGTACAAAGAATTGTTCCCCAGAGTGCAATCTATTAAAAAAAAATAGTTTCATTGAAGAGGAGTTAGCAACAAAAAGCCCCTGGGCAAAAGTCTCCATGCTACTGCTGTTCCAACTCACCTGTTCAAAAGTATTTTAGAAGCTTGTGGGGTAGGAAGGAAACAGAATGAAAAGTGTTAGGGGGATAATAAGACAATAAGAAGAAAACCTATTGTCTAAAGTGTCTATCTATGGAAGGATGATAGTGAGATTTATTTCTCACCTTTAATTTCAAAACACCATCAACACAACTTAAAAACAAATTCATTAAAATTAAATAATATGTAATACCTTAAAAACTAGATTGAGGCTGAAGACATCTTAGGGACTATCAGTTCCCATAAGTAGACCAGACCAAGAAACAGATGCTAGGTATGGCAACAACAACAACAACAAAAATCCCTATTGTTATTTGGCTATTGTAACAAAATCTAACAACAAAATCTTGCCTGTGCTTCTCCTCATCTTTCTTTAATCTTCATGTGAATTCAGGGAGTTTTCTGAGATATTTTCAGGTCCCTCCCTCTCATTTGGGCATCTGAAGTATTTACTTGTTGCCTTGGTGATGAATCTTCCCTTTCTCTGTCAAGGTCATCCTCTTTACTCTTTACAGAGAGTATAGAATTTTTTACAGCTTTTCCACCAACATCAAGGATAGAATGCTGACAGCAGAAACAAAAATCCATTGTTAAAAGTTCCTTGATGTCAGCCCTTTGGGGTAGACAAATCACGGAACAGACAACACAATATAATGGTATCTGGGAACGGCCTTGGAAGACAGGAAGCGATCTGGACAACCTGCATGTAAAAGGCAGCTCAGCCCACTGAAGGTGAAAGGACAGTGTGAAATATTTCAGAAGGAACCCTCTCTAGTTTTCCAGAGAGTTAAAGAAATGGAGAGAGAAATATTTTCAGGTCTTACAAAATTTAATTTTACCACACTCGTGGTTGGGCTTCTTATCCAGAATACCTCGAAGGGCTAAGCCATAAGGGCTACTATAACAACATTGTTGTTATAGAGCATAATAACAGACTCTTGAAAGCCTTTCAGAGTTTCCCTGGAGGGGTTATCTTGGTTGAATTTCAAGCATTATTTTAGCTTCCCCCCCCCCAAAAAAAAAACCCCTCATGAAGTAGGGAAGATTGAAACTGAGAAGCTGTAAAATTTTAAACCAGAATTTCTTATAAAATTGGCTTGAGAAATTAGCCAGAATGTGAGTCAGACATGCACATAACCAATGCAGTTGGTTCGATTGACTAGTTGTTTTTTCACATTTTTCCTGCTTTTACTTGCATTTCTTGTATTGCTTCAGCAAAGCAGAAATAGGAAATATATAGCAGCCAGAATTGGTTCAAACATTACAAATTATAATCAAGACGAACACAGGATTTATAAGCCATTTATAAAACATGCTTTGAGACTGAAGTTTATTTCACCCGAATAAAGCATTATTTGTTGGTTGAAATGGGTAATGATATTCAAACAAATTATAATTAATTCCTGACTGAATATTATATATGAATCAAGTTAGTAACTAAGCCAAAGAGCCACAAGAAGTCAAGGCTCCCTGATATTGATATATATTCTGGCATACACTTTTCTCCTTTTACAAATGGCATACTAGCCAAAGGATTTTCCTATTTAAAGATTTGGAACATTGATTGTTATTATACTGTGAAAACAATCAACATTGCCCTTGAAGCTAATATCATTGTCAGCAATCTCAGCCATCTGGAATAAATATATATATATTTAAAAGAAACAATCGAACACCAGGATAAAATACAAACAAGACTGTTTAATACACTTAGCTTTCATCGGCTAACTACCGATGTCGTCAGAGTAAAATGCCGGCGTTCTGGAAGCTTGCTTATAAAGCCGGCTGTTTTTACGCTCTGCTCATTGAGTGAGTTACCGGTCTACCCGCCCCAATTGGCCGTATTGTTTCTAACTGTCTCGCATCAATCCGTGTATGCCTAGACTCGGGAATAATATATATATATATAAATGTCTTTGGTCATAAAAAAAGGCTTTGATAACACTCAACTAACCATCACTTTATAAAAGAAGTTATATTAGCTGTCTCCTCACCCCACTTCTGTCCTAATATGCTGCTTCATCGTGGAATTTTGGGGGAGATTTCCTGAGAGGGTTGAGTAAAAAATGTTGGGAGTCTATGCCAAGAGTTTATAATCCCACCAGGATCACCTGGTGAAGGTCATCCCTATGCCCAGCTAAAGCAAAGAGGCACCTGTATTGGGCAGCAGAAATGTAGGAAGATGCACTGAAGCTGAAATGTCACTTTAGTGACAACAGTAAGACCTCATTTCATACTGTACAGGATAAGGCAATACAGCAGACCACTCCTGTATTTACTAAAAAATAAAATCCCTTCATCATTAGAAAATATAAAATGATTGACAGTATAGTGCTGGATGATGGGCTCTTCAGATTAGATAGCCCTCAATATGAAAAAAAACACCTGAGGATCTTTTGCAGTACTAACAATGCTGCTAGATGTCATTTGGTATTTCTGGTTACTGGTAGGAGGGGCATGATGGCTCAGGAGTTAAAGATGCTGAGCTTATCAGCTGGCAAGCTAACACCCCAGGTTTGAGACCTGAACATTGTGCAATGGGATGAGCTCCTGATACTTGCCTGAGCAGGGGGTTGGACTCGATGACCTCCAAGGTCCCTTCCAACTTTATTATTATTATTATTATTATTATTATTATTATTATTATTATTATTATTATTATTATTATTATTATTATTATTATTATTATTATTATTATTATTATTATTATTATTATTATTATTATTATTATTACTTGCCCCAGCTCCTGCCTACCTAGCAGTTCAAACACATGCAAATAGGTACCACTTTGGTGGGAAAGTAAAAATCTTAAAAACAGGAACCATAATACTAAAGGGAGTGCATTCCTTAAGCTCAGATTAATAGCTCTTTATAAATGGCGGAGTCTTCCAAAGATTACTTCCTGCAACTCTTAGTTCCCAGATAGATTTATAAAGAGGCAAGATTCAATCTATTAAGGACTTTAAAAAGCAGTCAACACTAGCATTTTGATATGAATCCAGAAAATACCTTGGGCTCAGGTTTTGTGGCACTCATATAGCTTTATTTCATTATTTAGGGGTCAGCAAGCTTCACCTTCATGTTCTCAATCATACAGTTTTTGCTTCATATTTTTCTTTCATAAATGTAATACAGCAAAGAAAATATTTACATAGCATGGCACTCAGTATAGTCAATGTAGCTGGAACACTGGTTACCATTCTTTCTCCTCCTGGTGTTCCAATCCAATAGCAAGAAAAACATTGCTCAATGATGGGTATACAGCACCAATACAGTATTTGTAGATTGTAAAAAGCTCCAATGGCTTTGCTCTTTTACAATGGATGGCATGGATCAGTTGATATATCAAACAAGGAGCAGAAAGATCTCAGAATTTTGGTCAGAGGCCTCTGCAGGAGTTGAGGAACAAAGTGAAGATGGCAGCTACAATGGCATGATTGAAGCTCTGCCCAGTTTATTTGTGTAGTGGATGGCACTTATGGGTTATCTATCTATCTATCTATCTATCTATCTATCTATCTATCTATCTATCTATCTATCTATCTATCTATCTATCTATCTATCTATCTATCCATCCATCCATCCATCCATCCATCCATCCATCTATGAATGAACAAAAGTGCCCCAGATGAAGCAAAGCCTGGGCCATCCCTTAAGCAATCTAGCGTCAATGGGAAGAGGTAAACCATTATACATCCCAGTTTTTATTCCAGCTTCCCCCTACACCTTGCAAGGGGATGCTTTTTCTTTTATTTAAAGAAAATGGCAGAAGAGTCATTTGAGTTGGTGCAGGTAGCCTTTGTTTACAGTTTTAAAAATGGGGGGAAGAGGGAGGTACCTTACTGCCATTGTCGTTGTTAATGCTTCACCTCCAGACCTCCTGACTGTAGCTCATAATAAGATTTTGCCTGCAGCCTGAAATGGAATTAGACTCAGGGACAAACAAGGTATGGACTTTTAATGGGAAATGGCATAGCACTCCAAAAGTAATAATCTATCATTAGGCCATCCATTAGAAAAGCGTATGGGTATACATGCATATAGTGCCTGAGTGGACTGAAAGGGTACTTGAGCACGAAGGGCCCAATGTGCAGAAAAAGACTTTGAGCACATAAGCACGAGGCAGGCATGGCTTCAGAGAGGCCTCCATATGTTCATTCATGAATCCACCGATGTTTATCTCCTGAGATCATTTGTTTCAATGTAATGACAGGCGTTTAAATCAAATGAGCTTTTATGAAATGTCATTTTTAATGGGAGGTAGGAATGTATTCTGCAAGAGCCATGCCGCTCTTGCAGTGCTAGGGAAGATATGAATATATAGTAGCTAAAATAAAGGAACTTTATTCCCATCATTTCATATTTTTTTTAGTTGCCGATGATAAAGGAAGAAGTGCAGAAATGAAGAAATCTTCCAACTATTCTAGTTAGAGTTAACCTAACTGTTCTGACCTGTTTTTCTGTGAGCAAGATATTCTAGCATTGGGGTAGATTGCTCAGGTTGCTTGCTTTATTGAGCTTCTAGAAGAATTAACTCTAGTGAGTCTGCAAGTATTATAATACATTCCAAGAAGTCAAGTTAATCAAATGACAGTAAAGGAGCAAAGGCATGTTTAATTAATGCTAACAATAATTCAATTCAGTATACCTCTCCCTGGTGTTAGAAAATTACTGTGGGTAATTTCCAAGTTAGTTCAGAACCAGCTCACTTCCAGGCCTTCCCTATATTCAGATCATAGCAAGCACACACACACACACACACACACACACACACACAGAGCTATAAAAACAAATTTGTTGTTTATTTATTAAGCATCCCCCAACATCAAGGGGAATTTCATCACAAAGTTTGATTAACTCAATATTACATTTTTAGTTTTCAGATAACAATCTTAATAACAGTCATCAGAAACGTTCACATTATTTTGTTTCGTTGTCTTCTGAATTGAGAGATACTTTGACATATGTTCCATTCCCTGATAATTTCAGGTTTATGAGATTTCTGAACAGTAAAGTGTTATTGCTCATTCGTGGTGGGCCTACATCTGTCTTAGCGTGTTCCAGATTTCTTTTCCTGAAGCCTAATTCCGAATCAATTTACACTTGGCTGAATTCAGCCTCAGAATTCTTTCAGTCTTAAGTAGTCCATCTTTTTTATTCCCAGCTGTTCTGGCTTGAATGTCTTCTCGACATTGTAGCTTCAAGGCCTCTAAGAGGTCCATCATTTAGATAGTGCCTTTATCTTTATGAGCCAGATGCTGAATTCTTTCCCATGTTCAAGCAGGAGATTTTCCAGTCCTAAGGTGATTGCCATTTTCAAGAAAATTATGCTAGCTTTGTAGATGTCAAGAAAACCACTCCTCAATAGAATAGTCTGAATTCTAATGAGTATCCATCTTGTGTGGATCAACTATATGGTTGACCAAGTGCCTGGAAATAATAAATACTTTTTTTACTGGCTTTCATGGGTATTCAGTGTTTGGTATTAGCTCCTTTCTGGGCCTCTAACCTTTATGATAGAAAATTATTGTGGGTCATTTCTGGTTCACTTTGGCCTCACCACATTCCCAATCAATCCCTATATCCAAATCAGAGCAAGCATGTGCATTACTTAGTTCACCTAGTAAAAATACATTTGGATATTTATTTATTACACACCAGCGAACATCCCAAAAAAAAAGTTAACTGACCAAGTGAAGAAAACAGCATGGCAAAAGCAGAGAGAGAGAAAGACATGGACTTCACGTAAGACTTTACATCATTTATGTCTGTCAAAAGGATAGATGTTTCAGAGCCACTGCAAATACAGGTAGTCCTTGACTTATGACCACAATTGAGCCCAAAATTTCTGTTGTTAAGTGAGACATTTGTTAAACGAGTTTTGGCCTGTTTTACGACCTTTCTTGCCACAGTTATTAAGTGAATCACAGCAGTTGATAAGTTAGTAACCCGGTTGTTAAGTGAATCTGGCTTCCCCATTGATTTTGCTTGTCAAAAGGTTGCAAAAGGTGATCACATGACCTTGGGACACAGCAATGGTCATAAATATGAACTAATTGCCAAGCATCTGAATTTTGATCACATGATCATGGGGATGCTACAAAGGCCGTAAGTGTGAAAAATGGTCATAAGTCACTTTTTCCAGTGCTGTTGTAACATTGAACAGTCACTAAAAGAACTGTCGTTAGACGAGGACTACCTATAATGCTGTGACAGCATTATTTAGCAAGGACAATCCCCAAAAGGGGAGGTCCTTGATTATTCTGGCCTAACCTTTTTTGTATAGAATAGAGAAATAGGTGTCAAGTGATTGCCTCTATTCGGCACCATTAAAGGAATAATTTACTGAATGGGAATGATATCTTCAAAATTTGCCAAGGTACAAAACCCATATTATATTTACAAATCTAGGCAACACGATGGCTTTCAGATACAAATGGGATAACATCTTTATTACTATCAGAAATGCTGTGTGTGTGTGTGTGTGTGTGTGTGTGTGTGTGTGTGAGATCATGCTGGGTACTCCAGAGAAACTGTTGGTTTATATCAGAGGTCTTCAAACTTGGCCCTTTTATGACTTGTGGACTTCAACTCCCAGAATTCCTCAGCCAGCATGCCTGGCTGAGGAATTCTGGGAGTTGAAGTCCAAAATTCATAAAAGGGCCACGTTTGAAGACCCCTGGTTTATATCAAGGATGGGAAAGGGTATGAGCAGATGTCTTCTGACTTTTTCTGGTTACTAGGGAATTAAGTTGAACCACTTCTTTCGGTATTTCCGTTCTCTTTAATTAGTGTTTTGCCTCAGTGTGAAAAGACTATAGAACTTGTTTTGGCTATTTATCCTGAACACTTCTTCTCAAGATCAGATTTTGAACATGTAGTATAGCAATAGCACTTAGACATATATACCACTTCACAGTGCCTCTCTAAGCAGTTTTACAGAGTCAGCATATTGCTCCCAACTATTTGGGTTTTCATTTCATTGACCTTGGAAGGATGGAAGGCTAAGTCAACCTTGAGCTGGTCAGAATAGAACTGCCAAACTGCTGACAGCCAGCAGTCAGAAGAAGTAGCCTGCAGTACTACATTCTAACCACTGCGCCACTACGGTTCAGTAGTATAGTATACCAATAGCATAACTCTATTGGTATTTGGACAAATTTTTACCCAATCCGTTTGCTGCTGGATGATTATGGTACTCATGTTATATACAATTCCATTTTATTTCAGTAACTTCTGAAACCGTTCAACTACAAATTGTAGCCCATCGTGACTCACTATTTATATTAGGTATATCTATTCTCTGACTGGGCTCTTGCAATGAATCAGTAGTATGCAAGGCTGTTGTTGAAGTAATTGGAAACACTTCTGGCCAAGTTCAACATGCATTCATCACAACTGAAATGACTGTGCCTATACATGGTCCTGTGATGTCTACATGAATTCTTTGTCAGGGCAAAGAAAATCAATCTCATGGGTGAAGTGAGTGCTGGCTCTGGCATCTTGGCAACATGAGCAATTCGAAGGTTGTTTGATTTGTTGGTCTATTTCTGTCCATCCAGTAAATCTATTAACTTATGTCCTCACCTCTACTACTCCAAGAGAACCCATGCCTGTGGAATAGTGTGGTATTGTGGTTGTTAAACTAGCACTGGGAAGAACCAAGTGCAAGTCTAACCTTCATAACAGACTATCAAAGGAATCCTCATCTGATACAAGTTTTTGTTTGAAGAGGACTTTTTTTTTTGCAGTTTGTGTCCATTTTTTATTTTTATTTTATATCTGTGTTCTCCATGAAATAACGCCCAACACTTCATTTGAGCAGCTGCTTAAGCCCAGTCTAATCGCTATGGATTGAAGATTGACATTAGTGGCTAATGATCAGTGATGAGGGTAAACTTTCATCTGCACAAGTACTACTCTATTTTAACCATTTAAATCCCCAAACCGAATCCAGCACTTCCTGTCTATTTGTGCGTAATTGTTTTCTGCGGTTATGAGAGAGAATGATGCAAAACCTATTGAGCGTTCACTGCTCTCTTTAATGGCATGTGATAAAACCACACCAATGAAACCAGACATCGAAAGCCATTTGGGGATATGGTGTGTGAGCACTTCATTTGATGGCACTATTTTCTTTGCTTCTGTAAAGGTTTGTTTTGTTCACTGCCCATTTGTAGTAAACCATTCAAAGGAGGGAGCACAGTGGCTATCTTTGGGTAGATTTTATTATAATGAACAAATCCTATAAAAATCATAGCTGTGCCACAATCTGATGTCCTTGGGGCATTCTTGCTTCTTGAATTTATAACACTCCAACATGTCCCTAGACCTTGGATAATATGTAAATACTAGGTTAAAAGAAGCCATTTTTGTTATCTCTGCTCCATGTCCTTAGTCCACCAAGCTCTGAAATATTACCTATAGTTTTTGCATATGCACTTTGTTCTTTGGTCTGTTGATAATGCTATTATCCGTGGGCATCTGATAGCCTTGTAAACATTTGGCCCATGACCCTCTATCAAAGCAGTGATATAGAAGTCTGTAATAGCAATATAACACTTTGATATACTATATATTTGTGCAGGAGAGTGTAGGAAGGCTGGGAAATGAATGAAGGGAAAGTAGACATAAACAAGAAATAGAGGGCTGATTAGTTGACAGTTTATTTCATAAATAGCACCTTAGTCCAGAGCAGGGATGTCAAACTCGCCACATCACGTGACGTGTCGTGACATATCGTGACTTTTTCTCCATTGCCAGCAATGGGGTGGGCGTGGTTTCGGCATATCGCATCCAGCCGGCTGGCAGTTTGACACCCCTGGTCCAGAGAGAAGAAACTTGAGAAGTTTCTCAGATCATTCAGAGACTCTAAATGAAGTCACTATAAATTCCAAGATTCTATATTTATTCTGGACCAGCTTTTAAAATACAGGTAATCTTTACCTGTACCACCTTACAACTAATCACTTAATGACCATTTGAAAGTACGATGGACTAAAAAAAAAAGTTACTTAATGACCCATTCTTAAAGTTACCACTGCCACACAAAGCCTGCGGCCACATGATCACATTTTGGGTGCTTGGCAACCGGCTCACATTTGTGACCAGTTGCAGTATCCTGTGGTCTTATGATGGCATTTTGTGATTTGGGGGCGGGGAGGCATTTTCCAGCAAGAAACAAAAAAAAATGGTCATTGGATAAACTGATTCAGACTTGCAACCACAAAATTTGCTTAACCATCAATGATTCGCTTAGGAAGCATTGTAAAAACAATTGTAAAATCGAGTCTGGTCATATGATGACTGGACTTATAATCACAAGAGGAAGAGTATGAGGTAAGCCCACATAGCTGGACAAGATCAAAGAAGCAAGAACTCACAAGGGGCTCCAACCACTGTAGCCCAAAACCTGGGAGAACAGGCAGTTCTTCAAGGCCCTCTGAAATGCTATCAGGATGGAAGCCACCCAGATTAAAGGGGATACATTGACTCCAGAGGGAAGGTGCCATGACAAATAATTTGCTTTTCCCTGGTGACTGAATGTCCCAAAGATGCTTTTTCACGCGGCAACTGGACTTTCTTGTTTTTCTTTAAAGATGTTTTGCTTCTCATCCAAGAAGCTTCAGTTGCCTCGTGAAAAAGCATCTTCGGAACAACTATGACCTGGATGACTGAGAATCTCCATAGACAAATCCACTAAACATGTCCCAACATATTCCTGCATTTTCTCCAGTTAGTCTTTAAATCTGCATCGAATGGTGTATTTGAATCTCTGCCACAATGATAGTGCAGTTCATTTTGACATGTTACTATCTGTGTGCCAATGAAGCTTATTTACATTTGCCCTTACTACTGATTGTAGCTTTATAGTATTTCTAGCAGCAGTTTCCATGGAAATAGTGATTTCAACTGTTCTCTTAAATGTTAAATAAGCCTCTGATAAAAGCTCTTTTTGAATGTTTTTATTTCAGAATTTTGTTGACTAGTTAATCTTTCAACACATCATTTAGCCCAGGGGTGTCAAACTGCCGGCCCATGGGCTGGATGCATCATGGTGAAACCGTGCCCACCTCATTGCCGGCAATGGAAAAAAAGTCACAATACATCGCGACACGTCACGTGACGTTGCGAGTTTGACACCCCTGATTTAGCCCATCCAGGCAGCATTTAAGTTCAGCCATATACACTGCAATTAACTCTTGTTTGCTGGCACTTATGAATTTTATGTATTGTTCTTGCATTATATTTGACAGTTCTTTAAAGCTGAATGGGGGGAGCCGTGTCATTAGTTTGCACTGTCTCCTCCTTTGGAAATGGAGGCCTTTTCTACTATTTGCTTTACTGAAATTTCTAGAAGAGTCTGATTGTGTCTCAATTGAATCAAATAAATAAATAAACTAAGAGCATCTACAGCAGGGGTGTCAAACTGCCGGCCCA